>CM050165.1:369493899-370188899 GCA_027410445.1 Discoglossus pictus | reverse complement strand
TAGAATATGTCCCTGAGCCCATTTGCTCACTATATTTGTACATATAGGTTGCTATGTGATATGTATATACATATCCCTGTGGATATCTGCTCAGAAGCTGTGACATCTTTAGATTTGGGTGTTCTTTCATCTCTGTATGGCTGTGTAAAACCAAGGTGTGTCTGTGTGCTATATGAATGTATATATATATATATATATATGTAGTGCTGCGGGTTTATTAATATATTTAATTTTCTTTTGTATGGTAGTGTGTTTGCTACATATCCAATGCATTATATGATATTTCCCCACTCCTAGTCTCCCACCCGCCATATTTTGCTGATCAAATTGCACAGCGGCGTCACACCTGGCAGACATTATGATGGAGTGCTTTGGTTGAGGGGGGAGCCATGGGCCTCACAACGCAGGCTATGATGCTGCAAACTGTTTTGCTCTCAGATCCCACCCACTGCGCTGATTTCCTGTTATTTTGGCAACTAGTGAAATTAAAGAACAGCAAAGGGAGGGGTTCTTATAACAATTATCTGCAGATGCCCAGCAAGGTGACTAGGGATGTGAGGCTGGGAGTTCTGCAGACACAGTATGTTCCAGACTAATCACTAATGAAACATTATAATACATATATGTCTAATTACATATGGTTGGGGCAATGCCGAGCAGGCCTCTGTGACATAGATTAGCTGGTGAATAGGCCTTGGTGCAGCAATACAATGCAGGTCTGTCTATTGTAGATTAATTGGACCTGCATAGCTGTGCTTCCTATCATCTGGTGTAATGTTTTGCATCTGTTAGGCGAGCGAATGCTATGGTTCAAAGAAAAAATATAATAGTGCTATGCTATGTGGATTGGACTAATGCATTGATATAGTGTTTATATCTGTCAGAGAATAATTAAGGATGCAGTGAGTTGTATATATGTTTATGCTAATAATAAGATTGTTTATCTAAAGAGCAGTGTTTTGACTATTGCATACATATGATAAATATATAGGTAATGATCGCTGGTTGCATTATTAGATCACAATCACAAAACCTTTGTGGTCTTGAAAGCTCCTCACCTTATCTTGGAAGCATGTTTTGCATTTTGCATTTGATATGCTTCAATGCCATATCAAAATCTAGACACGTTGTTTTATCTCCTGTCTTCTTCAATCATGGCTTGCATGTTTTGTTCCATGTAACCTTGTAAACTGGTTTGGATTTGGGAAGTTAGTATGTGAGGGTAGGGATGATTCACAAAAACATTTGTAGTGCATCAAATTATCATCTTTATATTTGTGTTAAAAATGCCTAAGGTGGGGTAAAAACAAAGTGACACATTGGGAAATACTTTTTTATCCTGAAACACGTATAATGATAAAATGCAATAATGCAAATATCTGTATATTACAGAACCGCAGTGGAAACAATTGGTCAAATTATTAATCACTTAGGCCTCTTCCTGCTAGGTACATACCTTGTAATTGAATGGAATGTCAACAAGATATAAATATAGATATGCATTATATATATTAAAATATAAATGAATAAATACATAAAAAAATAAAAATAAAATATATTGCAAGCACACTGCAAAAGCAAGAAATTAATTACTATTGTTTTGTAACCTGCTGAGTCACTTGATACACTCTTATCTGCTTTCTCTCAAGCTATCCATAGGCTCCTTTCTCATTCACATGACTGGCATCTACAGCCAATAAAACATCCAGCTGTTATTATATTTATTTGTAACACGCCAACATAGGACCTCATTCAATTGCGATTTGGCCAATTGAATAGGGCTCTGTATAAGCACATAGCATATTTTTTTTACAGAAGTTTTTAGATAGTGAACTTCTATCCAAAAGCAAGGTCTTTACCAACTAAAAACTTCTGTAAGCAAATATGCTATGTGCTTATATAGAGCCCTATTCAATTGGCTAAATCACATTTGAATGAGGCCCATATTCTGTAGCACTACAAAGTGCTTAGGTACAATTCAAATGCTATGATATACATTAGAGACGTATTCTGAGTATAGACTTCCTAACCAAACCTTCCTCCTCATAGATAATTGACGAGTTCCTTGTACAGGAAACAGGACAGAACTTTTTGTCAATTAGGCCCAGACCTGAGAGAGAAAAAAAGACTAGCAGTTAATAGTCTGGTGGTCTTCCATCCAATGCATAGAAGAGGAACAAGAGAGCAAGTCAAAGAAAATAATTCAAATCTGATCAAAATATGTTTTTAGAAGAGAGAAAAAGACAGAAAGAAGATTGGAATAAGGAGGAGCATAGTCCCATCCACCACATTTTCTGAGAAAGAGTGGAACAATAGCAATAGTACAACAGGTCCATGAGTTGGCAGTACATCTATCTCATCAAATATGGAATACAAATATTATTTTGTGTTCCAGATTCAAAACTGTTTTTCTATTCATTATTTTACCTCATGAAGGAGAAGTGATGGAAACATTACTATCTGTCTGTGTCCCAAATGAATAAGGCTAGAAGTGGTACATATATGACATAAACAAAGGTTTATCAATATCCCATTACTGCTAGTAGTAGTTCACTTTGAATTATATAATGCAAATTTTGAGCCATACAATTACATAAAAATATAGACAGATAAGAACTCAAATGACCATCATGTCTGCTCTTGTTTCCTTCCATAATTGATATGTTAATCCCAGACTTTAAAATGTTTTTTATTTAATATTTACTGTAGTTTCTTTTAAAATCTTTTTTCTGGCACAGTGAGTAATTTTTGTTATGACATGGCAATTAAAATAACATATCCAACATACATTTTAACAACTGTACAACATATTAAAGATAATACATGTTATATGATACTGAAACAATAATTGGTAAATAATAACAGTTTGATATACAGTGTATATAAGTTTAGATTCTTGTCTGTAGTTTATTTTGTAATGGACATTTTTATTGTATTAGCCTTTGGGTCATAAACTAAGGAATTGATTTTAAAAACTATTTGGTTATATGAAAATCAAAGTGGAAAAATACCAAAAACCCAATGAGAGGAGAGAAGATATAGAAGATAAAGAGTATTTGGTCAGAAAAAAAATATGAGAAATCTTAACATTTATTACGGGCACAAAAGGAAAATGTACCAGACACAATGAGAAACAAAATATCAATAAATCACTGAATACATAAATAAATAAATTATAAACCTGGGTGGCCAAAATAATTTACCTCCACTCCAAACTGATCAGCTGTAGAGAAATTCCCAAGTTGCTTTTTGCCAAACACAGTTTTAGGTCCTGGAAGGCATATTGCAGCACATTAAAGTGAATACTTGATAATACTGTATGTGTAGACTCATAGGGCCATATTCGATTAGCTACTTGCAAATGCCTTGAACTCATACATTTGGCTTCAGGTGTTTTTATTATAAATGTTTATATGCATTCTATTGACTTAAGAATTCATTAGTGCCAATAAGTAATATTTGCTGAATATGAAGCAATATTATTAGTGATTTTAAGTGTATATAAATGTACGAATTGGGCAATAGAATAGGGCCTATAGTGAGTAATAATGGAGGACCACTGAAGGAAATCTATTAGGAAAGCAACACGGAGCTCAGAGAGGCCTAATGGAGTGGGAACGAGCAGGTCCCTATGGACCAACTGAGATTAGAATATCAGGTCCTGGTTTATGGAAATGAATTATTGATAGACAACTCTGTATGTCTAACGTATAGGAAAGGGAAGCGCATGTAGTCAAATCATTGTCTATAATTCCTAAATTAAATTAAAATCCATTTCTCCTCTACCTAAATTATTATGAAAATATGAGAAAATCTCAATAATAGTTTTCTTGACATTTATAACTATCAGCCTTATTAAATTGCGATTCGGCCAATTGAATAAGGCTCTATATAAGCACACAGCATATTTTTTAAGTTTTTAGTTAGTGAAGACCTTTCTTTTAGATAGAAGTTCACCAACTAAAAAGTTCTGTAAAAATATATGCTCTGTGCTTATAGAGCCCTATTCAATTGGCCCAATCGCAATTTAATAAGGTGATTAATGTTTTATCAGCCAATTTTATGTATGTTTGTGTCAAGCTTCAGATACAGAGCAAAAATATTTTTTTTATATGAAACTTATAAGGCTTTTTACACTAATATAGAAATGAAGTCCTTGATGTGGTGCTTCAAATAAAGCGAATGGCCAGCATATCTCTTTGGTAAGATACCATGTGTAATGATTTAATGCAAGGGCGAATAAACCATAAGGGATCCAACTGAGAAGCTTAGCAGGTATCCTGCGCTGGGACACATATGGGCAATCCATCTGTGCCTCTATTGTAAAAATTTAGACAAAAGGAGAGGCAATGGTGAAAATGGTGCAGGATGAGGTTAATTAGATAAATATCAGGATGGTAGAGGGACAAACTTACATGTTAAAGGACTTCAATAGTTTATGAAAATATGTGCACAAACTGATGACATTAGCAGCATGTAAGGCATTAACATAAAAACATTATTATAGAAAAACAACATTTTTGCAGACTTTACACTATTTGTGTATAAAAGGTTCCTGCTTCTATATCATCTGCACTACTTGTTGGCATGGAACAAGATGGCATGTTCTTACTATTGGAAAGTGAGAGAGCGTGGGGCAGGAGAGAGATGGTAGAGGGGATTTTGATATATAATTGGAGCTTTTAGTATTTGACAACTACCCCCAAACATGTATTTTTTTTTATTTTTTTATTTTCTTCATACACATGTCAGCACACACACATATGTATTCATCATACATTGGTCCTTTAAGAGAGTGGACTTTAGAGTTGTCCCAACCAACTGTGTTTATGAAAAATGCAAAGATTTGAAAAAGAAAAAGTCTTTAAATGATGTAATTTCTGAGTTACAGTAAAGGTTCTTAAAGTAATATTGTTTACAACCATTCTTGATATGAAATGACGGCCCTCCCTCCATGTGGCAGTACAGTAATACTGTGGTTTTGTGAAGGCTTTTGTAGCCATGTAGTAACTACTAAGCTGGTTTTATTGGTTTACCATAGCCATGTCCAAGATAATTCTGATTTGTGTGTTTCCCCCAAATGCAGTATTTAGATGGTAATTCCCAAAATGTTACTGATTGGTGCACTTGGGTGTTGACATTGTTGCAACTCCCCACAGATGTAATAGTTTATTGGCAAATTTGTTAGCAACACAACATCACTACTAGTAGTAGGAACAACAAAGCTTTGAGATTCTAGTAAAACATAATAATTTGTGTCCCACTCCAAAATGTTATTAAATTAAGACCTACAAATCAAATCAAAAAAGGTATAGTGAAGTTCAAATGAAACTATCCCTTTTGCAGTAAAGGTATTCCTTAGTCAACGATTAAAATACAATGTTTTATCTAGGTTTATTTAATTTATTTGATCCTCCACAATGTAACTATCATGTAAAATGTTCACTCATTTAGGTGTTACTGTCTGCTTGCTCTCTAACAGCATGACACTGGTTATATGAATCCACCCTGCAAAATGCAGTGCTGCAAGTCACAATTCAGCAAGATTGCATCCTGCAGGAGACAATACAGGAAGAAAGGAGGAAGTTCCACAAGCTTGAAACTGTTATTCTGTGGGTCTCTTACAAGTAACTGAGTCTGAATTTTATATTAAAATTACATTGAAAACCCTACCTAATTAAACATGGTTAAACAATATTATAACACAAAAAGAACCCCAAGAGTTCCTTTAAAGAAATCATCTTAGTTACTCTGAGTATTTTCAGTTCCATACGGCTTTAGACCCCCCATGAGGTAATTAGCCTTTACAATTAGCCTTTACAATGAGATTTTACACTGTGTTTAGTGGGTGGAACAGAAAGGCTCATTGACTAGTAAAATTGTAAACTTCAATGTAGGTTTACTGCTAGGAAATGTATTTTAATAGACAGAAATGTCTTTTAGTATACTCGGTTGTGTCTCTTTAATCAGTAGATCTGATTTAATTGAAGTTTTATGGGAGTACAGTACACTCAAGACAATTGGCCCCTAAAGAAATGTATCATGTTTTAGTAATGCAAATATAACTAGGAAAGTTGTGTACTATTGGAAAATATTAAATGTTATAGATGCTTTTAAACAGAGGGGCTGTCATATCAAAGGAAGTGTGTCTATAGAAATATAGCATACATTGATTACAAGTGCACATACAGAATATAGGATTAATGATACTAATACACGGATCACTTTAAATAAAGACTGTTGGATGTCACTGTTTCAGGTGGAAAACATATATACGTAGTAAATGATGCAGCAAATGACATCAGCATTGTGCGTGTAAAGATGAGGTATTGAAAGAGAAATATTTATAGCAATGTGATTAATTCTGACGTACAATACCATCCGTGGGATATCCATTATACATATATATATATATATAATAAACATTACTACAATGGTGCAAGGCCTATATTATATTTTTTAAGTGTATATCTTTGGATGGGTTAGTGATGATATTTTTCTTATTAAAGCAAGATGGAAGGATCATTTGAATATGATATGGGTTCCACAATGTGGTACATATGCCCTGGATAATCACCTCACGTGTCTCTGTAGGTGCACTAGTACAGGAGATTCTGGTAATGTGCTATGATAGTTGTGAGAAGGTATATATCAGAGAAAGACGGTGTTGTGCATTGAACCAGGCTATAGTGAAAAGAAGATTCCTCAAAAATATGAGATCTTTACATTATAATAAACACTTTTTTAGTTTATCAGAAGCTGAATGTATAAGCAATCTAATTTTCTTTACCATCATTAATATAGTAATTGTAATAAAAAGACCAATGTTTGTAAAAATATTATAAAACACTGTGTGCCCCAATTTTACTGACAAGACTTCTGCTTTTTTGGCTGCATAATCTAACAAGCTGCATAACCCTGAACTATGTGGAGTTACAACTGTGATGTCAGCTGTTGCATCATGCTTTGCAGTGGGCTATAATCTATATTTAGGATTTGTCTTGTCTTGTCTGTTTGATATAAATACAGAGCAAGAAGAGGAAGAAAAAATTAGATATTTTTTGTCCCGCTTCTAGTAGCTATCAGAATGCTATTAAAATAATTATTGTTTAACAAACTGTAGAAAAAATACAGCTTGACAATGAAAGTTGGAATAAAATATGTAATAATATGTGAGCCCTTTTGTGGGTGAAGAATCTCTTACAATCTTCTTTACTGCTAAATGGAATTTAAAAAATCAATAGATGTGTGAGCTTATCATCAGACTTGCAGATGATTTTGGCTCCTGCAACATCACAGCCATACTTAGCAATATCCTTGTGAAATGCATTTCATTGGCAATACACAGCTCTGAACGCAACCTTTTAAGGCAGCCATTTTGTTACAAAACAGTAAAGCACATCTTTATTTTGTTTTCTCATTGTGGGACATAAAAACCTGTCTTAGGATACAATATTAGTACTCATGTCTAACATCTTGACTGCAGTTAGAATTAGGATACAATATGAGTGCTTATGTCTAACACCTTGACTGCAGTTAGAATTAGGATACAATATGAGTGCTTATGTCTAACAACACCTTGACTGCAGTTAGAATTAGGATACAATATGAGTACTCATGTCTAACAACACCTTGACTTCAGTTAGAATTAGGATACAATATGAGTACTCATGTCTAACAACACCTTGACTGCAGTTAGAATTAGGATACAATATGAGTACTCATGTCTAACAGCACCTTGACTTCAGAATCATGAGCCAGATATTCTCTCACCTCTTCTGCTGGCTATTATGGCATCCTCTTCTTTCTGAAGTAAATAATAAAAATCAAAAGCAGCTTCTGATAATGAGAATACTGTTAGCAACTGTTTATTAGTATATCATATGGCATTTCTACACTGCTGATTTGATGTCCCTTTGATCGGTTGCATTGTATGTAGTCTGTAATAATGTTCAATTTATTGCATCATGTTGTCTACTAGTCAGTTGCAATGAAAGGAAAACCAGATTTACATCTATGTTGCTTTACTAAATCTCATGTATTCTTGTTTTTCTGTAGTACAATCATCATAATGTTTTTATAGAACTAACCATTTTTTTCATAATAGTGGATTTTCTCGCTATGTACTTTGTGCCAAGCTGTGTGCCATCTTGAGGCTGTTGAATAACTTTGCATAAAAGTGGCTAATTCATAGGTACTGGGAAAAATTCTGATTATTTGTTCCAACGTAATCTTACAAATCCCTTGCGATACACTTGACACTTTGTATGAGGTGATTCATTGTATTTGTTGATACTTTTAAAGGACTGCTGTTCTTAACAGAAGCTTCAAGAAATTATTATCTCCTTGACATGATTTGCCCCATTTCCCAAAAACAGTCCCTGTGCAGCCCAATCATGACACGAACGTGACATGTAATTTATAAGAAACACAAATGATCAAACACAGAAATGATCCAGTAGGCCCATTTAGTTTCACTGTTCTATCTACATTAAAAAAAAACTTGTATAGGATAGCGTTTTGTATATGCTAGGCATGTTGGAATTCTTTACAGTGTTATCCCATTTACTTCTGCAAGAAGGCTGATCACTTTTCAGCACAATACTCCTAAATTCTCCACCCTTCATTTTAAAAAAATTGGTCTTGTATTATTATTTTTCTGAACTTTATTAAATATTCATATTTCTACCATGTAAACCTTTTTTTTTTTAGGTAATCCCTCTGTTCATCTTATCCTCCCTAATTCTCCTCTTGGGAGGAAAATAATACGGTATACTGTACCAGAAAAAAAAAATCTCAATATGGTAGTTCTGTTTGGTAATATAACTAAGTAACCGATCAAACACCAAGAGCACTATTCCATTGCAAGCCCATTGAAATTTGCTCCAATTACAGAGCGATTGCACAAGCCCACAATTTACGTGCCAAAAGCGTAAACCACGCACCCGTAAGTAGCATTTTCAGAGCATGATCATGATCAATTAAGCAAGGCCGTAACTACTGATTTAGAAACAGCCAATAGTAAATGAGACCGTGATCATGACGTCAGTAAAACATGGAGGTTATCATCAATCAATTACCGTTTAGAGGTCCGATATGCGATCAGACTCGCAATCCGGCAATGTACAAAAGAATAAAAATGAATGGCGATACTGTTTTAGTCCATGTGGGCGGCCTGATATGTATTAACTCATTGATTCCTGAGATTGATATAACACAGAAGTAAAACATAAAATGAAAAACACTTTATTGCAGATTTGCGAGCTTGATACTGTTGTGCAAGTAATTCTAATGTCTTTCATCGCTTCCTATCTCTTTTAAAGTGCAGTATTGGTTTTTTATTTGCAATTACAGTGCTATGAACAGGTGTTTAACCCCCTTTCTAGTCCTATCTGGTACCTTAGGATTATCTTCTACGATTGCCATTTACGGGTGTGAAAACATTTCCAGGCTTGAGGAATTATAGCGATAGAATAGCAATTTGCGATTTTAGCAATTGCAATACTTGCAGGATTGCAAGATCAAAGGCTTAGATGGGTCGGAAATTAAGATTTTGGCAACCGCAGGGATTTTCAGCCTGTAACTCGTAGATTGTTTGCGGCCAATTCAACAGCAAATTAGTTTACGGGCTACACCACGGGCTCCAGTAACCAACAATTGCTCAATTGAATAGGGGCCCAAGTTATCATAAATGTTTACATAAAAAACAATACGCACACCAATATACCTCATACCATAACTGGAATGTTGTGTGAATACCAACTCTGTCCTAGTGATAATATATCCAATCATCAAAGCAATTAACCTATTAATATCAAACATATAGTGATAAGTGTCACAATCTGCTTCTTCAAGGGGGCTTGATATGAATAGTTCTAACCTACCCCAGCAGAATCATGTAGTTCTTGTTCTCTGTGGCACAAAATATGGCATCTCCACTCCCAAATTCAGGATACAAACACAAAACAGCCTCACACTGTGGCTATGTGAAACTAGAACTGAACCTTTAATAAATCATAAAGCCAACATATTTACACCTTCCATACCACACCCTTGTGTACCTTTGTGTATGTTTGTGATGTCAGCACATCTGCCTTGCGACCTTGGTTAATATAGAAGCCCTTGAGATAAAACTCACCAGATGTCTAAACTACATGACAGGTGTCTATACCTAGCTAGGGCAAAAAAACTTGATGTTAATCTCAAGTATTTGCTCAGGCCTCCTAAGGAGCAGCCATCTGCCTTGAATCAAGGCCTGTATGTGTGCAGATGTGATGTACTGCAGTTATGCTTTTGTGCAGAGCATTTTCACCATTTCCACATATATTCTGTTCTATATAACATTTTCCCTCTATGACAAATTATATTTAGGATACAAGATAACAATGTACAGGCAACAAATAATTTCAACAACTGTAATAATACAGTCACTAAACAATGTAATCATGACAATAAGGATATATCAACATGTAGTAGATTTAGTTTATTAAATTAAACGTTACATCAATAAAACTCCAACTAACAAATATAATTGTGCCAAAACATTATATGAAAGTACAATATTAATATGAAAATACTTCCAATCATTCATTCCTTCTGACTAATGTAGACACCTAGTGCATGGATGCACCAGATGGGAGTCGGATGACATATGTTCTATTTTTCAATACAAGTTTAAAAATTGCCTACACTTAGATGCTGTTTGTTTTTTATTATAAAGACATTAATATGTTTTTGTTAGTAGTGTGCATAATCTCTAAAACCTAGTTTACACATCATACGCTGTTAATGCTATCCAGAAATACACTTTTCAATAATATTTGTCCTTTTTTGGTCAATGCTTGGAGGGTTTCTCTAAGTGAGCAATATAAAGCTTGGTGAGTGTTTCCTTATAGGTGTTGTCTTTTAGACCATGCATCACCTTAGCCAGCCTCCTTTGAACTGTTTGCAATTTATTAACATCCTTTGGAAGATATAGTCTCCGGAACTGGACACACCATTGTGGGAGGTCTAGGAATCAGTAGAGATGCACTGGTACCTCTCTTTCCTACTGTCAATACAACCAGTACTTCCTACTGGCACAATACTAAGTACACATTGCATTCTGTCTGTAGAACAAGTCATCTGTGCATCTGGTATGGTGACGCATTTGGCTCTTAAGGAAATTGAAGGGGCACAGCTGTGGCCTATTGATTAGCTGAGGGTGTTTCCATTACCGTAAGAATAGGAAATACAAATCTATATGATTCTACTTAGTAAATTGAATAAGTATTTAACTATGTGTATTTTAGTAGTATATGGTATACATATCAGAATTATCCCATTAACAGATATTGTGAATCGTATACTTCAAGGGTTGTTTTCGTTTTTGCTCATCCAGTCTGAATCTCTGTGTCTGTAAGTCAGCCATATTATCTTTATTGGTAATGATAATGATCAGACATGCTGATTATTAGAGACTGAGGAGAGAGGAAATGTTCTTGCTTATAGGTCTGCAAAAAGGTACCTCTGTTGAAAGATGAAAATTGAGATCACTAATTTTGCAAACTGTTCTAATTTTTAAAACATGCTCTTTTAAGTGTTTAACACATATTTTGTACTAAACTGTCTATTTAAAAACTGAGTATCATTGTGCTAAAATAAATATAAAATATGTTTGATAAGGAAATCCATATAGAACTGAAAGCAATCTCAAAATGCACCAGAGTTGGGACTTTAAAGGGTCACTGCAATCTTATAATAATCATATCATTTTCTGAAGCACTGCACTTGATAATAGAAAAACTGATTTTAGAAAATTAAAAAAATATATTATGTTTTAAATGCAATTATACCGCTAATGAATCTACCATTTTGATTTCTGCTAATCTATTCCCTCATAAGTCATGAAACTAAACATAGAAGAAGATTATTTTGCAGAATTGAAAATTGGCTAAAACTGCCAGTGCTTTCATTGGGATTAATAAAAGGCCCATTAGTTTACAAGATAGCAAAAGGAAGAATTATCTCAGAAAAATAAAATGGAACCCAGCAGTAAAAAATAATTGTATATAAAAGTAAACTGTTTAAGGACTGTGTTTATTTTATTTTATGTAGCTTTATAGAAACATGCTGCCCATTATCTACTTTAGTTATTCCAAATACCATTGAGTTTATCTTCATATTGTATGTTTTTATATCAGAATTCTTTTAGCAATCTAATGCAATATGGAACGATTTGGTAGCAAATGGGTTAATAGGTTTATTATTTATTTACTGGTGTTTATTTGTCTTATTGTCACACCGTCCTTTCTCTGTGTCTGGCTCTTTGTTATTACTAGTACTGTCATCCTTTCTCCCACACCCACCTATATAATCCCCAACATACGGCTGCTGTGGGTGTGACATTTTGCTGTTTAGTGGGATGAGGCTCAGCTACCAGTGTGTATCATCCCCTGGCTGTGTGTTGTATGAGATTGCAGAGTCACCATGTCACTGGCACGCCTAGGCTAGAAACATCCACTGCAACCCCCCCCCCCCCCCCCCCCGACAAAGCCACGGACATAGGGATTAATTAGCTAAATTATCTCTGTGCTCTCCCACAATGTAACAAGTAGCCATTTCTCTGTATCCTGCTGGACGGTTGTCATTCTCTATGTGACCTCATCTCTCTCTGCTATGTGTTACAATGCCTTGTTTCTCTGTTTTTTGTTTCCTGCTCTCCCCAGCCCCCTCCCATTTTATTCTTCTGATTCTCTTTTTTTATCCTCTCTCTCTGTTCTTTCTTTCCGTATCTCTAATCTGTTTGCTTACTCTTGTTATTATTGACTTATTCTGTCTCTCATCTTGGTGTCTGCACATTGCTGAATTTGCTAAGCATGGTTTATATGAATTGAAATGACCACAACAGTCCTGTATTTTGTACTATAATGGTTTGAAGAACTAAACTTGATAGCAGGCAAAAAATACCAGGATTGCAGATCTATATAAACCAGGAACTCCTTACCCTCTTGTAAAATACTTTCAATGTCTTATGTTATTGCCGCAATAAAGGAATTAACCCCTTAAAGGGCTGTCCTGGAGGGATTTAAGGCCACTCCACCTAGCTCAGTTATTTCTCATGAGGTGCCAATGGGTGGGGGAATGGGTTTTATACCCCTCCATATAGCCCTCCCTAGCTGTGGGGTGCCAATGTGTAGGATAAAACTTCTAAGCTCCCCATTACCAGTTAGGTCTAGCAGACCCCGTTTATTTTTTTTAAACATGGCCAGTCATAGAGTTGAGCAATTTACTAAAGCATGACAAATTTTGAATAACTTACGCTAGAATTGATGTATTTAGGCTTACATTTTGGGTAAAGTTTAGAATTTGAAGCTATATTTGGATTCTAGTTCGGCCTGTGCTGGGTTTAGGTTACATTTCTGGTTATCGTTTGGATTGGGATACACACAAACTCACAATAATTGTTTCGGATATTTGCCAGATCTCAAATTGCATTGTTTAATATTAAAAAATGTGTTTGAATATTAGATTACTATTTAATTTCAATTGATTGCAGTATCTGAAAAAGCTAAAGGGACCTTTAACGCTGATTGAGAACCCCTGGCTGGGATGCTAGCAAATTCAGATACCATGCTATATATATTCTTTATATAATAGCTGTTAAAATAGCAGCAATATATTCCACAGTTTAACCCATATTATTATTGTCATATATAACATTACACCCACAAAACGATATAGACAATTGTTTCATGAAATAACACCCCATATTCTGCATCAAATTCTAGAAGTTACATAAACACCTTAAACAGCATGTTCATTTTTGACACATACAACTTTTTATTCAGAAACCCACATCTCACACATTTTCGCTGCATTGACTATTATTCATCTGCTTGCTCTGTCTTTTTATCTCAGATTTTCTCAGTTCCCCTGTTCATTTATTTCCAGCTTTCCTCACATTGCTTTGTGTGTGGTAGATAAATGGCCATAGAATACATTTGGTCAGATGAAGACAAGCATTTATCTGAACGGCCATTTTGTACAATTATGTCTCTGTTAATTTTTTTTATTATTTCAGTTTTTATTTATGTTTGTGCATATATAAACACACAGGACTGGGAACAACATGGGAGCCAGGAACATTATGCACTTAATGCTGACAGTATACAGCAGTGCTGAATGATCCATATAATATCTGCTGGATAATGACCAGTCATTTCTTTATTATGTTTTCAATACTTTAAATACAGTACAATGGACCCCTCTGATGAGTACCTTCCTGGAGATCAGCTGTAGTTGTGTATTAACCCCATCCTGTTCATCATAACCCATCACTTTTCCATGCTCACTACTCCTGGCTCCACATTCACCAATTATTACTGCAGCTTAGTGTTAATAAAATGACCTTGCTCCATAGAGTGTCACTGCAGCAAACACAACACACATCTTGTTCTTAAAATAATGCTTATTAATCAATATATTGATATTATGCAGCAAAATGTTGGAAAATATTAAATAATATAATATTCAAATATTCCAGCATGGCCACACAGAAGACATTTCATTTTCTTTTAAGTTGATAATTCTATTTTAAATCTGAAGAGGACAAGTCAGTTAAACAAAAAAGTTGATCCGTGAGAAAATGTACATTGAACTTCTCAACCTTCGCTATTAAAAATGTGCAGTAAATAGGCAGAAATCCCCCCAAAACACTAGGGTAAGGTTTTACAGACAACAATAATGTTTTTAATAGCGATTAAAAAATGTATTGTCTTCCAGCCCTAATATATACATAAATTTATAAAAGTATTTAGTAGCGAGCAGTACAAATTTTAGGAGTCCTGGCCCCAGGCTCCTGTGAAGTTCCCACCCTTGTATATATGTATACATTGTGTATTGTCATCATTCTAAAATAAATGCATAGTATGTTTAGAAATGCTGTAAAAGGAGGTAGATTTGACAAAAGGATACTTTTGAGATTGTAAATTTTACTTCATATGAAAACTATGAAACTGTTAAGGGAGCTTCGTAAAGGAATTCTCCTTCAAAATACATACTAATGTACGGATGTTGTTTGGAAGCTGAGTTAATGTGTAATTTAGATATCTTACTATTTCTGGAACGGTGGAAGTTGAATTGAAAATCTATGCAAAGTGCAACATGGTAGAGGACATCGCAGCTAATGAGAAACAGGTTACACATTCACAATTGGCATATTGTAGCTGCAGAAATGTAAAGCATATAAAAAAATTTAAACTTATTTTCATTCAGGGACAAATTAAAGTAGCCTGGAGAAAAATATTCTATCGGTTATTGTTGATGGATATGTAAGAGCATTGAAGAACCCCTTAATAAAGAACATAATGTATGCCCAGTGTGTATGAAGTAGAGATATATTTTAGGCAATCAAATAAGCAGCCAGGTTATTAGTGCTAATTGGGTGCCTAATTAAGATGTTGATGTCACCAGTGGGAAAGACGCTCCCCACAACTCCTTCCATGCTCAGACACACAAGGATCATGTATTAAACTGGGTGTCCAGTATTGGGAAGAGGGCTTTGTCCATACTGTAGTGGTACCAAGAGTGCATCTTCAAGGAAATTTGGCATGAAGTGGCTTCACAATTGATGATAAAGCACTATCCATGTGATATAAAACTCAAGCTGTCATTAAAGGCAAACATTTTATGTCAAGTACATTTTCAAAACTACAACATATATAATTTAATTTATCTCCCACCGATGCAGATTATAATTTATTAATGGTGCTGTCCCTTTAATTTTATGCCAACCCTCTTTCATGTGTGGTGAGTCACATGTATACCTTATTACTCATTGTTGAGAGCAATCTCAATTTTTAACTATGAGACTGCTTAGTGATGTCATAGCGTGGTATCTATGTCTACTCCCATATTGAATTCCATGATGGCTGTTAACAAAGTAAAGTGGAAGTAATTAAATATAAATGTTGTCTATGAAAGTCGCACAGGCTCAAACATTGGCCAGAAAAATCACCACAGGGCTTAATGAATTGTGGCCATTTTCTATCCATATATAATAATTTAGGAATGAGCTAATTTAGATACACAGTGACACTTTGTGTGTATATTTGTTGGACAAAGTAGAAAGGACCTATCAATAATCATAGATCTTACCTGTGATCTTTTTCAAAATGTATGTCTCCCATTAAAGACATGTAGTCAGTTCTGAACGTGCAAAAATAAAAATTAGGATGCTTAGTAACCTTGAGACACATTCAGTTGCAAGCCCGCAACTCGTTTGCAGTAGGCCGAATGTCTGCAGGTGTTTTGCGGGTTCCCATTTGTTTATTGCGATGCTATTCAATTGCTCAATTGAAACATAAAAATAAATGTAATTTCCTGTGGATTTACGAGTTTGATACTGTTGTGCAATTAATTCTAATGTCTTTCATCGATTTCCCGTTATTTACAGTGCAGTATTGATTTTTTATTAGCATTTACAGTGCTGCAAATAGGTGTTTAAGCATTTGCGGGTCCTCTCTAGCACTTGTAGGATTTTCTCCTTTTTTGCCATTAACGGGTGTGAAAACATTTGCGGGCTTGGGGAAATTAATCAATTGAATAGCGATTTGCGATTTTAGCCAACTCTAACTCTTGCTAAAGTGAAAGATCAAAGGCTTCTGGAGGCTATAAGTTACGGGTTTAACCATCGCAACATTTTCAAGGCCGTAACTCCCAACCTGTTTGGAGCCCGCAAAAATACGCCAATTGAATAGCAAATTAGCTTGCAATCTCTCTTACGGGCTACCGGATCGCCCGAAACCTCAATTGAATGGGGGCCCTTTTTTGTAGAGCTAATTGTAATATTCTTTTGATTATTTAGATATTTGCTTTGTTTTCTTCATCTAGCTTGTGTGTCCATATACAGAGAAATGTCTATATGCAGTGACATTTCTTTTCAGCTTTTTTTCTCCCGTCAATTAATGTGTCTCTAAAAGAATACTTAGCCCCTCATTCAATTGCAATTTGGACAATTGAATAGGGGTCTAAATAAGCACATAACATATTTTTTTAAAGAAGTTTTTAGTTAGTAAACATCTATCCAAAAGCAAGGTTTTCACTAACTAAAAACTTATTTAAAAAAAATATGTTATGTGCTTATTTAGAGCACTATTAAATTGGCCAAATCGCAATTGAATGAGGGCCTTAGTTTTTATCAAAATTACACGTAGACAATCCATCCCTGTCACCCTTCCAGAATTGTTGCTCTCACAACTTAAGTCAGCACCTTTCCTTTAACAGCCCACACTATCAAGTGTAATACCTGGTCCCAATCAATGTTATGAAAGAGAAGTAAGTAAAAATATAAATTAAGACTTATTGTAATTTATGGATTTTAAAATAAAAGTAGATTTAAATTAACAAATTTGTTTCCAATAGAAGCAAAACATTCTTTTCTAAGGGTCAAGAACAATGAAATTTAACCATAAAATTCCCAAATTTTATCCTTTCTCATTGTTGTGGGTTGTTTGAAAATTATTGAATATTATTAATTTGGTTCAGAACTTGCTCCTCCAGTCAAATCTGATTTCCCTATACTAAAACTACCATGCATTGTAATAGGTTCTCTTTTTAATGTTGCTTTTGTTCATTATTTCATTGTCTTTTCTTCAACATTGTAACATTTTCCTGTATTTTTAACTTATATGAGGAGGAATATCTAAGGCTTTGCCCAGGGCACCAAATCCACTTGAGCAGGTACAGTTTATGTAAGTGCTTAATGGATTGTGCTATTCTGTGTCTCTTTCTTTTTGTACAGTAGAATCCCGGTTATCCGGCACCCAAGCAACCGGCACAGGCATCAATTCTTTATTTTCAAAAAACTCCCGCTAAACTGCATAAAAGACTGCAAAAAAAAAATGCTGACTTTTTTCTAATTGTTTTTTCGGGCCCTAAATGGCCCAGTTTATGTGCCAGTGCCTTTTTAAAGGCATTTTGAGGCTTTTTAGAGGGGTTTAAGGGTCGTTTTATACCCTTAAATTCGGGGACTCCGGCAACTACAGTTATCCAGCAATATGGAGTCCCCGTGGGTACCGGATATAGAGGCTCTTTGGTTCTGCTCCAGTCTCTGGAAGCCTAAACGCTGGTCACATTTCTTCTCCCAGATACAGTGTTAACTCATGATTAGGTCATTCATCAGGGACCTGATCCTTTTTTTTGTCTGGTTGCGTTTGGCTTCCTGTTGTACAAGATAAAGCCAGAACCCTCAAGTCAGCTGAAGAGTCTAAATGGATGAAACAGATACTTCTGCACAGATGTGATTGTGTTAGAGCTTCTTAATGCACCAAGCTAATGCATAATGAAAAGGTAAGGAAGCTAAAATATATCAAGCTCTAACAATGGGGCGCATGGATTAAGAATACAAAATACAAAAATGAGAAAGACTTACGTATGTAATCTTTAGTTCTTTATTACTGCAGGCATGCAAACAATAGGTTTAAGTCAAAACCAACAAAAATTACACGTAAAATATTTTCGTGTAATCGGGGTTCACTTCTGCCACTCCCAACCCTGGATCCCGGTTTCCTTAAGAATACAATTAAAAAAAATAAATGTAACATGCAAAGCCACCAATAGCACCACTCTTCTCTATATTTCAGCTCTTGTTTTACACTTTCTGCTGTGCTAATGATCTATACCACATCAGATATTAAAATTTTCTCTGAAAAACCGCTGGTTCAGAGAAGCATACCCTTTTCCTTCTGAACTCCATGAACCCCCTCTTTAAACAATTCCATCTATTAATAAAATATTATATTATCATTATCTATCTCAGCTCTTCCCCGATCACTCTCTCTAATATCTTTCCACCAAGCAGTCCCTTTCACTTCTATTATTTTCAACCCCCAAGCACCTATTAAATTGTAAGCTTTCATGAGAGCAGCATCCTCATATCCGTGTGCCCCAAATGTGGTGCTTTTATCTAGCTGTTATTTACACACCTGATGCTGCTCAATGCTGGTGCTCTATAAATAAAATATACTGATAGTAGTAGCAGAAATACTCTGATGTCTTTCCTGTCACACTATTCATATGTACACCATTAGGTTTATTGCTGTATTTCTCAACTGTGGGTGCCGCCTGGCTCTCATCCGGTACCATGGACAAATTTGGGTTGTTGACTATTGGGTTTAGCTCTCTTTTGCACTGCTGAGATGCTTTCTCCTCTGCTCTATGGCATCTCAAACATGGACCTCCAGCCTACTAGCCTTCCAGTGTGCCCACCATATACAGTCAGGTCCATAAATATTGGGACATCGACACAATTCTAAACTTTTTGGCTCTATACACCACCACAATGGATTTGAAATGAAACTAACAAGATGTGCTTTAGCTATCAGCTTTAATTTGAGGGTATTTACATCCAAATCAGGTGAACGGTGTAGGAATTACAACAGTTTGTATATGTGCCTCCCACTTTTTAAGGGACCAAAAGTAATGGGACAATTGGCTGCTCAGCTGTTCCATGGCCAGGTGTGTGTTATTCCCTCATTATCCCATTTACAAAGAGCAGATACAAGCTCCAGTGTTCATTTCAAGTGTGCTATTTGCATTTGTTGCTGTTAACTCTCAATATGAGATCCAAAGAGCTGTCACTATCAGTGAAGCAAGCCATCATTAGGCTGAAAAAACAAAACAAACCCATCAGAGAGATAGCAAAAACATTAGGTGTGGCCAAATCAACTGTTTGGAACACCATTAAAAAGAAAGAACACACCGGTGAGCTCAGCAACACCAAAAGACCCGGAAGACCACGGAAAACAACTGTGGTGGATGACCGAAGAATTATTTCCCTGGTGAAGAAAACACCCTTCACAACAGTTAGCCAGATCAAGAACACTCTCCAGGAGGTAGGTGTATGTGTGTCAAAGTCAACAATCAAGAGAAGACTTCACCAGAGTAAATACAGAGGGTTCACCACAAGATGTAAACCATTGGTGAGCCTCAAAAACAGGAAGGCCAGATTAGAGTTTTCCAAACAACACCTAAAAAAGCCTTCACAGTTCTGAAACAACATCCTATGGACAGATGAGACTAAGATCAACTTGTACCAGAGTGATGGGGAGAGAAGAGTATGGAGACGGAAAGGAACTGCTCATGATCCAAAGCATACCACCTCATCAGTGAAGCATGGTGGTGGTAGTGTCATGGCGTGGGCATGTATGGCTGCCAATGGAACTGGTTCTCTTGTATTTATTGATGATGTGACTGCTGACAAAAGCAGAAGGATGAATTTTGAAGTGTTTCGGGCAATATTATCTGCTCATATTCAGCCAAATGCTTCAGAACTCATTGGACGGTGCTTCACAGTGCAGATGGACAATGACCCGAAGCATACTGCAAAAGCAACCAAAGAGTTTTTTTAAGGGAAAGAAGTGGAATGTTATGCAATGGCCAAGTCAATCACCTGATCTGAATCCGATTGAGCATGCATTTCACTTGCTTAAGACAAAACTGAAAGGAAAATGCCCCAAGAACAAGCAGGAACTGAAGACAGTTGCAATAGAGGTCTGGCAGAGCATCACCAGGGATGAAACCCAGCGTCTGGTGATGTCTATGCGTTCCAGACTTCAGGCTGTAATTGACTGCAAAGGATTTGCAACCAAGTATTAAAAAGTGAAAGTTTGTTTTATGACTGTTAATCTGTCCCATTACTTTTGGTCCCTTAAGAAGTGGGAGGCACATATACAAACTGTTGTAATTCCTACACCGTTCACCTGATTTGGATGTAAATACCCTCAAATTAAAGCTGAAAGTCTGCAGTTAAAGCACATCTTGTTCGTTTCATTTCAAATCCATTCTGGTGGTGTATAGAGCCAAAAAGATTAGAATTATGTCAATGTCCCAATTTTTATGGACCTGACTGTAGATCTTCTTCCTGACAATTCTGTTAACTAACAGTATCTTTGGGTTCCTGTATATTTTGTATGGCTGGCGTGTATGTTTTTGTATTTTTTCATGTAATAAAAATATAATTGTTCAGTGGATTGTAGGAGACCCTGGAGAGTGTTATATTATTTAGAAACATAAAGGGTGGGGTTGTTCTTTGTCAGAAGACTCACTAGTTGAGTGTAATATTGTCCATTTTATAGAGCAGTGAAGTTGGATAGCTGTTCCTACATTTATGCCCCTTTTCACCTATTTTTTCAGGTCCTTTGCAAGGTAACCCACAAATTCCTTAGGGAGATTCTCTAATTTCCTATAAGGATAAATATTTTGCATTCCTGGCAGAACATGGAGTTGTGCTTTGCTGACAGGGTAACTGTATGCAGGTAAATTGCTGAATAGTGCACAAACCTAGATATAATGTCAGTAACCCAGAAGAAATTGGCTCGTTGGCAGCTTGTGATACCATTAATTTATATAAACTCTTGTACATTAAATGTTAAAGCAGTTGAGTTTTTTAAGTACGTTGCAGGCCAGAAAAACATTGATTGCAGTTATATCCTTCCTCTTCATCAGATAGCATTGAACAGAGATTATGAATAATTTAATGTGCACAATACAAGTAGTCAGGGGAAAAACAAGATTCGTTCTTCTTCTTGATGTCTTTGCCAACCTAGAATTAAAACTTTGCCAGGAGGTATTCAGCATTAAAAGCAAAAATATTAAACTAAGTGCAAGGATGCTTAAAAGTTGCTTAGGCCACTATGTGTCCATTTACTAACCATGGCATTGCAAATGTTTGCAAATTATGTGACATAAAATAATTAAACAGATTTTTGGAGTCCCGGTTTGTATGTTTTTTGGATGTTATGTGTCAAAGGAGTTGGTTTAGTATGTGTCTAAAATGGTCAAAAATATGTTGAAACACCATTCTAAATTATATATGGGCTATAATTGTTGCAATGTAAAAATGTAGCCAATAACAAGGACATAGTCATAACAGAACCCAAAATGTATGATCTGGAATTGAAAAGGGTAGCTTTTCATGGAACAGAATCAGATTTAGCGCACGATACTGTTTAGGCAAAACACATTGCCATTGGCACATTACTACATAGACAAAGGCTCAAGCTCTGGAGCAGAGAAGACCCTTTGACCCTTTTGTAAAATATTTTAAGAAATTACGATATGTTAGTCATGACAATTTAATATTATGTTAAATCTAAGTTTTAAACTACAACATATTTTTTTTTTAATTAATGTAACATTTTGTACAATGTTTTATTGCTTCCCTTCTTGTGTGGTGAGCAGTACCTCCCCTCTTATTATAAACTAGTCATTTGCCCTTCATAAATGACGGGATAATATTTTTAGTTCCCCCCCCCTTCCCCTGTGTCTCTTTCTCCCCTTTCCCCCCTCTGTCTCTTTCCTCCCCATTCCCCCCCTCTGTCTCTTTTCTCCCACTTTCCTCCTCTGTCTCTTTCCTCCCCCTCTCCCTCCCATGTGTCTCTCCTCCTCTCCTGTGTCTCTCCCCCTCCCCTCCCCTGTGTGTGTCTCCTCCCCCTCCCCTGTGTCTCTTCCCCACTACTCTCTCCCCTGTATCTCTTCCCCCCTCCCCTGTATCTCTTTCCCCGTGTTTCTTCCCCCCCTCTCCTGTGTATCTCCCCCCGTGTCTTTGGCCCCTCCCCTGTGTCTCTCCTCCCCTCCTCCCTCCCCTATGTCTCTCCCCCCCTCCCTCCCCTGTGTCTCTTCCTCATGTCGCGTGTGTCTCTCCCTGTATCTCTGCCCCCCTCCCCTATGTCTCTTTCTCCCTCCCCTGTGTCTCTTTCCCCCTCCCTGTGTCTCTTTCACTTCCCAATCCCCTGTGTCTTTTTGCCTTCCCTCCCCTGTATCTCTTTGCCCTCCCTCCCCTGTGTCTTTCCCCTTCCCCTATGTCTCTTCCCCCTCCCCTGTGTCTCTTTGCCCCCTCTCCTGTTTCTTTCCCCCTCCCCTGTGTCTCTTTCCCCCTTCCCTGTGTCTCTTTGACCCCCCTCCCCTGTGTCTCTTTGCCCCCTCCCCTGTGTCTCTTTGCTCCCTTCCCTTGTGTCTTTCCTCTTCCCCTGTGTCTCTTCTCCTCCTCCCTTCTCCCAAAGCTGCGCATATGGTAATGTAAGTGTGTACACTCCTTATAGAGCGTTACTTACACTAATTTTATTAGGAATACTTACTATATATTCTGCCATTTTAAAATGTTTTAACAAGGTCAAAATCAAATCTCAGTTGATTACTTACATGCATTAGATCAGTGGTGTATTTCTGCTTACACTCAGAAGACC
Source organism: Discoglossus pictus (assembly GCA_027410445.1). Taxonomy (NCBI): domain Eukaryota; kingdom Metazoa; phylum Chordata; class Amphibia; order Anura; family Alytidae; genus Discoglossus; species Discoglossus pictus. The sequence goes on along the minus strand of CM050165.1, from coordinate 370,165,674 downwards.
AAGGTCTAGGGTAACATATTTTCATGTTGGCAGTAGGCCGCCCATGTTGCTGGTGCAGTTCCATACATTAATACATTCTTTTATCCCTCTTTTGTCCCTGACACAGAGGAAAGTACCTATCGACAAGACAATGTGACTTGTACTCGAGTATAAAACTGTTTGTTCTTGCTAGTAGAGTACTCGGTGTAAACCAATGAACATTTTATTTATGGTTTTGCATTGTTAGTAAAAGCTCAGTTAGGTTACCTATGACCATGGGTGTAGGAACTGGGGGGAAGAGGGGGATAAATCCCCCCAGATTTCTAATTGTGTTTATGTATGCGTATAAAAGCTGGTAAGTGTTCTGTGTATCAAGTGAGCTGTACCCCCCATTATTATTTTGTTTCCTACACTGCCTATGACCATAGTTACAACAGGTACAGTGTAACCATCTAATGGTTGCAGTACGTACCTCTTTCGTTCTGGTAAACTCACATGTTTTTTAGGTTTTGTTCCTAAGTGATATTTTTATATTAAGGTTTGAAATATTAATCATCTTTATAATTCACAAATTTTAACCCATTAATAAAATGTATGTGTTAATACATTTGACTTCTCCCTATAGTATTCAGAACCAAGGGATAATTACTTATTTTAGTGAAGTATTAAATGCTAGCATAAGTTATTATTGTTTGGTAGTTATTATACCTTATATAGAGCATATTATCTGTGAACATTCTAGCTATAAACACTTTCATTCTGCAGCAGCATTTCTAAAAGCTCGGTAATAGATGTTCCCGTTATATGATTCGACAAAAAAGTGTTCACTTTCCTGTAATATGCACTTCTGTTCTGACTCTGAACCTCATTAAAGTCATGAATATCTAAATATTTTGCATCAGAATTAACCATGATAGAGTGTATTCTAATAACTGTATATCTTCAAAAAAACTTAGCTTCATAAATGTTTGAAAAGCATTGAAAATCAATATACTTATCTGTATGACTTTCATATTTTTTAATGTTAGGTTGCTCATACAAACCTGACCTAAATAAAATGTATTAAAAATGAGGACATTCCACGAGTGTTATGAAAACTTACTACTTTGGCAACTAACAGGGTATTTAAGGAAGATTTAATGGATGTCAGACACAACAAATAAAGAGACTACATTGTTAAGCTAACTTTTCATTTACTCTAGCTCTATTCCCCTTTTATGGAGTCCAATCTGAGTATATTCCATTTACAGCAAACATTTGTTTTCTAGAAAAGTCCTTTAACTTTCCTCTTGTATATAGTGCTATGTAACATGTTGGAACTCTATAAATAAAATAACAGTAGTAATAATAATAATAACTCCCTCATGAATCCAGGTTTTTTTACAATCTCTTTATTTTTTTAATACAGTGTTTCAAACCTGTTTTGTGTCAAACAATGGTGTTCCATTTTGTGTCACAAAAGGTTCTACAAGAGTATGTGGAGGTCCACTGGAGCAATTTTTGTGTCAATGTCAGGGAAGCCAGAAGAATTAGCCACTGGATTAATTATTGAAGTTCATCATATTGCTTATGATACAGATCTGTTGACTTACACTTCATCGCATTGAAGCGTTGGTAGCTGTTTTAATTAGTATTCATTGCTGTTCATTTCTAGTTTGTTTCCTGACTAAAACAAATATTTGATGTCACTTATCACCACTTACCACACAATACTGTGACTTTTAACTGCATAGTCTTGACTTCATTTTCTTTCTCTTTGATTTGTGAGTTTAACCTCAGTCATACGCATTAGTCATGTCTTGTAACTGAAAGTTATCACGGATCAATTCTTTTGTTGGGTATTTTATTGGATATGATGACAGCTTTGTAGAGTCATTTTATTTCTCTGTAACTTGTGTTGGCTGATGCCTTTGTGTGCATGAGCTACATTTTCCATTACAGGTATTTTTCATTATATTTAGAGATGTACAATCTGGATTTTATGAGACCCAAGGCCTTAAATCCATTACACACTAAATGGTCTGAATTTGAAGCTGGAAGGAGATAAAGGCCTACTATGGTCAATTGTTTACTATATATTATTATATATAAAATTATTTTAGGATGCATAAATAAATAAACTAAACTAATAAGCTTTTCATTAGTGCTGTTGAAAGCGCTTGTAGTATTCAATATCTGTTTTTACATTCTAAAAACATTTAGCTTATTTTAAGTGTAGTTCATCAGAAGAGTATGTTGTAAATATAGTATTGCTGGGGTCCCTTAATATACACATTTGTAGCATGTAAGTGAGGCATCAATGGTTTGAATCTCATACATTTTGTATTGCACTTTTCAAGTGAAATATTTAGCTCCTTATTTATCATGGATAAAATAAAAGGAGACTTTTAACAAATAAACCCCATTATCTGCACAGGCTTAAAGGACCAATGTACTGCAATTACAATTACAGCTCATATGTTTCTTTGCTGTGCGCAGGCTATTAAAACAGTATGCAAAAGAAATAAGCATTAACATTTTTTCTTACCTTTTAAATTGTCTGTTTTCCCCTCAAGCATGGATGTGTATCTCCCTCTGCCTGTGTCAGTCAGGGGCGTGGCCAATAGTTATATGGTTTGCTGCTTTGCTTCTATTCTAGTCATCCAAATCTTCTCTTTAAAAAAAATAAAAATAAAAGAACATTTGATATATTGGACCTGCTGTGACAAACTCTTGGGTTGTGAGTTCCACAGTCTGCATGCCCTTACCGTGAAGAACACTTTTCATTCTTTAAGGGGAATTCTTCTTTCTTCTACCTCAGGAGGTGACCTCTTGTGAATTGGAAACCTTGTCAACACAAATATCACCTGACAAAGACTTGTAATGACCCTGGATCTATTTTTATAAAGTAATTATACATTGGACCTGCTTAGCTCATCATAAAAAATAATTTGATTATAATGGCCTGATCTATCCCTTATAAATCTACTTTGACTCCTAATAATTTGCTTGTTCACATGTATATATTCCTAAATACTATACCTTAGCAACCCTTCTAGAATCTGTCCTACTACAAAGGTGAGGCTTACTGGTCTATAGTTCCCTGGATTTGGTCTAGTTACCTTCTTAAATAAATAATTATATCTGGAGAGTTAGAAATAATAGTTTTGCTATTACAGAATCCAGTTCCCTCAGAACCCTTGGATGTATTCCATCAAAACCTAGTGCTTTATTTACACTTATTTTTTCAACTTTCTTTGGATTCCTTCCACAGTTAACCAATTATTTGGTAAAGTTAACGTAATCCCATTTTATTGCAGTATCAAAACCATTGGTACATCCCTTGTCTATATAAAGGAAAATAATGTATTTAGCTCATCTGCTTGTCCTAACATTGCTTTTAGTGCAACCTTGTTTTCTGCACAATTGCATATAATTGCAAACAGATAACGTATGATCTATAATGTAATTCTGTATTAAATCAATATTCTGAACCAAAGGCAAAATTTAATAGAGAGTATTTATTTGTCAACGTAGAGCTGCCAGTGCTTTTTATAACAGGTATATAGAAATTATTAAATGTATTGAGATGGTTTTCTGTTTTGTGTAATAAAAGCTGCTTTTCTTTTTTTAAATTTACCTTTATTAACTAGGATACCACGATTAAGGCCAGGCAGGGTGCACGAAAGGACATTATGCCCAAATCAGGCAGGGTTAACTTGCATATATGGGTGATGTGGAGTACAGTAGGTGCAATATTGAGACCCAGGGAAGTATCATGATTTAAAACAGTTGGGCCCTCATTCAATTGCAATTCTGCCAATTGAATAGCGCTCTAAATAAGCATTTAACATATTTTTTTTAAATAAGTTTTTAGTTAGTGAAAACCTTGCTTTTGAAAAGATGTTTACTAACTAAAAACTTCTTTAAAAAAAATATGTTAAATGCTTATTTAGAGCGCTATTCAATTGGCAGAATTGCAATTGAATGAGGGCCTAGTTCACTACATTTTTGGAGCCAAGCACCAGATGAACACATCCCAAACTTGTCTGAACTGACTTAGATATTTAAAGTACTTTTAACAAGCTTGTACAACAGTAACAATTTAATAAAGTATCAGTGATATGTGTAATGAGTAAACCTCTATATCAATCGTTCTCTCTACATGCATGCCTCATTCTCAAGCCACCACTTTTTAACATTTCTCTCTCAGGCTTGGCACATAAGGTCTCAGGGTTGTCACATGTCTTAAATTTGGCCTTTTAAGCCTGAAAAACATTTCTTTCTACATCTGAAAGGGAGAATACATAATATATCATAGTGGCCTTATTTTATAAAATGAAAGACCCATAGCAGAATAATCTGTGTTTGTTTGCATATCTAAATATCATTTTATTAAGTGCTTAAAATCTCTGTTTTCACTCACTCAAACCTTCTAAATAGTGTCAGCAAAGGCCTGCCCCAGCAGCTCGCGCATACAATGTTTCTATTGGTACTAGATGTATTAGCCACTTGCAGCCTGTTTCCCAACACTGGTATTTGTAACTGACATTGTGAATTATTGGATTGTTCTTTAGTAATTTTGGATACGGCTGGATTGAACAATTTGTGCTTTAGAATGTGTAGCTTTAATTGTTTTTCATCAGAGTACTGAAAATTGTTTGTTTATGCAATTATTTTGCTTTTCTTGTACTAGGACACTTGCAGCTCTTTAAGTGATTTGTACGTGTGCTCATAAAGGGTTCATTAGTTCTTGTGGAAAGTTGAGTTTATACGTAACAATCTGTCACAGCCTTATGAGAACACTTACAGCCTTATTAAATTGTGATTTGCCCAGTTGAATAGAGCTCTATATAATCACAGAGCATGTTTTTTTTACAGAAGTTTTTAGTTAGTAAACTTCTATCCAAACGCAAGGTCTTCACTAAATAAAAACTTTTGTAAAAAAAATATGCTCTGTGCTTATATAGAGCCCTATTCAATTGGCCGAATCTCAATTTAATAAGGCTGGTAAGGTTTGGCAGTAAGAACTTATGGAAGCCATGTAATCACACATTAGCAGCCTTATTAAATTGCGATTCGGCCAATTGAATAGGGCTCTATATAAGCACAGAGCATATTTTTTTTTACAGAAGTTTTTAGTTGGTGAACTTCTATCCAAAAGCAAGGTCTTCACTAAAAACTTCTGTAAAAAAATATATGCGCTGTGCTTGTATAGAGCCCTTTTCTATTGGCCGAATCGCAATTTAATAAGGCTATGAATAAATACTCCCATAGAGCAGGAAACAGTTCCTAAGTAGCGATCACTTGTAAGGGTTTGCTGTGATAGGAATGTAATAGCTACGTGACTTACAAGATTTCTTGCAGGAGCCATATAATTGAGCCTTTGCCAGTAGGAAGCTGTGGTTATCCTGCCGCCAAGAGAACTCACTCAAATGGTTGGCCCTTCGTATAGTTGATGAGCTCAAGTAACAGGAACTTAGGAGAGGATTCTTCTTGGACTTCTTTGTCACATATTTGTAGCCATCTATTTACATTGCTTAGAAAATGTATATATGTTTATTTTCTTTGAAATAACTGGAATTACAATAAGTATTTTCTTAAGCAACTTCACATCATTTTTCCTCAAGCAATAAACTGTTGTTCTTTATTCATCAACTTGTTATACGATTATCATCTTCAGATGTCAATGTTGAGTTTATAAGATACATCTGAATGGTCCATGTCACTACCAATGTACTGTAGTTATTGCCTATTTGGAACCTTGATACAATACCTTAATTTCCAAGAGACAAACTCATTCCTGTTATAACATCACTTGCTGCTGTTGTGTCTGCCTAGTAGTTCTGGTGTTTCTACTGTTCCAGAAGAAAAACAAGATTGAAAGATTTTATTTTTTATTTTAACCTTTGTTAGGGAATAGTTATATGGAATAGACAAAGTTAGTAGACAGGTACATTTTGCCAATTTAGTGTACATTTGCATCACTTTCCCCTGAATGGTTTTGATGCACATTTAATGGATTTGGATCCCTGTGTCACTACACTATGCAAATCAGTTACACAAACACGGCTTACCACATCATTTCCATAATAAAATAATATACAAGTGTGATACATAAGCATCAGGTTGTTTTGTGTGACCTATTTTAGTGCCTTTATCTCTTTAGAACATTGTGTGTTAATTATAGTACCAGCAGTGATCCAGTCTGTTCTAAGGATCCACAAGCTTTTCTCAGTATTGTATGAACGGTAGACCAAATGTGTTTCCAACCCATACTGTGAAAGAAAGTCTCTCTGATTGGACCATTCGTTCTTTGGTATCTATTCATCAAACTGCAGTAGTGCCACTGAGGACAGTGTTATAATTCTGCATAGAGCGTGTTGTCTGTGGAGTCCTGGACATATGCATATAATTGGTCTATCAGCTTTCAGTCAGTACTCTGAGTCCATTCCCATCAATGTAGCTAATATATGTCTCACCACGGAGCCTGTTATTCACATCCCCTAGGAGACTGAGTCGAGTGGGCTGTCTCTTTTTTAATTGTAAATTACCAATTTTATACTCAAACAGCTCTTAGCTTTGGGTTCTATGGGATCTGAATGCTAATGAGTGAATAGCAATGTGGGAACTGTACAGATAATGTCCTGAGTAGAGGAATTGCTAACTCAAGGGATTCAAGCATTCTTTTAAAAACATGAATAAGCCATCCAGAGGGTAAATTAAGACACACTTTTAAGTAGAATAAGCTAACTAGATTGTCCTTTTTGTTCTTACCTACCTAATTGTTTTTAAACCTTGTGGCCTTTTTGATAATTTTTTTTTAAATTTCAGAGTGGGTTTATGTATATCCAAAATATCTATGTATCTATAGCAGGGGTCACCAAACTTGGTCCTGGAGGGCCGCACCCAGGCCTGGATTTGTGGATATCCTTGCTGCAAACAGGTGAGACTATTGCTTCTTCAGTCATCCTGATTGACTCACCTGTGCACAAAAAGGAAATCCTCAAATCCAGGCCTGGGTGCAGCCCTCCAGGACCGAGTTTGGTGACCCCTGATCTATAGTATTTCAACACAGGGTTAACGTTTTTGGAATTTCTGTCATATTTTCCTTAGTCTCCCAAACTTTTCCTTCCTTTTCATCGTTCTATGTGGGATCTTTTTCAGATCCTTGCATCTTTTTTTCCTGAAACACTCCATTCATCCTCTCATTGCTTCACTGAGGAAGATTTTTAATGAAGGCTGTTTAATCCTTCCTGGGTTTTATATATTAACGTCCTTGTCTTTTGTGAAACTCTGAAGGATCTTTTCTGTCCCTTGAGCCAATTACCTCTAGTCAATTCAAAGATTTGTAGAAATGTATTTGAGAATAATCTTAAAATGTATCAACTCATTCAAGGAATAAAATTAGATTTGCTTCATTATTATATTAATATTTCAGTATACAATATTACACGTAAATCTTCTGTGATATTTGTTAATTTCCTACAATGTTCTTCTTCTTAATGTAATTCTTCTATCTCTTTAAATGATGGCTATTATACATGTAATCCCAAAGGGCAGTATGAGTTTAACTCCTATAATACAAGTATCTCAGTGATGACTTCTTTCAATTAAGTGAAAAGACTAAGTGATATATTAAAGTACACTCTTTCTCTCAACAAGCTACAGTGGAACCTCTATATTCGTCATTAATCCGTTCCTAAGGGACAAACTGGATAAATATAGAATCAATATTTTCCATAGGAAGTATCTAAAATTGGAATAACCCATTCCCAGCCTCAAATCTGATACCTAAATAAATTAAAGTTTAACCAAAACTTTACCTTTACTAAGGAGTGACGATGGCAGAAGCTAAAGAGGATTTATGGTTTAGAAGTGGAGTCACCTTCCATTAAAATATCATGTAACTCCAGGGGTGGGCATGTTCGGTCCTGGAGGCCACACACAGGCCGGGATTTGAAGATATCCTTTCTGTTGTGAGTCAATCAGGATGACGGAAGATTGACTCACCTATGCGCAGCAGGGATATCATCAAACCAGGCTTGTGTGTGGCCCTCCAGGACTGAACCTGCCCACCCCTGGGTAACTCCAATTCTGGTGATTGATGTCTTTTTTGGCATTTCCCAATGATTCACTAGCACTCGATTTAGCAAATAACTTGTCCAATGTTGTCTGTTTCTGTAATTTTTAAAATGTTGTGGCTAATATTGGATTTTTGGATGAATATAGGAGATTTTCTTTTCCAAAAAAATTTGACTTATTTAGAATTTTACGAATATGGGGGCTGATGAATATAGAGGTTCCACTGTATAAGCGATACGTTCCAATACAGAGCTTCCCTCTAAGTCCTTATCTTTGTGTTAGAGACTGGAAACTGCTTAATTATTGCTAATGTTTCACTGGGTATTTGAACATGATTGTATTGATTATAGTTGGTCGGACTCATGTTAGTGTTTCAAATAGTGACCTATCCAATGATGTTTACAAGCTGACGGGCCTCTCATCAATTCTGTTAATGCTTCCAAATATAAGGTCCTGATAAAGTATAAATCCCTCCAAGCTACTATATTATGATGGTCTACAGTTCTTACATTGGTTCAAGTTATGGGAGTAAGTAACATTTCCCAGAGTTTACCTGTTATGAACTAGCAGCCTTATTAAATTGCAATTCGGCCAATTGAATAGGGCTCTATATAAGCACAGAGCAAAAATTTTTACAGAAGTTTTTAGTTAGTGAAGACCTTGTTTTTGGTTAGAAGTTCGCTAACTAAAAACTTCGGTAAAAAAATATGCTATGTGCTTATATAGAGCCCTATTCAATTGGACAAATCACAATTTAATAAGGCTGTAGATGTTTTTGTGATTGCCAATGTTATTGTAGTACAAGGTTTATTAGAACTGATTCTAATGTTCCAATTAAATTACCCTGATATTAAGATAGTGGCTTTCATAATTAATATGATTATTATAATGGGATGTCTTTATAAGTAGAGTGCTATAATTTACATGTTTTTATATGCCATTTCCTATACAAATGTTGACAATTTGTAGATATTCCAGTATGTTTTGCAGTACAGAGATTAAATCTAATTTAAATAATACAAACAAACAAAAAATTGAAGAAACAGGTCATACAAGCAAAAGCTAAAGATATATATATATAATAGTCCTTGTTATGAAGGTGTTAACTGTCATTAAGCATCACTATACCTCAAATTTAGCCACAATATAGTTGTGTAGTGTGTCAAAAAATTGCTATGGCTTGAGGTATCAGGTTTCTGAAAACTGGACATGATAATAAAGAAAAAGGTACCACATAATTCGGCCAGATATTAATATATAGGTTCATGTAGAATGTATTTAGAAATTAATTTTGGATAGATGTCAAGTCACACATAAATGCCCATATTTAGGGATATGTTGCCTGTTAACATTATGGAGACATTTCAAAAACACAGACAGTTTGAGCTTGGCAATTGCTTCTCAAAGTGAGAATAACTTCATTTTTATTAGAAAATTAAAAATAATGTCTTTGGTTTAGCTAATACATGTTAGTATCTTTTGGTTTTAGATGGTACATAATGGAATCATTTCCTCAAATCACAATCTTACATTTTCAAAATGGCCTTATAATAAAACATTAGACTTCAGTATGGTCCTAAAACTAAATTTGATGGTAAAGTAATAACATTATTCTTAAAATTACTGTGGATTAGTGTCTCAGGCAAACAAGACAGCTACATTAGGTCTGTGCAGTATAATCTCATTAGAGCGCACACTTCTGCCTGAATAACTTCAAAGGAACCAGCAGTGCTTTGCTGTTTTTGAGCTTTTATAGGTCTAAGGGTTTAAATCATGAGTGTATGGACAAGTTGTGATTGGAGAGGTGCACTTGTTGGAGATTGGTCACTTAAGTAGAAGAAATGAATGTCAACTGATAAAAGTTGTAGACCATGAAAAAGGCAAACAGGACCCAGTTGCCAAAGTCACAGATGAACAAAATTCAATTTGGACATGTACTTCTGCATTTGAATTTCCAAGTTCTCTCTCAATGTAGTTTGCTCAAATCAGTTTAAATGGTCATGGATGGATTTGGTGCATAAAACCTACTTAGTCAGCAGTCATTAGATGTTCGTGCATTGCAAACTGTTCCTGTAATTGTCCTTGCATGCCACTAAAACACCAGTGTGTCTATGCATTATACACTGTCACTCTTGTGCTAATGAACCGTTCCTGCTGTTTATGCCGTGCTGAATGCAGACACGATGTTACTTCATTAAGCATATTTTTTATTATGCTTCTTTGACATTTTGCTTCTTTGCTCTTGAACTTTTCTTCATTTAAATATATTATCTTTATCAGAGTAACTACTGTATCACTGTCACTTGAACTGAAGTTATGGATATATTTTTTAAACAGGCATATATTTTTTTATGTGGAACAAGGCAATGGTAATTTGTGATTTAAAATATAACATTGTAACATTGATATTCATATAAAATATATGTTGTATCTCAGTTAACATGTGAGGGCCAATACTGACTGTAGGTCTCAAGTGACATTCGTGATCATTAAATGCTCTGCAGTCTTAAGAAGTCTAATGTTGAGAAACAAAATGGTCGGTTTATTACAGATTCCTTCTCATGGAGAGGAGGATATCACATTATATTAAGAAAAGAAAAGAAAGTTTTCATGCCAGTACCAAATCTGAGTAAAATTCAAGGCAATAATTTATAGTGATGTATGCAACAGACATACAGCATATAATTGTATTGTCCTGTTTGTTCAAGATGATTGATACCACTGCCACAGAAATATCGCTAGCGGTTTGTCATGTCTGTAATAAATATGTAAATAGCAGAGAGAGCAACACATTGGGGCAAGTCCTTAATAAGTAGACCATATGGAACAGTCCATCAAGAGATGGTTATTTACCAATAGATGCTGTCATACAGAACTATGGTCTGGTGTAATAACCATGGGCCCACCTGTCAGTATTGTAGGACCTTTCTAAACTGCAACAACAAAAGGTCTCAATGGTTTAAAATAATATTGTTATTTCCTTTCTCTCTTCCAATGCACACTCATACTTCCCCATGTTTGTAATAAACGCTGTTTATCTATTTATCTAGATACAAATCTGAGAAAGGACAACACTAAACGCCTTGCCATATGCTGTAGTAAACACTTGGAATACAGTTTCTCAGGTTTGACCTCAGGTGTCATCGCAAATTAGAAATTTCCTGTAGCATGTCAATAATATAGTCTGCCTTAAATATAATCTTGGCCCCTCTCCCACTTACAGTCCTTTGTGATTCCATGCATGAGTGGTGTCTCCGTCATGGGAGCTGTGCTAGGCTACTCATGTGAATGGCACCACTCATGCATAAAAAATGGTAGTTTGTTGGATTAATTTGAAGAAAAAATCTGCAAGTATATCAGTATATTTTTTAGTACATTTTCATATATTTACTTTATATAAATTAAAATTAAGTGTTAAAAATAACTTCAATAATTAATATATTATTGTATTTTCCTAGAACACTACCTGCCTGAAAAACAATACCTTGAAAGAAATATTGACAACCAAAGCAAATTTGATTCCAAATTTAAGAACCCCTTACATTGAGCTGCTTGCAGCCGTGTGCTTTTTATTATTTATAAAAACTATAGTAGTTTTTACTATATCTGCAATATTTTAAGGCATGGATCAGCAAGCTGTGGCTCTAAAACCAAATGTGGCTTATAATGATCATAATGCGTCTCTTTTGTTATCCTTCAATCCAGTTTCAGCAGTGGATATAAATCAATGTTTTCTTAATAAAAGACACAAAGGCAATATTATATTATTTAGATGTTCAGTTGTGTCAGACTCTCCATGATCCTATGGACCACAGCACTCCAGGCACATTGATCATAAACAGCCTTATTAAATTGCGATTCAGTAAATTTAAAAGCGCTCAATTTAAGCACACAGCATATTTTTTTTTACAGAAGTTTTTAGTTAGTGAACTTCTATCCAAAAGAAAGGTCTTCACTAACTAAAAACTTCTGTAAATAAAATATACTGTGTGCTTATATAGAGCCTTTTAAATTGACCGAATCTCAATTTAATAAGTCTGTATGTCTCTGGTTGTTATTATCCATATGGTTTTCATGGCAAAGATACTGCAGTGGGTTGCCAGTTCCTTGTTGTTGTATGACCTCTTTGCTATAACATATAACCTGCCCATCTTGGGTGACCCTACATGGTATAGCTCACAGCTGTATTAAGGTACACAAGCACCTTTACCACGAAAAAAGAAAGCACACCCTCTATCTGATACAACAACAAAAAAAAGTATTTCAATGCTCCTTTAATATGATAGACATCAGTGCAATCTAGGTTGTATCAGCTAAATGTAACTTTTTTTGCTCTGCCAGAGTCCCTCAAAAGTATAATTTTGGAGGGTCTAATGTGATTTTTTTCTTTATGATGTATTTGGTCTTTCCCATCACAAGCATTATTTAGGGGTAAATAATTCACACAGCATTAAAGGCATATTTAAATTTCCTGGATTATGAATGCATCTGATAAAGTAGAATCAGCAGTGTATGAAAACATTTTGCATGGAGAAATACCAAAATAACCATTATTATACTTTCCCTAAAGTTTGCTAAATCTCTTGAGTTTGCAAGCAGCTGATTTTCAGTTAATACTGTAAATCCCTGCAAAAATTAGCATAAAATTCATTATTAGTTTTAGCCAATCACAGGCAGCTAATACATTATATCCATCTATGATGGTAGTTTTTGTAGCAAGGAATCATGGGATGTGTAGTCTCATCCACAAGGAAGCAGGAGGAACCAGACACTGCTATGTTGGATATTTGCATTGTGATGTTTTTGGCTTGAAGGTAAGTAAAGATTTAAAATCTGTACCCAAATGCAGTGTTTCCATTGGTAGTTACCAGATGCATATGTAGGCAGCTCTGGGGATGTGGAAAACAAGTTTTATTTAAAAAAAAAATCAAAAAAAAAAATCTGTATGTGTATAGAATGTAATGTGTGTGCATGCATGTGTTAGATAACGTTAAAAACAGGGAACCCTTAATATGCCTTTAATATCAGCACAGATTATGCAACATTAAGTTTTTACCTGCATACATTCAAACATAATGGCGACATAGAATAACAAAACCAACATTCCTCTATTAACTAGTTGAATACCACTATTTGACCTTTGCAGATACTGATCTATAGCACTGCAGTGGTTTTTTTCTTCTGTGCTGTTTTCATTAGAAATCAGGATATACTCATTAATCACACAGGCCTCATTCCTTTATTTGCCTGGGATAAAATGACAGCTACTATTAAAGTGCTCAGGGACATGTGAATCCCAAGCAGGCCCTCCCACAGCTTCCCTGCTTAAACATGACCAATATAAATTCACAGTTGAAGGCTGTGAAGGGCATAGTAATAGGATATGCCAATAACAATAGTAGTCTTTCAAGAAGACCTTTTTAGAATACCTTATCAAGAAGGCGTTTTTGTATCAGTCGATAATTACCTCTCAGCATGTTATATACATATAAGTATATTATGTTTGTTTTATCAATTAATGTTCTCATTTTTGTTTACTTGTCTGTATGCCTACTATTTATCTACATTTCATACCTTTCAACATTTAAAAACGCCAACGAGGGACACCGTAAAGATAGAGTTGGGGGGCAGGCCTTACTAACTCTTTTATTTTATATACATACACACAGTATATATATATATATATATATATATATATATATATATATATATATATATATACCGTATTTTTCCGTGTATAGGACAACCTTTTTCCCCAAAAATGTTGACCTTTAAAGTAGGGGGGTTGTCTTATACACGGAATACAGCTGTTTGAGTAGAGCTGGAGGCGGAGGAACAGTGCATTCAGGAAGAGGAGAGCAGTGACTAGAGTGAGAGCAGAGAATAGAAGCTGTTTAAAAACCACCTTAGCGGTAACCCCGAGACGCGCTCAGGGTTACTGCAGGAGTGCAGTATGTGTATATATGTTTGATCTGGGCCTGCATGAGTACTGCCGGCACTGGGGAGCTACAGTTCATTGAGGGAACTATGAATGCCAACATGTACTGTGACATACTGAAGCAGAGCATGATCTCCTCCCTTCGGAGACTGGGTTGCAGGGCAGTATTCCAACATGATAACGACTGCCTTGCTAAAGAAGGTAAAAGGTAAATGTGATGGACTGGCCAAGCATGTCACCAGACCTAAACCCTATTGAATATCTGTTGGGCATCCTCAAACAGAAGGTGGGGGAGTGCAAGGTCTCTAACATCCACCAGCTCTGTGATGTCATCATGGAGGACTGAAAAAGGACTCCAGTGGCTACCTGCGAAGCTCTGCTGAACTCCATGCCCATGAGGGTTAAGGCAGTGCTGGAAAATAATGGTGGCCACATAAAATATTGACACTTTGTGCTTAGTTTGGACATTTCCACTTAGGGGTGTACTCACTTGCCAACAGTTTAGACATTAATGGCTGCGTGTTGAGTTATTTTCAGTGTTGTCACATGAAAAGATATAATAAAATATTTACAAAAATGTGAGGGGAGTACTCAAATATGCAGTAAACTCTTGATTATCCAGCACTCAACAATATGGGATTTTCAAGCAACCGGCACCTGCCTCTATTCCCCATTTGCAAAAAACTCTTGATTATCCAGCACTATCCGGCACATAAAAAAACAAACAAAAAATGTTCTGTTTGTTTGTTTTTTGCTCAAAATAGCTTAGTTTGTTGTTAGTGGCTATTTAAAAGGTTTTTGAGGTGTTTCTAGGGGTTTAAGGGTTGTTTAGGCTGTTGTTTTCAAAACTCTCGATTATCCGGAAACTACACTTATGAGGCAATAGGCAATCCCCAAAGGTGCCGGATAATGGGGAGTCTACTTTATATATATAGCAAATTTAGTGTGGGATTATAAACTAGTTATCCCACCCACGTACAGCCGTTTCAAGGTTACTGCCTCTCATGAGCGTGGGGCTGTTTCCTGAGCTTGTGTAGTGGATATTTTGAGTGGGTAGTTCACCACAACAATCATTTGGCAAAAGAGTGATAGAAGCCCCCCAATGTACAGTAGTACAGTAAATAAATAGCACATTTGTGTTCACATTTGAATGTCTAAAACAAGTAAAAAAAACTTCTTCCATCTCAGAATTCCGATAAAAACAGTTACTACACTGCATTCTGGGAATCTTGGCAGAGACATGCAAATGTGCCCACAGAGGCTTTCACTCTTGCAATCCATAACCATATGAAACATAGCTTCCCTTAAGCATATGCCCATTGTATCAAACACCTTTGAGCCGATTAAACACAAGCTCGGAATCTTACCCACGTTCAGCCGTTTCAAGGTTACTGCCTCTCATCAGAGTGGGGCCGGATCCTTAGCTTGTGTAGTAGTAGATATTTTGAGTAGGTAGTACACCACAACAATCATTTAATATAGAGCGATAGAAGCCCACCGTACAGTAGTACAGTAAATAAATAAATAAATAAATATATATATATATATATATATATACAAAATATATATGTGTGCATATGTACATATATCTAAATTTCGATTATACACACATTCATACAGTATCTCACAAAAGTGAGTACACCCCTCACATTTTTGTACATATTTTATTATATCTTATCATGTGACACTGAAGAAATGACACTCTTCTACAATGTAAAGTAGTAAGTGTACAGCCTGTATAACAGTGTACATTTGCTGTCCCCTCAAAATAACTCAACACACAGCCAATCTGCCTTACATATACCTGTTGGAGACTCTGCATCTGAAACGTAGTAGTCTCCATAACAACACCACACAACTCTAGTCACTACATAACATGGACACACTACACTAGTCCTAACATCCATATCTATTCATCTATACATCAATCCATGTGTAAAAATCCCCTCCCAATGCAGCGAAGAAATTATATATCAATAAAATGAATGCTGGAGATTTATGTCCCTTCCCCATATGCCCAGCTACCCCTCTATCTTAAAACGAGCTTTGTAGGCCTTGGTGCACTTATTACATATATAATTTATGCTGCTGTTTACATACAAAATGTAGCCTGCCTACTGGCTGTTGCATGAGTAATAACAAATAGCCTAGTGGCCGGTGAAGACAGGGGTTGTAGTAGTTTTTTCCTGGACTCAGGACTGCCCTGACCAGTTAACCCATAACTGACCTGTTTAGTCCATCATCCCATTTCTGCACAGATACATTTGTTAAGGTTTTTTTTCTATTGCTGTACAGACAGCACCAGAGCACACAGCACACGAACACCCTGTCTCATTGAGCTGCTCTGCATTGTTCAAATGCCAGAGAGGCAAGAGAACAGAAACCTGCATTTTCTGCCATAAGAATTTACAAAATTACAAGGTTTTTTTAATTCACACTGGAAGTGTAAGCAGATAGCCCAATTCAAGCTGCAATAATGCAAAATCAAGTGGGTAGTCTATTACAGCAACGTTATTAATTGTAGCCAAAATATCTTCATAATATGAAAGATGCAGTGCTTTAGCTGCTCTATGATATGATGAAGCTTATCGTCAGAAATTAAACCAAGCGTTTTAAGTAGCCAGAATGGGTAGAATAAACTGGCATATTGATTCTTATCTGCTGTCAAATGTATGTCTCTGCATTGTTGCATGCCTTATTAAATTGCGATACGGCAAATTGAAAAGGGCTCTATTTAAGCACACAGCATATTTTGTTTTACAGAAGTTTCTGGTTAGTGAACTTCTATCCAAAAGCAAGGTCTTCACTAACTAAAAACTTCTGTAAAAAAAATATGTTATGTGCTTAAATAGAGCCCTTTTCAATTTGCCGAATTGCAGTTTAATAAGGCTGTGAGTGTCTTATATTTTAGATAAAATCATCTATATAAAATAAGTAGTTGAGTTTTGTGCATTTGCTTGTTGTATATTATAACTTCATTCGATGATATATTACTGCATTCTTAGCAGTGTTGTTTTGTTATATATCTCCTTTAAAAACCATTGACTGATCAAATAAGATAATCATAAAAAACTGCTTGAAATCACTCCCCTGAGTTGTGTCTTCTCGTAAATGAATGCTAATGTGTATATAAAAAATTAGTTATTCAGACCATAAGTGAAAAATCCCACAAGTTCATCACTTACTGTATTTTGGTCACACCCAATATTATAATGAATGGCAGCCATTACGGAATCCTTAGTGCTTATAAGGAGATTTGAAGATTTATCGTGAGGATTTATAATATTTTATATTTTATATTTTGAATATGTCCCATTATATGATCTAAGTACATTCCCCATAAAATGAAGTAATTATGTACATGAAAAGTTCATCTAGACTTATTAAAAAAAGGTTAGAGAACCCATTCTATCTCAAATACTTTCAACATCCAGTGGTGTCTTGCAGATGAGAAAACTAAGCATTGCAGGGACAGCAAAGCAGATGAGATTATTCAATTGTTTTCTTGCAAGGGTGTCCTTCTGGTCTGATCTGCTCTGTACAGTGGTATTGCACTGTAGACTGGGCATAGAAATATGGTGTAGGGTAAACCTAAGTACCCCTTCTTGGTCACACTGACAATCTGCAATGTTCCCTTATCTTACTGCATATATTATTATGATATTTAACAGGTATACCCCTTTGAACTCTCTGGTTTGCTATAGTGCTCTTTTTCCTTTCATTCCTGTAATAATGCTAAACCCCACTATAGTGCTGTTTTAGTGCTGATCCCTGTTTAGCCCTTTAAATCTTGCTCATCGCTCTTTGATTATATAATGCCTCATTTAGTGTTTGTTTTTTTCACTTAGCACTCCGGCATGCAGGAACGCATGTGGAGCGCCAAATGAGGTATACCTGTATTTGTAGAGTGCCAGCAAATCCATTAGCTACAACTCTGCCCACTCTGTGCCACCCTTGTTACACCACACAACTCTCTGAGCTCTCACTCTCTATATGCATGTTTACCACTTAAATAGTTTTAGGCATGTTACAGAGGACTCAGGCTTAGGTTCTACCACCATCTTTTATCCCATGCTGCCCTACTCATATATATATATATATATATATATATATATATATATATATATATATATGTTTCCCCGAAAATAAGACCGGGTCTTATATTAATTTCAGCTTCAAAAGCTTATTTTCAGGGGATATCTTATTTTTTATATTATATTTTATTTATTTATTCATGTACAAAAGTCTACATTTATTCAAATACAATCATGTCATCTTCTGGCACATCGTCATAACTCTCCAAACCCCGAATTCCAGCCTGTTGCCTGAGTTTATCATACTCTGCTCGCCATTTGCAGACCAACTTCTCTTTGCAGAAAGCTGTAAGATTCTTGCCCATGGAGTCCCCCGCTATTCCTTTCTTGTACTCAATAGAATATCTCTTTCTTTTTGCACTCATCTTGTCTTAATAATTTATATTATCATTTAACGGATGTCTGGCTGACGATTGGAACTGGGCTTATTTCGGGATAGGTCTTATTTTGGGGAAACAGGGTATATAAACACATTTTATAATTATGTTTTACCATATCGCTCTCAGTGAACTATTTTACTGATTTAGTTCATTTCTTGCATTATTGGAACATACATTTTGTAAAAACTAAAAAAAAAAAATCAAAATACTGTGTCAGTTTCTGAATTATTCTACATATTTTTAGAAACAAAACTGTCTACTGATATGAGTTTACATAAGTAATAGTAATGTACTCTACTTATAGGAGTTTGTATTTGTATACATTCATTTATTTAAAAGATATTGATTTCTGCCACTGCGAAAATGTACATTTTATTGTGCTGAGTGAATGTTGTCAAAAGTGTGTCCATTTCACAAATTTATTGCAATATGGGCTACACTATAATATATAATTATAAAATTAGGATCACTTTATTAAAAAATACCAGAGGTTTTGTTTTAAGAATTTTTATGATCCTTTGGCCTCCATTTTGTCTTGGTGGAGTTAGAATATGGGGATTTTTGTTGTAGTGTAGGAAATTTTTTAATAAATGTACAGTTTTCCATCAAACTATTAAATGTTAATTCTCTTGCCCCTATATATATAAAATGATTCCCTGTCTGTCTATAATTTGCCATGTCACTTAGCTCCATTTATTTAAAGGCAGCTGTACAGACTATTGCATGGAGACACTTACTGTCTGTTCACCTCTTTGTGACTGTGATACTGGTTGAGATCAGATACATTACCTATTGGTCTCTGGTCAGAAAGGTTTAGATTTCACCATTAATTCATTAAATATTCACTGCTTGCGACACTTGATGCATGTCTTCACTGCCTTATATCCTTCTTACCACCATGTTTGTGTTCCCCTAACCTCTCCATCCTGGCATATTTCTCTTTTTCTTTTTACAGTTGTAAAACAGCGCTAGAGAATTTGTTGGTGTTATACAAATAAAGAGATAATAATAATAACACTGCACTGTACTGTTTGATGTCTCATACGATGGGTAGCCCTGTGTCAGACACTTCTGTGCAGTGACCTTGAGACAGACACTGCTGAGGGAAACCCTGTGACTCAGTGACAGACCCCACTGATGAGTGAGTCAGTAACAGACCCCACTGATGGGTGACCCAGTGGCAGACACTTCTGAGCAGTGACCCTGTGACAGACCCCACTGATGATTGACCCAGTGACAGACCCCACTGATGACTGACCCAGTGGCAGACACTTCAAGAAGTGACCCTGTGACAGACCCCACTGATGAGTGAGCCAGTAACAGACCCCACTGATGAGTGACCCAGTGGCAGACACTTTGAGAAGTGACCATGTGACAGACCCCACTGATGAGTGACCCAGTGGCAGACACTTCAAGAAGTGACCCTGTGACAGACCCCACTGATGAGTGTGGCAGTAACAGACCCCACTGATGAGTGACCCAGTGGCAGACACTTCGAGAAGTGACCCTGTGACAGATCCCACTGATGAGTGACCCAGTGGCAGACACTTCTGAGCAGTGACCCTGTGACAGACCCCACTGATGAGTGACCCAGTGACAGACCCCACTGATGATTGACCCAGTGACAGACCCCACTGATGAGTGACCCAGTGGCAGACACTTCAAGAAGTGACCCTGTGACAGACCCCTCTGATGAGTGACCCAGTGACAGACCCAACTGATGAGTGACCCAGTGGCAGACACTTCGAGAAGTGACCCTGTGACAGACCCCACTGATGAGTGACTCAGTGACAGACACTGCTGATCAGTGACCCAGTGACAGACACTGCTGATCAGTGACTCAGTGACAGACCCCACTGATGAGTGACTCAGTGACAGACACTGCTGATCAGTGACTCAGTGACAGACCCCACTGATGAGTGACCCAGTGACAGACCCCACTGATGAGTGACCCAGTGACAGACCCCACTGATGAGTGACTCAGTGACAGACACTGCTGATCAGTGACTCAGTGACAGACCCCACTGATGAGTGACCCAGTAACAGACACTGCTGAGGAGTGACCCATAGTCACTGTTGAGGGCTGCCCATGTGACAGACACTGCTGAAGGGTGACTATGTGACAGAGACTATTGAGGAATGGCCATTTGATAGATACTGCTGAGGATCTGCCCAAATGACAATTACCGTTGAGGGTGGGCTGTGTGACTCCTGTGGGCTGACCCTGTGGCAGACACTGTTGAGAAGTGACAATGGGTTTAGTAATTTCTTTAGGAGTGAACATATGACAGACACTGTGAGGCGGTAACCATGTTATACACATTGGGGTTGGGTGGGTGGTGGGGTTGTTATGTTTGAGCACAATGTAATGGATTGTTCTATTAACATTTTCTGTACTTTTACCTTATTTTTTATTGCACTTACATAATGCTTTGCAAAGAACAATATATTTACATGTGTGAAGAGTTTGGTTGGTGCTGGTGGGTGTAATGGTGAAGATCAAATTGTAAAACACACAAATAAACTTAAGTTGACAATTTATATCTTACAGGACATGGCGGGAGCATCTGTGAAGGTCGCAGTCAGAGTGCGGCCGTTCAACTCGCGTGAAATTGGGAAGGATTCAAAATGTATCATCCAAATGTCCGGCAACACCACTAGTGAGTAACTCTCAATGTCGCCATATATAATAGCTGCCATCACTTCCAAATCCACTGTTACTGGAAGCCATATTTATATTACCTTGTTACTTTAAAAATACTATTTAATCACTATTAATTATTATTATTATTATTATTATTAATTATTTTACTGTCACCTCATCAGATCATGACTGCAGTCACCTCATCAGTTAAATATTCAGCTTATCTATATACTTTCAGTTACTCTTAAATTCTACCATGATTTGTTTGCATGAAAAACAATTGATCTGTGTTTTAGAAAAGTTACATTTGCTTTGTTTATTTTAAAGGGACTGCAAACTCAAGTTGCTTTTAGGTTTATCTTAAGGAGCTTGAAAAAACTGGCTGTAAATTGTATAGGCCTTTTGCAGAGAATTCATGACATATTCATTATCATTTGTGCTACATTTTTATCAAATGATCAGCCCCCACTAATTAGCTGTGCTGTTTGGAATCACAGTTTTTAAAGGGACTCTGTCACCCCAAAATCAAGCTTGTTCTAAATTAGTTCTTAAAGAGCATGAAAAAACACTGTGCTAGCCAAGTGATTCTAAAGTGAATAATTTCTGAGCAAATCTTTTTTTTTTTTGCTGTATTCTTATGCAATTCTTTGTAATACTAATTAGCTGCTTTGATGTGCTAATTAGGACTACAGGTTTTCTCTCTCTGTGGTGACAAAACAATGTGCCCTAACGTTATTATGCAGCTTTCGCCCTTTTCAAGCACTTTGAACCACACATTAACATAAAGGAGCTGCACTTTCAATGCTGAATATCTCCCAAATTATTTACTGTACCGAAAAACTGCTAGTATAAAGTATATACAGTTTTTAACGTACTTTAAGATAAAACCCACTTCCTGTTAGGGTTACCGTGCACCTATAACTGCATAGGCTAGAGGGAGAACACCCACATTTCTCTGTAGCTTTTTATTGACGTTCTCTAAAATTTCAATAATTTATTTCTCAGATTAGACCCTTTCGAATGCTTAATACTTTTTATTTTCTAAAATGTTTAATTTTAAGTTCAGTGACACTTCTATAACCTCATTGTAACCTCACTGAACACAGTCTAATACAGTCATTGCCACCTTATCATAACACAAACATGCTTCCACAATACAGTCATTATTGATTTATCTTGATGTCGCTCTAGTGATTCTCAGCTATGACCTAACCCAATCTCGGTCACCCCAGCTACCTCTTCGTGCTGCTTTGCTGTCAGATGAACACACTGCATGAGATATCACCTGTCTCTTCATGTGTGTGTTTTGTGACAGTCTCACTTCTGTACTGTATAATAAAGCAATCCTGTGTACAGTGACATAGATGTATAGAAATGACCAGACTGTTAGTTTGGGTGAGATCTCAGCGCATTATGGGAGACATAGACCTTTGCATGTTTCTGGTGACGTTGCTGTATGTCTGCCTTTTGCTCTGTCTCTCTTGTTCAGTTTCCCCTATCACTCGCTCTCTTTGTGCCTTTGTGGTGTCATAGGGATTTGGCATCAGGCAGTACATGCTGACCGAGCTCTCTTTCCCTCACAAAACAAAGGGAGCCTGTGCACCCACATAATCCCCACTGAAGGGACAGCCTGGATGAGCGTAGGATGTAAAACTTGTTACCACTAGAAAAGAACAATTCAGGGAATAAATTGAGCACTGACCTTAGTACCAGATCTGCAAGGCATATAGAAGGTCCTCACTTATGAGGATTATGAGTTCCTATGCTACTCCATGGATCATTATTACTAAATATTAATTCATCTCTCGTACTTAAAACAAGATAAGATTAGTGATAAAACTCAGATTGCAGTAAAAAATGTTTTTAAAGAAAAACATGTTTATCTATAGTAGAGCTTATAGAAGTATTGAACTAATAGCCATACAGTGGATGTAAAAAGTCTACACACCCCTGTTAAAATGTCAGGTTTCTGTGCTGTAAAAAAACGAGACAAAGATAAATCATTTCAGAAATGTTTCCACCTTTAATGTGACCTATAAACTGTGCAACTCAGTTGAAAAACAAACTGATATCCTTTAGGTGGAGGGAAGAAAAATAAAAAAATAAAAATAATGTGGATGCATAAGTCTGCACACCCTCTTATAACTGGGGATGTAGCTGTGTTCAGAATTAAGCAATCACATTCCAAATCGTGTTAAATAGGAGTCAGCATACATCTGCCATCATTTAAAGTGCCTCTGATTAACCACAAATAAAGTTCAGCTGCTCTAGTTGGTCTTTCCTGAAATTTTCTTAGTCGCATCCCACAGCAAAAGCCATGGTCCACAGAGAGCTTCCAAAGCATCAGAGGGATCTCATTGTTAAAAGGTATCAGTCAGGAGAAGGGTACATAAGAATTTCCAAGGCATTAGATATACCATGGAACACAGTGAAGGCAGTCATCATCAAGTGGAGACAGTATGGCACAACAGTGACATTACCAAGAACTGGAGCTCCCTCCAAAATTGATGAAAAGACGCAAAGAAAACTGGTCTGGGAGGCTACCAAGAGGCCTACAGCAACATTAAAGGAGCTGCAGGAATATCTGGCAAGTACTAGCTGTGTGGTACATGTGACAACAATCTCCCGTATTCTTCATATGTCTGGGCTATGGGGTAGAGTGGCAAGACGAAAGCCTTTTCTTACGAAGAAAAACATCCAAACCAGGCTACATTTTGCATGTGAGAAAAGGTGTTATGGTCTGAAGAAACCAAGGTTGAACTTTTTGGCCATAATTTCAAAAGATATGTTTGGCGCAAAAACAACACTGCACTTCACCAAAAGAACACCATACCCATAGTGAAGCATGGTGGTGGCAGCATCATGCTTTGGGGCTGTTTTTCTTCAGCTGGAACTGGGGCCTTAATTAAGATAGAGGGAATTATGAACAGTTCCAAATACAAGTCAATATTGGCACAAAACCTTCAGGCTTCTGCTAGAAAGCTGAACATGAAGAGGAACTTCATCTTTCAGCATGACAACGACCCAAAGCATACATCCAAATCAACAGAGGAATGGATTCACCAGAAGAAGATTAAAGTTTTGGAATGGCCCAGCCAGAGCCCAGACCTGAATCCGATTGAAAATCTGTGGGGTGATCTGAAGAGGGCTGTGCACAGGAGATGACCTCACAATCTGACAGATTTGGAGTGTTTTTTGCAAAGAAGAGTGGGCAAATCTTGCCAAGTCAAAATGTGCCATGCTGATAGACTCATACCCAAAAAGAAGAGTGCTGTAATAAAATCAAAAGTTGCTTCAAGAAAGTATTAGTTTAAAGGTGTGCATACTTATGCAACCATATTATTTTATTTTTATATTTTTTCTTCCCTCTACCTAAAAGATTTCAGTTTGTTTTTCAATTGAGTTGTACAGTTTATAGGTCACATTAAAGGTGGAAAAAGTTCTGAAATTATTTATCTTTGTCTCATTTTTTTACAGCACAGAAACCTGACATTTTTACAGGGGTGTGTAGACTTTTTATATCCACTGAATATAGTTGTGGATCTTACGAATGTTGGTCACGCTTACAATGTTGGTCAAGCAATGTTAAAAGTTAAAGCCTTGCACGATTCAGGCTGCAATGAGTGCTGAAGGCGCTCATCGCGAGGCATGTAGGAACCCACACACACACTCCTTGCTCCTGATGAGCGCCAAAGGTTATCAATGCCAAGCATGAAAGATGCAGGTTGCCAAGGCCTTCAATGAGCGGCGAAGGTACAGCATGGCCAGGCTTAAAATTGTATTCCCGTCATTTTTGATGGGCAAGTAGCTAGTCTAGTATAAAAGGCAGTTATCTACCAGCTTTGTCACAATGTTAAGTGTTGCCATATAAATGCAAGGTAAAATAATAACTTTTAGAATTGTGTTTTCAAAATGTACTGTGCTGTTGTAGGTGCTCTAATATTTGTTTTCTGTTTTTTAGCTATTGTCAACCCCAAACAGCCGAAGGAAACACCTAAAAGCTTCAGCTTTGATTATTCCTACTGGTCCCACACTTCAGTGAGTATCTATTCATCCATGTTATATATCCTGCAGGTAGAGGAATGTCAGTATATAAGACAGTGACAGTGATCGGCATGTTATAAACCCTTCAGGAAGCGAAATATGAGTATATAAGACATGTTATAATGATCATCAGTATATGGCAGAGTGATTGTGATAAACATGTTATAGACCATGCAGGATGAGGTTAGTCTATGGCTATGACTTACATTACATGATACATATTCAAAAGGCATACCTAAATCCCAGTCAGAATCAGGACCCAGGCACATTCTTCTGGACCTCTGCTGCATTTTTGTAAAAACTAAATCCCACTTGAAGCTTCTATATCCTGAAATAAGATGCAGTAAACATAATACCTTTTCTCTATATCCTTAAAAAAGCTGCGGTTGAGTCCTTTGTCTCAGTCTCGTTCTCTGTGTAAGATTCCCTCTGAAAGCTACTGCCAGTATATTAAAATATTTATATGTGCATCGATCCAAAAATATGGATTCAGGACCTTTTTCACATTCAGACCTTAGCTGCTGTGACGTTTGATAGCCAACAGTATATGGGACAGTGACTGTAATTGACATGTAATATACTTGTAGGATGAGGACAGTCAGTACATGTTATATAGCATGTCTATCATAGTCCCTTCCACATGTACTGACTGTCCTCATCCTACAAGTTTATAAAATGCCAATCACAGTCACTGCCCCATATATTGACTGTCATTATCAGTCATAGCCTGTAAGATATACCCTTCAAGATGCGCACTGTAAGTATATGGGACAGTGACTCTGATATACATGTTAAATACCCTGTAGCTTGAGGATAGTCAGTATATGGGACAGTGACTGTTATATACATGTTATATACCCTATAGGATGAGGACAGTCAGTATATTGGGTAGTGACTTAGATAAACATGTTATATACCCTTCAAGATGAGGACTGCAAGTTATAAGGGACGGTGACTGTGACAGTGGTTCTTAGCCCATTAGTCATAGTTGTCAATAGATTATTGATGACCTTATCAACAGTTAAAATAGATTCTCTTAAATTTAGTGCATTCAAATTTAGTTTGTCACATAGTATCAGCTTGTCAAAATGTCCAGAATCTCAAGGTAGTCCCCTATCACACTGGAAGCTAACAAGCTGGTCCCTAGATCAAACAGGTTGAAAGCCTCTGTAGGAAGATATCAGTCTATATAGGGGTAGTGACTATGACAGACAGGTTATATACCTATACGATGACAGCAGTCAGTATATGGGGCAGTGGCTGTGACAGACTTGTTATAAATCCTGTAAGAGGATGTCAGTCTGTTTGAGGGTTAGTAACTGTAACAGACATGTTATATGTCTATTGAATGACGGCAGTCAGTATATGGGACAGCGACAGCCATGCGATACATCTTAGAGGATGAAGGGGCAGTAGTTGTAGTAAGCATGTTGTGCCCCTTGCAACATAGTGGCAGTCACTATATGCGTCAATGACTGTGACAGATGTACTATATTTCTTATGAGCTAGTCAGCATATGATGCAATAGGTCTAATGCACATGTTGTGTCTTCTGCAGGATGAGGACAGTCAGTTTGCGGGGCAGCAGCAGGTATATCGTGACATTGGGGAGGAGATGCTGCTTCACGCCTTTGAAGGATACAATGTCTGTATCTTTGCCTATGGACAGACTGGGGCTGGAAAATCATACACCATGATGGGCAAGCAAGAGCCGACCCAACAAGGCATCATACCACAAGTACGTACCGTAAATGCAACTGTTAATACACCTATTAATAGCCTCTCTGTGACTGCTTATTTAATAGGATGTCAACCCATAAAGCATCATTATATTTGCTAATGAATATTACAGTACTTTGAGAATCATTAGCAAAGTATCTGGCTAGTAAAAATTCTCAGAAGGCTGAGTCGCAGCTAAGGGTGTTTTGATGAGCTACTTTCCAGAGCTATTCTATGGGTCCTGGAAAACAAAACCTGTAAAACATACTGCCCCACACCCAGGGGGTTTGTCTTGGGCTCTGTAGCTTTAACTTGTGCACGAGCCTAGTTATAGGACACTCCTAACCTAAATCATATCCTGAGTACAACCTTTGAGAGTCTACTGATCCTGGCTCTGCTATATAGCACAGCACAACATCTAAACTTCTGCTATATAGCACAGCACAACATCTAAACATCTGCTATATAGCACAGCACAACATCTAAACATCTGCTATATAGCACAACACAACATCTAAACATCTGCTATATAACACAACACAACATCTAAACATCTGCTAAATAGCACAGCACAACATCTAAACATATGCTAAATAGCACAGCACAACATCTAAACATCTACTATATCGCACAGCACAACATCTAAACATCTACTATATCGCACAGCACAACATCTAAACATCTACTATATAGCACAGCACAACATCTAAACATCTGCTATATAGCACAACACAACATCTAAACATCTGCTAAATAGCACAGCACAACATCTAAACATCAGCTATATAGCACAGCACAACATCTAAACATCTACTATATAGCACAGCACAACATATAAACATCTGATATATAGCACAACACAACATTTAAACATCTGCTAAATAGCACAGCACAACATCTAAACATCTGCTATATAGCACAGCACAACATCTAAACATCTGCTAAATAGCACAGCACAACATCTAAACATCTGCTATATAGCACAACACAACATCTAAACATCTGCTAAATAGCACAGCACAACATCTAAAAATCTGCTATATAGCACAACACAACATCTAAACATCTGCTATATAGCACAACACAACATCTAAACATCTGCTAAATAGCACAGCACAACATCTAAACATCTACTATATAGCACAGCACAACATCTAAACATCTACTATATAGCACAGCACAACATCTAAACATCTGCTATATAGCACAGCACAACATCTAAAAATGTACTATTCTCCTTTTTTCTAAATTAACAAGAGCCTTTGAGAACTCAGAGGAACACATACTGTCTGTGGCACATTAAGGGTGCTTATCTGTGCTGTAGAATAACTAGATGGGATTTATCATGTGCACAAAACATAATTGTTTAATAAATCTAGGTTTTAGCTGCCATACCTTTTTATTATTGTTTATACCATACTGCTTGGACATGATTTATTTTGCACTATTGATTTACCCTTTAGGAGCCCATAAATGATTGTTAAACCTGATTGCACTGAATTGACGGCAAGACATTTTGAAGCCTCGCAGTCTTGCTATTTGGCCTCTAACTTGCGGGCCTTGCCCCCCCCCCCCTCTACTTTACAGGCCTTGCGATGAGCTCCCCCCTCCCATGTGTCTCTTCCCACATCTCCCTCCCCTGTGTCTCTCCTTCCCTCTCCCTCCCCTGTGTCTCCTTTCCCCCTCTCCCTTGCCTGTGCCTCCTTTCCCCCTCTCCTTTTAACTCTCTCCTTCCCCTTTGTCTCCTTATCCCCTCTCCCTCCCCTGTGTCTCTACCTCCCCATCTACCTCCCCTGTGTCTTTTCCCCCTCTTCCTCCCGTGTCTCTTTCCCCCTTTCCCTCCCCTGTGTCTCTTCCCCCTCCCTCCCCTGTGTCTTCTTCCTCCTCCAGCCCCTGTGTCTCCTTCCCCATCTCCCTCCCCTGTGTCTCCTTCCCCCATCTCCCTCCTCTGTGTATACTTGCCCCCCTCTCCCTCCTGTGACTCCTACCCCCACCCCCCTCCCCTGTGTCTCTCCCCCTCTCCCACCCCTGTGCCTCTTCCACCCCTCTCCCTCCACTGTGTCTCTTCCACCCCCCTCTTCGTCCCCTGTGTCTCTTCCACCCCCTCTCCCTCCCCCTTGTCTCTTCCCCCTCTCCGTCCCGTGTCTACTCCCCCCTCTCCCTCCCACGTGTCTCCTTCCCCCTGATCTCCCTCCCCTGTTTCTCTTCCCCCCTCTCCCTCTCCTGTATCTCTTTCCCCCTCTCCCTCCCTTCCCTGTGTCTCCTTCCCACCGCTCCCTCCCCTGTGTCTCTTCCCCCCTCTCTCCCCTGTGTCTCTTTCCCTCCTCCCTCCCCTGTGTCTCTTTCCCCCTCTCCCTCCCCTGTGTCTCTTTCCCCCTCTCTCCCCCCTCCCCTGTGTCTCTCCCCCCTCCCTTCCCCCTCTCCCTCCTTTGTATCTCTTTTATTCCCCCTCGCCCTCCCCTGTGTCTCATTTCTCCCTCCCTCTCCCCCTCATATGTCTCCTTTCTTCCTCCCTCTTCCTCCCCTGTGTCTTCTTTCTCCCTCCCTCTCCCCCCCTGTGTCTCCTTTCTCCCTCCCATGTGTCTCCTTTCTCCCTACCATGTGTCTCCTTTCTCCTTCCCCATCCCCTGTGTCTCCTTTCTCGATCTCGCTCCCATCGGCTGCCTCCTGCACCTGGCGCGTGTTGTGCCCGCACGCCCCTGGCGCAATGCGCATGCACGTCAACCGCTGCTCACGCCATGCATTGCGTGACTCACGGCGCAATGCGCATGCACAACTGGCAACTTTCGAGTTACATAGTTGTGGTAATTGCGAGTTTGTCGTAACATTTAACATAGCTTTACCGACAAACTCGCATTTACCACAACTATTATATGTGATGATGATTATATGTGATGTGGTGTCTGTAAAGGTGTAATTTATTCATCTTCGCAGCCAAGTATGGGGGTGGAGTTTTCTACATCATGAACTGTACTGTGCTGCTTGTCTTAACCCTTGATGTATTTGAATTATTCATCAACTCCTCACTATGTATCAATCATTCATGGCCTATTCTCTATCTGTGAATTATTAATTAACCACACACTGTCTGTAAAGTGTAAACTCCTGGGTGCTGGTGACTCAGTGATTAACCCATATATATCAAGACATAATGTATTAATTCTTAGCATCCAAACCATGTTTAATGAATCTCTTAGTTATAAATTGTTTTTTTTCCCTGTTTATTTTTCATATATATATATATATGTTCTTCTTTTCCAGCTATGTGAAGATCTCTTCTCCCGCATCAGTGACACAACCAATGACAACATGTCTTACTCTGTAGAGGTACAGTGTGTATCTGTATAGATCAACACACATCCAAAGTTATTCTCCTGACTTGCTCGATAAATTCCCAATGAGTGCACCATAATTAATGCAGATTCCACTGTGAATATTAGCATTTAAAGAGATACAAGCCATCAATGTATTCTGTCATCACAAATAATGTTTTAAGCATTACAGAACTTTTCTGCATGAAGGACAAATTCTGTGAATGGAAAAAAACATACCTTTTACAAAGACAGATTTCGCAACACTAACGTTCAAATATATTTTTAAAAGCTATATTAGAATTGATTTACTTCAAAAATTGCATTTATTGCTAACCAGTTATTAAATAAACAAATTAGACTCTTTTGTAGAGCAATATACTATATCATTGAATGCCTTACTAGCTTCCTGAGCATGCACACAAGTACACATATTGCAGTACTGTTTGAAGTTTGTATAAATTATTATTATTATTTAAATATAATTTTATGTCTGGGCATTAGGTAAGCTACATGGAGATATACTGTGAGAGGGTTCGAGACTTATTGAACCCCAAAAATAAGGGGAACCTACGTGTTCGTGAGCACCCCCTGCTGGGACCATATGTGGAAGATTTGTCCAAGCTGGCAGTCACCTCTTACAATGACATCCAGGATCTCATGGACTCGGGCAACAAAGCCAGGTACCCCTGAATGTTGTGTTTTGTAGATGGTGATACTGCGTTTATAATCTCACTAGCGCACACTGCCTAAGAAGTGAAGCTTGTTTTCCCAATCCTTCTCCCACAGCCAGGATTTTATGTTATCCTGAGAAAAAGTGCACAAATGATTTCACTGCTCTTCCACAACTAGGGGGGATGCTCACAGCAAGCTGCCCATCATTCTTGGTTTATTCCAAATATTCCTGTTTATGTTATAGGACTGTAGCTGCTACAAATATGAATGAAACAAGCAGTCGTTCTCATGCTGTCTTCAACATCATTTTCACCCAGAGAAGACATGATGCTGACGCAGACACCACCACAGAGAAGGTGAGGGCAGCTAAATATCTTTTTTGTTGAGTTGTAGTGATCCTTTAATTTGATATAGAAATTGCTCTCTGTAGACGGATGGACAGTAATATGCATCTTTATTTATTGTATAGTATGATAACGACATATTTTGCCAAAAGGCCTAAACAGATTTGCACACACTACAATCTCAGGTTTCAGCCAGTAGTAAATATGAGACAAGTTTACCCTTTAACTTTTAGCTACAGGGTCGAGTCACATTATTATGACGATCGCCTTCTTTTGATGTCAGCAGCACGTAGCCAATGAAATACTGCATGTGTCGTGAGCTGGCTTCGCAGGTATATAAGGTGACCTGTAGGCATTCTGCAAACACATCAACCATCGCAGTCATTAGTAAAACATGCAATTTATCCAACTTTGAAATGAAGATGGCCACTGGCTTTCGGGGCCAAGGGTGGCACTATTTCTGAAACAGCACAGTTTATCAACATGCTGCTGTGGTTAAAGTGTACTGTAACTGGACAAACTGCACCATCACAGATATACAGCGTGGAAACTGTGGAGCACCACGTGCCATTGGTGTCAGAGGTGAATGTCTGTTGCGAAGGTGTGTGAGGGCCAACCGAATAGCTACAGTTGAGCAACTCATCCTCCAAACAAACCAGGGGGCTACCAGATGTGTGTCTAAAATGACAGTACAGCCAACCCTGTTGCGTATGAAGCTCCAAAGCAAATGGCTAATCACTGCACCCATGCTGACAAGGGTTCATCGTTAGAAACGGCTTCAATTTGCTTGACAGTACTAAAATTGGACCTCTTCTGATTGGCAAAAGGTTGACTTCTCTGATCAGTCACATTTTCTGCTCTATTGACTGGATGGACTTTGATGTGTCAGGCATGATAACAAACACTCAACCATTGTTGGAAGAACACAAGTTGGTGGCGGCAGCGTTTTGGTCTCGTGCATGTTTTATTGGCATTGTTTAGGTCCACTCATACCTCTGGAAGGCACAACCGATTGGGTTATCTATCCATCTATCCATCCTTGCAGACCAAAAACACCCATACATGTTGACATGTCTTCCCTTGGAACGGATGGGATATTCCAGCTGGACAATGCAACATGTCATGTAGCCAGAATTGTCTGGGAGTGGATGGAGGAGCACAACAAAGACTTCCAAGTATTTCCCTGGCCTCCAAATTCCCTGAAACCCACTGAGCACCTGTTGGACCATCTCGATCGGCATGTTCGCCGTATGAATCTTCCACCACGCACTCTTCAGCAGCTGTCGGATGCACTGAGGTCTGCATGGCTCCAGATACCCTTGCCAACCTTCCAGCATCTTATTGACTTATTGCTCCCTGTGCTGCACATGGCGGTTATTCAGTACGTAATAATGTGACTGGACCGTGTATAACTGCATTTAAACAGAATAGACTCATGGCTAGTGGCTATTTGCATGACTGTTGTTAGTGTTACACTTATTTTGAGATGCCCCTGCACTAAAAGGCAGAATAACATCAATGTTGTTGAAAATGATGTGAAGGCTGGCCTTTACTAACAGCAAAAAGTTTCATCACAATGAATAGTAAATTTTACAGTCAATTAGGTTAAAGTTGCTGAACCATTCCAATATTAATACACACATCCATGTGTCCTTCCTCCTCAACAGGTCAGTAAGATCAGCCTTGTGGATCTTGCAGGAAGTGAACGAGCTGATTCAACAGGAGCAAAAGGAACAAGGTTAAAGGTATGTGACCTTTCAGTAATCTAAATAATTAAATTTCAATGGTCTGTTAATAACTGTTTAATTGAGATTTTTATGTATGGTGTAATCAAAGACTCTGTGTT
Organism: Discoglossus pictus; assembly: GCA_027410445.1. Lineage (NCBI taxonomy): Eukaryota > Metazoa > Chordata > Amphibia > Anura > Alytidae > Discoglossus > Discoglossus pictus. The sequence continues at coordinate 370,132,637 of CM050165.1, read as the reverse complement.
TATGGGCATTATGATTGTTCTTTGGATTTTTTATAGTGGTGATATGATGCCAAAAAAAGCTTTACAACAGTGTAAAGAAAAGAGGCATTTGTATTTCACTTTATATGCAATATATTGCTTAATTACTTGCTTTAAACTAGGGCCAATACTCATCATTGTATAGCATATCCCTCATTCTTCACTTCCAGTTTGACATTTCCACTGAATTTAAACTTTAATATCTCTTCATATACACACACTATTATATCTCTTAGCCATATGTCCCTTTTCATGTCTCTGTCCTTTTTGCCAACAGGAAGGAGCAAATATCAACAAGTCTCTCACCACACTTGGGAAAGTCATTTCTGCACTTGCTGAAATGGTGAGATCCGCCTCAATGTCCTGACTACTGACAGAAGTCCTATTAACCTGTTATAAGGATCTACTAATATACATTACAAATGTAAAAACTTTGACAAAAATAATTTTGTCTATAGATATCTACAATGTAGAAATAGACCCTGGCTCTAGATCTGTTTGTAATGTAAGTGTCAATACCAGATCTTACTCAGTCATATGACCCTTTCACATGTACATGGGGTGGGGTATACTGATCAAAGGATATTATGTGGCTCCGATTTAGCAATCAGGGGGTAACTGATCACTGTTTGATCAAGGAGTTTTTTTATGAAAGTATAGGTTAATAAAGTGATTGTAATAGCTTTTATATTTTGAAGTACCAATCAAAAAATATTCATACTTGAGGAACAGAGCTTGTAAACCCCAAGGGTTTCTTCAATCGTGTTGCTGAATAAACCCTATTGGATTTTGAATGTTCTGCATTTGGACTATGAAGATTATTTGTAATATCAGATGAGGCAAATATAACCAATAGCATTCCCCAGTTATTAACCCCAATTTCCAATTCCTAATGCAAATCTACCATCTAATGTCTTCACAGTCCAACCTGCCACTGACTAACTGACTTTTGACGCTTTCCAACTCGTGATTAATGTTCTATCATAATATTCTAATTACCCCTCTCTATTTCTCTACAGGATTCTGGAACCAATAAGGTGGGGCTTCATACTAATCAGTAATATTGTGCTTGGCATATGAACATTTAGATTTAGGTAGAGCAATGATCTTGAAATCACTGGTGGGTATGTTAGAATGATTCAATATAGTGAGTCTGATAATTCAATTTGGACCCATATATGAGGGTACTGCTGGGAGGATGGGTGGGAGGACAGGGCGTCTGCTATTTGTGGCAGGATGTCTTCTGGGCACGTTAGAATAGAGTGGAGCAATGTAGTGCATAATGGCACTCTTCTGATCATGTTATATTGTATGACTGATCTCACATCTTATCCATTGCAGAACAAAAAGAAGAAAAAGAATGATTTTGTGCCATACAGAGATTCTGTACTCACTTGGCTCCTGAGGGAGAACTTGGGTATGTTTCATTTACAGAATAATTAATATCCCACACAACTTTTCCATGTCTTTTATTCTGGTATTTTAGGTGTCTGTACTACAAGCAGTGAAGCTACTGGAATATAATGCACTGAATAAATACATAAATCACTGTTGGCGTGACCTTTCCTGTCATATCTTACTTTTTCTGCCACATTAAGGCTATGGTGGATATTAAATCCTTAAATGTATAGAAAAGATGCAAAGCATGTTGATGTGTTTGCAGTTCTTCTACTGATACCCAAACCTACTTTTACATAATATATATCAGTGCATGCATGGTATACCTGAACCATAGCATTGGCTACTCTTCTGCCAGTTGCACAGACATATGTGGATTTTTAAGTCCTTGTAGTGGCATTTGTTCAAAAAGTGCATGAGTACATGTTAGATAATGGAGTGATCTTCAGTATGGATGCCTTGTTAGCATGGCCTATGATTTTTGTCTTCATTGAAATTGTTCATTTATGTCTTTGTGTCACAGGTGGAAACTCTCGCACTGCAATGGTGGCTGCCCTGAGCCCTGCAGATATCAATTATGATGAGACCCTCAGCACCCTACGGTGAGATCTCTATTTACTGAATCTAATGAAAGGCTTTCTGTTAAATAAAATTCCAGCAATACATAGATGCACAAATACATTACCATAATGGGAACTGAACTTAGATCTATGGCTGTCCTTGTCTAGGTACCTTGCAACAGTTGTGTGATCATTGGGTCTACCTTCTATAAAATCATGTAGTAATAAAATGTTATCTGTTACACTAAAACAATTTAACCAAGGCATGTAGTTAATAACATATCTTGAGGCTCCAAGGTGTTGGACTTTTGATAAGGTGCATCTCAACTTAAGTCTCATGTATTAATTATAAGGTATTATTTGTGGTTTAGGAGATTATGTATAAGTGTCAGGAAAATGTATTTCTTACTAGATATCTTTGTCCTTTTTAGTATCTGAGATTACTCCTAAATTCAGAGTCATGCCGTTTTTTCCATTTTGCTAATGTGTTTATTTCTGCTTTGCTCCACTATGTAAGGATCAGTAGCCTGGCATTATTAAGTAAAAACTGTAATTATTTAAAGATTGCAGCTTCTTATTCAATTTAACCAGCCATTGGTTATTAATGATCATAATCTCTATCAATCTTCAAAATGTTAGGCCACTAAGGACATATGCACCTGTTGTCTAGTCTCTTGCTTCCCACACTTCCTCCAGTGTCAGAGGTGATGGGATGTTATAGTTTGTTTCCACTGTAGATAACACTGAGGAGGAGTGCAGGTTATGCTTTATAATAATACTACACACTTAACTTACAGATTGTACATTAAGGAAATATAATATAGAAATATTATGTCCTGGTAAAGTTTATCCTTTAATAACTGTAGATGTTTTCTTCAGATATGCTGACCGAGCTAAACAGATCCGCTGTAACGCTGTTATCAATGAAGATCCAAATAACCGCTTGATCCGTGAACTTAAAGATGAGGTGGCTCGTCTTAGAGATCTGCTCGGAGCACAAGGGTTGTCTGACATTATAGACAGTGAGTGGTCCAATCACCCTAAGCACATACTGTACACTACTAATTGCCTATGTCGTAATATACAGGTATGGTACTGTCACCAACAGTATACATATATATGTATAGGTTATATTTACAGATTCCATTATATCACCTAATTACACAAAACTACATTACTCATATCTTCATAACTTCAAATTGGCATTGGTTTTATTTTGTTTGTGTGTGTGTGTATATATATATATATATATATATATGTATATATATATATATATATATATATATATATGTGTATGTAGCACAAACCAGAAAAATAACATGGATTTTTCAGAGCTGTAACTGTAAGCTTTCATTTCATTGGTAGATATAATAAAGAGATGTAATTAAATAGCAGATACTAACAATAATACATAATTACAATATATTCATCCTATAACTTTCTTATTAGTAAGTCTGGGGATTGGAATACATTACAAAAAAAACAACATATCAATAGTTTTAATAGGAGTTTACAAACAGAGACTAAATAGAGGCTGCACACGTATCCATAAGACACTCTGCTATTTAAACTGTTGATTTAACTTATTTTAAATACCGTAAATAAATCAGAGGAGTGAAACCCTTACTAGGTTTAAGAAAAACAACAACAATAAAAAAAAATTGAAAAAAGAGCAAAAATAAATATCTAGAGGAATAGGTAATTTAAACAAAGAGCACTGTAAAATTAAGTTTATATTTTCTGCTTCATTACCTGAAACAACCACTGACGACATATTTTGGTTATGGAGCAGGCTAACTTTTTGCAAACTCTTGTTTCTCTTTTTTGTGAGATTCCTAATACTAACCATTACCAAAATCAACATATATACAAGTGATTTCAAACATGAGTTAGTTATTTCTCTAATAGATACCTTAACAAGTCATTTTTCATGTGATATTTGTCACATTCTACATCATTTGTGTCACTTCTTTGTGTCCTCTCCTCGTGATGTATCTACAACATCCAAACAAAAATGTCTTTTCTTGCTTCTCTGCTTGTCCTAAATCCTCCTTTCTCCCTTTACAAACATTTTCCCTTTATAAACATCATCTCTTTCTCTGTATTTTAATTTTTCTACATTTTTCTTATCATTAATTCATTGTCTAAAATGTTCATTGAAATTAAAACTGGCAACTTAATGCTTTATTTCCTTTTCCTGCATTCTCATTTGTCATCATTTATTTTACCACTTATTCTGCTTATATTTACCTCTATTCCACTATTTTGGGCATTTCCTTTTAATCATCTTGCCCCAATACACTTTCTTGCTCTTTTCTGTCTTGGCGTTATTTCTCACTGCATTCTTCATCACTCTTACTCTGCATTGTATACTTTGTGTTTGCACTCTTTCATTGCCACTATCACCCATTCCTTTGTTTTGTGGTGTCCCTGTGCCCTTTCTGTCTCTCTGGCTCTTGCTCTCTGTAGATGTGTGTCCAGTGGATAATGGACATATCCTAAACAAGCGTCATACTGCTGACAATGTCTTCACAGCCGTTAATGCCTTGACTGGTATGAGCCCTTCGTCCTCCATGTCTGGTTTGTCCAGCCGAGCCGCATCTGTCTGCAGTCTTCATGAGCGCCTGGCATTCACTCCTGGAAGTGAAGAGGCTATTGAAAGGCTCAAGGTACGGCGATTCCTAGAGGTGTTGGAATCTATTCACATTAAGGACCACTGTATGAAAGGTTTTTGTAGGTATCATGCTAAAGACAACAAATCAGAATTGACCATATTATTTCAAAAAGTATTCATAATCATACTTATTTTTAAGATGTTTTATTTTTTTTACATGATTCCATTTGCAACTCTGATCAAGTACTACATGTCCTAGTTGGCTGCTAGGAGGTTTCTATGTAAATGATATGAGAGTGTGTTAGTGCACACTGTTTATCAATACTCTGTGAGTGAGCCCAGAAGCAGCTGTGTGCAGAGCAAAGGATGAAGGTAGAGCTTGATCAGAGCTACAAATTGAGTCACAAGAATTAAAAAAATACATTTTATTTTTATTTTGTAATTATTTTACCTAATATGCTTCATTCTGATTCTTTATCATACTACAGGGGCGGTATGACTTAAAAAAACAACCTTTCATACAGTGGTTCTTTAAACTTGTTATTTTCAGATGCAAGTGATATAATATTAACAATTGCATTTGCCTGGTTCAACAGCGTTCTTTACCTGATACAGAACAATCAGAGATTGTTTGCAGCTGAATAGTGGAAACCTACACGTCACCCATATTTCAACAAATAGCTCAGTCAGGTTAGACCAGTTGACCCTAAAAATGAGCAGGTTCTTTTTAGGCTCAGCTTCGCATTCAAATGGACTGTGGCTTTGTAATAATAATATTTAGAGCTGAAAGCAACTGGTCAAAGTAAAAAAAAATAAAGTCACCTCTTTATAACAAAAAATAGGGTGTTTTCTTATGTTACATATCATTAGCAAGCAGGAAACCAAAGTTCTGTCAGTTAAATGCAGTTGGTAATGAAAGTGGACTAACAGATAGCTTGAGTTCTGAATAAATACATTTGTTCACCAAGACTCTTTTAAATGAATTAAACCTAATGTGAAGCTAAGTCTCACTAAATGTAATCATTTCTTAATGGGCTATTTACCGAAAGAGCACATAAATACTTTTATGAGGCAGCTCTAGATGTCAAAATTGAAAAATATCAGGTGTTTTTAATTATTGTTGGATTGAGTCCACAGAAATGTGTCAGTGCTCAGTTCGAAAAAAGGTCCAAATTAAATTAATATAAGAAATACCAAATGAATGTGCCTGTATTTCTACACTCTGGGTAGGTATGGTTGACCTTTGTGTACCTAACCTAGACCAGAATTTACATGTAGTGCGCAGTAACACCTTTGTCAGTTATCCTGATTGACATACCTGTGCACAATGTAGAAATCCTGAAATCATGGCCTTCTTATGACCCCTGAGAATCAAACTGATTTTGAAAAATGTATTATGTATGTAGATATGTATATGTATATACTGTAACTGATTGTTGGTATGCGAGTTACCTACATTGAACTGTCTCATCTTTCCAGAATTGTATAAAATATAAGATCATTTGCTTGCTAAATGAGGCAACATTACATTACAGATACTTTATGCAGCACTAAACTCTCCCTAGTTTCTTGTGTTCTCCTCTTTATTTTCTTTTACTTTTATAATAGGAAACAGAAAAGATCATTGCTGAGCTGAATGAAACTTGGGAAGAGAAGCTGCGAAGGACAGAGGCTATTCGTATGGACAGGTAAAGTATAGCAGTGAGCAAGAAAGTGTTAAAGGGCCACAGCAGAATATATATATATATATATATATATATATATATATATATATATATACAGTATATATATATATATATATATATATATTTATTTATGTATTTATAAAGCATTGTAATTGTTTTACCCAATGTCAACAGAGGGGCAGACACTTTGATACTGATACATGTCAAGGAAAGTGGCCTTAGTCTTTATCACCTTGAAACCAAGATATGTCTCCTTGCCTTTACAGAGAAGCTTTGCTGGCAGAGATGGGAGTAGCCATGAGAGAGGATGGAGGAACTCTTGGGGTCTTTTCACCTAAGAAGGTATGTGTCTTTAATGCAGGATTGCTCTTATTGAAAATATTAGACAGAAGAACTTATTTTGTGTAAGTCCAAGTTATACTTGTTGCTCCTTGGAATTGTAAATCATGTCTTATTGTTCAAGTTGCTGAAGCTTACTGTTAGAAAACCTCCTCATTCTCTAGTCCTCGGCCCCAAATAATGAACCACTAGTAGGTGTGTTGCTGACAACTACTTGTATTTTAGATTATAAGGTTCACATCGCCATAAATCTAGCAACATGTCCCAGTGAAACAGTTTATAACTTTTTAGTGCACTGTTCAAATATTAATACTAAAATCTGTACAGAATATAACTATTTAAGGGAATCATAGAATTTGACATTTTTTTAACGTTTTTAGGAAAAATATTTATCAGAATGTGAATATGAACTGGAATCTTTGATGATAGATTAATAATTATCCCCCATTTATCATTAAGATACAGCTTCTGTTAGCTTTTATAAATTATCAAGATTAAAAACAGTACCATAATTTACTGAATTAATTGATAATTGTTGTCAGAAGGTATCTTTGGCCTTTATAGTAAGGATCCATCTATTTTATAGATAACTATATTACATAGATAGACACACTTGGATTTAGTTTGCACAGTGCCATTTTGTCTTTGTGTTGAGTCTTGCTGTTGTCTCTCCACCTTCACCTACTGGATTAGCAGATCATCCCCCCAGTCCTGGAGCTTTGCTCCGAACTCGTCGGGGTTTATTCCCCAAAAGAGGTTGGTGCGAGTGTGGTGTGCAGTGCCTTTATCTTCCTGTCCTACTCATCTCTGCATGGTTTAGCACTACTACTCTGCAGATGGCGGTCTACAATGACCATGGACTTAAAAATTCAAGATTACTTCTGTGTGAAGTGAATAATAATATTCTATTGGAAGCAAATCAAGCTAGGCATGTCAAGTTAAACCAAGCAATGTGTTGTGTTCTCAGCTCCTTACCCCACAGCTGTCAGTTCCTATCCTGTCATGGTTCAGCTGCGGACTATTTTATTAAAGTGAATGTGGGGGAAGAGAGGAATTGTGTAAAATGTTTTGTTTTTAACATCATTTTATTATGACTGTTTATCCCTTGCACTGAGTTTGCCATAGTCTTCATTTTTCATGAATGTGTCAGTATATCAGTATAGTAATGCACATCATTATAAAAGCAATACGTATATTTAGTACAACATGTTGTTCTGTGCGTTATTTTGAAAGAGAGATACATATCATTCCTTTTAAAGCAGACTGCTTTATATTTTTAATTGATGTCTTATATTAACATTTATTCTAATTACTAAAGTATAGTATTGTGTACTGACCGCTTTAGAAACAGAGCGGACCAGATTTTCTTTTTTAGTTAGTCCTTCATAAAGGCTGTTGGTTGGCCTAAATAAGGAAGGGCATCCATGACACAACCCTCTCTTGGTCTGTCTGTTGTACCGCCTCTTCTTTCCAGATCTATACCTATCTCTAATAATCTATCTCTTAGCATGTTTGTATAACATTTCCTCCTGATTGTTTTTCTTGCTATTTATTATTATTATCATTATCATTTATTTGTAACGCACCAACATATTCGGTTGCTTTGGAGTGGATAAAAGTATAAAAAAAAAATCTGCAAGAGTTATTCAACTCTTTCCGTCCACCTCTACAACTGAAATTCCCGTAGACAATTCAACAATAGCTCCAAACATTTGGTGTATTTGGATCCTACTTGACTCAGCCCCCCCCCCATATCTCATCACTCACCAAATCCTGCCAACTCCATCTACCAGACAATACTAGGAAGAACCTAATGCACATTCTGGCTTACCTACTTCAGCTCCATCTTTTTTGGCCTTCCACTCAACTAAATATTACTTGCTCCAGTCTGTCTCGAATATTTTGCCAGGCTCATTCCTCCTTGTACTATTAAGGTTAACACTTAAAATCCTAAACCTTACATGCAAAGCTCTGAACTGCAGTGCACCTCCCTACATCTCAACTCTTGCCTCAAATACACACCAACTCACCCACTCCACTCTGATTATGATTTGTGCCTCCCATCCCATCATTATCTTCTCCCATGTTCACCTATAGTACTTCCGCTGGGCAACCACCACCATCCATGTGTTTATTGTATGCCTAGTGCTCCAGAATCTGTTATAACCCTACAAAAAATATAATAATAACAATAAGGGTTGGCAGCCATGTTGACTTAGGTTCATGATTCAGTTTTATTTAAAAAATACAGAGCTTTAGAGTCAGGAAAGGTTGTTTTTAATATATTTTAGCTTTTCAGTGATGTAAATGCAATATATGCTTTGATATTTTCTCAAAATCAATTTATTTCTGATACTTACTTTGTTTCTCTTTTTTCTCAGACTCCTCACTTAGTGAATCTCAATGAAGACCCTCTGATGTCTGAGTGTTTGCTATACTACATCAAGGATGGTATTACCAGGTGATTACTGATAAATATGCTCACGTTAGAACACATTATGAAAATGTGGCATGTGACAGTATTATTTGTCTCTTCTCCTCCTTCTGATGATGTTCTCATGACACAGGGTTGGTCGTGAGGATGTGGAGAGGAGACAGGACATTGTGCTGAGTGGACACTTCATCCGAGAGGAGCACTGTCTTTTCCGAAGCAATGTAATGTCCTGTGGATCAGGTACGAGAACACCGAACACAGTGTCTTATAGGAAGCCCTAAGGTTGTCCAATCATGGGTTCTATACTGTAAAATGTGCTTATTAAAAGAATGTCCATTCTAAAAGTTTATCTTGCTACATGTGTTCTGGAACATATAAAGCTGTGTGTAGTGGGTGACTTTGAGTTGAACAAAGGATCTTTCTTTAACACACTTGCTGATGAAACCTTTGGGGTTTGCAAAGCACTGTACATCATCTGTTAAAATGTTGCTGGTCTACTGAAAATGATTTGCCTTGCATTATCCTAACTCATTAATAGAGAAGAGTGCTGCACATCATCAGTAAAATTCAAATAATAACTATCTTATTAGTTCCTGCTGGCAGGTACATTGTTTTCTCAGTCACTACACACAGTCTTACTGGGATGTTCTACCTTACGTGTATTTTTAAACTGATCCCTTGCTCACCTGTCTTACAGTGGTGGTGACCCTGGAGCCCTGTGAGGGAGCTGACACATATGTGAATGGAAAGAAGGTGACAGAGCTGTGTGTGCTCAGATCTGGTGAGATGCTGTTTTATATCATTAGAAAACATCAAAGTTATTATATCTGTTCCCAAAGCCATATATCTTTACCAGATACTCAATGTCTGTATGTTATCTTTTCAAGTTTCATTTTACGTCTTTGTTTTTGTACTTTTTTAATGATTGTTAAGTACTTACCGGTAATAATATTATGGGGAAGAGGTAGTGTCAAAATTGGGAGAATGTAGATGAATTGTATTAATACATATTTTTTAATTAAATACCATTAATATCAGATTCTTAAAGTAAAGCAAAAGAATGAAAACATAATAAACATGATATCATAAGAATCTCCGTGCTTCTCCATCCCATATATAACTTAATGAAATCAGTTAAATGGTTGACAGGGTGATAAGCACACACAATCTTTATAACCAATAAAGGAATAGGATCCTTTATTACCCTCATTGTTATAAATTAGTAAGTGCTTGACAACTACTGCTACCTCTTTAATTTTCTTAAATAAATAACTTGATACCACGAGAAGACCTCCCTATTTTGGTTCATGCCTTTATCTAATCATGACTGGACTACTGCAACTATCTTTACATTGCTTACAGTTTATACAGAACACTACTGCAAGGTTATTAACAAATCAACCTTGTTTCTGCCACATAACACCTGTCCTCAGTACCCTACAGTGGCTCTCTATGAAACACTGCATATATTTCAGGCTTGGCCTGCTAACATACAATGCTCTGCATAAGGAAGGCCCCAACAACCTGAAAGAGCTCCTCACTCCTTATGTTGGAACTTGTGCTCATTAAAATCTATTAACAATAACCAGACTATCCACACAAACGTCAGTGTCCCAAGCTTTTATGTATGCATCACCAATATTCTTGAACTCTCTACAATTAGAAAGGCTCCTAATTTAGACATTTTCATAAAGAGACTGAAGACCATTCTCTACACCCATAAATTACAACTCTCCCTCTGTTTTTTCCTTTCCTCTCCTAAGTGCTTTGAGTCCCTTCTGGAAGAAAAGCACTATAGAAATGTATTATCATTATTAATATTAGTTATTATTATTATTATTATTATTATTATTATTATCATAATTAATAAGAATAATAATAGTAAAATCTTCCAATGTAACAGGTTAGTTCTGTATTTCACCTTCGAGCATAGTACACCAAATCTTTAATTTTTTTTCTTTCTGATTTGCCGATTTCTTTTGAGTGATATAGAACTATAGCTTCTAAAAACTCTGCAAATCCAGTGTTGTTCAACAAGGTTTCCACATGTATAATTAAAGTGTTCATTTCAATGTACATATCAACTGAAAATTGGACTAGGTACTGAGGTTTAGAAAAGAACTTTGAGCAAAGTGACTCAACTCTCAGGCACTTCGCTAAACAGGAGGATTGTAGTTCCTGAGTGTATCAGAGAACCTTAACTAAAAATGTTCAAATCATATTGTCTTCTCATCAGGAAATCGAATCATCATGGGAAAAAGCCATGTGTTCCGATTTACCCACCCTGAGCAAGCACGTCAGGAGAGAGAACGCACGCCTTGTGCCGAAACCCCTGTGGAACCTGTTGATTGGGCATTTGCTCAACGGGAGTTGCTTGAGAAGCAAGGGATTGATATGAAACAGGAGATGGAACAAAGGTAAGTCTTAATGAGTGGGCAGCAGATCCTATGGAGATTATGTTTGGAGATACAGAATACTTTTGTATGAGATGGATATGAAGATACAAGTTAAAGATAAAGCAATACCCCATTTAGCGCTCTACATGTGTCCTGCATGCAGGAGCGATATGTGAAAAGGGCCCTAAATGGGGCATTTTATCTCCATAGGGCTCAGACAGCGCAATGGCGAATCAGAGAGCACTGAGCAGGGATTTAAAGGGTTAAACAGGATTTGGCGCTCAAAAACCTTGCTATTGCAAGTTTTAGAGCTAAGCGGGGAATTACAGGGAAAAAGAGCACTATAGCAAATCAGCGGGGTATACCAGTATGGACATTTCTCACTCTGTCCACTATTAAAAGGACCAGGAAGTGATTTAATTTTGATCTAAAATAGACATATGCTTTGTTTGCTTCACTTAAATATTATTATGTTATATGTACATAACAGTGATTTGAATAAATAAGTATTATTAATCCGTAGTACAGATTAGTGACTGTCAAGGAGAAAGGTGAGTTAGATAGAGATTATGATCCAATTTTGTGAATGTGCATTAGTTCATCATGTGTGGCAAAGAAAGCAAAGTTTTATATGTTAAGTACATTTTTGAACCTCCTTTTTATTATAGGTGACATAACATAAGGGATGAACAGATATGATTGAGGAATAGATTCCTGCTCCCTCTGCAGGGGTCCAGGGGGAGTTGCAGCATGGTTCCCTTAACTCACTTCGATTTTCTCTCCACAAAATACATCCCCTCACTCTAAAATTAATTTTGCTGCCTTTGGGCAATCAATGAATGTGGCTCAATTTGAATTCAAGATGGCTCCTGTGTTCTGTTTCTGTACCTACAGTTCTATACTTACTAAATTTGACGTTTCTATTATCCACTTAGGCTACAGGAGCTGGAAGATCAGTACAGGAGGGAACGTGAAGAGGCCAATTACCTTCTAGAGCAGCAGAGACTGGTAAGGTTATGTGACTGGACACTGCATCTACATGGTCTCATCATCTATGACAGACAGTTGATTTGTCTTCTGAAATTGCTTGTGAATTACCACGTCAGGAATGACACTATAAGTGGTATCATTTATGTGACATAAAACTTAAAACTAAGCAATCTAGTCTGGCCAGCCCACCCAAAAATTGGACATTGCCTTTTTACTACTACCCACTATTCTTATAAAAAACATGATGCCACCACTAAGACAATTTTTAGGCCTGATAACCTAAGTTCTCTCCACATTGTAGATTGAAATTCCAACTCAAATAATAAATATAAATTGGCATACAAAAAATGGTATTGCAGAAGAGTGTAAAAAGAATATGGATACAGAATCTAATTGAACCCTAGCTCTCCCATTTTATGGGATTCTCCCAGAAATGTGCTCATCCTTAAAAGATGGGTGCGGTTTCTTCTTCTTTATGATAATTCTGTCTGAAAATGATATAAGATAACATCACTTTTTTCAGGATATAAAAATGCCCTAAACATATTACTAAGCTCATTAACTTCATTAAACTGTACAGAATATGAAATACAAGTGCCACTCTAACATTAATCTGACCTTTTCCATGCTTTAATCAGAGCTCATTGTTATTCTCTGAGGTCAGTTTCAAATGCCAGAGTGCCTTTATAGATCTTGTCATGGCAACCAAGAACAGATACCAGAAATCTTGTTTTATTTTGAGAACATCTTACCCAGTTTAACTGTTTCATCATTGTTACTCACTGTGTTCTAGCCCTTGCATATTATTTTCCTTATTTAAGACGAGACAAGCGCTGCCTCTCATCCTAATTGGAGTTACAAATGCAAACTGAAATTTTACTCATTCTAGTTCAGTTTAATAAATCCCCATGTTCCATCTATTATAGAGTATGATATATAATTTTTTTGGGATCCATGCATCTTTTTACTGCAGTGGTATTAAAGCTAATGCACACTAACTTTGACCTAACTGAGAGCCTCATTCAATTGCTGCGATTTTCAGATTCGAGCTTGCAAGTGAAGATCGCAGGCAAATTTGCTATTCAATTGGCGTCTTTTGCGTGCTCGGATCGAGTTACGAGCTTGGAAAAATGTTGGCCATACAACTTGTAACTTACACCAACCAGAAGCCTTTGATGTGTCACTTTCGCAGGGCTAAAATCACAAATCGCTATTCAATTGCTCTGATTCCCTGAGCTCGCAAACGTAACCACACTCGTAAACGGCAAATGGTGGAGAAAATCTTTCACGTACTCGGGAGGACCCGCAAAGGGGTTAAACACCAATACATAGCACTGTAAATGTGAATAAAACTGTAATACTGCACTGTAAATTACAGGGAGAACGATGACAGACATTAGGATTAATTGCACAACAGTCTCAAGCCAGCTCAACTGAAGTAATAAAATGTTCTTTTTATGTGTCATTTCGGGGTTAAATGATCTTGGGTATCAATGAGTTAATACATATCAGGCCACCCATATGGACTAGAACATTCATTTTAATAATTCTTCATTTTCAAAGTCTTGCGAGTCTGATCGCATATTGGACTCCTGAACCTGATTGATTGACTCATAACCACCATGTTTTACTGCCGTAATTAAGACAGTCTCAGTTGCTATTGGCTAATGCGAAATGATCGGTTACGGGCACAGGGAATTCATACGCATCCCATCCACAACTGCTCAGAACCAGTGCATGGTTTACAAAGCTGGCTTCAGGATCGCAACTCGTGACCTGGAGCAACTGAATAACCTCGCAAACGGAGACCAACGAGAGCACTTAACTCACTCTGAGACATGCGGCCGTCGGCGAGCGAGTTGGGAGCTTGCAATTGAATGGGACCCTGAGTTTTTAATGTACCTGTTCATCCATTGTATTGTTTCAAATGATTACTTGTTTTTTTTCCTAACAGGACTATGAGAGCCGTCTGGAAGCATTGCAGAGACAGATGGATTCAAGATATTTTACTGAGGTGACTGAAGAAGAAGAGGAGCCTGAGGATGAAGGTAACATATCTGGGGAATATATGAAAATAAACTTTTGAAGGCTTAATCATCCTAAGAAATTGCTGCTTTGATAATATGTATTATCCATTATTAGTACTTTTGGAGATGAATATTGCAGTACCTGTGCTACACAAATAGCTAAACTAGAGGTGTGCTGTTTGGGGTGACTTAAGGCACAATTGTCTTTATTTTGTTTTAATATTGTGACACAAGCATAAAATATGTCCAGTGATATAGCAAGATTTGAAACAACCAGTTAAAGTACTCTTTTAATTGTGGATGCTGCTTTAAAGTTTCTGCATGGAGATTTTCAGCCACTGACATGCTCACCTCACCTACAGCTGTAAAGTTAACTGAGCAACTATTCTCTATAATGAGCCCTCTGTTGAGATTAGTTTACACGTCTCTGCACCATCTCCAAGCTTGTTATCACTTTCCCTGTATCTGACCACATCCTGGCCTGAGGCCTAACAACACTCCCTGAACATGCTCTATCAACAAGCTCCTGGCAAGGACCTACAGTAGCCTCCATGCTTAGACCCACAAGGTTTTTCTGTAGCCACAATACCACCACCACCACCACTGATTGACAGCACCACCTGAACTGCAGTCAGCTCAGGATAATAGTATTTGGCATAGTTTACATAAGTTATAATGTTGAATTGTAGTATGATTATTAGTAGTGAAAGTTACTAAAAAGTACTATTTGTTGTTCTGAAGCATGTAACACTTTATGCCATTGCAGTCCAGTGGACGGATCAGGAGTATGACCTGGCACTTTGGGCTTTTCGCAAGTGGAAGTGGTATCAGTTTACATCACTGCGTGACCAGCTGTGGGGAAACGCCATCTTTCTGAAAGAAGCAAATGCTATCAGCGTGGAGCTGAAGAAGAAGGTAATGGCCACATTAAGGGCACCTCAAGATGAGACATGTCAATTCCTAGTCTCACAAGCTCCTCAGTTTGGCTCTTTTAAAGGGAGCTAGGACTCCTTCGAAGTAAGCCTCAATAGTCTGGGTTCTTAGAAGTAAACATTTATATAAAACAAAAAAAATGCTTAAAGTGTCCTATTAAAGTTGAATATTGCTTTCAGGTCTATGGCACATGGGGGCATTGGTTCATTGGATGAGTCTGCAAGTTATACTTTACCCTTGTGTATCCAGGTGCAGTTCCAGTTTGTTCTGCTCACAGACACTCTGTACTCCCCCCTTCCACCTGACCTGCTGCCTCCTGATGCCCACTCTGAACGTGAGAAACGTCCCTTCCCCAGGACCATTGTGGCGGTGGAGGTTCAGGACCAGAAAAATGGAGCAACCCACTACTGGACCCTTGAAAAACTCAGGTGAAAATCTTAGAGCACTTACATTATATATAATTTGTTTACATTTTTTTTTTCTGAAAATCAATTAATGAGTAACATATATCGAATATAAAAAATTAGATTACACTTATCTATTTACTCATAAGTCCTAAATATCAGCATGCACAGTTATTTTAAAATTATACATTTTTTTATTTTAATTTTGACATTGTATATATGAATATTTCACATCAGGATGTTAAAGGTCTGTAGACTATTCATACATCATACTTGTTTATTCCATTGTGAGAATCCAGACTTAACTTACTTTGTGCAGCTATTTTGTATATTTATTTCTAAAGGATTTTTAACTATTTATTTTCTTGCTTTCTGTCATGAGCCTATTTTTACAAAGCTGTTTTCTACCAGAATAGGTTTAAGGATTCATTATTTGCAATTTACTGAATGGTCAGGTTAACCTGAGTTAGGAAATGTAGATCTGCTGTAAACTATACATGTAGTAAATGTTTCTATACATCTGAATGGTTTCTGATTACTTCAATATCTTTAAAATATTTTTGTTTTAGCTCAATAAGAACTTTTTTTTTCTCCATTTCTCAAATAAGCAATTTTTAGCTCTAGGTGTGTATGACACTGAGTTCTTTAAAAAGTATAATTTATTACTGTTGTTATCCTTAAGAATATGAAAATATCATATTTGCTAAAAAAATTTAGATCTAATCATCTACAATGTTTTGAATTTTTGTTTTAGTTCGTTAAGAACTATTTTTTCTTTCTACATTTTTAAATAAGCTATTTTAGCTCTAGGTGTGTATCACACCGAGTCTTTAAAAAATATAATTTATCACTGTTGTTATCCTTAAAATATGAAAATATTTAGGTAACTTAGCTTTGGTTAGGCCTTCCCACAGATGGGGATAGGTCCTATTTCTTGTGAACAATTAATATCTACCTGGTCTTGTATACTGTGTCAGACGGGTAATTATCTCATATTTTTCTGCCAATGTCACATTTTGATGTGTAAAAGTTATAGTTTGTCATTGGAACTAATGTGTAATTTTATACATTTGAACTAATGTGTCATTTTATAATGTTACCTAATAAAAACTTTTTGGGAAAAAAAAAATATATAGATATACAGCATAATGGGTAAATGTAAACATGTATTTTTATATAGCACATAGTTTAATAGTTGATTTTCATTATATTCTCTGTTCTCTGGGGGGGTCCTTTACTGCGATTTACAGCAACCTTTCTCATTCACTATGTTATTCCTTTAAAGGTCCACTTTAATGTCATGACAACAGAATCTAGATGTTTTAATTAGGCAGTGATCATTAATAAAACATATTCAATTCAATATAAAACTTTCATTTAAATATTAAACTCAGCTGCTGTTGGTCTCCAATTTAGGATGTAAGTGTGCGAGTTTCAATCCCACAAGGTGTTTTAGGGAAAGCACCATGGACACTGGATTCCAAACTCAAAGACAGGGCCCTTCTTGTTTTACTATGTGTTAATTTCTATGTATCTTTGTCTTGAACGTATCTTATGTACAGCGCTACGGAATATGTTGGCGCCTTATAAATAAACGATAATAATAATAATAATAATATAAGATCAATAAGAGGAGGTGGCTTTGTTAACTAGGAAGTGTTATATTTTTAGGAACAAAGTTATATTAATACAATGCTCTCCATTGCCTGGGGACCTGCTTTGTTATGTGGTTTCACTTGACAATAAGATGTTGCTGTAGGGGAGCATATGAATAACTGTTTGGCCTCTTAACAAATTAGATTGACGCTAAAGCCATTCAGAACTGTCTCTCACCTGTCCCCTTGATAACTTTATCAGGATGGAGGCTGTCAGTTCAAATTATGGCTGATACTCTAATTTCTGAAAGTAAATTTAATATTGAATATTTCTATAATAAATAAGTAAATACACATTTTATTAATTATCAATGCATAATTTAAAGAACTAGCTCATCTTGTGAGGCATCACAGTAATCCTTTAAGGGGAAGCATAACCAAAATGTGAGAAAGATAGCACCAGACATACAGTCACTGTATTGTCCTTTTCCGCCATCGTATACATAGGCAACGTCTGGACATGATGCGGGAGATGTATGACCGGGCCGCAGAGCTTCCCTCTGGTCTGACTGAAGACTGTGATAATGTGGTGACAGGAGGCGATCCTTTCTATGATCGATTCCCCTGGTTCCGCTTGGTGGGCAGGTAAGATCAAGTTAGCCTCATCCATGTGCCTGTTGCTTCTCTGGCTTGCACTGAATTCACAAAACCTTCCAGGGTGTGCCAACATGGTCTGTTATGCGAGATCAATTGAACAGAGCTTAACAAGTTTGTGGCAAGTGATTGAATGTGGTATGTTGTAAATATAGTCAATATAACTTTGTTGTCCATCACTATCCCTGCATACCTTTTTGGCCGAGCTAAAATATTTCACATGTAAAATGCACTTATTGTTTGACAGTTTAGAATGATTTAATGTTTTATACTATAATTCTTTATAATAGTGTTTCCCTTTACTTACAAATTTTTAATCTAGAATATTTTACAGAGGTATTTAATTATTTCTGAAATGTATGCTCCCATTAAGGCTAATGAAATGACTGCTATCATGGATTGCCATTAGTATCAGTGCACTAAAATGTAAATGCCTCTAAAAAATGAAATGCTGCTGAAAGATTAATATAAGAGCAGTTCACGTTATTTCTTCAGACCAGGGCTTAAATGTAGCCTAATGTATTTACTAATGAAAAGTGAAAGACTATGAACAATTTTCATAAAGCTTCCAGTAATACTTGAGCCTTCTTTAAATAGGAGACATTCCAGAAGTTTTTGGTCAGGGCAAAGTAACCTTTCTTGCCCCTACTACTCTAGCTCTTCATGTTCCTTTCCTCTACTTTTAATTTTCCTTGCCCAACATTGTATATTTCCACCCATATTCCTCTCCCTCTATTTTTCCAACCCTTTGTGTCCCCCTCATATTCATATCTCTTTTTGTCGCTCTTAAATTTTCTTCAGTCCATTCCCTAAACACTGGAGTTTTCTACCCTGGTGTGGAGTAACCAGTTCTGTCTTGTACTAACTTCCCACCTCCCCCCTTTCTGATCTCAGCTCTCCCCTATTCACCACATGCATGAGCGACAGCATGGCCGAAATAACCCCCTCCCCCACCCTCTCGAGCTCCGGCTCTGAGGGCCTGGACCCGGCCTCCCAGCTTGAAGAGGAGGAGGGTTTGGAGGATGAGGAGGAAGAGGAAGATGGACCTCAGGAGCATCCTTTCTGCGTTTTCAGATCCGACCCGTTTCATGACCGCTCCCCTCTGTTCAGTGTAGTGGGAAGGTTCGTCAGGTCTGCCCAGAGCATGCTGGGAAGCAATCAGCTCTTTCAGGGCAATGTTCTTCCCTTCACATTAGTAATACTGCTGATGTATACAAGGGGCATAGTTACCAAGAGTTGAAAGTTGACCTGCAATGCATAGTCATGTATATTGGTTAATATTGACTAAGAAATGCCACATCCTCAGACATCTTCTGTGCTTCAGACACTTCAGTGCTTAAAGAATCATCTTGATGTATAGATCACATCTATTACAGAATTATGTGGATTATGTTATTTGTCTAAGAAAGCTTTAAAGGACTGCTGTATTACACAAATAAAGTAGAGTTGCTCATCTGAGAATGAAAAATACCTCAGGTTTTTTAATGGTCTGGTTACCTACTCAGAGAGCAGCCTCTTTTAGCCACTTGTGCCCTTCACGGGGAGAAATATCCTGTAGTATATCAGTCTGGTCTCACTCAGAAGAGTGATCCAGCCCCGAAAATACCAGGCAATTCTTACCTGAGCAGGAGAAACAGCAAACCCCAGACGTGTTTCGCCCTCTGTGGGCCTCATCAGTGAGGTGCAGTTTTACTCCCTAAGGCACAGTGAGCAAGGAGTCCATGTCTGGTTCCCCCTCTCACCCATAAGGTGAGGAAAATGTACCTGAAATACCCAAATAATGTTTTAATAAGACATTATCTGTGAGAAAATGATTAGTCATTGACTAGTGAAAATGATTAGTCAATTAGTATTAAACTTACAATCAAACATCAGCATCCGAGCCTCCAGTTGGGCTTCTTGTATCCACCCTCTATGAAGTCATCAAGGGGGTGGAGCAGCTCTGACTGTTTTGGTAAATAGTCAGACACAAGTGTATTTATAGTTAGGACCTGTGCTCTTCAATGACTAAGGACTTCCTTTCTTAAAGTTAATTCCCTTGGCAACAAGCAGCTTATCAGCTGAGTAGCCATCTGACTAGAACTATTCTAGGTTTAAAAACTTGACTATAGGTTACTACAAATCTTCTTGAAGCTGCCATTT
Source organism: Discoglossus pictus (assembly GCA_027410445.1). Taxonomy (NCBI): domain Eukaryota; kingdom Metazoa; phylum Chordata; class Amphibia; order Anura; family Alytidae; genus Discoglossus; species Discoglossus pictus. The sequence continues at coordinate 370,112,448 of CM050165.1, read as the reverse complement.
TGTTTCCTCACCTTTGCAGTCTGATAATAGCTGTGCCTCACTTTAAGCAACACTGATTGTGAATGTTTGGTAAAAGTTTAGGTAAAAGTAAAAAGTGCCAGGCAGGGAGAACAGAGTTACATTCCCAAGATAAATATGACAAGAAAGCACATTAATGCTAGAATAAGGGTGTAGTCATGAGAATGCGGAAGTTGACAAAATTGCAGTTACATAGATACATGAAATTGCCTTTAAACAAAAATTAATTGACCCATGAAATAAGGATCACCTATAACTCAATATATTCATTTTGCAAATGATTTACAGTTTTATTTGTTTACAATATGGTTCACTTGGCTTCAAAAAGATCAGTTTACTATGAAGTACTAATAATATATGGAGTGGCACTGCTTAGTTAATATTTCATATTGTGTTAGATTGTGGTTAAGGAACTAGTACTAAGTATGTTTTAATATTCAATGCATTGCAGGCCCCTCTAGCAGCAACAGGAAAAACCCACATATGCTCAAGTTGTGGCAATTACACTGATATGTAATGTTGGACTTTAATCAGTGCAGATACTTCTGTTTCTTTAACAAGGGAAGGAATCTCAACTTGGAGAACCCTTCAATCAGGAGAATTAGCTTATGTTAGTAACAATTCAAGAGCTTTTGGTATATGGTGTTCTTCACATAGTGCATTTTGTTACATATTTTTGTCAGTACATATGTGGCATGATTTGATGGGCTATTGTGATGGCATTACAGTAATCGATCTATTATTATAAGTGTTTATTATTTGTGGAGCAAAGTCAGATCAGTGTCAGAGAAACAGCTTGGATTTACATACTATGACCATATTCAATTGAGCTCTTGTGAGATCAGGGTGCCCGTAAGTGAGCTCGTAAGCTAATTTGCTATTACATTGGCGTCTTTCTGCGGGCTTGGAGCGGCTTCCGAGTTACGGGCTTGAAAAAATGGTGATAGTTAAACTTGTAAGTTACAGCCTCCAGAAGCCTTTGATCTCTCCCTTTTACAAGGCTAAAATCGTGAAACACTATTCAATTGCTCAATTTCCCCAAGCCCGCAAATGTCTTCACATCCGTAAATGGCAAAAGAAGGAGAAAATCCTACGGGTGCTAGAGAGGACACACAACACCTATTCGTAGCACTGTAGATGCAAATAAAATACCAATACTGCACTGTAAATAAGGGGTAAGCGATTATAGACATTAGAATTAATTGCACAGCAGTCTCAAGCTCGCAAATCGGCAGGAAATTAAACTTATATTTACGTGTCATATCGGGGTTAAATTGATCTTGGGTATCAATGAGTTAATACATATCAGGCAACCCATATGGACTAAAACAGTATTGGCATTAATTTTCATAATTCTTTATTTTGAGGTTTTGCAAGTCTTATCGCATATCGGGCCCCCGGACATAATTGATTGACATGTAACCTCCATGTTTTACTGCCGTTTAATGACAGTCTCATTTTCTATTGTCTGATTCAAAATGGGCGGTTACGGGCTTGCTGAATTGATCATGTGCCCTCCCTGAACTGCTCAGTGCATGGTTTACAGTTTTGTCTTGGGACCCGTAACTTGTGGGCTTCAGCAATTAATTAGCATTGCAATCTGAGACAAATGGGAGCCTGCCACACACCGGCAGACATTCGTCTGTCTGCGATCGAGTTGAATTGGCTGTCTGCGATCGAGTTGAATATGGCCCTATGACCATGACAGGACATAGAGGGTTTGTGGCATATGTGATGGTCCAATTATTTCCACTTTAAGTCAATGTGTGTCATTAGGAGGTACATGAAACACATTTTTTTCATTTATTCTAAAGAGCATGGCTTAAACATTGCCAAAGTTGTGCTTTGTGTGAAAAAATTTTTACGTAAATCCTGTTTAAACTTCACTAACAGGAATTGCACAGAACACACGTACATCTGCAGACAAACAGCTATACGATTGTTCAATGGATGACAGTGCCAAGCACCCAGATCAGATACACATTTGAATCTGTTTTTTTCCTTTGCTTTGAGAACTTTGTTTGAAAACAGAAAATATACAGTTTTACAATATCAAATATCCTCTGTCAGATGCAACAAAACAAAATACTTTCAATGTCCAAATGATGTCATGTACTTTATGCATTCAGTCTCTCTCTATGTGTCATTTGCTATAGGTATCCTTCCATAGTGTCAGGTGTGATATAAAAGGCTAGGACTTGCAAATCATTGTGTAATAATGCTAGGAACCCAGCTGATGGAAATTAGTGATATCCTCAGGATGCTGTTTTCTTATATGAAGTAAACAAGCACGAGGAGAGGAATCCATTCAGCATCTGTCGCTGAGCAGAGAGGGGCCAAAGTGTTAAGATAACAAAACATCTATTACACTTAGTTCAGTTTTGACGTATCATTTGAGGAGCAAAAATGTTTTGCTTCTTATCTATGTAGGCAATAAGATACTGTGTTTCACAGATGGTTCTGCTGTATAACGATACACATTTTACACCAATTTCATTTGCCGTACTTTGGTTTGTGTTTTACTCCCTTAATATGGAGTCCTAAATTTAGGAAAAAAGAAAATATTAAAGCAAGATAACATTGTTAATCCCCAAAAAGAGTTTGCACTATATTTTGTAAAATGAGCAACAGTGTTGCATCACCAATCAGTGATGTTGTTAAATATTCACGTCTGTACGCCTTGCAGGTGTTTGTCCTTGTGCTACATAGATCAGATGCTCCACTCTATAACTATAAATGCCTTTGCTTGTGAAGACTCAGGTTAAGGTACACTCTCTCAAGTTTTCCTATAGTGTCATGTGAAACTGCAAGTAATTTGCTTATTATCAGCTCTATGTAGAGGATTCTGAAAATGACTTCCACATGAATAATGTCCACTGAAAGTATCTCTGTCCACATATATGGGCCACATTCAATTGAGAAATTGTAAGTTACTGGAGCCCGTAATGTAGGCCATAAACTAATTTGCTATGCAATTGGCATCTTTTTGTGAGCCGCAAACGGTCTACGGCTGAAAATCCCTGCGGTTGTTACAACTGTAACTTACCCCCCATCTAAGCCTTTGATCTTTCACGTCCGCAAGAGTTATGGTCGCTAAAATCGTCATTCGCTTTTCAATCTCTACAATTCTGCAAGCCCGCACATATTTTCACACCCGTAAACAGCAAATGTAGAAGAACATCCCACAGGTACCAGATGGGACCCACATGTCCATAGCACTCTTCATTCATTTGCGGATTGCGAGTCTGATCGCATATTGGACCCCTAAACGCTAATTGATTGACATGTAACCTCCATGTTTTACTGCCGTCATTTTCTATTGGCTGTTTCTAAATGGTAGCTTAATTGATCATGTTCACAGTCTGAAATGCTATGTACGATTGCATGGTTTACGGTTTCGACTTTCGGCCTGTAACTTGCAGGCTTGTTCATTTGTATCGCTCCGCAATTGTAGCAGAGTTCAAGCCCGCAGCAAGCCCGCAGACATACGGCCTGTATACCGCGCGATGCAGGCTTGCAATTGAATGAGGATCTATGTCTTTGATTCTATATGTAAAGGGTGTGAAACATTGCCTACACTGCATTACCACAACTGCTCTCTGAACTTTCTGAATTGCAAGCATAAGGCGTAAAACTAAAGATAATAATAACTATAATAAGGCTTATTGACTGATTACAGACATGCGTGTTAAACAGCACAAGAGAACATTTGTGTGTATTGTGTTATATAATTGGAGGAAAAATAATCTAGTATTAACTAAAATGTTTTTCTTGTATTTGAATCTGTTTTAATGCTGTTGTTCAGAATACTCATAGGCTCTCGTTTATACAATTGTTTAATAAGTAGTAAATTGTTGAAATGGAGGAAGGATAATCAATAGATAAATCTATAGTTGGAAAGTGCATTGTAATCAAATGGAATTAATGTAAAGAGTGGAATATGTGGCTTTGTAACAGGTGAAAAACAAAGAAACATATTATTTTACTATTTTTTAGTTTTTAAGAAATACACACCAATACTGTTTATAGAATTATCATGGTGAGACAATGTCCAGTGCTCCTTAATTTACTTAGAATGACTGTGTAGATGCAGTAGGAGTCTGAAGGTGGCCAATTTGAGGATCCTGGTGATATCTTATGCTTTGCAAATGAGCCGACATGATGACTCTATCATCTATTTCGCTGACAGTTTTAACTTTAGATCTTTATACAGTTTGAGTGGTGTTATGGAACCAAATGGTTCTTCCTGTGGTAGAGTTTGATATTATGCCTTGGTCCAGACTTTGAGATAATAATGTGTTTTAGTGGATTTGGTGTCAATGGAAGTTGCATGTTAAAGGCTTACCCCAATGGTTCAGGTGTAATAAACAGATCTTAGGATGTGTGTTTAATGGAAACATTTAAAACATGGGATTCATGGGGATTCTCTCCCTCTCCCTCACACAGTAGAACGAAAGAGCTGGCTCCTTCTCGTATCTCTCTGTTTCTTTCTGCCTTGTTCTATTTTTATTTGGTTTGGTTCAGATTTTGGCCGGCACACCCATACACCTTTTCGCTCTGCTGCTGGTCCCTTCCTCACAGAACACCAGGGTCCCGTTGGACCCATCCTCACTGCCTCCAATTTTTCCTCACCCTCACAATCTTCCATCTGTCCCTCACTGTACGTCAACCAGTCGGTCCCTCCATCTCACCTAACCTCATTCCCTGCTGTGGCTGCCCTGGTCACCTTTTAGCTGTCCCTGGCTGTCCACCCACTGTATGTTTTCTTTGGCTTAGCAGCTCTTGTGTGGTGTGAGCTGTGTCCCACAAATCAAATAATTGCTGTGTGTTTCTTGACCTATTCTCTTTTCTTTTTCCTCTCACTTTCTTATCTTTCTCTCCTTCCTCATTTCAACCATCCATCCCTTCCTATATATTTTTGCCATTCTGTCCTCTCCTTGTCACTTTATGACGCTTGACAATCCTTCCTTACCATTCTTTCTGTGCTTTTCTTCAAGTTCTACCTAATTTTTCTCTGCCTCTCATCTTATTGTAATATTTTTACACTTTTTTTAAACCTTTTTCATCTTTTATAACTGCTGTTTGTGTCTCTATCTCTTCACTCTTCTTTTTCTTATTATTGTCTTACATTTTTCTGTGTAACATTACCCTCCATGTTTTATCTATCCCCTCCATGTCACCTACACATAATATACTTATTTTCTCAAATCTGCATTCAAACATCTAACACCACCTTCCTCATTTGCCTCTCCTCCCTTTTTTCTGTATTGTTCTGTGTTTTTCATGTAACATTTCCCTTATTTTACCTCTGCCATTTCTTGCCTTTACTTTGTATTTTTCTTCTTTTTTTTCTAATTCCTGCTTCTCTCTCTTCTCTTTCAAAACATTCTTCTGCCTCCATCCCTTTCTCTCCCTCTGTAACCTCTCTCCCCCCTCTGCAGGGCCTTCGTGTACCTGAGTAACTTGCTATACTCTGTGCCTTTGGTTCATCGAGTTGCAATTGTCAGCGAGAAGGGGGAGGTCAAAGGATTCCTCCGTGTTGCGGTCCAGGCAATATCAGGTAAGAGATTTAACAGGTACAGAACAAATGGTTCTTATGTCTGTACACAAAAGAAGCATGTCACATTAAACTTTTCCAAAATGCTATATGCAGTGACAACCTTTATTTGTAACAAGGGAAAAGGGATGAGGAAGAAAGTGCAGTAAGCAACACATTTTTGTGTTTACTTAATAAAAGGAAATGCAATTATAAGGTCATATTGTAAAATAATATACTTTAGATCTTAAAATTTGCATTTAAATCCTATTCAGTTAATCAATAACATATGTCTTCTTTAGTTTATTTATGATCACTAATGTAAACTAGCACATTCAGTATGTTGTGGAAAAATAAACTGGCAAAATCTTCTTACCTTATATATATAGTTGAGTAGTGTAGAGATAAAAGAGAGAATGCAGAGGTAAAGGTCATTACTATTATATTTATATAGGCTTCCAATGCTCATGTTTAGCCCTAATAGGTAGGTAGATATAGTAATACAGTAATCCTTGTAGATGTCATTTGTGTAGCTCCTCAACACCATACAACAATATCAAGTCTCTCACCACTACATCAGGCTCCAACACATGACCCAGTATGACTCATTAGCTTGTGAAATAATGACTGACACCAAATTGTTAACTTTATTAACCAACTGGATTAACATAATCCATAACTTAAACATAATTACCGTAATTAACATAACATTCCTTAATTAACATAATGGAGGAGGAGCCCGGCCAGGACAGTAACGTCACGCCCTAGGCCCGCGCCCAGACCACCCAATGCTTTTCCAAGCACGCCCATGAGGCAGGGCAACTCCCGCTTAAGCCAGTGGGCCGGGCAACTCACCTCCTGCCGAGAGACACCAACATAAAACAAACAAGAAAGCAGTTTGGTACAACGTGCAAATATTACACACTTTAAACAAACCCAACTTTCGTACTAACTTGGGGCAGGGAGGGAGGGAAATCCTGGCAATGGTCGCGCAGAGTGAAGGAGGAAGCCCGCGAAACGGGCGGAAGTCCCTCCTCCACTCTCCCAGCCAATCAGGAGCGCCTCAGGCTCCGCTGGGTCACGCTGCGATGCTCAGACCCAGTGCCTGGGGCTGTCTCCGCACCGGCCAGTCTTATCCTTGAGGCATGAATGTAGACAAACAAATGTTCAGCTTCTACCTTAATATTTTTAAAACATGAATGTAACGTGTTGGTTTCTATTCATAGCCGACGAGGAAGCTCCAGATTATGGCTCTGGAGTTCGACAGTCTGGGACAGCCAAAATCTCCTTTGATGACCAACATTTCCAGAAGGTATGAAAAAACAGTGTAACTGATCCGAGCATCCTGTTGTGTCAGCACTTTACAGTAGATCTTCTAATCTCTGCCACTTTCTAGCTGTTCTCACTTTCATCATTTTTCAATTTGCTTAAGGGACCACTGTAGTCAATGTATATGGACTTTTGAATACCTAAATTTGATTGTGCGGCAAATGGCTTTATAGAGCAACAAAATAAGCATTCTTTGCATTTTTTACTTTTATATGCAATAATTTTTTGCAGGGCAACATATTTTTCTCTAATTCTGCTGCCACTTTCTCAGGATAACAACATTATTTAAAAAATGGAAAAACTTTATTGACACTTGCTCTCAAAAATATGCGCTATTAAAATGAAGTCTCCAATTATTTATATATTTTGGCTTGTATTTTATTTCATCAGGGGACAGTACTCTAGCATATAACTAAATGTATTTCTCATTCAGTACCTTAATTTGTATTTGCTTTTGTGTACCATCCAGTTTATACCACCCCATTAAAAGGAAATCAAGAGGGATAAATGTAATGATGATATGTTATTGTATACTAATGGGCTTCCCTTTAGATTTAATAAAGTCAAAGGCAATTCTAGATGCCACGTTCCCTATGTGCAGCTAGAAACTTTTTCTATGCATTTAAAGTTTCCTTTCCTCATCAGAAGTTAATCAGCAGAAACTAGAACAGCAGATTCCAGAGCAGCATAATTGCATATAACATTTAATAAATTAGAGCCTGTTTTATCCATTTTTTGCAAAAAGTTTTCCCCTAATTTCAGAATAGTATAGTTTAAAAATATGACTCAGTGATTCTCTAACAGCCAAACCAGTCTCATCTATTCCTCTCTGACAGTCACACAGTCCATCTCAATAATCTGAATCTATAACAATATGATCTCCTCTTGTTGGTTGGGTTTTGGTGGTGGAGTGATGATTTGTCTCCAGAGTGTTCCATTTATCTTCTTATTACCCCATTGTGGGGCAGTTCCAGGCTGAAACCTGTCCAGGAATGACACGCTCAGGCACTTCTCAGGAAGAGCTTCGTATAGTAGAGGGGGGGCAGGGACAGAACCCTGATTCTGGTCCTTCTGCTGATGAGGTGAACAACAACACCTGTGCAGGTAAGTGGTGCAGGCATAATAAGTGGTGGGTAGCACTTGAGTGAGGAGGAGGTTAGGAAGATTAATATTGTTAATGTCAAATGGTACAATTGTAGAAAACAATAAATTGTGAAAAACTAATTTATAATCCATTTTGTTATACAATTGTACTATGATATTTTTCACTGATGACCACTCAATTTTGCTAAGCTAAAATTTTAAAATGATGTCCAACACAAACTGAATTCTTACATTTTTAAAATAAAATTAGGGATATCACTGTTACATTTAATTATGTATTGCTAAGGTTTAGATACTTACATTTTATTGGCCAACCTATCTACAGTAGGACATTTAGTCATCAGTTTCCTTCCCAAACTGTTATACAATATGTTTGTCTTGAGCTGCAAAGGAATGGCTAACACAGTTTTTTTTTAGTGTAGTCTTTATGCTGCTTACTGCCTGAACTGTCCTATGTTCTCCAATATTGTTGAATGCTGTTTATTGTGTTTGTCATATTGGGCCAAGTGTACTAAAGGGTGGAAAAATACATTATGTGGCAATTTCAGCTTCTTCAACTCTTTGTTGCGTCACATCTATATATCCAGTATATCTTGTAGTAAAGTAGAATATTTAGTTCCATAGATTTACTTACAGAAAGCGGATTATAGACACAAATATATTTAAACTCATGATAAAATGAGACTTATTGCAGTTCTTGTTCTAATTTCTCTCCCAGCCTCTGTGCATTCTGCTCTCTTGGACAGTCCTGTGAAGACTTCCCTTGACCTGTCAGATGGAGGAGGCCATCCCTTGAAACTGGGCACTATCTTCACCTTTAGAGTGACCGTTCTGCAGGCATCCAGTATTCCTCCAGAATATGCTGATATATTCTGCCAATTCAAGTCAGTTGGTTAACAATATTTGTTATCTTATGGTGTCCTTACAGTGCATTATAAGTAGAAATATAAAAAATAAGCCCCTTCTGAGTAGCATATGCATACCAGACACAAGTGCAACATCTAGTGGAGTAATGTATAGCACTCAGCCCACTAAATTAATGTTAAGTCTTTTTTACTTTAGATAACATATTTATATTGTTCAGTATTTAATTAAAATAAGTGGTATAGTTTAATACATAATATTGCTCAGGGATGACCTTTAACTGAGATTTTTTTGAGTATTCTAATAAAGATGTTAATTATTAGTTTTATACAGTAGAGTACTGCAGAGCCTTACAGAGATGAAGATGTGACTATTTTGCTCTTTTAATTTGTTTTATTTCAGTTTCATCCATCGTCACGATGAGGCATTTTCTACAGAACCCTTGAAAAACACAGGACGAGGACCACCTCTGGGCTTCTACCATGTCCAAAATGTAAGTACTGCTCAACAAGTGACAGAAACTCAAGGGACAACTTTCACTATTGTTTAGAAATGTTTGTTTACTTCACAGAATATGGTTCAGAACAAGATAGTGCATGTGTATTTTTCACTGTGGATAGTATATATAAATATACAAATACATATTTTCTTCTGTGATCGCACAAAAGTAAAGACTCAGGGAAATCGCTGTTTATATCATTGAAATGCTCAGTAATGTTGTTGCATTAATCACATCCGTGGATCAGGATTTGTGCCAGTGTTTGCTAAAGTCCATCACTCACCTGCCTGTCTATTGGCAGTCTTTCTCATAACAGCCAGTAGTTTAAATCTATAATGCTACAAATGTATTTAATTACAAATCTGCCTTTTTGTTTTAAAAATATGCTTTTGGATTATAAGATTGGCTTTTCTATTATTAATGAAATAGTAACTTCTTGCATTACAGCTGTTGTTTCTTTGGATTGATAAACACTTGTTTTCCACAGATTGCAGTGGAGGTGACGCAGTCTTTCATAGAGTATGTGAAGACTCAGCCCATTGTCTTTGAGGTGTTTGGACATTATCAGCAGCACCCATTCCCTCCACTGTGCAAAGATGTGCTGAGGTAACACTAACACACACACAGTATACAGGCATGGACACTCGCGCACATACACCATCATGCTGTATTAGTGCAAGAGCATGCAGTGAATGTAGGAAGAAACAGAAGTAAGCTGTCACACATATGGTCTATGAAAGAAATCACAAGACATGTCACTGCCATTGAAGTGGGCATCATATGGGTCAATTGATCATGTAAGTTTGGGCAAGACACTTTATATACTCTGTCACTTGCACTAAAATAAAAAGTATAAAAGTGCCTATTATGTTACTTCATGTGGAACATTGAGTTACATAAAGCATCCTACTGTTACTAGCTTTCCTACTATTGCAGCCACATAACGGTGAAAACATTGCTAGCATTATTATTATTATTATCGTTTATTTGTAACGCACCAACATATTCCATAGCGCTATACATAATTTACAGGCAATGTTCAAGATTCACACATTGCAATGAATGGAGGGCCCTGTCTTTGAGCTTGGAATCCGGTGTCCATAGTGCTTTCTCTAAAGCACCTTGCAGGATTGAAACTTGCACACTTACAATCATTGATACAACAGTAAACCAGAACAGTGTTACAGCTCTTCCTGATGATGTTTTCAGGCATGTCAGTACAATATGTCCTTATGTAATTCCAAATGATAAGCCATGTTATAAGAATACACCCACTGATACACACCACATTTTCTTTGCAGCCCTCTGCGGTCCTCAAGACGTCTCCTCCCAAGGGTCATGCCTCTGTCTAAGCCAGGTAACTTCTGAAAACAGTACATGAAGTGTACGGAACTTAAAGTGCTTAGTGTGCACAGTACATATCTATACTGATTAGTAACTCAGTCTATATAGAGCTGTACATTTGTGTAGAAAGTGCCTGGAAAGTAAAAGGGAAGGATTAGATCTGTGTGCTTAGTCATATGTCATGGGATCTATGTGAATTGAATATCAGAGCTGCTACAAACATAATTGCAGTGAATGATCATGAAGTAGGAATATTAGATCTCAATTTGTTGTTGGCAACACTACAATGAACTTTATGTTCACCATGATTTTTGTTTAACCATGTTTGTTTTTTATCCATATCCCTCTGTTCAAAACTTCCAAATCTCCCACTTTCATCCCTCTCCATGTCTCTCACTCTGCTTAGGCTTGCATTCCCCATTCCTTCCCCCAGAACTGCACCCCACCTTTCACATGCTGAACTCTCTGATACCCAAGCTGGCAGCAGAGAGTGGTCTTTTAGGCAGCTGTGGGTTAAACTCAGTAAAAGGGCCACAACAAGAGCCGTCCCGGCTGAGGATGAGCGGGGCTGTGACTAAGGCCCAGACTCATGGTTCGTGATGGACAGATCCTCAGATCTTACACCTGTGTGCAGTGCTCTTGTTTATTTACTCTCTGCTGAACTTTGTGCATATTACTGTATACAGTTACTTTGGAACTCAGTTTTGGGCATAACTTTCTCTTTTGCCTCTGAGGAAAATGTGTAACTTGAGAATTATCAAATATGTTCCATCAGCAAAATTTGAGAGGAGCTTTTACTGACAGATCCTAAATTAATTTGAGTTATATTTCCAGCATTGGATCACAATGTCACTGCTAGATTGCAGTTTCTAGTCTTTTCAAATAAGATATCTCATCAAAAGGATATTGGTTTATTGTTTTGCTGAGGATATATTTGATGATTGGACTTCTCTATAATCCATGTGGTGTGAACTTTCTGATGTTTTATCTCTAGATTTTATATGCACCAGCTCTTTCTCACCATTATTACACAAAAGTATATACCACTGATAAAGTCCTTGCTCATATCCAGTGGAATATCTGTGATATCTTATATTATATTACACCACAAACAAGACCACATATATCTGCATTCTGTTGTGGTAGCCAGGCGTAAAGTTGTTTATTGTGAAATTTTATCTAGTGCTCAAAGCTCACCAACAGACTAGGATTTAATAATATCCCTCCCTACATGTTGCTTTAACTAACTTACTGCACCATTGATTAACCCCTGTATTGAAGAAGGGATTCCCTGAAATCATGATCTGTTCTTAAATTCTTTTACTGGAATAACATATTGCAGGCTATACAAATTCCCTATAACACATCAATTTATCGGGCATAGGACAAGGATAAATAGGGAATTATATAATAACAAAATAATAATTGCAATGTCAGCAGTGTTTAAAATCAATAAAAAATGCAATAAAAACACAAAAAAAGAATAAATTCCATTGAATGGAATAAAGTACATATATTGGGGTGTAAATAGTTAACTCCTATCACCCACGAAGAGTGCCTCCTAATTCGGAAGGCATGTATGTTCTGTTGCCCCGAAAACTTGCTGAATCCCTCATGTAGTTGTACAACACAAACTGGTGTCTAGTAATAACTGAAATAATATATTGAAGTATTGTATGGCTCTGTTATAATGACAATAATAGAAGACAATGCTCTGTTGTGATAGAATATTTAAAAAATAATTATCTAATGATAAAAATCCAAGTGTCAGACAAAATACCAATAAGTATTGTTAAATGAGAGCTAGTGGTAAATCAATTGTAACTAATAACAGTATCAATATGGTTATATGGTATGCATATACAATATATAATATAAAAGCATGGCATAATGTAATTGGAATCCATTCATATCCCCAACCATAAATTGCAAAATTAAGTCACAGCCTTACAAAGTGCTTAAACCACTATTTTCGTATTGATACTACAACAAAGTTCTGATTTGTTATATCAATAAAATATTTAGTTATATCAATAATTCACACTCTTGTATTATTGCGCTTATAAGCATGTATAAAGAATGCTTTAAGTTATACACCATTCTCTTGACCTAAAGTAGTTAGAGCAACCTACTAGTTATTACTGTTTGATACTATCTACGAAGCCATGTGATAGTATCACTATACTAGTTTACGTGTATCCCTGTTCTTTTTGTGTTCATCTTCACACTCGGAAACCACCAACATTACTATACTCTTCCTGAAGATCCTTGAAGTTCTTCATACATATGTTTTTACTAATGTTTTACTTGTATTCAAAGTGCAAGTTTTTTTCCTCCATAGTAGTACCTCACAATATATTGCTAGAAATTCAGATTGTAATCTAGCATTAATTGATGTAATAGATATAGGGCCACATTCAATTGGCTGAATTTGAGATCTGGGAGCCCGTAAGTACGGTTGCAAGCTATTTTGCTATTCAATTGGCTTCTTATTGCGGGTTACGAGTTACAGGCTTGAAAAACTTGCGTATGTCTAACTCGTAACTTACTGCCTCCAGAAGCCTTTGATCTGTCACTTTCGCAAGGCTAAAATCGCAAATGGCTATTCAATTGCTCAATTTCTCCAAGCACGCAAACGTATCCACACTCGTAAACCGCAAATGGAGGAGGAAATCACAACCACAAGGGGGTTAAACACCAATTCGTAGAACTGTATATGCAAATAAAAGATCAATCCTGCACTATAAATAACGGGGAGAGTGATGACAGACATTGGAATTAATTGCACAACAGTCTCAAGGCCGCAATACGTCAGGAAATACATTTTAATGTTATGTGTCATTTCGGGGTTAAATTGATCTTGGGTATCAATGAGTTAATACATATCAGGCCAACCATATGGACTAGAACAGTACTGGCATTCATTTTCATAATTCTGTATTTTCTATGTCTTGCAAGTCTGATTGCATATCGGACCCCCGAATTTAATTGAATGAGACGTAACCTCCATGTTTTACTGCCGTAATAATGTCAGTCCCATTTTCTATTGACTGTTTTGAAATGGGAGGTTACGGGCTTGCTTAATCGATCATGTTCCCCTCCTCATCTGCTCCGAACCAGTGCATGGCTTACAATTGCCACTTCAAGCCCGCAACTTGCGAACTTGAGCGATTGAATAGCCTCGCAAACCGAGACCAACGGGACCCCGCAACTCACTCACAGACAATTGACTGACTGCGATCGAGTTACGGGCCTGGAATTGAATGTGGCCCATAGTGTACTACTATAGTACATCAACTGATCTAGTCATGTTTGTGAATCTGTACTTATTCTATTTGGAGGGGGCACCCATTTATCAGTAAGAGGGTGTGACTTTTGCGTCATGTTTATGTGTCTGTCTCTCTTGTTTGAACTGTCTCTCCCTTATCTGTCTGTGTTATTACCCCTATATCACAGTGGGCACATTGCCCGTTTGTCAGAAAACTCTGTTTGCAGTCAGTGGAAGTTTCCTGTCAACAACATGTGAAATAGTTGACACAGGCTAGAATCAATGTATGTCCCATACCTGATGAGTAAACATTTTTATTTGTACAAATGGCTTTATATATTCAGAACTGATGGCGTATCCAAGTCTCATACTTGGTCAGTCATATATAGAAGTTCTTTGTGATAATACTATAATATCTCAGAGCTCACATAAGGCTCAGAAGGAGATCTTTGGTGGGATATATATATATACTACACACACACACACACACATTATATATATATATATATATATATATATATATATATATATATGTGTATATATATATATATATATATATATATATATATATATATATATATTACAGCATACACAAACAATAAAGCAACTGTTCATCTGCCTATCGTGGGTCTGCATGTTGTTTGTTCTTGTTTTGGTTCTTGCTGCAGAGTTGCAATTTCTCTGTGCACTGTGACTTACATCATTTCATATCTCCTATGTCACTGTCTGTTCTCTCTGTAATTGATCTTCTTGTTTCTCTCAGTTCCTGCCACTAAGTTGACCAGACAGCGTGTCCCCAGTACCGGTCAGTGCCATTGCAAATATGACCTGATGGCATTCTTCCAAATCTGTGAGCTTGAAGCCAATGGAGAGTGAGTCATCCTGCTCTCATTTTTATTGCCATGTTATTTATGTTTATACAGGGGGCTCATCACTGAGTATTTCCCTGGGGTGCCTGTGTGTATAACTATGACTAGGATCCATAGAAAACACAGGAAGTGGGATAATGTAATTCCAGTTTTGTAGCCCCACTTTGAGACATATATTACATTGTTTTAAGTGAGAAGATCACAGAGTAAGAAGTTGAGATATTGATCAAGTTGCAATGATTTGGTGTTTAGATATAATGCATTTTACAGGCAAATTTCAATGATAGACTGTGGTGATATAGTCTTTTAAGTGCAATTATTCAAAAAGGTAACATTCACCGCTGAAGAAGGTTCTTCTGCATTTCTTATAGATTTTGCAGCCAGCTTTTCTTGAGTGAAGTGTTAGTCCATTAAAAGGACAAAGAGAAAACAATAAAACTTCAGTGTATCTTGTAGAACCGTTAAAGTCAGACAAAAAATGTGTTAACAGGTTTTCACTTGAACTTTTTTTTTTATCGTTTAACTACAGATATTGATTAATTTAGCACTGTATGTCATTTTGGTTTTGTGGTCTTGCATTATATTTACATTTCTCCCTCTTACAGCTACATACCAGTGGCAGTAGATCATGGAGCTGGTCTGCCATGTCATGGCACATTCCTTCTACATCAGGTAATATCTAAGTGCGACATCAATGTTTTCGTTTACCAACAATTATTATTATTATAGTTTATTTATAACGCGCCAACATATTCCGTAGCGCTGTACATAAATTAAGTTCAGACAAAGATAAATACAGATTAACATTTAGCAAAGGAAGGAGGGCCTGAGCTAGGAATCCAATGTCCATGGTGCATTCCCAAAGTACTTAGGATAGAAACTCGCAGACTTACAATCCATCTTTGATCATTCTTAAGTGCTTTCTTACAATGTTTGTGAAGTATTTAACAAACTAACATTAGCGGCTATGTAAACCATGAGCATAAAGCTTTTTGGGGGAAAATCAGAGTTTTTGAAGAAGGGTTTTTATCTACCAGTAGAGGGATGGATCCCCTTGCCGTGGTGAAGGGGCTTGTGTACCTCAGTGAAGCTGTGAGCTATACCATGTAGGGTCACCCAAGATGGGCAGGTCATAGCAGAGAGGTCAAACAAATTGTGGTCCACTGGAGAAGGAACTGGCAATCCCACTTCAGTATATTTTTCATGAAAACCGTATCTATCAGCTCAACCAGACTCAAGATGTGCCTGGTGTGATGCGATCCATAGGGTCACAGACAGTCGGACAACAACAACAAAAGGGAGAGATCGAAGAGGAGGAAAAAAGGAGAGGTCATTAGGCTTTCTAAGATAGTTGGCTATGAGTGACATTGACACCACACCCCTTACTCCTCACAGACCCAGATGCAGGCTGCTTGCATCAGGAAATACAAGATTTGCTGTCCCAAAATGCGAGCACACACAACTTCAACCAATGTATCATGATGCCTCCAGATTAAAGTAGAGGCATCCATTTTTTTCTAAGTAAAAACTAGCTTTATATTTTTCTATGCATAATTATGCTCTCAGTCACACTCAAAGTTTCCAAACATTAATTTTGCTTTAATCACAATATCTTCTTCCACAGGGCATTCAGAGGCGTATTTCAGTGACTTTGGTGCATGAAACTGGAGCTGAGCTGAAGTGGCTGGAGGTGCGAGAACTGGTAGTAGGTGAGCATGTGTTAACATATTATGTTTTACATTTATTATCTAAGTATTACTTTACCATATGCAATTATTCATTGCTAGGTGCAGCCAGTGCTTGATTCTAGTGTTGTTGTTTTCCTTTGAAAAGGCCCTTCAGTAGAACTCAATGGAAATATTATCTCCAACCGAGGCTACTTCCTCAATGACAAATTATATTAACAAAAACAGAATTGCGTATAATAGTTAATAAAAGCTTGATTAATTTTTCATTTTTTTAATTCTACTTATAATTAACTCAAATATGTGACTTCAGTGGTCCCTTTGCATTATAAGTGTGTGTATTCTTCACTATTGTTATATACTTTCTTTGCCGTATATAGAAATTGAGATTGGTTTTTGCATTTGTGTTTTCATATTGGTCCATAAATCCCTTTAAGATTGTTCTCTCTCTTCTTTTTGCAATTTTAGGTCGAATTAGGAATACTCCAGAGGCTGATGAGTCTCTCATTGACCCAAACATCTTGTCTCTGAATATCCTGTCTGCAGGATATCGTCCTCCTGAGGGAGGTGACCGGTATGCAGGAAGTGGACCCACAGGGCTGAGGTAGGGATTAGATAACCAACTTGAACCAGGGATAGGTTCTGGAAGGAGTCAAGGCAAGAGTCTTAGAGCGATAGGTTTTCAGGCAGGGGCACAATCACTGTATTGTAGTCAGTATCATATGCAGAAATGCAGTCATGAAGTTTTGAATTGTAGTCAGTGAGTAGGGGCAAGGTGAATAATGAACTTAAGTCTAGGTCAAGGCAGGAAGCTGAGGCAGGTGCTTAAACAAGTTTGAGTTTGGGATCAACAGGCAGGTAACACAATATCACAGCCAGGATCACAAACAAGCAAAGGTCACCAAAATATAACAATTGTTATAGTGCTCTCATAATAAATATGGAATTTTGGTTTAGCAAGAACATGACACCAGACAATACAGAGCTGCAAATTGGTGGCTAATAGCACCATGTTATGGACATTGGTAAAAAAAGATAAAGGTATAAATAGTTCTTGCCAGAGTCAGACATCAGAAACTGTTGGTATTAGTATGTTATGGGGACACTAGAAACATTCTAGAGAGAAGGGAAATGTGTATTTCAATGGCTAGTCACTAATTTGAAGATACTGATGGGTTGTATATTGTTGTGCTCCCCCTTCTCCTTTGCTTATAGCCTTATCATCAAGCATGAAAACGAAAAACCTAATCAATAATTTCCCTCACCCGCACCCTCCCTAGCTAGACTTCCCACTTACCTTTGAATTCCTTCAACATTTTCCAAGCCCTTCCTATTTTACACCCTTGTCATTTCCAGTCTTTTCACCATGTCCTCCTTAAACTCATTCACCAACCATTCCAACCACTGTCATACATTTTCCTCCAAACCCTGGTCACGTATAATTCCAGAGATAAACCACATTGCTTTTTTTTTTATACTTGTCTGTTCTAACCTTTTGCAGCATATCATTCACACATACCTAAATTACACTTTACTTCTCATATAATCACTGCTCACAAATCTGATATATTAACATTCCCACCAAACTCCTCTAACAATTTCCACATCCTGCATCCTTTTACTCCCCTCCTATATATGCCTGTCCAGCACAACTGCCCCAATTAAACTATCCCTCTGCAGTATAAGGCCCTCTTCATATCTCCCTTGCTTCACCTCCATATGAGAAATATATATAATGAGATTCTAACAACTCTACAGATCCCTGAGTGAATGGATTTGGAGACAGTTGGGGGCCTGAGAATTCCCGTGCCTTCCCGGTGCCTGCACTAACGTCTCATTATTTGTGTTTCAGGCAATTTCTTGATTCTGACACACCTAGGTATTTTATTTTATCATTCCTCGCCCAACTACTTAAACTCCCTCTCTATCCCTTCTTCCTTTTCTGTCCCGTCTTCTTTCTCCCTTTCCGATTCTCCATGTATATTGCCATCTTACCTCTACCCATTCATTAAACCTGATCCAGTCAAAACTCGTATACCTTTTTTTTCCTGTGTCATATATATTTTACCTGTCTGTTCTTTAATTGCTCTTCTACTTTATTACAATATTTCTTTTCCCCCATATCGACATAAAGTACCTTGCCAAATTCTGATTACAGAAGAGCAGCTCAGATGTATAGAAGTGAATTATATTCTATCAAGCGGCACATTTTTTTTGCCATGATTCCCTATTAGAGTCTGTGATTGAAGGTGGGCACCCCATAGTGTTTTGCTTTAATTCTACAATCACATATAATTATATATGATTAATGGCTAAAGTAATAACATGGTAAAACATCAGTTTTATATGAAGTAACAGAAGAATGTATAGCTTTGGTTTTAATTGTAGGTTTTTATTACATTAAGACTGATTATGTTTAATTAAGTCATTTTTATACCGTATTAAAGGACCCCAAAGTGTCATATTTTAAGTGTACTCTTTTAAAGAATTTGACTTTATTAAAAGAAAATGTTTGAAAAAATCATTTTCAATGTTCCTTTTTTTTATTCTTGCTAAGTTAGCAAAATAAGTAAATGTGTCCCCCAGTAAGCAAAATAAAATAAATGGCTGTATTTATTTATTGTATTGCATTTGAAACAATTTTAACCTATTACCAAATTCTTCAAAAGAGCATACTATAAATATCAAACCTCAATGGTCATTTAAGAATAGAGAATACATTTTTGACTGATCCTGGGTTATATCCCTCCTTTGCCGTTGTTTTGCCCCTGACACTCACCCTCTCTTACTATGTATTTGGGGATCCCACCTTCAGCAGCCAATCCTGGAGGGGCGCCAGGTATTCACTCATGTCTGATATTCTGTTTTTTTCCTTGTCTGACAATATTTTACCCTTTTGTTCTGCTTCCACCTGCTTTGCCTATTGTCCCTTGCTTCTCATTATTTACTTCCTCGTTTTGATTTCCTCAGAAAGCTAATCAAGAGTTAAAGAGACACTGAAGTCATCATATGTGCTCTGCACCATCAGAAAAAGCATGGAAAAAAGGATTTTCCCTTTTAAAATTGCTAGTAAATTAAATGAATTATGAGCTTTTGAAATTATAATCTTCTCCTGTATTGTCAGAATACATGCTCCAGTCAGTGGAACTAATTAGAACGAATTAATAGCTCTATATCAGCTATATACTCATATTAGCTCTACATTAGATATCTCTTTTTTCTTTTTTACCCATTACAAAGCATGTGAAGGTACGGCTCAATGATAAATACCTGTGACTATACAATGGCAGCTCTGGGATTGATTCCCCTCACTATTTTAATTTTGGTTACAAGATAAAACTGAATATATAATAAGTAATTATGTAAACTAAAAACATGTTAATGTAAAAATGAAAAAGAGAAGGAGTATTAAAACTAATACCCTGCAGTTCTAAATCACATTTATTTTACCCACTCCAGCAATGAGTATGTAAATCAGTAAAGCTGAAATATAATCAGTGTCACAGTCTGGACTACATTATCTAAGTGGCAAATATGACAATATCTGTCCTAATTAAAAGAAAAGTAAAAAAGAAACGTTTCCACATAATGTTTCACCCTCTATGTGATGGTGCAGAGCTCATATGGTGACTTCAGTATGCCTTTAATTAAAATATGTGCAA
Organism: Discoglossus pictus; assembly: GCA_027410445.1. Classification (NCBI taxonomy): domain Eukaryota; kingdom Metazoa; phylum Chordata; class Amphibia; order Anura; family Alytidae; genus Discoglossus; species Discoglossus pictus. Next base: position 370,092,270 of record CM050165.1, on the reverse strand, counting down.
CCTTTACCTTATGTATCTGTTCCTTCTCCATCTGGGGAGGAGCTAATAGTTTTTGTAGCACCATTCCCTTTTAGATCCACAATTAGATCATTTTGTACCGTGCTGATAGAACGAATAACTGTTTTTCAAGTCACAGGCTATAACTCACATTTCCATTATATCATTATCTTGCTCTCTTTGATGTATTCCTAAAAGCCTGTCATTTTCACCTATGATCATTTTCACATTTGACATCTCTCAAAAATCCTTCTTACCTTGTCCTTTATCATTCTGCCCCAGGCGTCATCTCCAAGCTGTTCCCATTAACCTGTATTTTAGTCCTATTTCATCTCAAAACCGCTTTACATCTTGTTTATCATCCTGACATTACTATCCTCTCTATATCTCTTGCCCCTTCTCTGTTTTACTGCTTTTTTTACCACTGCTTGTCTTTCCCTTCTCCTTATTCTCCTTTGTCCTGTGTCCCCTTTCTCTTGAAATTCGTTGGTACAGTTTTTCTATTGTAGGGTTTTTGAAATATATGTTGGTCCATCTATAGCAGCAGCCCTTGTTTCTTCTGTTCCACATAAACATAACCTACTCTTAACAAAAAAAGTATACCTGGGAAAGCCCAAATATTCTATGAAATGTATAGTACTTGTCTTTCATTGCTACAAGAAGTAGAGAATTGTGATGAGAACCTACAAACAACAATAAAAAATATTTTTTTTCTGTTAGTTTCAATCTGATTGGCTCTTGATTTTTTAAACCAATCAGATTACACAGGTCAGAATTCTAAGTGACAAATATGTAAAACTTGTTGTTTCATAATGGCGGCTCCTCTTCCCTTAACCATGGAGAAGTTACTGGCAAACTAGGCAAGTTTAAAAAATGTTTCACACGTATGTCAGCCAGATCACTTTCTAATCATGTTTACTAGCTGACAGAGTGAGACTAAAATGACTGGCCATATTGCATCCACCAAAATATCTAAAGGTGCATTTGTTTGGTACCTGTTGGAGGTCTGGCCAATCATCTGCAAAAGAGCACTAAGTTGTAGTAAACTTAAAGAGCCTCTGTAATGGTTAACTTTTAAATAATTAAGATCAGTATAAACATCTTTTCAGTTTAGTGTGATTAAAATGGTATATTTTTTCAGAAAACTAACAATGATAAACACTGTTTTTCCCACCATATTTAAGCTGGATTTTCTGCCATCTTTTCTAAGCTACATTGAGCACATCTACACTGTGCCACCAAAGCTGTGCAGCAAATGGGCATCTGTAGGAAATTGTGCTCCATACTCTGCCACAGTTTAAAAAAGATGGGAGTAGGTTCAGCCTATTAATGGTGAGAAAAACAACTATTGTCAATGAAAGTTTTCTCGCAAAACATCAACTGTTTTAAAAAATCAAAATAAATTGAAATGTTGTTTGTTACGATCAATACAGTGGCTCTTTGTTTAAAAAAAGATAAATGATAGAAGAACACGGGCTGCTGCTGTAATGTTATTATTTACTTCATGTGCATTTATTTGTTTGCACACAGATATATTAATATCTATGTATATGTGTTTATTTATTTTTATAGATGTTTGTTATAGTTTGTGTGTGTTCGTACATTGTTTTTTTTATATAATTCCGTGTGTTTCTGTGTAAGCTTGTGCGTTATCTATAACTATACTTCCGTGAGTTGTTTCTGTATTTGTGTCCTTTCTTATTTCAGCATGTCTTATATATGAGTATCTTTGTTTCAGGACTTTCTATCACTTTGAAGTGGCCTGGGACAGCTCTATGCACAACTCTCTGCTGCTAAATCGTGTCACTCCATACAGAGAGAAGATTTACTTGACCCTGTCTGCCTATGTGGAGGTGAGAATTATGGCTCAACAATAATCATTATACATCAGATAGGAAATTCAAACAAAAAATATATTTTTATTTATTTATATATAAATGTAGATCATTTATATTAGCTGTCTTGCATAAATACAAATATTGTACCACAAAGTAGCATAAGGTGAGTATTAGATTTGTTGATGATAGGGTGCTATAAATGTAAAGTGGAGAGGCAGTGTGTCTTTAGAGATGTGGAGGACATTGAAATTGTCTGATGGGAATTGTGAGTTTATTCTGGTAGAAGAAAGAGGAGTATAACATACATAATAGGAAGAGATTGAGGACACATAGAGAAATTACCAAGGTTGTGCTGGGATGTATAAATGAGTTTCAGATTTATAGAAGTGGTGGTAGCCAGTCTAGTTCATCTATAGGTATCAATGTTATTCTTGATGAAAATTAAAGTTAGGACATAATACAATCGTATATAATCTCATATTTTTCTCCATTTGTACTGAATGTTTTGTTATTAATGTTTTCTCTGTTTATATGCTTTTATTCTCTTCCCATAGTTGGAGAACTGTACGCAACCAGCTGTGATCACCAAAGACTTTTGTATGGTCTTCTACTCTCGTGACGCCAAGCTCCCAGCATGCCGCTCCATCCGGAACTTATTTGGAACTGGCAGCTTGCGTGCTTCTGAGGGGTGAGCTTAAGGGAATCATGCGATAAGAAACAAGAATTAAGAAGAGTGTAGTTCTCTCCGGCAGTCTGCAGACCTACCTAAACTGATATTTAATAAGAATAGATCTTATTGCAACATGAAGTTGAGTGGACTATAATGATTGTAATATTACAAAGCCATTGGGTCACCTAGAATAGTATTTGTATTTTTAGATAAAATGCCAAGAATAATTAGATGGCAGGTGGATATATAGTTTCAGAAAGTAGTAATCACCAGGAGGGGAGCACACAGTGCAGATTTGCGCTGATGGACCACCACTTCTTTGCTGACACAGAGGCACAATACTTTTTTGATGCTTTGGAAGATAGTGTGCCTCAACATTCCCGGTTTTCTCAGGAAATCTGTGTACTTATAGCAGCATATAATAATATAACCTTCAACAGCACACATCATTAAAACCAGTCAATTAAACTGAAATATGCATGCACCAAGCATGTAAGTTTTTAGTACTGAAAATACCACAGTAGTAGAATCACTTACATTTTATACAAAAAGTTTCTGTAATGATGTAGAAGTTAATAAATTGCAGATTGCTTCACAAGTCAAACGAGTTGGCTCCAGACTTCATCTAGTAGGGCAAGTTATATTTGATATCCAGCAATTCATGGAGAACCTTCAGTAGAGTAATACTGTTTGTTTTATAGCAGTGATGGTGCCTGACTATCTGCAAAAATCAAAGCATATATTGCCTTCTCTTTCTCTCAGTAATCGTGTGACAGGAGTATATGAGCTCAGCCTGTGCCGTGTTGCAGAAGCCAGCAGTCCTGGTTGGTATAATTTTCCTAATATGCATTAACTCTTGATGCCTACATTATTGTACCCTCCTAAATACATATATAATTCTAACACACAGTCCAACTGCCTATTTAAAACTGTTTTATATATTACAAAGATAGTTCTTTGGAAATCTTGGGGCTTCCCTGTAAATAATAATCCCTGTAGTATATATATATATATATATATATATATATATATATATATATATATATATATATATATATATAAAATATTCAGTTCAAAACATGCAAAAAGTAATTTTAGACATCAAAAGTAAAATATGTTTTCAACTTCTTGATACTTTACCTTGCTGTGTAGTTCTGTGTGATGACAAGACTCTTTATCTGCTGATGTTGATCTCTTTCTTGCCACTACAGGGATGCAGCGAAGACGCAGGCGTGTGCTGGACACCTCAGTAGCATATGTGCGAGGGGAGGAGAACCTGGCGGGCTGGAGGCCACGGAGTGATAGCCTTATTCTGGACCATCAATGGGAGCTGGAGAAACTCAGTCTGCTCCAGGAGGTACAAGACATCTCATAATCATTGTAAAATCTTACCTTGGAAACAGAGATAGCAATATGTTGAACTGAGTTGTGCATGAAACAGCCACATAGAGCAACATCTACCTTTTGGTTTTGGGTTGTCCTTTCAATGCAATAGTTGTTACATATACTAACCCTAATATTCTGGCCACTGACATCAGAGAATTATCAAGTGGCCCATGTAAAAATTGGAATATAATATAATATATATATATATATATATATATATATATATATATATATATATATATAATATATTTAGGTCACTTGAACCAGTTAACGTTACCGTATTTTCTAGAATAAGTCACTTTTTGTTTACATTTGCTTTTTATCCATGTTAACCAAGCAAAGTCAATATGTATACATCTAATGGATTAAAGTCAATATGTATACATCTAATGGAATAAAGACATTTTGAAATATATATACTTGTATTTACATAGGTGGAGAGGACCAGGCATTACCTGCTGCTACGAGAAAAACTGGAGGCTATACTCAGGGGAACCACAGACCCTCTAACTCCTTCCCCCAGTGAGGAGCTGCTGCCCCTCAGCCCCATGGGACATTTGGCACAACTTACAGAAGCAGGGTCACCACATGTAGAGGAAGACCCCCTGGAATCTGCCAGTGAGCGACAGAAAGAGCTGGCTGCAAAGGTGATTTATTTTTGCTTAATATTATCGGTACAGTCCTTTATGCCATAAAGATGTCTTCTAATGACAATTTCTGATATTTATTTTTTATATAATTCTTCCCCTAAGTGGCTATTGATACATATTCTATGAGAAAGCATTTCAAAGCCATTATTCTGTGCTTACTGTATGTCTACAGTGTCTAAGTATATGATAAGAGTTATTTCAGGCAGGTTCTTTCAGCACCCACCAAGTAAACAAAGAACACATCTTTAATTTCTTTCTTATCAACTTGTAATATCATAAAGTCATTCTAAGACTTTAAAGGTAAAATATAAAGTGTATAGCTTTTAGATATCCACTACATATGGGATCAGATATACTAATGGAAGATGTGAAGGACAGTATGTAAGGTTTTGTAATTACTCTTCTCAATGTTCTTCCTTTTTTCTTGATTTTCTTAGTTTTAAGCGGAAAAATTTGCATTTTTGTGTGTTTGTGACCATATAATATTTATATTGCTCATGTATGTTTTAAAGTAGATTGTAAATAACATAAATCTTGAACAATACTGTTTGCCACTAATTTTTGCTTACAAGTAGCAACAAGAAAGACACACAACTTGATGTGCAGTTCTTCTTGAAAACCCATTACAAACTGTACCCCTAATCTTCTGTCAACATGTCTGTGATTACAGTGTCTTCGGCTTCTCACCCACACCTTTAACAGAGAGTACAGTTATAGCCATGTGTGCGTGAGCGCCAGCGAAAGCAAGGTGAGACATCCCCTAACATCATGCCAGAGACAAGCAATGAAAACAACTCTTTATCAGACAAATTGGGACCCTATGGTAACAGCACATAGTATACCCTTTCCCTTCCTCTCTGTCCATAGAATATTTGTGACTCAGCTGGTGCAGTGCTCTGACACTGCATAAATATATTTAATCAGAAGGCAGTTCTGTCTTTGTTCCAAAATCATTTTCTCCCAGTTTACCATTTTTTTGGCCATCTTTTTGGTGTGGCAAACTGGCAGCAAAACGAGACACAAGCTCTTAATGAGAACAAGCCATAACGTTTGCTATTTCTTTGTAGCTGTCTGAGATGTCGGTTACACTTCTACGAGACCCCTCTATGCCTGGTCTTGGGGTCTCCTCTCTCACCCCATCCAGCACCTGTCCCTCTCTGGTAGAAGGACGATACTGCTGCCCTGAGACAAGGTAAGTTATGGGTGGTACAGATTTTATCAATGATTTCTACTTAAAGTTAATTTGCTGAACCTGGTGAATAAACCACAATTCGTGGGGAGACCTATGAACTCTAAATAGATTGTAATCACTCCCAATAATATTATGAAAATACCAGAGCATGTATCTGCCTATTCAGTATTTTATTAATTGTTTATTAGGGAAAAAATATTTTATGAAATTAAACTAATGTTTAGTTTCATCGTCGTGTGGGACTTCTGTGTGTCTTTAATTTAAGAGTACAAGAAATTGAATTGGCAAATTCCAGAAATTCAGTTTATGCCAGATGGAGCCACGAAACATTACAGCATACAACAAACATATCAGATGCAGGTCCACAGAAAGGAAAAACTTAATTGTAGTAAAAAATTAGTAACAATTCTGTAGTAAAATTGTTATTTTAGTCTAATGCATGTTGCATTCTGTCTTCTTCCTCCAACAAGTCCACAGCCCCTGTCCCGTGCATTTAGCCCAGAGCGAGACCCCCTGAGCCCAGCAGGGGAGGTGCAAAAGTCTCCCAATGGTGGGTTAAAGAGCCCTCAACTCAACCTGTTTGTTCCTGACATACAGGAGATCCGTGTCAGGTAAGTAGAAAACATGAATAGATTACATTAAGGATGTGTGGAACAATATAAAATAATTTCAGAATGCTATTTTGATCATATTTCATAGAAATATATACCTATTTTATAATAGATGTACAATTTCCTTAACTGGAATTACTAAGGCTGTCAAGAAAAATGTCAGTAATATGCTTGGGCAATGAGTTAGTAACAACTTTTGCATTAAAACAACAGCTGCATAACCAGACTATCCACTTTTATAAAAATGTTGATTCTCCAAGCAAGCAACAATCATAACACACTGCTCACCATAAAGTGATATAGAGCAAATTATATAGTTTAAAATTACACAGAAAAGAAAACAACACTTTATATTCACACATAACAAGGGCAGAGAGATTCATTATACAGTAGAATTCAGCCAGACAATTTTTTTTATATTTATTTTCATTGAATTCTTGAGAACAACCATCCATATAAAGTGGCACCTGTTAGAGCACACTTTTGTATAGTAGCACGTGTATTATAACCTATTATTATTTGGTTAAAAATTACACGTATCAACTACAACATTTCTGTAAACGGGTGTGTATTATATATACCTTGAATATTAACAAGAAGACATTTGAAAGAGAGCAGAAAGAACTAAAGGAAAAAGAAGAAAAAAATATTTATATTTAATCCAGATATGTTCTGTAATATATTTTGTTTTAGTAAGTCTTTACAAAAATCTTGACCATTTAGATTGTGGAATATTAGAAGAATTTCTGAGCTGCTGAGACATTAAAGCTTTCCCTCTGCTCAATATATCCCCCATCCTTTTCAGACCTACTGAATCTATATTCAAACAAAATGTGCTTGAGTACATTATCACTTGTGTCCCTCAAAGGAGTAAGAAGAGAACATTGATTACAGAAAGCCAATCTATGGGCCACAACTTGTCAGCATGACTAGGAATCGTTTATCTTTGGAATCTTTAATCTTCCTACAAAGGGCTTTAGATTCAGGTGTCCAAAAACATCTCATCAATCACATTCTTAGTCTTGTAAGCACTAGGTTTTTGTTGTCACCCAGAAATCCCATCTAGAGATGTATGCAAATGTTTGAGCCAAGCTAATTGTGCAGCTCTGTAATAACTCATTATTTTAAATACCCCAAAACATCTGAAATCTCTTGGGGTAAATCTCAGGTTGGGACAAGAATGTCCTTTCACCAAGACATAGAAATACTGCTTACAGGTTTGAATGGCTAAAGCATTAAAAAATCATTTTGACAGAGAAGAAACATCCAAACCTGGCAATCAGTAGTGATTTCCACCCCAACCAATCTTAATTCACCTTGCAAATTAAGGAGCATAATATAATATGATTTGATATAAAATTGACGTTGTGTAATTTCTTAATCTCTGGGTGAAAGGCTTTAAAGGCTGAGAGGGGATTTAAACTCGGCCCATTTGGGAATTTTCTCGCTGATAACATAGACAGAGATCTTGTAGTATCCATGGGTTTCATATGCCTTTTGCTGCTTAAATAAGGTGATAATATAAGCAACAACATTACAATAAAATAACCTTGATATACTTTTCACACCAAAGTCTCCTGATACCTGACATGCTATTGTATGATGAGAATATGCTGTCTCTGTCTTGGTGGCTTAATAAAAGTGCTACATTATTTCTATAATAATATTCAATGCATAGTTTAATACTATATTTAATACACATGTTCTTGTTAAGTTTGCTAAATTAGACAACACCTGTCTTTAATTTCCAGTAATACTGACTGGATTGGATGGGGCACAAACAGTGTATATATACTTTAGCGTGGACCAAACTGCAGCCACAATGGACTGGACTGAGTACACACACACTTACACACATACTGTAGCCTGGAGTGAACACATATACTGGGTATTTGTAGGAGAATTAAATGAGGAGCCGCATGAGCAGCCAGTTGCTAAAAGTATCGGCTTTTAAATTTACGGAATCGCAATTTAATAAGGCTGTAAATCTTCATACTCCCAGGAACAACCGCATAAGTTATTTTATAATGTATTTCCTGCGTGCTTATACTGGTATCTGTAGACATTTCCAGGGACAATTTTTTTATCAGGGGAACAGCAGTCACAATTAGGAGACTTTCCCATTCAAATGTGGGCGTCTAGTCATAGGAACTTTCTGTCATGTTAATGACAGAACCACAGAAAACAAAACTGACTTTATAGGTAGAATGACACATTGATAAATCAATGCACTACATCTTTCTACATGTAGCTCCATTAAATGGTCATCATTTTACTCATTTGTATTACAGACTGACAGTGCAGGTATAAGACACTTAAAGCGACATAGACTGTTATTTAAACTAACAGGAAATGCAGTGAGCATAAATACATCTGGAGATCTCATTAGCTGACTCAAGGAAAGCCTCCAAGAGCAGTTAAACATCTAAATAAGTTTGTGTCTCTGAGACCTTTATTTAAAAAAAGGAAACCATAAGACACATTCTGAAGTACCCTCATTCTGCTGCAAAGAAAAAAAAAAAATTTCCATGTCCCTTTAACATATTACAGATTAGATTTCTTTTGCACAGATTATTCTGTCCTGAAAAGCATAAAGTTGTATCCATATTTTGTATCAGCAATTACATATGTACGTGAGACAACATGTTTAAGCAGAGGATAGGTATTTATTATTATTATTATATATGAATTAACAACATTTTCCATATGCTAGGCAGGGAACCAAAAAGCGCTATTATAGTTTTGACTTATATTTTGATTCTTTTCATTATGCTTGTTTCTCACAGCCCTATAGTATCTAAGAAGGGGTATCTGCACTTCCTGGAACCACACACAGGGGGCTGGGTGAAGAGATATGTAGTCGTCCGACGTCCCTATGTTTACATATACAATAGTGATCGGGATCCTGTGGAGAGGGCTATTCTCAATCTTTCCCAGGCCCAGGTGGAGTACAGTGAGGACCAACAGGCCATGCTGAAGGTAAGTGCACAACACTAGAATTGTTAAGATATATTGTTAAGGGTCTTCACATAGAAAGTGACAATTTTCTGTTGAGAAACAGCAACATTTCCATTGGTTTGTAATAATTTACCAACTGGTCCACAAAACAGTTCATTTTAGTATGTATAATGTATCTGTTGTGGGTTGCATTTACATTTAAGTTACATTTCTCATTATCTCCTCCAGACCCCAAACACGTTTGCAGTGTGTACTCAGCACCGTGGCATCTTGCTTCAAGCTGGCAATGACAAGGACATGCACGACTGGCTGTATGCCTTCAATCCTTTGTTGGCCGGCTCCATCCGGTGAGACAGATTCTACAGGGGATGAGTAGTACAGCGCGGGAAGAGCGGACAGAGCTGCCAGCTAGCAGCGATGGGGTAGAAAGACACCTTTACAGGGGAAAACATGTTTTGAGTAATAATGTATATAGGCATATGGTTGATGAAGTGATGTTGTCATTGAAGAAGAGGTAAAGTGTCAGCTGCAACAGTCAACCACACTCAGAGGCAACGTTTGTTGGTTTTCAGTTGCACATACATGCTACTTTGCACCTTATATATAGTAAGATCGATTTTATGGATACTCAGGCTAATTACAGACAAGGTCACAGTCTAGGGGTACCTGGATCTGCCTGTATATCTTTTTCAACTGTAGTGATTAGCAATATAGCCATCATTTTCAGGTTATGTACATAATTGTCTAGTAAAACAAAAATAGTGCTGTCCTGTCTTTGAGGTATTTATTTGGGCAATGTCTTCTGGACATTTTGTAAAAAAAAAGCACATTTGGCTCAATATATGACTTTCTCTCTTTTCTTTTTTCTCTGTTTCTTTGCTCCTGTCTTAGGTCCAAACTGTCTCGACGCAGAACAGCTCAAATGAGAATTTAATGGGATCCCTGCACTTTCCCCTCTTCTTTCATCAACACTTCATAATCTTGATTCTCTCACCAAATCTGCACACAAGAACAGCCCCACTCCTCTAGGCGTGTTGCTCTTGCTTACTACAAGGGTCTCTCTTCCTAGTTCTCTCACTGTGTGAATATCTTCCACACTCTCGTTGTCTCAATGTGCTGCACTCTCACTTTGCTCTCTGAAAGTCTACTCTTTTTCTTTCCTGCTCCTCAGTCCATCACACCTAGCAGGGAGGGATTTCATGGAGCATTGATGTAATACTGTGTCTGAATACAAAGGAATAAATAATGGTGAAGGTGCTAGTTGGAATAGGAAGTGATGAGCTTAAGGAGTCAGAAAATGAACTGGTAATGGTGTTCTGCAGGTCTGTAGAAAGGGATTAAAGTTGGTCTTAGGAATGGGCCAGTTTAATCATAAGTATGTAACAGCGAAGGGCTGTGGAAGTGATGTTCTCTAACGCTTTATAAACATACGAAATGGAGTGATATTCTTCTGAATGAAACAGTTGTACACTACACATGAAACTTCTTTCTTATACATAGTTTATTTGAAGTAACACATATTTACACTTGCACACTCCCTTGTATACTATATATTCACTCATTTGTGAGCTCGATTATATTGTGTGCTAGATCTTCACTCACCTTGGCTATCTATCTTACTTACGTTTTCTTAAACCATTACAATTGTGAATGAGGAAATTTGGCACGTCTACTTGGACTCACCTCCACAAAGCAATGAAACCCCTATGATTAAACGACTACGACCATTGGATAAAACTATTTTGCTAAATTAAATGGACCCTTTATATATTAATATTAATTTACACATTAATTATTTAGAACAAACTCGATCAGTCACAATCAGCCAATGTAAAAGTAAAGGGAACATGTAATGGGACATCTTAGAAGGATTTGATTTATAGATATCACAGCAGGCACTGAGCAGTTAGTTGTCTATCAGGTAATATTAATGTAAGACCTCTTGGCTGTTTTTAAGTTGTATTTTTGGAGTCACTGAGCTACACCAAATTATGGCCAAGTAGGAGCACTAAGTGTACTTATTCAAATGATTGTAGTACAATTGTTATGGCAAACTGGGTTGCATTACTTTTTTCCAATTTCATTGGCTTGGTTATTTATTAGCTGAAGGAACAAATGATTATAAAATAAATATGCCTCCTTTAATCATGGAACTCAAAAGTTCCCGCTGAAATAGACTCCAGAGCATTTACACAAACTTAGTCTTATGTGGTGACTCTAATGTTGGAGTTTTCAGATATAGCCTAAACAAAGGGTGTATACTAATAAGCCAAAGAGGGTAATACGGAGTACCAGATTCCAGTAGAGAATTTTGCCTTCCTATGCACTTTAAAAATGATTTACACATAAAGCTGTATATTGCAGACACTTCCAAAACACAACATACACTACACTAAGCTCACCAAGTCAAACAAAGCCCCAATGAGTTTCTGTTTCATCTGTATTATATAATGTCCCTATAATCTTGCATCTTCTGTTAATTAATGTGTTATAGTCATCAGTGAGAGAGTGCTTTAAGTAGTGAAATGGCAATGTATATTCAGAGTTGGATCCAGCTGGTTTCGAGGTGGAGAAGCAGACTAAAAGATCATGAAAGTATGTTGAAGGTATCTATCTATGGTTGTCTCCATCTATTCAGGAATGTGTTTCATTTGTATCTTTGTCTTTGGATGGCTGGTACTAATCTGTCTCATATTTTGAGGTAACAGAACAATAGAAATGTTAGAACATTAGACCAAATCTCTTGGTCAGACAGCCAGAGAGATTCTGATGTGACATCATCTCACATGTTCAGTAGAGTGCCTGAGGCCAGCAAACCTACAGAGCACACTGCCCCATGAGACAGACAAGTCATAGCAATATAATCCTGCTGAGATGGGCAGATGGAGACAATCATAACATTTACTAATGCACAGGAGAAAGCAAGCTAAGGCAAGTGTGTCACTGTAGTGTAAAACAGAATTTGTTATGATTTGGGACACTATAGTATAATCAAAATGGAAGTCATCAAATGGAATCCAAAGCAAAATATGATTTTGGTGACTCAAAATATATCAACATTTCTCTGGTTCAAAATTGAAACAAAAAAAAAAAGAAACAGAAAGGAGATGTTGCTTTTAAGAAAATGCGACCTTCAAGAATTACTATTTTTTACTTAATCACTAATATATACCTGATGCTCACTGTAAACTTTCTAGTGTTTTGTGGACAATTATAAAGTTGCATACATGACAGCAGGCTTCATGGCCTGTTCATTTCGATATTGCTTTACATTTCGTGGTAACAGAGTGAATATACACTTGTGTGAAGTGTCACTTTAATTTTGTCCATTTGCTGTCCTACAGAATTGTACATACCTTGTTTACAATTAGTGGTCCTGATTAATAAAGTGAGCACTGGAGGTGCAACATTGTCAACTGTGGCGGTAGTCTTATAGTTAAGGGATACCTTTTAGCAGGAATCTTGAAAGATATAAGTTGGCAAAAATGTGAGGGGAGGAGACATTGAAAAATCAATCATGTGCACAAAGATCATTTGTGAAATCTAGCAAGCTTAGCATTGTGTTTGGTAATATGTATATGATGCTTGTTTAAATTTACCATTGCTGCAAAGGTTGAGGTAAAGAAAAGTGCACATGTAGTGTGTATCATGTTTTTACTGTTCATATATTACATCGTACTGAAATTAGCTCTCTGCTGTACTAAAAACATCAATTGTAACATTTGTAAACCAAACTGGAAGATGTATAGTAGACAATATATAGTGCTAGGCATGATAACCCATATGTATGTAAATATATATATATATTATATTAATGTTTGTTAAAGTGACTGTAAGTTCCTGCAGTGTTAACTACGTCACGGTTCTTCAAGCTATATAGAATGGGGGCTAGATACATCATATATAATAAAGTAGCACTGCTGCACAGAGCTAACACACGTGTAATATGGCGACCACCACGGAATGCATTGGATGTTGTATTAGAGAGTTGTGTTTAAAAGTTGTAAATGTTGAAAACTAGATGTCAGCACAGCTCTTATAAATTATTTTTTCTTCATTTTGGAGGTTATTCTGAGCACTGAATATCCAGATTTCCAGCACAGAAATGCTTCTTTATTTCCTCTGTTTAACTGGAAGGTGTCACAAAAATGATTATAGAAATGTAATTAGCATAGTGGCCACTGTTACATTCAAAGACTGTTTCCAAAAATGTTTGAAGAAAACAAAATAAAAAGGACAAATTTGTGAGTTTCTCTGTCAGTGGAAAGGTTTACCGGGAATGTAGTAAAGTGTTTCTCTCTAGTTGATGACGTTAGACCCATGTATTATGCATTTGTATCTGATTTGTATCCTTGTGAGAGTGCTAACTAATAAAATACATATATTTAGGACTATTTCCATTACATTTGATGAAAAATTCAAATATATACATATATTGTCTATCAACTGTTGCCCATCATAATATGCAAGACTTCCAATGATTTGCTAATACCCAAGATAATATGCAATGCCAATTAAGTTGTTTTTTTATGGGTATGAGACCTCCTGATCAACTCCAGGGAGTATTCAAAAGCAATTATGTTATAGTCATAAGTTAAGCATCATAATAATATAGCACGCAGAGCATCCCATTTTCAATTGTGGAAGGAATATGAAATTATATAGTTGTAATATTAGTGCACCAACATATGGTAACAACGGCTAACACAAGGCTAATAGTTATCATTCTAGGTGAGGATGATCATTATGTGATCAAGATATTTGATCCAGTTAATGCATACAAGTGATTGAGAAACAATGACTGAACTCCTGTCTTGTGATGATGCAGAGATGGCTGATAAATACAGAATATCAACATCACTAGAAGGGAATAAGGATATGAAAGGTCCTGGTTGAATTTCTATGGTGAGATGAAAGGTTTGAGGTTGGGTAAATTATTTGCAAAAAAACAATTAATAAAACTTGAAATGATTGTCATCACGAAACCATGTCAAATCTTAATTATTCTAACATCTATATATAAATTTAACATAAATTGTATTTATTAAAACAGTTGGAATCGTCTTCAATAATACAACTGGGGAGACAGAATCCAATTAAACAATTAGAGGCACAGAATCAACAAGAATATAGATACTTTGCTCTGTTACAAACCCCTCTCAAATAAAAGCTCAAACAACCAATTCAAATATTTATCTGCATTCTGTGTATTAATATGTCATTTATTAAGGTGTATTTATTTATGTATATGTATTTTAAATAATTGTATATTGACAGGGGACCTGGGTAACATCCACCTTATATATGCATTGTGTTAGGTGTTATATGAAGATGTAATGTTAATGGATTAAACTTTAAATTCTGAGGGTGCTCACAAAACTCTGCATTTGCATGAATTGTGTTAATGTGTGTTTTTAGTTTATGTCTGTATATTCATTAGTTTTACTCATGGGAATCTCTGCATTCTCCACTGTATCTTGAAAACACCTACGTTATTGCACAATATTGAGAACAAAACACTTCATTTTATTACAAATCTGTACTCCAAGGAAGATGATTCAGTAGAAGGAAAATGACTGTGCTGAGGAAAATGGCTCTTAGAGAGGTAGGATAAAAATACATATACTATAGAGTTTAGGGGACAGTTCTTGTCCTCCTTTTAATGTTTCAATAATGGCGAGCCATCTTCCTACATAGTGGCCAAATGAGTTGCAGCGATTTTGCTTAGTTGATATTCTCTATCATACCTATTAATAAGTAATACACAATATCATATACTGTATATAGCCAGAATCACAAGATATTGACTTGACAGTGCAAATTCATTCATTCCTACAATTCACTCTTAAAAATTGACCGTACCATCTGTTGTATGTTTGACAACCCCACTTTGAAGAATATGCAGCAATCCATGAAAGATAACCCCCAAGCTGCATTAAAACAGAAAGCAGAGTATAGCAGGGATAGCCAAAAAGTCTCAAAGAGGATTCTGGGAAAATATGTACATTGTCATGTTACTATAAAATATCATGGCCTTGTGTTCTTGACCTGTCACTTTTTTCCTTTTATACCAGTGCATGAAGATCTTCTGAAATATAATTTCTAACAGTCATTTAACACTTATGTATATTTTGGTCTGTTGGTGCAAGAAATAAAAAAAATGCATTGTTGCTACTATAGAATTAAAAGAAAGCTGTAAGATAAACTAACTGCTGAGTGCCTCATTGCTTTAACCCATTTGTCGTTAGAAGGGACTACCATGCATTAAACTTACATGGGGCCGAATTGTACTGTAACAGTTTTGCAAAGGCTCTGTGACGTGAAAATAGAAAAAAAAAATCTTAAATTCTAATTCATAATAATAATAATAATAATACTTATAAAGTAGGATAAAGTTTAAATATACACGTAAAGGTTGCTTATGTGACCTGTTCCCCAGTCACAGATATCTCCCTGTTATCTTTCTTTCACCTCAGCCCTATTCACTATATGACCCTAGCCACAAGCCCTGTGCTGTGTGTCTTGTAACTGTAATGTGTAATTCTTCTGAGTGTTCGGGGTGTGGGGTTGTGCAGTTTGGGGCTCTTTGATTTGTTAATCCTTCCTGTTTAAGAGGGGCCTGCAATGCAGTGTTGGTCCCTCTGGCAGGGAAATGGTTAATGTTCTGACCTGGGGCTAAGTACTCTGGAACAATTAATCCATTAATAAATGTGGCATTTATGCAGATAACAACTCACATTTGTCTACTGTTTTTTTTTATAATATTTATAATAGTTCTGTGAAATATTTATTGTTTATGACAGGGCCAACCAGTTCTACCAATGTGGGCAGAAGCCAGTGCACCAATTTACAAGATTTAGCATTTAACTTAAAAAATTTAAGTATCATGCCCCTCAGGTCTATACTGAGAGACATTTCTTATAGCAACTATGCATACTTTGGAATAGGTTATATTATTACTAGTGATGTTGCGAACATCAAATTTTGGGTTCGCGAACAGCGGACGCGAACTTCATCAAATAGACTTCATAGACTTCAATTTCAAAACCCACAGGGACTCTTTCTGGCCACAATAGTGATGGGAAAGTTGTTTCAAGGGGACTAACACCTGGACTGGGGCATGCCGGAGGGGGATCCATGGCAAAACTCCCACGGAAAATTACATAGTTGATGCAGAGTCTGGTTTTAAGCCATAAAGGGCATAAATCACCTAACATTCCTAAATTGTTTGGAATAACATGCTTTAAAACATCAGGTATGATGTTGTATTGATCAGGTAGTGTAAGGGTTAGGCCCGCTTCGCAGTAACAGACCAATCTCCCCGTTTAATGCACCGCAAACAACCGCAAACAGTCCCTTTGCAAAACCGCAAACTCACCATTTGCACAAGGTTGGATACCAAGCTAGCCATGTCCCGTTCCTTGTCCTCACTGATGTCATTGAAGGTCTCTTCCTCCACCCAGCCACCAAGGGTCCAAGGGTATTACAGTCAAAAAAGTGTTGTTTTATTTCACTGAGCACAATATAAGCTGTTAGGTGTTAGCCTGTCACATATGCAATTAGATTACACAGAAAAAAATTATAAAATAATATAAATTATGTTCTAGCCCTAAAAAGGGCTTTTTGGGTTGCTGTCCTTCAGATGGAAGGCTCTGGAAGGGAGTGTATGCTGCTGATTGGCTGGAATGTGTCTGCTGACTGTGAGGTGCAGGGTCAAAGTTTCTTCAATGATAAAGAATAGGGGGCGAACCGAAAAGCGCATATGTTCGCCACGAGCGCAAAAATACCAAAATCGCTGCAAATAGTCTGCGTGCGAACTGTTCGGGACATCACTAATTATTACATCTTATTCCAGCCTACAGCCTAAATTTAATTTTATTTGATTTCAGGTTTGTTATGTTACGGACATAAAGCCCAATCAGATACAAAAACAGATCCGACAACAGTGGGAGAGTTTTTTGCGCAAGCTATCCATTTCAATTGCAACTGCTACAAGACTATTACAGTAAGTCCCTAGTAGTAATTGCCAAGAATATAAGCACTACCTGGACCAAAAAAAGGATTGCATCCTTCATTCATAAGACACTAATATGTGTATTAAATAGCTATGACAGCTAATACTAGGGTGTTATGGTTGTATCCCAATCCTAAACTGACTAGGATGACCTGTAATATGGAGTAACAGGATGTGTCTTTCAGAGTATTCAAAAAAACTGTAACAGCTTATTAACATCCAATGTGGCACTTGAGATACATATAGTTCAAAAATAGTAACTATGTGACAACAATGTATATGTTTAGCAATTAAAGGAAGAGATATTAAAGTCTCTGGGTAACACACACAATCTTTGAAATGGCATGATTTACATCAAAAATGAAGGCACAATAACAAAATCTTACCAACGCGTCTTCTCTCCCTCTGGATTAGCCCAATTCAGGGCGCTAAGGCTAACAGTAAACTGAAAACCACACAACAGGGCTATTTCACCGCCGCCCTGGTGCCCTATGGTTCCCACACAGCCTGCTGCAGGAGATACTAAGCTGTTAGCTCAGTAGTCTCTGCTGCAGTAATAATAACACACAATCCTTCCCCCTCCATCTACATAAACCCTTCCCTGGGTAGGGAAAATGTTTAAGATCCCACTGTTGATCAGCCCTATGAATCCAGACAACTCCTCAGGATTTTTTCCACCGCTACCCCGACTGCTACCATAAACAATAACCATGGGGGTCTATTTAGATCCCCATGGCACCTAATCATTAACCCCTATCACGGTAGTCTCTAAGGGACCCCCATGGTACACTGATATAACCCTTATGCCATGGGGGTCCTGTAAATACATATTAACCTTCTACCTTGATTGAAGCCATTGGATCCTGATCTTCTGGGCCTTTGAAAAGGCCATCCTCCTAAAAAGCCTGACACTCTGTAAAAAAATGGTTAAACCTATTAGGAGTATCCCCACTGAAAATGGCTTACAGTTTTTTTCTGTAAACTAGTTGTCTAAAATATGTGTCACTAATATTTTAGCCATTCAGAATTGATTTCTAGATGTCACCCTGCTCTCTTTGTGAGGGGATTTTTTTTTAACCAATAAGAATGCAGATTGACAGATCTGAGCATTCTGATTAGTTAAAATAAATTTTCCAAGTAAAAAGCGGACCCCCATGGGTCATCAAAATGTATTTATTTTGCTAATTAAAAACTAGTTTTATTAATTTTTCCTGCCTAATTTCGCACTTAGACTCAACATTTTCCAGAATATATATATTTTTTTATTGTACAGTGGGCCTTTAACTTGTCAAGTCTTCAGCCAATCAAAAGAAATGTCTCTTTTCAAGATATAAAATACTGCCTCCTAGCCACAGACGCTCCCATGTCCTTCAAGACATGTAACTCAAATGGAGGCTTAGAAGCTCACACTTGATAGTAAATATAACATTGAACATTGCTCTTTTAAATTATTGAATAGTAATATTATTAATGATCAATGCCTGATTACAACATATACCTCCTGCTGTTGGGATATTACAGTAGCTCTTTGAGCACTGCCTTCTTTTTCTTACATGGTTTTTAACAAGAGTAACAGTTACTGGGTGACTCCTTTCAGTTTCTGTCTATGGGGGGTATCACATATGGAGTTGTGAGCATGCGAGTTGTTGCTAACGCTTGCGGGCTCGCATAGTGAGCCCGTGGCTCGCGCAGCGAGCTGCAGTCCTCGCGAAGCTAGGGCCGAGGGCTCGCATAGCGAGCCGCGGCCCTCGTGTAGCAAGGGCAGCGGGCGAGGGCCTCAGTTGCTGGCATGGAGCGCCGAGCAAGAGGGAGCATCCAGGACCTCAAAAAAGCAACTTACACCTTGATTTCACTCAAAATAAAAGAGTTTAGACACTAAAAAATTTGCTAAGCGACAGAAAAAATGAACAAAACGAAAACGAGGCTACACACGCATACACCATAAGAGACACGTTAGCACACATTACGACCTTGCAAAAATCGGACACAACACGCGAACATAAAAACATTTAAAACACAAAAAATACACACAACACATACATAAAAAGCTTACCTACAGCAAGAGGAACCATCCAGGACCTCAAAAAAGCAACTTACCCATTCATTTAAATAAAAATAAAAGAGTTTAGACACGAATAAAATCGCTAAGCGAGAGAAAAAATGGGCGACGAACAAAACGAAAACGAGGCTACAGCACTTGAAACACGGAAAATACCACAACACTCTTGCAAAACACCACAAGAAACTCGCAAAACACCACAAAAGACCTACGGATAATCCACGAAGACGCATACCACACATTACGCGCCATTTTACGCCAATGCGAAAGTACACCACTACGCTAACGGTTTCGTCTCGCGCACGCACACTATAACACTGCACACATTCACCACGCTTACACAGCAGCTCCACACCACTAATGCTGCAGCAACATCAAAACACATTGACAGCTCTTCAACACAATGCTTCAAAATAGGTAAAGTATATTCATTTATTAATCACATATATAGTTGTGAGCGTACGAGTCGTTGCTCACGCTTGCGGGCTCGCGTAGCGAGCCCGCGGCCCTCGCGTAGCGAGCCGCGGCCCTCGCGTAGCGAGGTCACTGGGCAAGGGCCTCAGTTGCTGGCATGGAGCGCCGAAGGCGCTCCATGCCAGCAACTGAGGCCCCTCGCGAAGCGAGGGCCTCAGTTGCTGGCGAGGTCCCTGGGCACGGGCCTCAGTTGCTGGCATGGAGCGCCGAAGGCGCTCCATGTCAGCAACTGAGGCCCCTCGCGAAGCGAGGGCCTCAGTTGCTGGCGAGGTCACTGGGCAAGGGCCTCAGTTGCTGGCATGGAGCGCCGAAGGCAAGTATAGCAGACACTTCAAAGTGCCAAGCTGCAACAGAGATTGGTGAGGATGATGAGGCAGAATATGAAATAGAGACGAAGTAAGAGTTGAAGCTTACCCTGTTCCAAGATGGAAGACCTTTCAATTTGCTGCAACAATTACCTTAGACCTCTGAAAAGAATATATTCATGCAAGTGTTTAAAAAGATTGTTATTATTTATTCTGGTAGTGAATGCAGGTAGAATAGCAGAACATTGGGGTACTGGCTGCAATAAGGTGCCCTGTGTGATATCTGCCTTTTAGGAAAAGTGGTATTATTCCTGTCTGGAAAGTGAGAGCATCTGCCATATGCAAATGTTACTGTGAAGGGCAATTTTACTTCTCTAGGGAATCAAGAACAGAACATTAACAATTAATCGCATCCTGATTTTATTACAAAAGGAATTCTCTTTTATCATATGGTGCACACAGACTCATGCAGTACAGTCAGTGCACATTCAGAACCCATTGTAGCCATCTCTAAGGTATCAACACTGTGCTACATCCAGCTATTTGGAGCCCCAGATACTTAACTCAGAGCCCCAAATTGGCTAGTTGCTTATCCCAGAACATTTTAAAACCTTTCCTTAACTATAGTTATAATAATGAAATTGGTACAAAACAAAATAGAACATTACAACAACTTTATCAGTTAAGGGGTTGGTGAATGCCACCCTGGCATACCAGTGACACGTGTACTGATTGGACTGGAGTGCCAGAAAGGGTCTGTGGAAGGTACCAGTGTCCAAAGAAAATCATAATAATGTATGTTTGGAGATTCTTTGATTAAAATGAGTGCCTTCTGTCTACTTAGGTAAACCAACTATGTTGTCGCTGGGCTACATACCACCTGAAGTAATGGGCACACGCTCCCTTAGTCACTTTAGCTAGGAGCCTAAAAAGCTTTGTTTTCCGTGGAGTCCCAGAGCATGTCCCGGTCTAACCAGGGTTAGGTTATACAGATCTCTGTTAACATGCAAATGTGTTGTTAACATTTCTGGCATAACAATAAAGCTGGAACATGGTAAGATTTGTGGATCTAAACCTTAAAAAGAATTAGCTGGCCCTTTCATGAGAGTGTTTCTTAAATCACTCCTTAGTTGCCATGCAAGCAGTGGCATAGCAAAGGGGGCAGTTCTTTGGGGGTGGCAAAAATGCCATCAACTGCTGCCCACCGCCTTGCGTGAGAGAAGGTAACACAGGGCAGGATCAAAGTGTGTTTAGATGGAGAATATTCAATGCCCAATTCACAATCGGGGTTGGCAAATATCAAGGTCAGGTTCACTGACGAAAGGTTGGAGCAGGCAGTAATCAATAGTATAGCTAGGGTCACAAGGCAAGGTCAATTCTGGAAAATCCAAGAAACACAATAAAGTACAACCATGGTAAATATATACTTTCTCAGACAAAGTGGCTTCAAACTGACTTCTTTTATAAGTTGTCCATTTTTTCACTACAAATGACAACTTCAGTTTCAGGGGCCCTACCTTTCCAGTCCATGAGGGTTCATGAGAGACAAACAATTGAATAGATATCTGCACATAGTACTTGCTGGTTTTGGTATATAGGCGGTTTTCACGTAGCATCTGAAGCTGATACATCTTATTCACTAAACACAAACAGCCTTATTAAATTGCTATTCGGTAAATATAAAAGGGCTCTAATTAAGCACACAGCATATTTTTTTACAGAGTTATTTAGTTAGTGAACTTCTATCCAAAAGCAAGGTCTTCACTAACTAAAAACATCTGTAAAAAAAATATGCTATGTGCTTAATTAGAGCCCTTTTAAATTTACAGAATAGCAATTTAATAAGGCTGAAAAATATACAATATACCCCTTTTCACCAAGAACTATAGAGTGAGGTACAACTGACTGATAAATATAATGGATACATATAAATCCTAGAGAGAGAAGGGAGTACAATAAAGCACAAAGCAAAACAAGCAATTCAGGCTAAAATTAATAATACCTATGACAATTGCTTAAATATCAGTCCTTACATAAGGGCATGAATCAATTTAAAGAACCTCTCTTGAGTGCATGTGTTAATAGAGAAACACCAACACTTGATAATACTTCCACGTCAGGAGTTTCATGATATTCATTGTTGCTCCTCCATTAATATTACGGCATCCAAGCCATTGTATCCACAGTATCGATAGTGTTTTGACTGTCTCACACTTGTTTTTATGAATAATGAAACATCCATAATGTATCGGTAAAGTCATACATACAGCACCTCCATCAGGGGGAACCACAAGTACTATTGAGATTAAGTTGGTTATGCTTGTGTTTAGTTTGATTATATATATATATATATATATATATATATATATATATATATATATATATATATATATATTATATATTGAGAGAGAGAGAGAGACATGTGCATATTTACCTGGAAACTTGGTAGGGACTAAAGGTGGATGGCCAATATATATATATATATATATATATATATATATATATATATATATATATATATATATATATTATCCTGTTAGACATGTACTGCCCCCAAGATGTCTGATGATGGACTAGTCATAATATCAACAAGGCCAATTATGGTTTGCAAACAATAGACCGCTTAGAAAAGACTACTCAGAAGTATTATCTTGGTCTCTACTTTATCTGTGCTTCAAATGGCTGGGTTTGCAGTTTAAGGCCTCCAGTGTCTTTTCTCATATTGATGTATTTAACAGCTGTTAATATTGGCTCCAAATGATTCAGGTAGATGTGTAACTACAAGATGTCTGATCATATAATGGACCACTCTTCCCGCCCTCTTGCTCTCCCAATATATTAAAGCTAAGAGTTAATATTTCCGTGGGCCTCACAAGATCGTTTGAAAGTTCCCAGACTTTGAGGTTAATTTCAGAGGATAACAAAATATGAAGCAGACTGACACAGTAGTGAATTCACAGCTGTATAACAATGCATTATTGTATGGTCAGAGGATATCTATAACTTGTCCAGCTACAAATGACTATGGCAAAAGAGCCATATAATGATCTGTACTGAGACATAGAGAAGTCTAGTTGTGTGGATATCTGATTGTTCTTGACACCTGTTGTGCAGTATAATGATAACACATAACATAGAAAGCACATACATTTATTACAATAATGATAAGGCAGCCCCATTATCTCATTAGACATTGCTGTGTATGGAGGAGTCTCCCACTAGATGTCGCTCAAGTACAAAAGACCAGACTCAGGATTTGTTTACCAATAAAGTTAATTTAGAAAAAAATTACATGAGAGTGAAGTTTTCTAGAGATACGGTGATTGGCTAAAACGCTCAAGCCCCGCCCTTGGAAATGATTGGTTGGCAGTTCGTAACTAAGAGCTGCGTTGGAGGTTGTAGTATCGCGATAATAACAGTGTAGTGAGGCAGGGATGGACCTGTATGATGAGCTGCCCGAACCGCCGCGGGGCCCGGGTGAGAAAGCGGGAGAGTGAGGCGTGTAATTGCGCGTTGTGAGATGGAGAGATAGGCCGGAGCTGCAAATGTGGCGTCGTGTATAGTGTGTGTCATAATACTACACAGCATAGAGTGTGCGCAACAATATTACACAGCATGGAGTGTGTGCAGCAATACAGCATAGAGTGTGTGCAACATTACTACACAGCATAGAGTGTGTGCAACATTACTACACAGCATAGAGTGTGTGCAACATTACTACACAGCATAGAGTGTGTGCAACATTACAAGGTGATACACAGCATAGAGTGTGTGCAACATTACTACACAGCATAGAGTGTGTGCAGCATTACTACACAGCATAGAGTGTGTGCAACATTACTACACAGCATAGAGTGTGTGTGCAACATTACTACACAGCATAGAGTGTGTGTGCAACATTACTACACAGCATAGAGTGTGTGCAACATTACTACACAGCATAGAGTGTGTGCAACATTACTACACAGCATAGAGTGTGTGCAGCATTACTACACAGCATAGAGTGTGTGCAGCATTACTACACAGCATAGAGTGTGTGCAACATTACTACACAGCATAGAGTGTGTGTGCAACATTACTACACAGCATAGAGTGTGTGCAACATTACTACACAGCATAGAGTGTGTGCAACATTACTACACAGCATAGAGTGTGCGCAACATTACTACACCGCATAGAGTGTGCGCAACATTACTACACCGCATAGAGTGTGCGCAACATTACTACACCGCATAGAGTGTGCGCAACATTACTACACAGCATAGAGTGTGCGCAACATTACTACACAGCATAGAGTGTGTGCAACATTACTACACAGCATAGAGTGTGTGCAACATTACTACACAGCATAGAGTGTGTGCAACATTACTACACAGCATAGAGTGTGTGCAACATTACTACACAGCATAGAGTGTGTGCAACATTACTACACCGCATAGAGTGTGTGCAACATTACTACACAGCATAGAGTGTGTGCAACATTACTACACAGCATAGAGTGTGTGCAACATTACTACACAGCATAGAGTGTGTGCAACATTACTACACAGCATAGAGTGTGTGCAACATTACTACACAGCATAGAGTGTGTGCAACATTACTACACAGCATAGAGTGTGTGCAACATTACTACACAGCATAGAGTGTGTGCAGCATTACTAAACAGCATAGAGTGTGTGCAGCATTACTACACGGCATGGAGTGTGTGCAACATTACTACACCGCATAGTGTGTGCAACATTACTACACAGCATAGAGTGTGTGCAACATTACAAGGTGATACACAGCATAGAGTGTGTGCAACATTACTACACAGCATAGAGTGTGTGCAACATTACTACACAGCATAGAGTGTGTGCAACATTACTACACAGCATAGAGTGTGTGCAACATTACTACACAGCATAGAGTGTGTGCAACATTACTACACAGCATAGAGTGTGTGTGCAACATTACTACACAGCATAGAGTGTGTGTGCAACATTACTACACAGCATAGAGTGTGTGTGCAACATTACTACACAGCATAGAGTGTGTGTGCAACATTACTACACAGCATAGAGTGTGTGTGCAACATTACTACACAGCATAGAGTGTGTGTGCAACATTACTACACAGCATAGAGTGTGTGTGCAACATTACTACACAGCATAGAGTGTGTGTGCAACATTACTACACAGCATAGAGTGTGTGTGCAACATTACTACACAGCATAGAGTGTGTGCAACATTACTACACAGCATAGAGTGTGTGCAACATTACTACACAGCATAGAGTGTGTGCAACATTACTACACAGCATAGAGTGTGTGCAACATTACTACACAGCATAGAGTGTGTGCAACATTACTACACAGCATAGAGTGTGTGCAACATTACTACACAGCATAGAGTGTGTGCAACATTACTACACAGCATAGAGTGTGTGCAACATTACTACACAGCATAGAGTGTGTGCAACATTACTACACAGCATAGAGTGTGTGCAACATTACTACACAGCATAGAGTGTGTGCAACATTACTACACAGCATAGAGTGTGTGCAACATTACTACACAGCATAGAGTGTGTGCAACATTACTACACAGCATAGAGTGTGTGCGCGCAACAATATTACACAGCATAGAGTGTGTGCGCGCAACATTACTACACAGCATAGAGTGTGTGCAACATTACTACACAGCATAGAGTGTGTGCGCAACAATATTACACAGCATAGAGTGTGTGCGCAACAATATTACACAGCATAGAGTGTGTGCAACATTACTACACAGCATAGAGTGTGTGCAACATTACTACACAGCATAGAGTGTGTGCAACATTACTACACAGCATAGAGTGTGTGCAACATTACTACACAGCATAGAGTGTGTGCAACATTACTACACAGCATAGTGTGTGTGCAACATTACTACACCGCATAGAGTGTGTGCAACATTACTACACCGCATAGAGTGTGTGCAACATTACTACACCGCATAGTGTGTGCAACATTACTACACCGCATAGTGTGTGCAACATTACTACACCGCATAGTGTGTGCAACATTACTACACCGCATAGTGTGTGCAACATTACTACACCGCATAGTGTGTGCAACATTACTACACCGCATAGAGTGTGTGCAACATTACTACACCGCATAGAGTGTGTGCAACATTACTACACCGCATAGAGTGTGTGCAACATTACTACACCGCATAGAGTGTGTGCAACATTACTACACCGCATAGAGTGTGTGCAACATTACTACACCGCATAGAGTGTGTGCAACATTACTACACCGCATAGAGTGTGTGCAACATTACTACACCGCATAGAGTGTGTGCAACATTACTACACCGCATAGAGTGTGTGCAACATTACTACACCGCATAGAGTGTGTGCAACATTACTACACCGCATAGAGTGTGTGCAACATTACTACACCGCATAGAGTGTGTGCAACATTACTACACAGCATAGAGTGTGTGCAACATTACTACACAGCATAGAGTGTGTGCAACATTACTACACAGCATAGTGTGTGTGCAACATTACTACACAGCATAGTGTGTGTGCAACATTACTACACAGCATAGTGTGTGTGCAACATTACTACACAGCATAGTGTGTGCAACATTACTACACAGCATAGAGTGTGTGCGCAACATTACTACACAGCATAGTGTGTGCAGCAATACAATGATACACAGCATAGTGTGTGTGCAACATTACTACACAGCATAGAGTGTGCGCAACATTACTACACAGCATAGAGTGTGCGCAACATTACTACACAGCATAGAGTGTGCGCAACATTACTACACAGCATAGAGTGTGCGCAACATTACTACACAGCATAGAGTGTGCGCAACATTACTACACAGCATAGAGTGTGCGCAACATTACTACACAGCATAGAGTGTGCGCAACATTACTACACAGCATAGAGTGTGCGCAACATTACTACACAGCATAGAGTGTGCGCAACATTACTACACAGCATAGAGTGTGCGCAACATTACTACACAGCATAGAGTGTGCGCAACATTACTACACAGCATAGAGTGTGCGCAACAATATTACACAGCATAGAGTGTGTGCAACAATACAATGATACACAGCATAGAGTGTGTGCAGCATTACTACACGGCATGGAGTGTGTGCAGCATTACTACACGGCATGGAGTGTGTGTAATAATACTACACAGTATAGAGTGTGCGCAACAATATTACACAGCATGGAGTCTGTACAGCAATACAAGGTGATACACCGCATAGAGTGTGTGCAACATTACTACACCGCATAGAGTGTGTGCAACATTACTACACCGCATAGAGTGTGTGTGCAACATTACTACACCGCATAGAGTGTGTGCGCAAAAATACTACACAGCATAGTGTGTGCAACATTACTACACAGCATAGAGTGTGTGTGCAACATTACTACACAGCATAGAGTGTGTGTGCAACATTACTACACAGCATAGAGTGTGTGTGCAACATTACTACACCGCATGGAGTGTGTGTGCAACAATACTACACCGCATGGAGTGTGTGTGCAACAATACTACACCGCATGGAGTGTGTGTGCAACAATACTACACCGCATGGAGTGTGTGTGCAACAATACTACACCACATGGAGTGTGTGTGCAACAATACTACACAGCATGGAGTGTGTGTGCAGCAATACTACACAGCATGGAGTGTGTGTGCAGCAATACTACACTGCATGGAGTGTGTGTGCAACATTACTACACTACACTGCATGGAGTGTGGACAACAATACAAGGTGATACACAGCAACAATAGTGTGGTATACTGTATTAAATAAAACAAGAATGGGCTGGTACACAATACTGCATAATGCAGCAAACTGCTGCATAGTTAACAATAGAGTTTGATGGCATGTGCAACAAAGCATACAACAGCTGTGTGATGTGACCGGTCAAAGAGAGTTTTTCAAATTTAAGAGGCAAAAAAGGGATTGTTTGTTTTGAAAGAGAGCTGTGATTTCCCCCTTCATGGGACAGGGGGCCTGTATAGTGAATGGGGTGGTATAAGTGCAATAACAGTGTGATATAAACTCACACTACATAGTGCAACTGAAGCATATTACAAATCTTTACATAAATAACTGCTGTGACAGCATGGTCTATAAACTCCACCGTGATGCACAGTGACATATAACTGCAGACAGGACATGTATGTGTGTTGACTATTCTTGAGATTCACATCTACCAGCTACATATAATACAACTATTTATAATTAAAAGGAGATTCTATCAGGGCAAGGTATTCAATTGGACGACCCGGAAAGGATTGGAATATGGAAAATTGTGAACTGTCCATCTACAATGTTAATGCAAAATCACATAATTGTAGTGTTTAGGACAGGGGACAGCACAAGTGTCAGAACTGTTTTCATAGAAGAAAAGGAACACTTGGGCCCAAAAGATTAGCTCCCCCTGATATACACAGATGTAACAATAACACATATGTATTCTCTCATTGCAGGTCAGGGGTCTTCTCCTCCTGACTCAGCACCAGCACATGGTAATTCTACAGGCAAACGCAAGGCGGAGACAGATTCAGAGAGCCATGAAGACCGGCACCAGGAAAAGAAAGTTTGTAAAGGTTTTCACACAACTCAAAACTGCACATGGTGTTTGTTTATATGTGTGTATGAGAGAGAGAGGACCGACCTACCTACCTACCTTTCCTGTTGGCAGGCCACCTTATCAGCCACAGGGTGGCACGGCAGCTTTTTCAGTGAAATTGTTAGGGTACTCGCAGATTATAAGCTTTACACTGACCAGAAATTCAGTGACATCCCGGCCATGCCACGTAGTGGCTGATATTGCGGCCAGCTAACAGGAAAGATCCAAGAGAGGCAACTGCCACGCTGTGTGCTTGTGTGTGTATTTGACACAGCTCTCTCTTTGTGCCTTTTCTAGAGTTCACAATAAAATTCACTTTTGTCCACCAATCATTCTGATGTAGAAAACAGTCTACTACAAAAAATGTTTCAGGCACAGCTTACTTATGTAGAATTTGTTGACATAAATTATTATCATCTCTTATTTGTACAGCACCAACATGTTCTATAGTCCCATTTTTTTTGTGGGTAGATCAGAAAGTGACAGACCAGTCTTATTTTACTGTAGGAAATCTCTAGATTTTGGAACAAATGTGTATCCTACATTGATAAACTATTCACGTTCACCCAAAGGCACCAAGCTCTTTCTTTTTTAGACCCCCCCACCACTACCAACTTCTTTCTGCTGTCAGCTATTAAACATATTATTTGCTTATTCCTGAACTGTATAATGAGAAATGTGATTAGGTCACACCTTCCTAGTTTTGAGTATTGATCTGATATATTATCAAAATGTAATATTTCTTGTAAGATGGCTTCCCTCTTTTGAGAACTTTCCAATTGAAGCAAGAACACATCTAATTCAAAGTGTATAAACATTGATGGTTGGAACTGGTAGCTGGGACAATTTTTGGCATAGATGGCCATGCACCTCAAAAAAACACACAGCAGAGGTCTATTCTCAGAGATGGCTGTGACTGATTTACTCTGAAGCTCTGTTTGATATCGTCCCTCTTAATCCACCTCTCTGAGTCCTTTTAAAGATTACTCTATCAATTATGTTAATACTGAGATGATAAATAGAAAAAGGGGCAGATCTAACTAATGTCATGGCAAATTATTTGGCTTCTTAAGTTTGGTTATTAAAGGCATATCCAAGTTTTATGGATTAATACATTTCTGCAATCCTTCAGCAAAAAGCAGCTTATGTGTATGCAGCACATCTCATAAAACATTTTTATTTTGATTAATATCTAAAAATCCCTCTGATTATGTTGACACCTTCAGTGAGTGTCTACACAGGCCCCTGATCAGCATGCAGTAGCAGGGGAGCAATATTAACCCACTATTTACTTGTTGTTGTTTGCTCAGCCAATCTCCTTGCTGCGTCCTGTCTGTCAGCAGCAATGCATAGTACATATCCCGATCCTATCCTGTTATGGCACCAATATGGCGCTGCCGATATTCCAGTTCCATATCATAGAGTCAAAGTTTAGGTAAACGGTTAGGGTTATGGTGAGGGTTAGTTTAAGGGTTAGGCTACCAATTTAAGGTAAGAACTTGTCTAATATATTGGCAGCTGTACAAAATATCGGCAGCACCATCTTTCGGTTCGTCGCCACACTGCAGTGGCGGAACTGTGCCGTAACTATAACAGGAAAGAACCCATATCCCAGTTGGCTTTGCAGCACAATCCGGAACCCCAGTGTTTAAATCCAAATGTTTCAGCTAACCTGATTGGCCAAAACAAATCGTTTTACATTTTATTCTAATTTAGTCTGGGTTTGGACTGTGTTCACCCTAATTTGCAACTGTCAGAAATTACAAGAGATTTTGCTCACTTCAGTGTAAGTGTTTATTTTGGGATTTGTTCATGCAAAAAAAAAAATGTTTGCACGCACTACTAATTCTTCTCTATCGGATGCATTCATAATCCAGAAAACTTAGAGATTTTATAATAACATTTTCCATCAGAATTCATGATCTGAGTGTATCATCAGATTAATAACTCACCTATGTCTACATTACAAAATGTATCTCTCAAGAACTGCTTTTTTAGATTAAATGTCCTGCTTCCAACCAATGTTATATTGCATGTTACAGTTTATGCTCAGATCACTGTCCTTTGTCTTACAAGATATTGTCAGTTTTAATAATTATGTCTACAGTTCCTAGAGAAGAGTATCTCTAGTATTAGTTGTCATGATGTATATTTGTGTATAATAAATAAGTGATTGAAGTCAATGAAAAAAGTCAACAAATTATACTCCGTTTACGTATTGGTGGTGGACCAGAGAGATAGCACCTGGTTATAGTTTATTTACCACATGTTGTACCATAATTTTATTAGTTTTAGAACTACTAGGACTTTCTATGGGGTGCTTTTCTCCTGCTTTCTCCTTCCCTAATCACAATCACAAGTGAGACTGGTATAATGGGTAATAACATCTCAAGATATTTTCTGTCTGATTAGCAGACCTTGTGATTTGGGATGAAAATAAGGAAATACTGGAGGAGAAAGCAAGGGAGTC
This sequence comes from Discoglossus pictus, assembly GCA_027410445.1. Lineage (NCBI taxonomy): Eukaryota > Metazoa > Chordata > Amphibia > Anura > Alytidae > Discoglossus > Discoglossus pictus. The sequence continues at coordinate 370,061,002 of CM050165.1, read as the reverse complement.
ATGACACAGAAAGAGACCTGTAAAAATAAGTTATTAAGATTTTGCAAGTTTTTGTTTTGTTTTTTATAATAAATGAAATTACTTTTTTATTATAGATATTAGCTTTAAATTACTACAAAAGAAAAACATTTACTGTTTATCTTTTAATACTTTCAATCTTTAATCACAATCAATATATTTGAATCACAGATTGTCATGCCAGGCAGATATCATATTTCTAAACTACTTAATTTTGAAGAGTGATTTGAGACTCAAACAGCCATTACTTCCTTCCAAAGTAGCTCTAGCAACCCATGAGCATTGCAAACATTCTCCCTGAACTTTTTGAAATGTTAATTAACTATGTCCATGTTTCTTTATGGGGAGACTGGATAAGTTCTGGATGAATATTGCCTATACTAGAGCCACCCAGGATGGAGTTGCTGCAGACTACATTTCCAAGCTGTCAAAGTAGTGTTTAATTCTTAATCTACTGGATCTACAAGTGGATTATTCTAATGCCAGCCTCTCTTTAGACAAGCTAAAGTTAACATTTTGTCTATACTTCTTGTTATGCTCATGACTTGCATAGCTACTCATATGACCTATTTCCTAATGTTTAAATCTCAAGTCGGGAGTCTTCGTCCAAAGATGTGGTAACAAGTATGTTCCAGGTATCTGCTTGTCGTCTTGCACTATTATAGTCCATTTTGAATCATTACATATAACAATAGTTTGTAGCTATATGAATACGTTTATGCCGGGTATTGCAAGGAAAGAAAGTGGAATTAGAAAAATGACTGTTTAGATCCTTAATTTCTTGACACATCTCTTATTTTCTGTGTTTAGGATTCCTGACTTTAAAAGCTCATGTAGCTGAACGGAGAGGGGAGCGAGAGGAGTTACAAGATGCTCATACAATATGTGACCTCAGCCAGGAATGCCAGCCAATGCCATCTGATGTGTAGGTATTTTGTTGCAACAGGTAGTCCTGGTTCTGTGATGGGATTGGAGTCATCCACATTAGCCTGTATATATTGCAGATTCCCATTCCCCACAACTGGAAATAAAGTTAAGAAGTTAAATGTTCATAGAAATGGGGGTTGTCTTTGCATACGATGGAAACAATCCATATATTATTGTTGTGACAAATACAGAAAAGTGAACAGTATTTAACTGCTGTATATATTCTGTATTCTTCAATCTGCCAGAATACACACACATGCCTATAATTGTTGGCTGCTACATAATGGGAGGGAACAATTGAGAGGTATGCAGCTACACCAGCTTCTCATTCGCTAGGAAATGTGGATCTTCACTCTAAAGCTTTTGGGTTAAACTGTTTAGAGTCAAATACTGCAAATAAGTCTAGATTAGTCTGAAATTTGGTAAACAATGTTGTGCATTCATGGTAAATATATATTTATAGTTACATGTAACAGGTGTTGTGATGATATAAAAATCATCACTTATAATGTAGTGTTTATATTGCTCCAGACACCTATAGTATTAGGTGACATTTCTTTTTTTATTTTTTGTTTTTTGTTTACAGCTCACGTCTCTTATACTTTGCGGTTTTTGATGGCCATGGTGGAACCCGGGCATCACAGTTTGCAGCACATCATCTACATCGAAACCTATTGAAGAAATTACCCAGAGGTAACACAAAAGTGAAAAGAACTTGCAGGAAAAAAGATCTGGGGAGCAGCTGAGTGTCACTGCTTCTTGTTACAGGTGAAGGAAGCAGTGTAGAGAAAGCAATAAAGAAGTGTCTTCTTGAAGCCTTCAAGCAGACCGATGAAGAATTCCTAAAACAGGCAGCCAGCCAGTGGGTATATTTTAACCTTTTTCTCATTTCTCCTTTTTAACCATGTTAACCTTTTTTTCAGTCATACTTTTACATTTTACGTTTCTCATGCTCTTTCTTTTTTTTGTGCAGTAAGCCAGCATGGAAAGACGGAACAACTGCCATATGTGTCTTGGTTGCTGATAACATCCTATACATTGCAAATCTTGGGGACAGCAGGGTGAGCAGCACACAATAGAGGGATCTTTACCCATTGACTGCTTCCTTTTCCTCTCTTCACAGTTTTATACATGTCATTTTGAACCTTCAAAAGAAGGTAATTGAGTCAGTCCAGTGACAACCTAACTCAATGTGCATCCTGTCACATGAACAGCTGATCCCGATTCCATACCTCTGTGAGCATGTTGCCTAGAGGTGTGAGCATGTTGCCTAGATGCACATAGCATGGAGGGTGGAGATGCGGCTAGTGAGGATGTCCAGGAAGGTAGCTGGGTTACAGTTACAAGGGGAAGCAGGCGGAACAGTAGGAGGAGGCAGGTCAGTTCTGAGTTGACACACACCAACAGATTTGCCAGACTGAATGAAACTGTTGGGCATGTCCATTCAGGAAAAGAAATGCCAGATAGAGCTGCTTCCTCTAACAGCTGGGAGAACAGTTCTACTGGAGGAGTGGGAGGGCAGCATAGGCAAAGCAAGAGAGAGGTTTTGGTGGTTGGGGACTCTATTATTAGGAAGGTAGACAGGGTGATTTGTCACCCAGATCCAAGCAGTCAAATATTTTGCTGTCTCCCGGCTGCTCGGGTTCGGCATATTGTGGATCGGGTACATAAATTATTGGGAGGGGCTGGAAATTAACCGGCGGTCCTTGTGCATATTGGTTCCTATGACAAAGTTAGTGGAAGATGGAGTGTCCTAAAGAATGATTTTATAGAACTAGGTAATAAGCTGAAGGCAAGGACCTCCAAGGTAGTATTTTCTGAGATAACACCTGTGCCACGTGCTAGCCCAGGGAGACAGAAGGAGCTTAGGGAGGTTAATACAAGGCTAAAAATGTGGTTGCATTATGGAAGGGTTTGGGTTTTTAGAGCACTGGGCTGACTTCTCACTTGAGTAAAATCTCTATAGCAGGGATGGATTGCACCTTAATGATGAGGGAGCTTTTGTGCTAGTGGATAGGATGGTAGAACAGCTGAGGTAGTTTTTAAACTAGTAGGTGGGGGGGGGGGGGATGAGGTAGTTTTTAAACTAGTAGGTGGGGGGGATGAGGTAGAAGTAATGGGGTAGAAAGTGTAGAGGGGGTAAGGAACAAATAAACTATTCAACGGGGAGGAGATGGGGTGAGGGTTAGTATAGTCAATAGGGAGGTATTGCTAGGTAACTCAAGCACAGTGGCAGGCACTTCCAATCTACAGACTCATAACATAAGGTGTATGCTCGCTAATGCCAGGAAAAATGGGAGAGTTAGAATTATAAGCAGTTAATGATAAATTGGATTTAATAGGCATTATTGACACGTTGTAGGATGAATCTCACGACTGGACTGTTAATCTGGATGGTTATAACCTATTTAGGAAAGATAGGGGCAATGGTAAAAGAGGAGGAGGGATTTGTCTATATGTTAAGCCTGAAACAAGCGGTAATGTTGAATGTTTGAGTAGAATTAAATAGCGGAGGAGCAAATTTTAAAAGAATATTGGTTGGAGTATGCTATAAACACACAAGTAAATATAATTGAAAGTGAGGAACTGCAATTATTGTTACAGATTGGAAATGCAGCTAAGCATGGTCAAGTTTTAATAATGGGAGATTTTAACTACCCTGAAATAAACTGGATGACACCAGCAGTTCAGCTAAGGGGGGCAGGTTCTTAAGTACACTAAGATCATTATCTGGCCCAGATTATTCAAGAACCTACTAGAAATGAAGTTATCTTGGATTTAGTTATCATAAAAATTTTTGATGTAGTATCAAATGTTGAAATAGGGCAGCCTTTGGGAAACAGTGATCACAACACAGTCTCATTTGAGATTTGAATTAAAACATATAACTGTAAGGGGCAACAAAACTCTGAATTTTAAAAGGGCAGATTTTAACGGTCTCAGCAATACAAAGTATAGACTGGGAAAAAAACTGATGGGTAAAAATACTGAACAGAAATAAACAACGTTCAAATCCTTACTAAATAAACATACTTATCACCATATGCCATGTGGAAATAAAAGTAGAAGGAGTAAATCACATCCAATGTGGCTTAACAATGACTTGAAGATGAGGAGTAAAAAACAGGCATTTCAATTATACAAACAAGATGGGACAGAGACTGCCTTGCATAAGTACAAGGAAGCCGACAAGGCTTGCAAAATGTCTATTAGAGTGGCTAAAATCTAAAATGAAAAGTTAGTTGCAAAGGAGAGTAAGACTAACCCCTAAAATATTTTTTAAATATATTAGTTTATGAAGGATAGGTCTTGTCAAACAAACCTAATTTAGTTTCTATTAAAGGTTAGTAGGAATTTGGATCAAGGCAACTCAGTGGATGTAGGCTTTTGATACAGTGCCACATGGGAGACTATTGTGCAAGCTAAGGGATTCAGGAATTGCAGTAAATATCTGCTCATGTATTGAGAGCTGGCTAAAAGACAGGAAGCAAAGTGTTGTTGTAAATGGAACATACTCCGATTGGACTAATGTTGTAAGTGGGGTTCCTCAGGGTTCAGTATTAGGTCCCCTCCTTTTTAACATATTTATTAATGACTCGGAAGTGGGATTGGAGTGTGTTGTCTCCATTTTTGCTGATGACACAAAGTTGTGCAAGGTAATTAAATCAGAAAATTATGTGCTTTCCCTCCAAAGGGATTTGCATAAATTAGTTAAATGGGCATCTAAATGGCAGATGAAATTTTATACGAATAAATGAAATGTTATGCATCTGGGAAGGGAAAATAGCCATGCAGTTTATAATCTTAATGGAGCAAATCTATCTGATATTGAAAGGGATTTGGGAGTACTTGTGGACAACCACTTAGGTAACAGTGCTCAATGCCAAGCAGCAGCTGCAAAGGCAAGTTTAATATTATCATGTATTAAGAAGGGATATAGAAACAAGGTAAGCAAATATAATTCTGCCACTATACAAATCTCTAGTTCACCCTCATTTGGAATATGGAGTACAATTTTGGGCACCACTTCATAAAAAGGACATTTTAGAGCTGGAGAAGGTACAGAGAAGGGCAATAAAACTAATAAGGGGAATGGAGGGGCTAAGTTATGAAGAAAAACTAACCAAATTAAACTTATTTTCTCTAGACAAAAGGCGTCTAAGAGGGCATATGATTACTTTTTTTTTTTTTTTCTGTTTGCCTTCCTCTGGGTCAATTAACAATTATTCAGCATGTTGGAGATCAGAGGAGATCTAAAAAGGTTGAATTGATGGACTAAAAGTATTTTTTCAACCTAAATTACTATGTAACTATGTAACAAGTACTAGTTTATTTTCTAACCCAGGCTATTCATGGTATTTCGTTAAGAAATGTTTGGACACTAGATGGTGCCAGTAGTTTGTGTCTGTTTTGTAGCTGAGATATTTCGGTTGGTAGAAATACATCCATTATGCCAAGGTGATCATACTTTCAATGTCTTGATGTTGTTGTGAAAGTTTGCAGCACATTAGAGACCAAGATGAAAATACACATAACAAGCATGTTGAAAGAATACACCTAACTAGGTTTATTTTATGCATAAAAAAACAAATATTTATAAATTCTCATTGTATGTGTGAAATCAATAAAGTGATACTACCTCAGTCATATTTAATGCTCTGTTAATAAAGATGCAGTTAAATTATTTGTACTCAATGGTATTTTAATTAGGGTTTTCAAGAAAAAAAAAAATATCTTTCACTTGTATTACTCCAAGTCCATAGTTACTACGAAAAGTTAGGCCTTCAAAGTTTCTGATATATTTTAGTAGTGTAATTGGTTTGAGCAAATTGATGAGTGCAGGTAGGATGTCACAGTTGTGGAGATGGGAAGAACATTACGTAGGTGAATAAAGAATAGATGGGAATGGAATAGTGAAATCCCAAGGGGCAATAGTGTGTGAGGAAGCTTATGTTTGTGAGGGAGAGTAAAGGGGTGATCAAGTAAATGACCTGGAGGAATAAAGGAGTAAAGAGGTGGCAGAATGGGAGAGACCATTGGGAGTGGAGTAAAATGACCACAAGAGCCATGGATGGGACTGGAAAGTTGGAACAGGGAAAGTGTTAAAGGTGGTTGGGTAGCGTGATGAGAGCCATTGATGGGTAAAAAGAAAGCTCAAACTGTGGGTCAGCTAATATAGGGAATGACTAACACAGTTGTGGTAGAAGAACAATATAATCACTTATTTGTACTGTCGACCCTTGACATTCACAGGTTTGACAATTGCGATTTTTCACTATAAAATTGTTTTTTTCTCCTGTTTTTACATGAGATTTTTTTTTGGGGGGGGGGGGGGGGGGGGGTTGTACATTTTTTGTCAAAAAATTGTTTAGTAGGCCTACGCAGGTGTAATTATAAAGTAAACGACGCAGTTTAGATGTCACATTCGTTGTACATAAATGTCCCAACCAGTATTAATGCAGAAAAATAATGTTGAGTGTGGGCTGGCTGCGATCACTCTTCTGGGAATCCCTTCTCTTGTTATTGGTAGTGAAAAACATCAGTCACATGTTTATTCTTTCGGCGTGTATTGTTCTCTCTCAATTCTCTTAAGTTTTAAACCGGAACAAAATATAAACTCTGAAGGTTGGGTCTAAAGCGTTGTTCTAGTGCTTCTGAGAGACAGAAGAAAGTGTATATATGTATTTAGTTCCCTTTTTGGAAATACATTTAATAAAAATCCAAATTATAATTTCAGTTATTATAGTTGTGTACGTGCAGTATATAATTGTCCTATTAGACGTGCAATATACATGCCAACAGAATAAAATTTCACGGTTAGAGTTATTCATGTATTTTCCATATTCGTGGGAACCCGGAAACATAACCCCAGTGAATATTAAGGATCTACTCTAGTAGTAAATGTATATACTGCAATAGAATTCCATTAAGTACCCATCAAATAACCATACACTTTTTATTGTATGAGCTTTTGTTATTATATTCTGTTTTAGAACAGGCCCCTAAGATTTAGGGTTTATTGTTTAACATTTAATGGGGTGTTCACAGGTGTGATATTTGCAAACCCTCCTCTTTACCATCCTCTTCCTCCCCAACTCTCTGTATTCTTTTTCTACTTCTTACATGTTCTGCAGCTGCTCCCTGAACATTTCTCACCACCCTTCTTCACCATCACCCCCAAACAATCTAAACACATTCCCTTTCCTGACTATTTCTTACAGTAAAATGTGATGCACTTTTTTATGCTTTCAAAATAGCGGAATATTTCGATATTTACTATGCAATTTGGAGAATAATTGTCCAGTTTTAATTCCTTTTTAAAAGGAGGCTTTCTTATAAGTGTATTTGGCGCACTCAGCAATTAACTTTTTTTGTACGGTTTCTTATCTTTCTCAAACTGTTGGTTCCTATCTGTTACAATTTCCTCTGTCAGTAGTAGAAACGAGAGGGCTTTGAACGCTTAGATTCTTTTGGGGTTTTTTTTCTTGGAATTTTAAAAGATAACTCTGGGCTGCAAAGGTTTTATCAGTATATTTATGTCAGTGACGATGGACATTATGGTACATGCTAGTAGAAGTTGTTGTTTGTGGTAGAGCTATTAACTTGTGTGTGTTCATATTATGATCTATATGTCTACAGTCCCACACTTTTGATAACTTGTGCCATTACTGAAAAGGAATCTCCTGAAGTATATCAGACTATTGCTGCCCTTAAAGGGCCAGTGTAAGCACTTTTCAAATGAAATGTATTTTTTTGTTTATTTATTTAAAGGGACATTTAATTCAGCACAACTTGGAGCACACCATTGTAAAGATCTCATAAAATCATGTTGAAATACTTTTAGAATTTTAGAAATATATGCATTTTTGACAGATAAATGAAATCTCTGTTTATATGAGTCACTGACTGCCCCCAGACAGATCCACAGCATCCGCTCCATACAGTGAGCAAAAGAAAAAAAAGTTAACCATTAAATAATACAGCTGTTCAGAGAATGATATGATGGAAACACCTAAATCTGTCAGTTTTGGGTTAACTGATCCCTGCATTCCTAAGTTTATGGAAAGCTACTATAAATGTTTGTCTTCACGTAGCCTTCAATGCACAGTGTCGGCATATGTTATTATCCATGGGGCAAGCAGTAGACAAGTTAGTGTGTTTTACATATTTTTTATTTTTTTTAGGTGTTATTAGTGCAATAAAAAAATAAAATAACATACATACATATACATATATATATATATATATATATATATATATATATATATATATATATATATATATATATATATATATATATATATATATATATACACATATACATACTGGAAACTGTTATCCAGATGTCAAACAAGTCATCATGGATTACATTAATTATGCCATCTATGATGATTGTATCAATTATGCAAGTAGTTGAAAGGCAAATGATTATCAGCCTAGTCTTTTCACTATTATATGTATCCTCATTCTTTTCCTGTGTTATGACTAAGTTTTTGTTTTCATCAGGCTTTGCTCTGCCGATTCAACGAGGAAACCCAGAAGCCAACAGTGCTGAGCTTGAGCAGAGAGCACAATCCCACTCAGTATGAAGAGCGTATGAGAATCCAGAGAGCAGGGGGAAATGTGAGGTGAGACCATGCATACTGCAGACACAGTTATACAGAGGTCCCATGTAAACCATTACACCGACTCAAGCTCAGTTTGTCAATGCAGAACAATTGTCAGTGAAAATTAGTGAACCATTTATTGATCAGCCTAGACAGTGTTCCACTGGTATATTGGCATGAAAGCCTAAGTACTGCAGATGAGTCCACTAAAATGGACAGTTGCCTCCTCAAGTGTTACTTAAAATTATCTCTTGTTGTTTTGATCTTTCCTGGCCTCCCTCCCCCCTCCTGGGTGGAGGAGCCCCTAGCCCTGGGGTGTGTACAGTTTTCTGCAGAATCAGCAAATTCTGTGAAATGCCCGCCAGTTATCAGTTCAAGCCACACAGCACGTACAACTCTACCCAGTCTAGCCCTAGTTTGGGAGAACACTGAAAGGTCTTCATACAGACCATTACACAAGCACCAAGCTTTCTTTCATGTGTTTGTACAACTCCTAAAGCTGTAGAGAGGAGTAAAATGTGGTGATTTTATCAAAAGCTTATTCTCATGCAAGCATGTTACATTAGCCAGTGTGTGACAGCCATTGTAAGTAGTCGTTAAATAGACACTGGTTTTAATTGGGGGGAAAATATTTTGAATGTACAACAGGCTAAGCAAACACAACAAATTTCTAGTAACATAGACTTGACGGCAGAGAAAAACTGTGTGAAAACTTATGGAACTTACCTAATTTGCTAGTTACTGCTCCATGCTTGAGAAGAGACAGAGCTACCATTAGAGCTGTCCATTTTTGTCAGACACTTCAAATTCTGAGCTGTGTAATCTGATTTGGCGAAAGGGTGAAGAACCAATTCAAGAGCCAATCAAGCTACAGCTGCAGTTATGAGTTGTGGCAATTCATGTTCTATATTCTTTTCACCAGCCTAGGTCACCTGACATATAGAGGTCTTATGCAACGCAAGTGCAGCACATTTTACAAATGTATTTAAACTTTTGTAAGAGTTATCTGTGTTTAGATAAAACCTAATTTCGGACTTACTCTATCTTATTGTGGCATGTTGTGCATTAGTACAGATACGTTTATATGGTTTTGTTTTGATACAGGGATGGCAGAGTGCTGGGGGTGTTGGAAGTATCACGGTCTCTAGGAGATGGACAGTACAAGCGATGTGGCGTCATCAGTATACCTGAAGTGAAAAGGTGTCCTCTCACAAACGGGGACAGGTATATATGCTAATACAAGGATGTATACTTCCATGCAACTTATGCAATCACTGCAGTGAACACCATTCCCTGATAATTTGCATGTTATTATAGTGTGATTGCTGGTATTTTCATTTAATCTGCAGTTATTCTGCAGAGCCACATGTTTATGCAATGTGCTATCTTTGTTTTTACTCATGGGCAAACTATGGTAATGTTTTGTTGATCAACATAATTGGCATTCTTAAATTTGGTATGTAATCCTATGGAGTTCATAAGGGCCAGGCAAACAAAATCTAATTGTATTGGACATAACATATTTTTGCTTGATATGGAACTTGTTCTATAAGGCAAAGCATGAAGATCCCATTTATAATGTCCCTTTTCAAATATGTATTGTGGTCCGTGTTCTTGTTTAGTAAATTTTTATAATTGAAAACATTAAGCCTAAAATGTTTAAATATTGGTGGTTCTACATTTTAAAGAGATGAATTTACCTCTTTTACATGAGTATTCATGGTCGATCACAGAAAACCAAAAAGAATAATTATGGGGAAATAACAAGTTTCTGCACTAGTTTTCTGTGCTAGTTACAAGCAGATTTTCCTGTTGATGATAATATAAAGAAGATTATTATGTAAAGTTGTAAAGCAAAGTTATACAGTATATGAGTCTGTTGTTAGCAGATCCAGACAAGCTTCATGAGCTTCCATTGTGTACAATAAAACTCAAGCATAAAACCATACAGCACTATCCTACTGTACCAGATCTTTTAGTGACGCATCCACAGGAGTAATTAAAAGACCACGGCTGTCCTATGTTTAAAATGTATAAGCTAAATTATTTATTTTTTTTTTAAATAAAAAGCTACCATTTTTGTTTCTGCTGAACAACCTCCATTGAATTCACCGACATTTCTACCTGCACAATGGAAATGTGCCCCCCCCCCCCAGAAAGTAACAGACTAAACCATTGAGAAAGGAAAATGTAAACCTGCAGTAAAATAATTGTACATAAGTTAAAACCGTAACGTTGTTTCCCCCGTCTATAATTATTATGCCCGTATAGTATAGTTATTTAGAATACCATATAGAAAACAATTACAGTGGTCCTTTAAAAAAAACCTGGATCAGACTGATAGAAACCGGTTTATTTCTCCAACATGCAGTTTTGAAAAATGTTAACAATTGAATCCTTCAGTGACTGAGTCATGTACTAAATGATGGAAGTAAGAATGATGTTTCCAATGAAACGTTCAAAGCACTAGTGTTTCCTATACAGTACTATAAAATATCACACTTCCTTCTGTTTCAGGTTTGTTTTGCTGGCCTGTGACGGCCTTTTTAAAGTTTTCTCTCCAGAAGAGGCAGTAAACTTCATCCTGACCAATGCGCAGGTAAATAGCAGGAACCCTTTCTCCCTCCCTTACTCTAGCGTATCATATCATTTCAAAAGAAGTGGTTAACGTGCATTGTTGAATAATGTTACATTCTCATATGTTTAATGAGACTTAAGCAAATGTGTAATTCTGTGCTCTGCTCTCACTAGCATTGAGATTGGGGGGGAAAATCTCTCTGGCGAATAGTGAAAAGGCTGAGGAAACCTTTTTCTCTAGCTATATTTATTTTTAATGTTCTCTATATTAGTTTTCAGATGTGCAAGGAACAAACTTTGTTACAAATACTTTTATTGGTTTTATTCAACAGTGAACAAGGAAAAAAGCATACAGAAAAATTGTATTTATACAAACTTCCAAGAAAACCACAATAAACTTTAAATATTACATATAGGCTTTTTTTATCATATATTTTATTAATTCTATTACAATATACATAAGTTACCGTTACAAAATCATAACAAATAGTTCTACTAAAGTATAGAAACAATAATATATTGTGATAGGTTTGAAATGAATGTCAGAACATATTCCTATACATGTAGAAAATATAATATAATGAAAATGACCTATGTTAATGTTATGACAGATTTGTGTACAATCCATATTGTTGCTTAAAAAAATGCTATTCTGTTTATCCAAATAAGCTATAAGTGGATTATGTTAAAGTTTTACTCCTGAAATGATATATATTATATAAAAAAATGATTTCCAAAATGTTTGTATTTTTGGATACAACCACAGCATAAGTTTTAGAGCTCCCTGGTTTTCACATTTTGCCCAGCAACAGCTTTTTGGTGCTTTTTCCATTTTTTATTAAGTTTAACTGCTATATAATTCAAGTTAAAGATAGTTTTATAATATTTTTTATTTTGATAGTAGTGCATATAGAGCCTTTTTACGTTTTACATTTTATGTTATAAATAGTATTCCACTTCTGATCTCAAAATCCATCTTCCAAGAGGTCATGACGTTTACTAAATCAGTATTAGGTTGGTATAATTAAAATAAATTAATATTAGACCATGTTGTAGTTTGTAGAAATAAGAAGTGTTTGCATTTGCTCTACTTAAACAGAGAGTTATCCTAAACCAGCAACAACCTATCTCTCTCTCACCCTATACCTTAGAACTCTACTGTTTGAGTTAGATAACACGACTAACAATATGATCAAAACCACTACAACATAGAGATTTTGATTTGGAATGATTATAAATTTAAATGTAAGGGGAGAACAACCTGTGGGCTAGTTTTGGTGAATGGGACATGTTACTTATGAGACAGAATGGTGACTGGATGATTAGGCCACTCATATGACATCCACCCTCTCTCACAGGAAGAAGACTCTCCCTCAGAAGATCTTGACACTCGTTATGAATCTGCTTGCCATCGACTTGCCAATGAAGCAGTACGCCGGGGTTCTGCTGATAATGTCACTGTAATGCTGGTGCAATTTCAACAGTGATTAAGAGGGATTGTTTACTCACAACATCACAAAGTATCGTCTGATTCCTTATCCTCTCTTGTAAATACATTTTCCCACTTATTTTGACCATAACCCGTATTTGATATGGTATAAAAAATGAATTCATTTTTCAAGGGTTGTTACCAAACCGCAGAGAAGAATCGTTTATACTACTGATCTTAAATTATGTTTCTGTGCCTTCTTAAAGTTACATTCACAAGCCCCTGATGTATAATTCATATAAATAGTTTTAAAGGTCTGATGACTGAGTATTCTTTTCGCCTGAGTCAGGCAGATTTTCTGTTTGTGAAACCTGGATTTCTAAGCTCCAATCTTTCAGTAAAGAGATGTATTCCTCTTTGTGTAGTATTTATTTGCTTTATAATATAATATGATTTTATGCGTAATATTCTTTTGTGCTTGGAAAGGAACTATAGGTTGACTGTCTGAAATGGACAAACACTCCACTGTGCATTATGATGTAAATAACATTAAATTGTCATCTAACATGGCTCGTTGTTGCTCAGAAGACCAGCCTAACAAATGTGGAAGTTTATGTACTCTTTTTGTTATGTGACACTGCAGATTAGTATGTTTTGAAGTATGCAGATACTATCCTTGCCAAGCAAGGCTTGCATGTATACTTGTAAAGTGCCACTACTGATCTTAGGGCGGGGAGGGATGGGGAATATGTCCTATTCTGAAATCTTATCTGAATCCACCAGTCAGTAAATTCCTCCTCACCTCTCCCTCCTTCCACTTGAATAAATATGAAAAAAAGAACACACCCAATTAGTCTCCAAGACGGCAAACGTGTGTTAATCACAGGCATGGCATCCATCAGGCACAGATCATGTCTACTAGATTATTCTTTTTTTTTTTTTTTATCTTACATGCTTTTATGCCCACAACATGGCTGCTAATGTTAATTTGTTACAATCTTCTCAGACATCTGAAGCGTTCCGGTTCTACCGTGCATCTTTAATATAAGGCGCTGTACAAAGGAGGTGCAACAAACATGGTCAAGCAAAAAAAAATGTTTTCTATACAGTGTGATTTTTTGTCTGGCTAAATCTATTGATGAAGATGGTCTATGCAGGCTAGTAGTTCTCAACAGCTTGGACCTGGTACTGGCTCCGGTTCCCTGAGACCCTATCCCTCAGGACTGAGGAGAGCCTAACACTTTAAACATACCATCACAATTTCTAAATAGATTATAGAGGAACCGCAGTTAAACTGTACTCTTTTCAAATCCATTCAAAGCTTGGTGAAAAATCCATTGTTACATGTAGTAACCCTGTGTCAAACATGGACCTCTGCATTGGTCCCCATGAGGCCTGGATGGTGATCAGCTGCGTCCATGGGCACTGGAAGGTGAGCAGCCAGTACCCAGGAAAGAAAAGGTTGTGCTGAACACAGAGTTCAAAGCATTGAACTCTATATATATATATATATATATATATATATATATATATATATATATATATATATATATATATATATATATATATATATATATATATATATATATATATATATATATATATATATATATATATATATATGTAGTTCAGATTGAACTTTAGGGAAGTTTAGTGTACAATGTTTTTTCGTGTACAATGTATGTTTTTGTATATTAGGTCCTAGTTTTTAGTTGTTGTTGTTGTTGTTGTTGTTGTTGTGGGGTTCATAAGAGCCAGTGTATGTTTGTTTTAATGATGGGTGAGATGTATGACTCTGATTTGGGATTCAAGATTAGGAAGGTTACAATAGTCATTGCAGATGAAATGGTACATTTTTAGAGATGTTGAATAAAGGAAAATGAGCTGCAATCTTGACTCTGCAAGCTTGGGGTGGTCAGTTAGTACCACTGTGGTTGTGTAATACAGAGGAATATTGACAGAAGATAAAGTAAGATCAGTCAGGAAGAGAGGTTGTATGAGCAATTAAGTAATGATTGAGAGAGCGAAATGAAAAAAGATTTTGATCTATATTACTAGTATCCTTAGTGCTTCACACCACTTATGGCTTGAAAATTAACAAAAAAAATCTTTAATTTTATACTGAAAATCTAAAAACTATGCCGCTTAAAATTTATAAAAATATATAGAGATACTGTAAGTGTTTAAGTATGTTTGAGGTATGAAAAACATTTATATTCCCTCATTATAAAGTGTCCTTCTGTAAACAATCCTCATTAATCAGAATATACGGATTGTCCTGTTTTATACAGGATATGCTGATAATCACAGGATTGAAATCTAAATCAAAAGAGCATAAAAAAAAAAAAATTATATATATATATATATATAATAAAAACAAAGAAGTCTGTAACCAGAGATAATTTAAATGATACTGAAAGTCAATATAATAATGTGGAAACAAATCATGATGCACTCTATATAAGAGTATATATGTAAAATAGATCACAATACTAGATCAGAGCTAAGAAACATATAGCAGTATAACAATATACTTGCTGTTCAATAATCAAGCTCTCCATTATCCAGTGTGATTACAAAGTAACCCAATAGGGTATTCATTTTTAGCTTTCAGTATTTGCTGGTTCAGACAGGTGTGAAAATAGATTGCCAACGGGCCGTTTCGTCCCTCCTCGGGGACTTCTTCTCAGTCTTATAACTTTTGCTGGCTTTTTTGGCTTATGTATAGCCTAAAATGCTTCCGGGTATTAATTGCGCTAAATGCGCAGTGATGTATAGCGTGATGACGTAACAGCGTTTACGCTGATGCGTACTTACGGAATTTCAAGTTGTTTCAACTTTATTTGTATTAAAAAAAGTTGCGCTGACGTGGGTGCGTCAGCGCAGTGACGTCTCAACGTCATTCAAGGGTTATTAAACTTTATTAACTCAACTGGGGACAAAATGCGCAAGAAGCGCACAAAGCGCAAGGACAGATCTGGTCTACCCTATGGGAATGACCCTTAAGATGAAAATGGCCACAATGAAGCAGGGAAAGAATTATAATCATGCAATACTATAATATAAAGCTGAAAAGGACCTATCTGTACAATAGGACTAAATGGACGATCACTTAAATATATATAGGTTTTTCCAATTAGACAGTGATATTCTGTGCTAAACTAAAGCATATTCAAAAAAGAAGAAAATTTGTGATAAAGATATAATGAAAAATAATAAAATGTGAATAAAATGTGAAGTGTATTATACACATAAGATGGCAAAAAGGCCTAAATAGAAAGAGAATGTGTAAATCTAATATTATTATGTGAATATTGTCTTGATGAAGCTATCGTTAAAGGAAAAATAAATAATATAGAACTATGTGTTTAATGTATTATGTGTTATAGGCAGCCCATCTGTATAATGGTTCAAAAGTTGACCGTGAACAAATGATTTAAATTTGAAAAGACTAAAATATACTTATGGATGCCTATATAAAGGATCTTTTTTCTAAAGGAAGGAGTATGAATAGCCTTCATTTAGGCCTTTAGGATATTTACTATTTAAGGTAAATATCCATTTGCTCTCTTTTTGAAGTAAAATCTGGTCAATATTTCCTCCTCTCGCTCCTATAGATAATCTTTCTAGGACTTGGGTATTCATTACTTCAGGTTGATTTTGATGAAAGTTATTTATGTGTCTAGACACCGGAGTGTCCAGATGTTTGGTTATTTAATATACATGTTCAAGTATCCTCCTTCGTAGTTGTGGAAACGTTTTACCAACATAATATTTATGGCAAGGACATGTCATTACATAAATGACGTGTGGTTTCACAATTAAAAAAATCCTAATTGGATACTTCTTTCCTGTGTTGTGATCTATAAACTCTTTACTCGGTTGGCTGTAATGATTGAGAGAGCCATAAGTCTGTTTCAAATAGAATTAGTAAATTTTAGTGTTGATTCTCAAACACTCCTGTGTATTGTGTTGCTTTTGCTGCTGAAACACAGCATCAGTATGTATTGCCAAATATGTAATGTTCTTGTGACAGATTTACAGGATTTATGGAGGACATCCATATAGTGTTAAATATTAATAACTTGAGAATTACAGATATACTGTTAAATTCATCATCAGCAAGTCTCTGAGGCTCGATTAATTTAAGAATGTTTTTGAATTATTGCTTGCTATGTTAGTCCTAGCAAAAGCTGTAAGCAGAAGACACACATATGTAGCATAATAAGCTTTAATACCAAATTACTGGCCACATTTTATCATTGTATATTTCAATCCATGCTTCTTCCATCTAGCCCTCTATTTATTAAATGTATGTGTTTGTTGTTATTCACCTTCTACACTTACCCAGCTACTTGGTTTTATTGATTACGTAAGTAGAGGAGTGCTGCAAGGTCTACTAGTATTTTGCAGTAGTCATTTTTTTGTTTGTTTTATGATATTTAACATATTTATTATATATTACATAGCTGGAAATAAATTATCAAGTTACACGGCCGCCAATATTATTATTCAGTTTTTAGTGCATATGATGTGGTTTATCTAGAGCACTATATCCAGTGTTGCCACATGTGTGTGAAATTCTTCAATCACATGTATGTATGGCATATCACACGCCCAACAGCACACCACTGAAACTCGATCCCTTTTCCACCATCAGCTGTGAACCCATCTTATTCGTCATGTAAACAGATACGTACTGTCCAGCCTGGGAGAAGGATAACATTGATTAGGTTCATGTAATATCATGCTGCATTTTACATTGAAACTGTATTAAGTTAGACTGTCACTACTCGAGCAATATATAGGTGTTGGCTATACCCTAGTAGTTTTTTTGTTGCGCAAAGGATAACATATGCAGTTATCACCCACAGAATGGCTTTCTGTTTGCCTCCACATCCATGTGCTTTGTCTAGCATTTAGATACCTGTAGATATAATAGTCCATTCACTGTGACTGTGTGAGGAACCTGATTATCTGTGACACACCTGACTTCTTCCAGTGACCTAGAAAAAAGTGAAAGAATACTATGTTAAGAATTCCTTCCACAATGAGTTCCTTTAGTAAAGTTGCCCATCGTATATGCTGTACCTCTGTATATATCTGTACTCTGCGTAGGATTATACTGTTTACATCAACACATTAAACTATTTTTTCTCAAGCTTCATGACAGGCTGAACAATATTCACTGAATGAATACCGTAGTATATACATATTACAGTCATAAGCATAAGTCTTTCGGTTATAATGCCTATTTGATTACGTACTCAAGTGTATTTGAAGCTTTGAAACTTCTGGTGCAGTGCACTTGTCTCTCCCAGTTAGCGGCATATATTCCTTTAATTCTCTAACCTTTCAGTTCTAATGCAATGGAAATGCTTGGAAGGCATGGCTGGAATATTTAGTAAGGGGTAAAGAAATTCTGCTACAATGAAGTGTTATCAGTGTTAAAACAATCCACTGTGTTTACAAAGAAAGCTAGACATATCAAGCCTATCAGAATTTCAAAACAATGTCACCTGTTAAATAGTAACTTCCTTGAAGGTGTGCATTATAGTACTGCTTAAACCCAATAAAGTACCTACAGACCCATTATAATCTAAACCATTCTGTTAATTGCAGCAGCCATAGCCTCTAACAGATAAGGCAAGGGAAAATACCATAGTTATTTTGAACACTGATAAATCACTTGACTGTATTGTCTAGCGCCACCTGTGTCAAATTCTTTGAATCTGGTCATTACCTACTTAACCCAGTACTTGCACTCAGATTCATTGAATAGCACTTGGCACTGAGTTTTTAAAAAAGAGTTGTCACAGGTGATCTACTCCAATCTAGTACCAAATATCTTGGGCCAAGGGGGAACTATATCTGGTTTTAAAATAAACACAACTAAAGCAGGAACACTAGCCATCTTTTTGAAGGATAAGTGATAATGTCCTCCCTATCCATTCCCTTTTAGATGGGTGACAAATAATCTTACATGTCTACAAGTCAGCTGACAGCTGTTTCCTACCTGACGTTAACACCTCATATACAATCATAACTAAAATTAATGCTCTAAACCTCTCAATCCTTAGATTGTGCTATCTGCTTAAAATTATTAGTCTGTAGCCTTCAAGTGTTGTTACTCCTCTAAAAATAAATAAATCATTGGTGTCTTGTGAAGATTACCAGAATCATAAGAAGAGTACAGCTACCCTCCATTAACTCTTACATGCATCCCTGCTTCTCTTCTGTGCGGGCGCAGGCACAAGCAAGGACTGTTCCATAATTGTAAGAGCATGATCTGAATGTAAGAGTACTTGAAAGTATCTGAGCATGTACTTGGCATTACAAAGCTGGTATGAATGATGAAATTGGTGCCATGAAGAGCAGCACTGATGTAAATGTCCTAGTATCATAACTCAAGCACTGCTTGAATCTAAATGCCTTAATGTATTAGGATGCTGCACTAAGAGCAGTGTTACAGACTATTGTGGTAATGTTCCTTTCATTGTGATGTTATCTAGATAAATGTTAAACATCAAAGCAGGCTGATGAACAGCTTTCACAGTTATGTACAAGTAATTCCATCAGGCATCTCTTGAACCACTTACAAGTGTTGCTGGCACAGTGACTGGATGCAAAGTTGCACATGAAGAAATCCTTCACCCTCCATCTGTGGCTGTTCAAAACCTGGTGGCAAATATATGGCGGCTCAGATATTTCACAATAAAAACTGATACAGCAGGGGCTTCAGTCCCATTATGTTGACAGAACAGTAGAATGATAGGAGAGTAACAGGAAAGAAAAAACTTGGCCTGTGCTCACTGCATAATGAGATACATATGAGCAAACTGTCATCTATGTATCTATTGTTGATCTACATATGAAAGACAAGATGTCATTAATATATTTAGTGACTGTCCTTTCTACAACTACATTTAGACACCCTCATTGCAATATGACACGTTTCCTGGTCACTGAGCATCTTACTTACCAATGAGCAGTCTTGCGGTGAAGCTATAAAGTCCACAGAATGGAGCTGTGTATTGTCCACTGGTAAGATTGAGACCAGCTCCTCTGCTGAAGGACCCTTCTTCCTCAGGCTTGAATGTGATGTGGAAAAATAATCAAGTATACTAATCATTTGAGATGTATTGGTAAAAATAAAATTGCCACAAATATCTACTAGGTATAATATGTTTTTAATGATTGCCTTTTTTCTCTCCAGCAGTAGAGGGCTGTGGGCAGTTGGTTATGTGTATGTGGATGAAAATAGGAGAAATCTTACTTAAAAGGAGGTAAATATACTTATTTAAGTGTACTGCTAGGATATGTTAATCTCACCAACTGGTAGAGCTGCATCTCCTTCTGCTCTCCAGGTTCCACATTGGTGTCCATCATGGTCCTGCAGATGAAGGCAGCATGCACCTTTGAAGGCAGGAAATCCAGAGGATGCTCATGTTCAGTGTTGAGCTCCTCACTCTGCTTTTTCTGTAGCAGCTCTGTTGTGAAATAGACAGTCGTAGTTAAATAACCATTGTAGCCTAGGAATAACTTCATATTTCTGGATATTCAACAAACTAAGAAAATTTGCTGCTGTGTAAGTCATGAGCATAAATGCATTTACAGATAAAATCTTAGTTTTAGCAGATTTTGCTTGTGTCTGAGAACTTGATTCTGCTCTTTGGCCTGGAGCTTGAGGGGATGGTTGTGGTATTGTGAGTTGCACTTCTACTTTCTCTAAATATCAGAACCGTGTGGCAGCTTTTCAGTAGAACTAAATTGAGATCTTTCCCATGAAATTATTATATTAGGACAATAACCAGATTGTTATTCCCATTAAGTCATTATTGAATATGCTAGTTAAAAATTAAAGGCTGTATTTTTTAGCTTTCTAAAATATTTTGTCCCATTATTAAGAAGAGTTATTCAAACAAGCATACAGTACTACGAATATGACCGATTAGTTATCATTTATTTTATAACCTATATGATATAGTCTAATCTGTTGGCCAGATTCACTAAGGTTATCTGAGAACGTGATGCAACCATCATAGAGGATTTTTATGCAGCAAAGTGGAACAAAACCAGATATGCTGACTGTACACTTTTACCTTTCTATAATCAATATGTTTTGTACCCAAGAAATCATAATTTATAGCAGTATAACTAACATAGTGCACAGAGAACAGTACTTGGAAATCTGGAGTTTCCTCAAGAGGTGGGGTATGAAAATGCAAGCTTAAAATGATCGGCCTTCACAGTAAAGCTAAGGCTCCTTGTGTTAATTGTAGCTGACATGTTAGGGGACACAATCCCCCAAATATTTGCTTCTATCTGAAAAGTATAGCAAAGTAGTAGTAAATGAATACATAACAGTACATACAGACTATAACAGGAATATATCAAAAAGTTTAAAACTCTGGTGATCTGTCATGGCATTATGTACAGTATATAATTATGCCACACAGCACGTGTCTATTTAACAGAGAATAAATAAATACATTTATAAAGTTTATTTTATGCCAAATAACACATCTGATAAAAATTAACAATGTATGTGAAAGTTATGGAACTTGCCTAGCTTGCCATTACTGCTCCATGTTAGAGGAGAAATTGGAGCTGCTATTAGAAGAAAGTTTGTATTCCATTTTTGTCACTGACAGAGTTCATATATCTGTAATCTAATTGGATCAAAATATGAAGATCTACTTAAAGAGCCAATCGAGTCTGATCAGCGTGCTTATTATAGACGTCCTGTTTATACAGTCACCTCTCAGAAGCTGCAGAAGTCGGTGTATTCTCTTTCCCTGTGTAGTTGGATTTACATGGTGACCATGATGTCGTGGAGGCGCAGGGGGACCGATTGGGCCTGGACGGCGATACTGAAATCCAAAATAAGACAGGTAAATACAATGAAAGTTATACAGTTAATATCACATTTGAAGAAAAATATCTCCAATTTATTTTTTTGTTGTGCCACATAATTACTTTTATATGTAACTAAACTTGTAAATGACTTGGTGTAAGGGTCCACTGCATTGTTCCAGATTTCATAACTTTTAAGCAGTAAAGATTATTATTACCAACTTTTCAGATTATAGAAATTTAAAAAAAAAATGAAGGAAAAAAACATAGTTTTTTCCACTGTTCTTAGGCTGATGTACTTTCCATATTTTACAAAGTGTAGCTGAGTGTGAAGAACATTAAAGTTTCCTCATTGCTGTAGGGTGATAGAGTACAGGGAAATGCGGGTTCTTTGGTGGTCCAGTGGTTAGGATTCAGTGCTTTCACCACTGTTACGTGGCTTTGATTCCAGCCAGGCCAACCAAGAGGTCACACCACCTGGACATGCATGGTTGGGCCTGGTCAGAACTTGGATGAGAGACCACCTAGGAATACCAGGAGCTGGCAACCCGCTCCAGTATCTCTGCCATGAATACCAAGTGGATCAGCATGGTGTGTTGCTGTCCATGAGGTCATGGAGAGTTGGACATGACTTAACGATGCTCTACACACATTTCTGCAGCCCAAGAGAAACATAGTCAATTTCAGCCAATGACAGCATATTTTAAGACCACGTGCAATGAAAATGTACTTGTTAAAATATACTTGAAATTTTATTTAGTTGTGCTTCTAAGCTTTAAAATGTTACGATAGAAATGGAGTGAAATTATACTAAGAAGATTATACAAATGTGTGCAGTGTCTTACTTTAAGCATGCTTTCTTGGCCTTTCTTCTTGATGCTTGCTGGTCGATCAGAGTTTTTTAGAAAAAGAAGCCAGGACTCTCGTGGAGGCCATGGGAGGTGAGGGGACTGTGGGAGCTTTTGTGTAGGCTTTACTGTTACTGTAGCACCATCCTCTGGAGGGGCAGTCAACACAGGAATCCTCAGGACAGGGAATATTGTGGAAGAAGCACCCTGTATTATGAATAAAAGCAATGTCACACAAGTAGGGCATTAACCTGCTATTATAATTATTACAATGCTTTCCATTGGAAGGTTTCTGGAATTGTAGAGTGTTAATGGTGGCACAGCAGAGGTTCCAATTATAGTATAATTTAAAACTTTATTTTATAACCTTAGCACTTGAATACTATTTTTTCTGCCTTTCTCTTCCACCCGCTAAAAAAAGATTCTAAGTGGCATCGGGTCCTGCTCATAAAAGACTAGGCATGCTCAATGTGCTTTTGATTGTAATCAAGTCAATTGACCCAATACATCAGAGACTTATCTCTGATCTTACATTAAATATATTAATCTCGGTGTGTGAGTGAATCAGAAAATCTGACTGATAAGTAAAAATGGCAAATTTTACATGTTTATTTACTGTAGAAAAATTACATTGCCTATATTATACCATATTTGTAATCTACACCATGTCACTATAATGAAAGCAGTATTCAGCCTAGATTCACAATATTAGTCATCAATTGATAAACCAACATTTTTATCCAACTACCACACGTCAATACTAGTTCTAAAATGTACGGATGAGTTCATGGTTTCACTAATAATACAGCTATGTTCTCCCATCTTAAACGCACAGTCCTTATAATAAAGCAGATCTTTATAACAAACTACTTGCCCATCAAAAATGACAGCATTAAAATTTAAAGGCTGTCATTGCTGTTTGCCACACAATGGGAACACCTTTGGTGCTCATCGCGATCCCCACGCTGAGCTCCTTTGTCGCTCATTGCGAGCCTCTAGCCCTGTCTACTTTACGGGCCTCGCAATGCAGGCCTTGGCAACCCATAATTTGGCTCATTGCGGACTTTGGCAACCCACAACTTTTGTGGTTCTCAATGATCACATTTGGCGCTCATCGCGAGCCTCTCTCCAGTCTCTGCCCCCTGTGTCTGTTTCCCCCTCTCTCCCTTCCCTGTGTCATTTGTTTTTCCTTATTCCCCCCGTGTCTTTTTTCTTTTCTCTCAGTCCTCTCCCTCCCCTTTGTCTTTCTCCTCTGTGTCTGTGCTGCAGTTTTTTGTGTGGCTCGCGATGAGTGCCGTTGCTTGCGTTATTCGGCTTAGTGTTAGTGGCTTCGCGATCTTGTTTACTGTCTTGCGCTAAGTATTACTGGCTTCGGGGTCGTTTTTGCTGCCTTCAGCCTCATTTTCATCCAGATACATTTTTTCAGGCCACCATTTTTTTCTCGCTTAGTTGATTTTCGATCAAGGAAAAACTAACTTGTAACCTCACTCCCTGGCTCTCCCCATGTGGTGTGTTTGAGTGTTTAAGTTAATTTGAGGCATTTTTTTTTTTTGGTCTTTCAAGGGTCATGCTTTGGCAGTTAAATTCGTAATTTAGTACAGTCCCGCAACTGCGGCCTTCGGTCATCGCGAGGCGTGCAATGAGCGCCGAAAGGTGCTCATTGCAGCTCAAGTAAGCCCCACGGGCCTTAATGAGCGCCTGCGGCACACATCGCGAGGCCTGCAATGAGCGCCTTTGGTGCTCTTTGCAGCCTAAGTCCCACAGGCCTCGAGATGAGCACCCGCGGCACTCATTACAGGCCTCGCATAGCGAGGGCTGCAATTATTTAACATTGTGTGACCAGAATCGCAAACGTTACCAACACCAACAACTATATGTGTAATGTAATTTGACCCAAAATAAAACCCATACTTTTGCAGTGATCATCTTTCCATATGCAATTATCATATTTATACATTCATTATATCAAAATTTAGGTCGGAAGTGTTATCGTACTTGTTAAATAATTTCTAAACGCAACAACCTAATTTACACAGCTCAGTGAAGAGGTAATAATGAGTATACTATATAGACAGGAAATCTGTAATATATTAAAGGGACACGGAAATAGTTTTTCTCATTGTTTTATTTTTCATTTTTTTTGTTTCATTTTTTTTTTCTCCAAGCACAAAAACGTATTCAGACATTTATCTGCTCTTGGGGCTTGCCCTCATCTATCCCCTATTATAGCCCCTATCTATCTATGCTTAAAAAAAACAGCTGCACTAACCTAGAGCATCTTAAATTTATATTTATAAAAAAGTCCTGGAAATATACCATTTGATTTATTTTTTCTTAGACTGGTGAATGCACACAGAGTTTGATAAGAAATACAAATAAACCGACCCTTCTACTTAAAGCAGCACAGGCCCATTTATCGAAGAAATTAAAAGTAAACATAATAATAAGTGCAGTAGATTGTAATTAAAAATTGCAAATAAAAGTGGCTTAAAATGTTCTCTGAGGTGGATACTCTTTGTATAAAGTAGAATATTACATATTACCCCTCACACTTATGTACTAATATTAGTGATTTTATTAAATCCCTTTATATGTTTGCGTGTATATAGATAGACATAAATGTACTTACTTTGGATCCTCTGTTCTTGTGGGTGCAGGCAGGTCCAGCGCATAGCAGTATCAGTAGTACCCCCATACTGATTGTCATTAGCACACAGCGCAGAGGGACTGGTTTGTAAGCTACACCCATTGTACTAAAATACCACACTACTGCACGGATACAATAAGGGAAGTTTTTACCCTACAAAGCAAACATTTCTGAACATACCCTATTATAGTTTCTCTCCGATATAAAGAGGATCACATGTATACAGAGTATTAATGCAGGACAGTAACAGTGGTGATTCTTAGAAATTAAAATTATTCTACGTAAGAAAATCAAATATTCTCTAGATCTCTAAGTTTACCGTACTCCCTGTTTTTGCTTTCCCCTACTGGATTTGTCTCTCCCCTTGTCTTGTCACGTCTGTCTTGCTGTGTGTATCTCCTTTATAGCTGCCTTGTCCTTTGAGTGTAGATAACAGAGCACTGCATCCAACGCCCCACACACAGTCAGTGTTACAGAAACCGAGGATATGCTTGCTATTTCCAAGAATCAGTTTTACATGAGATCTATTAGTGGTTATCAAATAAGAAAATGCATATTTAACCCAGTTACTTTGTAGGCTCCAACAATACTCCAATAACCATAAATCAACTCGCACAGTTGTGTGATTGGTCTTGCTGTTGTATTTATACAAGGCCTTTAGCAGGTCGATCTATCATATATTTGCACTGTACAGATTATGCCATCAAGTTTGTGTAAGATCCACAGCAGACTCTGAAGTAGTCTTGCCAGTGATATCCATGTGAGATGTAACAGGTGTTTCCATTGGCTTTGGATCCTAACCAGACTAACTCAAGCAGTGCCCAAATGACATTCTTTATATTTATCACCTTCAGACACCTGCTCCTGGGAATCATGTGTAGAGTTGCCTCTTGCATTACATACTGGTCTGTCTGTGTTTTTTTAAATGTCAGTCTTGGCCCTAAATGATATTATATTGGTATCACTATAATTCTATTTTTGAATCAGGCCCTTTATTTCTTTTTTTACATCACTCTCTGTCATAGTGGTCTCTCTCTTTATCTGTCTTTTTTGCCATTGCCCTCTTTCTCTTTTTACCTCTCATTCTGCTCTTCTTATCTCAGAATCTTGCTTCCAAAACAGATACTCAACTCCCTGCACAGCATTTTATAAAATGCATAATAAAATAAAAGTTATATATATTTTATAGGAGCATTGGAATATTCTTTGGAGCAGTACTTTATTTGTACCCTGAAATGTCCCAGTCAATTTGCTCAATATCAAAAAAAAAGTGCTAATCACTCCTATGACAGGGTTCAAGTTGAGCATATTCTTAGACCCAGTCTGGTCTCTTTCCACTTGTTGGTGATTATTTTTCCAATTGCTTAATATAGGGTGGGAAAGAACATAAACAGTTGCAGTTTTTACCCCAAATGGTTTATTCATTGAAAATAACTTGCTGCTGGTAATGCCTTGAGAAGGTGTTGGCTGAACCATGCTGTGGATCCACAAACATATTCTAGAGCGATATAAATATAGACCCTGTTTAGTTTAAATAAACTTTCAGGCTATAGAGAAAACATAAAAGGTATGACTTTGTCCATTATTTGTATATTCTTTATGCATCTTACTACATCCAGCAAATGGTTTCCACTGGAAAAACTGGGAGATACTGTATATGTCCTGATTCAAACAAAATGTAGAAATTACCTTAGGGATCAATTTGGAACTGGTTTCAATTGTATTTTTCTATATCAAAAGAAGTATAAGGATTGTTGTTTGACCTTTATCCAAAGTGCTTTTAATTGTTAGATGTCTTATCATAACATGGTTTCCTATATAGATATAAATATACAGATACAAGAGGAGCAGGAGGTCTTGTCCTGAGCAACACTCTAGGATATAAGGAAATAAAAACTACTGTAATTTGGTGTAAATGATCCCCTATATTGAGCCATCCAAAAACAGGATACTCATTCCAGACAAAGTTGTAGTAAACCCATGGCTATTTTGGATGAGAACAAATATTGACAAAATACTCAGCTTTATGAATGTTCGGAACAGGCTTATCAGTTTTTGGATAAAACCTTCTCTCTATATTGGACACCTAGGATTGTCCAATTGACACCAAACTATATAGGTCGTGACAAAGCACAAGGTCATTCCGTTCCATTCCTGCATCCTTTTCACGTCTGATGAAAGTCCCCCCTCTCTTTCAATTTCTCTTAGAATTTTGATGTAAAAAATATATTTTGCAATTATGGTGTTTACCCTGATTGCAGAGTGTCCTGATATCTCGACAGCAGATCACTGACAATGTATAATATTATTATTAATTAGTATGTTTTTTGTATTGATCAGTATTACATCTAATTAGTTAAGGTAAATCATCACATACCTTTCTGGAGTAAAGAATACATTTGACAGATAATAATTAGCCAATTATATATAGACTAGAAAAAAGTTGGTTAAACTCACAAATAAACAAACCTTTGCTTTTTGCTTGAAGCACTGAAAATATAGATACTTCCTTGGTCCCTTGATGACTAGACAATACCTTGTTTTTATGTACAACCCTTCATCAATCTCATGAAACAATAACATGACAAAAAGGTATTTGACCAATCTAATCCCCTAGTCCAGTCTCCGTAACACCCCAAACTAAGCCTGGGCATGGGAAAGTTGGTAGGAGAAATAAAACTGAAGGAAACAGGGTAACAAGGGAAAATGGGACATGAGAGAGAAGACATTTAGAAATGTGAAAAGAAACAGATAATTGGTTCTTTCTGATTGTTCAGGCTGGTAAATCTTCATTCAACTTGAATGTTTAAAACTGCCACAAGCTCACAATTTAAAACTTAAAACACACTGATGTAATAGCTTTTCAAGTCATCTGGAAATCGCGAGGGCCCTCATGTGACTGGCCGAAGGCGCTCATTGCGCGGCTCGCGATGAGCGCCTTTATGGCGGGCCTGCAATGAGCGCCAAAGGCGCTCATCGCGAGGCCCATACGTGACTGGCTTGAGAGGCTCCAAACGGCCTCCATTTTTTTCAAGTACGTAACTCTGAAGCCGTCGGTAGACAAAAGACGTGGGATGTCTGAAAACAGCTAAGCAGGGGGAAAAATGGCGTAAATTAGAAACACATTTTGGGCTTGGGGAAAATGAACAATTTCCCAAGCCCGCAAATGGTTTCACACCCGTAAATGCAAACAGGAGCACAGAGGAGAGGGTGGAAAGAGACACAGGGGAGGGAGTGGGGTGGAAAGAGAGACAGGGGAAAGACAGAGGGGAGGGAGATGAGGGGAAAAAACCCAGGGGAGGAAGAGAGTGGGGAGAGGCTTGGAATGAGCGCCGAAGGCACGAAAGTTGCGGCTTTGCCGCGCCCTTCAATGAACGGCAAAACCACTCATTGTAGGACTCGCGATGAGCACTGAAGACCCATAGAGTAGAGGGGGGTGAGACTCGCATTGTGTGGAAAACAGCATTGCCAGGCTTCAAATTTTATAGCCATCATTCTTGACAGGCAAGTCGCTAGTACCAATAATAATTTGTTAGTATTGTTTGGAATTGTGACAGCAGTTGGAGTGTATTAGATGTATTTATTTCATGTTTATTTAATACCAGAGAATTTCCCGTAAAAAAATGACGGCAATGAAATTGTAAGGTCGCTAATGCTGTTTGGTGTGTAATAATGAAATATATAATACATTAATAAATGAATATACTTTACCTATTTTGAAGCATTGTGTTGAAGAGCTGGCAATCTGTTTTGATGTTGCTGCTGCATTAGTGGTGTGGAGCTGCTGTGTAAGCGTGATGAATGTGTGCAGTGTAATACTGTGCGTGCGCGAGACCAAACCGTTAGCGTAGTTGTGTACTTCCGCATTGTCGTAAAATGGTTGGTAATGCGTCTTAGCGGAATAATGTTTTGTGGTGTTTTGCGAGTTTCTTGTGTTTTGCGTGTTTAGAGTGCTGTAGCCTCGTTTTCGTTTTGTTCGGCAGCCATTTTTTTTCTCGCTTAGAGAATTTTTTAGTGTCTAAACTTTTTTATTTTGAGTTAAATGAAGGTGTAACTTGCTTTTTTGAGGTCCTGGATGCTCCCTCTTGCTGTAGGTAAGCTTTTTGGGTTGCGGCCGCTTTTTGCGGGGTCGTAATGAGTGGTAACGTGTCTCGTATGTTGTTTGCGTTGTGACGTAAAGTTTGTAAGGGTCGCAGTTGCTGTGTGGTGTTTTTTGCGTTACAACGTAAAGTTTGCGAGGGTCGCAGTTGCTGGCAAGGAGCACCTTCGGCGCTCCATGCCAGCAACTGAGGCCCTCGCGAAGCGAGCCCGCAAGCGTGAGCAACGGCTCTGGCTGGCTCGCCTGCTCACAACTATATATGTGATTTATTTGGCTGTTGCTCATCCTTATTTTACTTTTTTGCTCCTGTTCCTATTGAGCTCAGGTTTAAGGAGGCAATTTTGTAGAATTTATACAAAATGAGCTAGGACTGAGTCAGTTTATGCACAATGCAAGCACAATAACAATAGATGATGCCATACAATGCATGGGAGAACAAGAATACACAAGAATAGTGGTCTAAAATACACAGGGAGGTGGGGACATGGCTAAACTAACCTGGGGAAGCAGCAAACATATCTCAGCTTGCATGTCACTCTTTTACAATGTAGCATTAATGAGGGATAATAATATTGCTCCAGTTCTTTATTATGCATTTCATTTTCAGAGCACATGTAAGAAATGTGTATTTTCACATTATTTTATAGCAAAGCATAACAACATTATTCAAATACTCTTCAAAAAAAACAAAACAATTGAATAAAAACATAGGCAAGGAGATTAAATCTAATTGTAGAGCTTTCAGTTTATCACCCATTTATGTTGTGGCATTGGAAGTTGGCAGGTGAGTGGGTCAGTAAAGGAGGCTCAGTAAAATATCTAGGGTTTCGTCAACAAACCACCATTCAGCACAGTTCAGCAGTGGGTTGAGAGGTCCACACACAATTGTACATGTTCTCTTGCATTCCAGCACAAGCTATTGATTCATCCCATGGAGAATGTCTATCACAAGACTGCATCTTAATGCCCCCGAAACAGTTCTGTCCATCGAGTGGTGTCCATGAAGATCGTGGACGTGCAGTGGTACATCCAGCGGCTGGGGAGGGCCCCCTCTTTGATCCATGTATCTTTATTGCAGTCATATGACTCTATTTCCACGCTGTACTCACGTGCCATACCATGCCAGTGGCCCCCTGTCACATAGATCTGGGACCCCAGAGAGGTCATACCCCCATTTTCATGAAGAGTATGGAGGAGCTGCACCTAATATGTTATGGATAGAGATGAAAACATAGTATTATTCAAAATGCACAACACATGCATAAATAAATAGAACACAATAACAGCCTACTTTGGTGCAAATATGTGTTTTCCTAGCATTATTCAGGCTCTAACTAATCATTTAATTTACAGATACATCTATCCAAAACTATTTAAATCATAATTTAAGACCAGGGATCAGCAAAAATATATAGTTTGAGAGTTAAATGTGGCTCAGTATACATCAAAATATGTATTTTCTGACACTCAAGTGGCAGAATAAAGTGACAACAATGCAGTGAATTCAAATCTAATGTTAAAGGACCACAGAAGTGTCATATTTATAATGTGCATTTTAAGTTATTTTGACTGGTTAATGAGCAAAATATTTATAGAAAGAAAAAAAAAACTTTTTCTTTTCATTCTAAAATAATTACTCACCCCGATAAGATTTCTATTTAGTTGTATGGAGAGGCTACAACATTGTTTTGGTACTTAAATGACCACTCTATGATTAAAAAAATATTTTGTGTTTGTAGTGGAAAGGCAAAGTGCCAAAGCTTAACTCACACTCCATTGAGATAACACATTTACCACATGTATTATTTTTTTGTTGCGGTTTTATTAATCAGTGGTGATAAGTACACATTTTTCCCTGACAGATGTGCTTCTCTTCTGTAATTTTCTCACCTTTTTCCATAGGTTGACTTCTGTAAGGTACATGTAAACTTTTTTGGTATTGTCAGCAATAAGGTACACAGCCCCACCCAGGGTACAGCAGCGAGGAGATGACAGGTACTTTGGGATGAATGGGGATGCAATGACACTCCAACCATCTGTAAGATAAGTACACATCTTAGAATCTAAGTTTTCAGGAATATGTCTACTTGGTCCAACTGAACATGTTAACTTATAATGCTGCTACTGGACTGCTTGCACTTGCTCATATCTTCAGTTAGTTTGTTAAAAGACCACTAGAACAAAAATAAAAGTTTGAACAGTTTGAATTATCATAATTAAGCAGGGACAATTTAAGCCATGATACGGTACATTTGTTAAAGTTGAGTGCATTTTTTTAGAGTGCAGTGCTTGCATTTAAAAAAAAACGTATGACTTCTCTATCTGTTCTCCTCTCCACCCTCTCTCTTTGTGAGTGTTTGTCCAGTTTCAGATCAAGGACCCTTCTCTCCTCTACTTATTCTTGTTTTTGGATTGCCTTCGTGGGTGAACAGTGCCCGCTAAAGAAGCAGCAAACCTCTGGGACAGATAATTTTTTGATGAACTGTTTCTTGTACCAGATGGATCTGAGGATGGTTTAAAAGGACTTTCACCAGTATTGTGGAAGATAGGGCTGAATTCTTAGAAGGAACTGTCTGACCGACGTGTATTTAACGCCATTCTTTATTTGGGGAAATACCTTACCATGCACCAAAGATTATTACTGCTCCATTTGTGTATAGAATTATATTTTTCAGGTAGGCTGTGTTGTACATTTATACCTGCATTGTGGGTCTATTTAAATGTATATGCAAGTGAGCTGGGTTATGAATGCATCGGATAGAGGAGAATTAGTAGTGTATGAAAACATGTGTTATATAGAAAAGTTCAGTTTACTTACAAAGTTATTTGTACAAAAGTCAAATCCAGTGGTTCACACCCACAGGACGCTTACATAAGCTGGGTACACACAGGAAATACAGCAGTGTACCCACAGTAAATATATCAAGATACAAGTTTTGGCGTTTCTGGTACAGAGCATAGGAAGTAACTGTTGCAGTTCTTGTACTAAGCACATGCCAGAAGCCACTGAGGCAAAAAATGATACTATCTATTATCCTGATTCTGAATTTGAATCTTATGCTAATTGAGGAGTTTTCTAGGGGTGTACACAATAAAATACAAATGCCAAAAAATAGGACATTTTGCTACTTCAAGGTAAGCTAATTAATGTTTATTTTGGGATGTTTTTATGCAAACAAATGTTTTCATACACTACTAATTCTCCTCTATCAGATGCATTCATAACCCAGCTCACTTGCATATACCTTTAACACTCTTCTATATATAATCCCCTAGTGCTACTGGTCCGAATAATTAAGGTGTGGTATATTGTTTTGTTTTTGTAGTTTGTAACATACTTTAGAAACAGGTGCCTTTTTCCCTGAAGTACCGTGGTCTGGTTAAACCATAGATCACTACTATGTACATGAAAAAACTATTTTAGTATACACCACTATATCTGGTGTAGTACCGGGCAAATCAGTTTAGATTCTGTTAGTTTCAGTTTCCATTCACTTGACAAGACCGATAACGGAAGTCCATTATCTCTGTTCCGTAAGCACAGAATATTTGCATTGATACAGTTGATTTTGTTTTCATTTTTCTTAGCTTGTTACAGACAAGCATTCTGTTAATAATTCCACTATCACTGTTCTAGTTGTGAAGTGTTTGTGTTTAATTTGTGTAATTACAATAAGCACTGTCCAGCAGAAGGGACATTACAACCTGTCCAAGTAATGAATCTTTACAGGAAACGTGAGCTGTGTAAGGGGAGCCTGGTTAATAGAAAGTGTTACTGTGTAGAGAACCAGTGCCAGGAATAATTAGGTTAATGAAGAATATGATGTCATCTTAAAGGCTCATGCTTGGCTGCTACGGATACCTGTAGATGGGTTGTAGCACTGCAGGGTCAGTGCATTATACTTTATGGCACAGGAGCCAATCAAATACAGTTTGCCGCTGCATCCCACCGCTGTGAAATTGCTCACATACTTGAGGGCAGGGCTGACTGGCACCCAAGTTCCACTGTAGGGGTCATAACACTCCACCTCCACTGCCTCCTGCAAGGTTCCTAAGAAAAATCAGAATTGTACAAAGGTCACAGCCTGACTCAGTACAACAGGACAAGGGATATGTTAGCAACCATAAGGATTGCCCCATCCACACAGTCCATCATTTCTGAGACATGTATGCTCTAAACCCTCTTCCCTCATAATTAAATATCTCAAACTAGCCTTTTCTGGAGTCTTAGAATTGTACTATAATTTCTGACCTCCAATTACATATATCTCTCCATTAAGTGAGGCGCTGGCATGGTTGGTTCGAGGATTTATCATAGGAGTGATTGGTTTCCACATCCCCTCATTGAGAGCAAAACGCCAGCACTGTCTTGTAGACCAAGAATCATCCCGAGATCCCCTGGAACCACCTAAGAAAAAGGAAACGCTTATGATTAATAACCACATGGGGTTCAGATAACACAAAACATGAAGCCCTGGTATTTTCTCTGACTTATCCATCAAATAGTGAGGTTATTTAGACACATTGAGCAGTCTGTCATATAAATTCTTGCCTTACTTTAATCAGGTATTCTTTATGCATCACTATTTGCCATTCAGAACTCCATAAAGCCCCATGTTTTGCCATCATTAATATTTCTGTTTTATTATTAGAAGGCATACACAGGAAGGCTGACATGCCAAAACCTGAGAGACTGAGTCCAGCATGGGCATCATCCCTTAAGAAACACCATGAAGTTGTGTCTGGTCTCATGTGTTCAACTCTCACTTTTTTTCTATGCAAAACTCTTAGGGCCTCATTCTATTATCGGCCGCAGCCGCTGCGGGGCCGCAAGGACCGGCCGCAAGCTATTCTGCTATTCTATTCCCTTACGGCCGTAGGCTCCGGCAGGCTTGCGGCCGGTGCCTTGCTATCTCTTGCGGCCGATCGCGCCGGAGGAAAGCCTTTGATCTAAAACGGCCGCAAGAGATTTGCAATTCAATTGCTCCGGGAAACCTCTCTGCAAGGCTAAAAACGAGCCGCAGTTACTTGCAGGAAAAAGGTCTCGCTAGCACCAATTAAGCACATAAAATAGCTCAAATAAAGCCATCCTGCACTTTGAGAAGACTATAAAGGGATTTTAGGTGTTAGAAAAAATAGCACATAATTATCCTGTACTCAAACCCGTAAAATATTTCATTTTTAATATCCGTAAAATATACATGTAAAAAGTCCAGAGTGCTTGGAGCACTTCAGACACACCCACGCCGCAGCCGGCAAATAAACAGTTAATTTGAACTCGGGTTTGGGCTGATGTGCAAGCTTGAGAGGGGGTTACTTTTAATCCTCATGTCCCCCAATATGATCCCTAGCATTTACAGAGCTGTACAGTGCAGGCTTGAATTTATTTTTGACTTTTTATATTTCACAGATTACGGCCGGTTCCAAGATATGCGGCCGGCCGTAAGGGGAGATCCTTGCGGGGCCGTATAATAGAATCGCGAGTAAACTGAACCCCCGCAAGGAATCGCAGCCTTACGGCCGATTTACGGCCGATAATAGAATGAGGCCCTTAGTTTCTGTCTCTGGGATAGAGGGTAACCCAGATGTGGTTCTTTTGCTCACTTATCTACTTGGGTATTGTTTGTTCTCAGATTAAGCGCCTCTGACTCTTTTTGTTTATCCCGAGTGGGTAGTGTCCCGCATGGTACACTATTAAGTAATTTCTGTTCTCAGGTGTACAGTGCCTTGCAAAAGTATTCACCCCCCCCCCCCCCTTGAGTTTTTTTCTATTTTGTTACATTACAGCCTTAAGTTCAATGTTTTGGTAATCTGAATTTTATGTGATAGGTCAGAACACAATAGTCTGAGTTGGTGAAGTGAAATGAGAAAAATATAGATACATAAACCCATTTTTTAGAAATAGAAAACAGAAAATTGTCATGTGCGTATGAATTCACCCCCTTTGTTATGAAGTCCATAAAAAGCTCTGGTGCTACCAATTACCTTCAAAAGTCACATAATTAGTGAAATGATGTCCACCTGTGTGCAATCTAAGTGTCACATGATCTGTCATTACATATACACACCTTTTTTGAAAGGCCCCAGAGGCTGCAACACCTAAGCAAGAGGCACCACTAACCAAACACTGCCATGAAGACCAAGGGACTCTCCAAATAAGAAAGGGACAATGTTGTTGAAAAGTACAAGTCAGAGTTAGGTTATAAAAAAAAAAAAATATCCAAGTTTTTTATTATCCCCAGGAGCACCATCAAATCTATCATAACCAAATGGAAAGAACATGGCACAGCAGCAAACCTGCCAAGAGACGGCCGCCCACCAAAACTTATGGACCGGGCAAGGATGGCATTAATCAGAGAGGCAGCACAGAGACCTAAGGTAACCCTGGAGGAGCTGCAGAGTTCCACAACAGAGACTGGAATATCTGTACACAGGACGACAATAAGCCGTACGCTCCTTAGAGTTGGGCTTTTTGGCAGATTGGCCAGAAGAAAGCCATTACTTTCAGCAAAAAACAAAATGGCACGTGTTGAGTTTGTGAAAATGCATGTGGGAGACTCCCAAAATGTATGGAGGAAGGTGCTCTCGTCTGATGAGACTAAAATTGAACTTTTCAGTCATCAAAGAAAACGCTATGTCTGGCGCAAACCAAACACATCACCCAAAGAACACCATCCCCACAGTGAAACATGGTGGTGGCAGCATCATGCTGTGGGGATGTTTTTCAGCAGCCGAGACTGGGAAACTGGTCAGAGGGAAAGATGGATTTTGCTAAATGCAGGGATATTCTTAAGCAAAACCTGTACCACTCTGTGAGTGATTTGAGGCTAGGACAGAGGTTCACCTTCCAGCAGGACCCCAAACACACGGCTAAAGCAACACTTGAGTGGTTTAAGGGGAAACAACATTAAAGATTGCTGTTCACAAGCGCAAACCATCCAACTTGAAGGAGCTGGAGCTGTTTTGCAAGGAGGAATGGACAAAAATCCCAGTGGTAAGATGTGGCAAGCTCATAGAGACTTATCCAAAGCGACTTGGAGCTATGATTGCCGCAAAAGGTAGCTCTATAAAGTATTGACTTTAGGGGGGTGAATAGTTATGCACATTGACTTTTTCCGTTATTTTGTCCTATTTGATGTTTTGTTTCACAATAAATAAAATAAATTAAAAAATCTTCAAAGTTGTGTGCATGTTCTGTAAGATAAATCATGCAAATTCTCAAACAATCCATGTTAATTCCAAGTTGTGAGGCAACAAAACACGAAAAATGCCAAGGGGGTGAATACTTTTTCAAGGCACTGTATGTTTCACTTTTTACATCTAAATTTTACTTATAAGGCATATTTGCATATTACATTTTTTATTATTTTTTTTTAAATACTACATTTTCAAATAGATCTCTGCTTGACGGGGTGGGGGGTGGGGGATTTCTCCCCAGATTTTTCTATGTTTGTATGTATGTATATATAAGCTATTTTACGGCCTGTGTATATAATGATGAGCTTTGTACCCCCCCCCCCCCCCCGAATATTTTTGGCTCCTACACCCATGCTTGCAGTAGAGACAAGACAACTTAGTGTTTTGAGAAAAGAGCCTGGGGGTGATGGTTAGCAGAAGAGAGTCCAGTCAACAGACTGAATGCCATGAGGAATGCTATGATATGATCCATCCATATTGTTGGTAATTGTGTTGCTTGAATATATTAGTGTAGGTGAGAGAATCATCTCTATGCTATGAGTCTTACTGTCTTACAGTGATATTACACATTTAGATCATACATATAAGGGCTAGTTTATACTCACCTGTGACATACACATCATTGTTCAGAGAAGTTAGAGAAAATCCCCATTTATTGTAATCTGGAAAATCAGGAAGAGACATCCACAATTCTGAAAAAAACAGGAAACATTCCATCACAACATGTATTTATACCAAACACAAGTCCAACTTTGTATTCCCTATGCAATAACAAATGTCTGTCTTACTGTGAGAATAATGGATCTCAAGAATAATAGTCAATATATTGACTCATATTTATATTTCCCCTTTCATCAGAATTCAGTATGAAAAATGTAGGGTATTTAGTACAATAATAAAATATCTAGTCTGGTGATTTTTTCCTACTAGGATTGCTTTATTTATATTACCCTATTTTAATATCATTACTGTATTGTTCCATACTACTACTGCAGGAACACTTTTACATATCTACTTCCTTATTAAAGGACTACCGGCCAATGAAAAAAAAAAATTTGTTTGAAAACTCAATTTCTTTCTTTGCATTTCTCTTCTTTTTGGAAGAGTGATTTGGCTGCATAGACTGTTTTACATTGTCAAAAGTTATGTTGGTTTTACTAATATACAATATTTACATTGGTCTTTTAGTTTTTTAAAGAAAATATAAATATAAATATATTGTGTAGTGCGCCGCTATTGTATGTTTTATTTATACTTGTTGTCTGCCCTCTCTTTTCCTGTAGGCTACCTGTACTGGGAGTAGAGCTGAATTGCACCACTCAGGGCCACAGTTTTTTCTTAAAACTTTGTCCACCCCAGACTCTTTTGTGCTCCTACGCCCATGGTTGAGACTTGTTGAAACATTAAATTATAATTACAGAAACCATGGAGGATTTCAAAGGAATCATATTGGACTTCCTGTTTGTGGTGTGTAGAAGATGTAAAAGTAGTGTTTCCTACATTTAGTAGTGAAAGTCAAATGAAGTTCAGAAAAGTAAAGGAATGGTGGAAGGAGAAGGTTGATCCTTTGTAGGACACTAATAACGAGTGTATTACAGGGAAAGGAGATAGACCAGAAATGACTGTATATGACTGACATGAAGCAAGAGGAAGGATAATTGCATATATCAATAGGGAAGTTCATGTCTTGGGGAATATATTGATTTTAGCTAAGGCAGATAAAAGGCATGGCTTATGTAAACAAAATCACATCAACTATTTATTTAGGTCAATGGAGATGGTTGTCAGAGATACCACAGTGGTGGTAAAACGGTAAGATCTTTGGCTGTAGAGCTGGAGTAAAGTATAGATATGGTGGGAATTGAAAGCGTCAAAGAAGTTCAACTACATTTCTGAAAAGACGGGAAGCAAAAGTGTCACTGCTGAAAAGAGAACTGAGATAGATGGAAATTAAAAAAGAGGATGGGGTAATCTGGGCAGTTGTCTATAAGGATGCATGTTGTGAATTGTAGTGGTAGTAGGATATTCAGTGAGATTTAAGTTTATGATATTATGTTTAGAAATGGGAAGTTACAGATGGAACAAGCAGGAACAGACTAGACTGGGATTCCCGTGAGTATATGTCTATTAAGCTGTTAATCCAAGAAGAGAGATAAAAGGGAAAATGTATTCGGTGGAGGAAACATAAAAATTTTGATATAGTTATTAAAGGGTCTTTTACCTCACTATAAGTGATATTCAGGGTGTGAAAGAACACAAGATAGTATGTTAAAATTATCTATTTTTTCTTATGATTGGGGGAGGGGTTTTAAGAAGTAAAGAGCAACTTTGGAAAGGGGTTTTGAGGTGATAAGAAAATTAACAGGGATTGGTGGCGGGGGTCTTGGGGGAAGGGAGCTTCTTTTGGAAGGGGTCTTTTGGGCATAAGAAAATTAAGAGAAGCCAGTAGTTGGGAGAGGGGGTCTTGAGTGGTAGCTGGGGTGTTGGAGAAGGTGGGGGTGAGTGAGTGTGCACATAGTGTTTTGGTTCGCACCAAGGGGCCCTCCATTCATTAGCGTCATTGACCCAGTGACATTTTATTGATAGCAAGCAATTTGGAGTTTTGTAACAGTAGATCATGGATTATTCTCAGTTTGTTAATGTGAAATAAGCAATAGATGTGGGGTGCTAAGCAATGGTTATTATGTTACCTTTAGTCAGTTTTGTGTCATCACAGTGATGTGTTTACCTATGGGAACATATACCGTATATACTCGAGTATAAGCTGACCCGAGTATAAGCAGAGGCACCTATTTTACCACAAAATACTGGGAAAACTGAGTGACTCGAGTATAAGCCGAGGGTGGGAAATGTGCTGCACCCTGTGCCCTCTGTCTCCCCCTCTTGTGTGCCCTTTTCTTGTGTCACCCCTCTCCCTTCCCTGTGTCTCTTCCCCCTCTCCCTTCCCTGTGTCTCTTCCCCCCTCCCTTATCACCCTCCTCGACCCCCCTTCTCATTCTCAACCTCCCTCCTCAACCCCCCTCCTCATTCTCGACCTCCCTCCTCATTCTCAACCTCCCTCCTCAACCCCCCTCCTCATTCTCAACTTCCCTCCTCAACCCCCTCCTCATTCTCAACCTCCCTCCTCAACCTCCCTCCTCATTCTCAACCTCCCTCCTCAACCTCAACTCCCCTCCTCAACCTCAACCTCCCTCCTCATCCTCCCTCCTCATCCTCCCTCCTCATCCTCCCTCCTCATCCTCAACCTCCCTCCTCAACCCCCATCCTCAAACCCCCATCCTCATCCTTAACCCCCTCCTCAACCCCCTTCTCCTCCTGAACCCCCTCCTCAACCTCCCTCCCCCTCCTCAACCTCCCTCCCCCTCCTCAACCTCCCTCCCCCTCCTCATCCTCAACCTCCCTCCTCATCCTCAAACTCCCTCCTCATCCTCAACCCCCTCCTCATCCTCAACCTCCCTCCTCATCCTCAACCTCCCTCCTCATCCTCAACCTCCCTCCTCATCCTCAACCTCCCTCCTCATCCTCAACCTCCCTCCTCATCCTCAACCTCCCTCCTCATCCTCAACCTCCCTCCTCATCCTCAACCTCCCACCTCATCCTCAACCTCCCTCCTCATCTTCCCTCCTCATCCTCAACCTCCCTCCTCACTTTACCCCTCTAAATACCTCCCCCTCTCCCTTTCCCCTCACTTATCTTCATCTGCAGCTTCTCCTCCTGCCTCCGCTCCTTCCTGCATCGGCACCCGGTATATGCTAATGACGTGGCGCGCATGTGATGTCACGTCATTAGCATATACCGGGTGCCAACGCAACCCCCCTCCCCCCTCATCATCCCCTCCTCATCCTTAACCCCCCTACTCATTCTAAACCCCCTCCTCCTCACTTTACCCCTCTAAATACCTCCCCCTCTCCCTTTCCCCTCACTTACCTTCATCTGCAGCATCTCCTCCGGCCTCCGCTCCTTCCTGCGTCGGCACCAGGTATATGCTAATGATGTAACGTCACATGCGCGCCACGTCATTAGCATATACCGGGTGCCGACGCAGGAAGGAGCGGAGGCCGGAGGAGAAGCTGCAGATGAAGGTAAGTGAGGGGGAGGTATTTAGAGGGGTAAAGTGAGGAGGGGGTTTAGAATGAGGAGGGGGGAGGGGGGGTTGCGTCGGCACCCGGTATATGCTAATGACGAAACGTCACATGCGCGCCATGTCATTAGCATATACCGGGTGCTGATGCAGGAAGGAGCGGAGGCGGGAGGAGAAGCTGCAGATGAAGGTACGTGAGGGGAAAGGGAGAGGGGTAAAGTGAGGAGGGGGGCTTAGAATGAGGAGTGGGGTTTAGAATGAGGAGTGGGGTTTAGAATGAGGAGGGGGGTTTAGAATGAGGAGGGGGGTTTAGAATGAGGAGGGGGGTTTAGAATGAGGAGGGGGGTTTAGAATGAGGAGGGGGGGTTAGAATGAGGAGGGGGGGTTAGAATGAGGAGGGGGGGTTAGAATGAGGAGGGGGGGTTGAGATTGAGGAGGGGGGAGGGAAAGAGACACGGGGGGATTAGAGAGACACGAGGGGATTAGAGAGACACGGGGGGATTAGAGAGACACGGGGTAGAGAGACACGGGGGGGGGGGGGGAGTGACTCGAGTATAAGCCGAGGGGGCCCTTTTTAGCCTGAAAAGAAGGGCTGAAAATCTCGGCTTATACTCGTGTATAAACAGTATGTAAGCCAAGAAAGTACGAACGAACTAATGAATAGACTACATTTTGAAGGAGCAATTAGGTATTAACAGTGACCTTTAAATAAAACCTTCATGTCACTTTAAGTTTGATTTAAAATGATTAAAATGATTATAAAGTGGTCTGAGGGGTTACAATTTTATTTATATTACCAAAATAGGTTACATCTCCAATTACAATCCAAACAGCATGCGAGGAACCTTTATGTGGCCCTTTAAATCTTCACATACCCACTACTTTTTTTGTGTTCAACCTAATTCCTTTATTCACTTACTAGTCTTGGTGTTGTAGTAAGCAAAGTTTGGAGATGTCCTGGGTGGAGTATCTTCATCTTCATCTTCATCATCATCATCTTCCTCTTCCAAAACTTTGCCTCCCACCACCACAACCACTTCTTGGAGAGATATGGATAGTTGCTCTGTGGGACTCCTTGTTACCTGAAGGTGCAGAGGAAATACCCTGCATGAACGAACCAGACCACCTACTGCACAAAGTAATAATCCAATATCCTCTGTCATTATTAACTGTATTTATAATTCTACTGGGCCATTCAATCATACATCTATAATTACCAATGCTAACACAGGGAACAAAAGAGTGACAGATGTGAGAGGTGACCGGTGTGGGAAATGTGACACAAAGCGTAACTGATAACTCCTAGTGTGTGAGATGCTATACAGACTGAGAGATTACCAAGGTGTCCGGTGATAGACTGGATAAATGATACAGGTTTAAGGAATAACAGGTGTGAGAGGTTACACAAGATAACAGAAGTGTGAGAGTTGACACTGGCGTGAGAAGGTTCACAACTAAGAGTATTTGCAAGGTCAACGGGTTATGTATGAGTGAAAGGTAACACAGATGTGACAGGTAA
The DNA here is from genome assembly GCA_027410445.1 of Discoglossus pictus. Lineage (NCBI taxonomy): Eukaryota > Metazoa > Chordata > Amphibia > Anura > Alytidae > Discoglossus > Discoglossus pictus. The sequence continues at coordinate 370,019,197 of CM050165.1, read as the reverse complement.
AAGGGTCAAGGGACCATTGGTCTATCAGTAGGGTTTCATTTGTTTATTTAGTAATGAATTAGCAATAAAATTAGTATTTCAAATAAATTAGTTCAACTTTTGAAACTTACGGTAGATCTGAACTTAAGCACTTCAGAGATTAGCAGAGCTGCTTCTCTTTACTCACTCTTAGGTTTCCATTGAGTATGGAAGAATCTGCCCAGGAGTCTATCTTAATTTTTTCAAGACTGGTCTAGCTTCACTTACAGATAAACACTCACACCATGCTAGTCTCCTGGATATATCCCCCCATGACACCTAATAGAGACATGTTTTAAAAGCTACATTGAACATTTTTTTTCCCAAATACTGATGTTATTGTCAATCAGCTATTAAATAACTAAAGTAAATATATTGTATGAACACTACAGTGGCCCTCTAATAGCTGTGATCTCTAATTATTGCACGAGAACTTTAAGGAAAAGCTTACACTCAATTAGCGCAAGTACAGAGTGTAAAAAAAGACGCAAAGTGACAATGACATAAGGTGGATGAGATGTGGTCCATTCAGATTTGTGTGCCCTACGCCACACTTACTCCCCTTTACATTTAGGAAGTGGAATTATTTTCTACTGTTAAAACATGTTTACATTATATCTGAAGTGTCAGGTAATTTGGTTTTCATTATGATTCAGGAAAATGATAGCATATCTGATAGTTTAGTGCTCTCACCTGCCCAAGGTTGCTGCTGATCAGAGCTCTGCAGGCCTCTGATTCACTGATTAATGGTTCCTCTTCAATAAGATCCTGTAGATAGCTGTCATTCAAGTTGTACAGCCTGACCATACTTAGAAGTTCTGGTAGATAATGTGCTCTGCATTGCTCATCTTGCCTTACCCAGTGAAGAGCTGCTTTCGTCCTGCTTTGTTCCTCCCTCACCTGCAGTAGTGGGTCCCCTAAATACCGGAGCAAACGCTCAGGAGATAGAAGTAAGAACTCCTCTTCCTGCGACACTGCTTCAAAGTTCTCTTGTAAGAAAGACCAAGCTTTTGAGGTCACCTCAGGGCAGCCATGAGTTTCTCCAAATTCCCAGATACCAAGGCAGTTTGTGGCGTCCATCTGTTGCTGCAAATAGCGACTGCACACCTTCCGTACAGCTGGAAAGTTTAGTTGGTTAGACGTGCGTATCAGTCCCTCCACATTGCGCTGGTTGATAGTGAGACGACCAGTGTAGGAGAAGTCAATCAAAGTTTCCATCAGCTCTGCATCCACATCTTTGATTTCCACCTGAGCCGAGATGCTCTCTTGGAACTCTCCAGTAAACATTGCATGGAAGTACTGGCTACAGAGGGCAAGCACAGCCCGGTGACAGGGGAACTCCCGTCCTTGTACCACCAGAGTAACATCTGACAGCTGGGGATTGAATCTCAGAGAGCGAAGTCCAGAGAGGATAGAGTCTGAGTGTGAGGGGAGGCAGAACTCCAGGTCATCAACATTCCTCACCATGCTTTAATTTAAAGAGCACAGGGAAACTAGAGACAGAACATGGACAAAGGCCTCTCTGGAAGAAAAAGAATAGGAGCAGCAATTACTATTATTCTTTATTAATAACTCATCAGCATCTCATGACAGTACAAGGAAGACAACAATGACATAAATATATGTTGCCCAGCTTAATGACGAATCCCAGACAAGCCAATAGGAATCAATTAGCAAAATAAAAATATAACATCAAATTATCAATCACTTTAATATTGTATTTTAAATTTATATAGATAATACAATTTATTTATCTCTCTATATCAGCTTTCATGTCTTCTTTCATATGATTTTGTTAAAAATATGTATCTATCACTTTAAATTTACCCTTTTGTTTGCCTCCTCCTTTTTTGTTCACATCACTCTCTAGTGCTGCTGCTTTGTGAGCTCGCCAAAGGCAATCATTGTGAGGCCCGTGATGAGTGTAACGGATCTACTGGCACCCCGAACGGGTACCTCCGTTGATAGACGCGTCCTAGTTTACGTCGAGGCCTACAAGCACCGCACCGGACACCACAACCACCACAGACTCCACAACCACCGTAGTTTGGCTGGAGCCGCGCCGTCTTCCTTCCACACTGTATGAATCTCCATCATCCAGGACCGTGTGGGGAAGACCCCTCCTCCAAGGAGAGTACATCAGGAACAAGCGTTCAGTAGTTACAGCTCAAGGGAGTATGCAAAAGCATAGCAATCCCCAGTAATATATAGCGATCCCCTCCAATAACGAGATGAGACTACGTTTTGAAGGGTCAAGTAGAACTATCTTTAAATGACAGGGGATCTCCTTTTATGCAATGGTGCCCTCTGAAGGGCTACACCCACATAATTATCACAGCCAATTAGATACATGGTTCAACCCCCACGTCTCCTCCCCTCAGATAACAGGTAACACAATTAAAACAGACACAATTTTAACCACATTCTGGATGTACCCCAAAAACAGGGGGTACACCTTTAAGTCCAGCACCGTTCAATATCTCTCACCCAGGGGAACAACATATTAAAAAAATGGCATGAATCAGACCACGGGTTCAAAAGTTAGTAAAAGTATGTTTTTCACATAACACACAGACATGTCACATATCCCCCACACAATACACATATAGGGACAATAGGTGTGGTCACCCCTCCCTGAGGCAACTTGATATAATCAGACAATGATTAAATCAGCCTTCTTTGTTCTTATCTGAGAATGAAAACAGTTTATACAATCGACTTTTCTTATCTGTAACAGGATTATCTATTAGCCTAGTAGCTTTGATATTCTGAGCCAATATATTCTGTAGAACATAAAACAACATATCTACAGTACAGCAATGTGATCATATTTTAACCAAGAATTAAATAATCATAAAACAGGGTAAAACAGTGATGGGTTCCGTTACAGCTGGGATCTGAGCGCATAAAACTACCGAATAGCGCTCAGATCCTCTTCACACAGTTCAATTGCCATGTAGCTAAAGTCTTTCCCATAGTCTTTCATTATATGAATGGGCTTCATGGCATAGCTTTCTGTGGTATCATGGTTCACACAGGGCAAGTACCGAATGACCCCCCTGTATGTAAAGGGCCAGAATGAGTGACATACACTCTGGTATGGCCGAATACTGTGTTTAAAGGGCAATATGTACCAGGGCCATAGTCGCAGGGCAGGAGGCTGGCAAACAGTCCTCTCCAAGACAAAGTGGCGAAGGGCACTTCGTCACAATGAGCGCCTAAGGCCCTTATCGCAAGGCCAATAAAGTAAATGTGGGGGGGGGGGGAGGTAGAAGGGGGAGGCTTGCAATGGTCCCGATTGGTGTAATATGGGTTTTAAAGGTCCAGTTGGGGCCTATATGGTCCCGCTTGGTGTAATGTGGGGTTTTAATGTCTGGTTGGGGCCTATATAGTCCTGCTGGGTATTTTAAGTTTTTCTAGGTACGGTTTTGGCTTATATAGTCCGACTTGGTATTTTAAGGTTTTAAAGGTCCGTTTGGGCCTATATGGTCTTGCTTGGTGTAATGTGGTTTTTAAGGTCCAGTTGGGGAATATTTGGTCCCACTTGGTGTAATGTGGGTTTTTAAGGTCCGGTTTGGGCCTATATAGTCCCGCTTGGTATTTTAAGGTTTTAAAGGTCCGGTTGGGCCTATATGGTCTTGCTTGGTGTAATGTGGTTTTTAAGGTCCAGTTGGGGAATATTTGGTCCCACTTGGTGTAATGTGGGTTTTTAAGGTCCGGTTTGGGCCTATATAGTCCTGCTTGGTATTTTAAGGTTTTAAAGGTCCGGTTGGGGCCTATATGCTCCCACTTGATGTAATGTGTGTTTTTAAGGTCCGGTTGAAGCATATATGGTCCCGCTTGGTGTAATGTGGGTTTTTTAGGTACGGTTTTGGCCTATATGGTCCCGCTTGGTCTAATGTGGGGTTTTAAGGTCCGTTTGGGGCCTATATAGACCCGCTTGGTATTTTAAGGTTTTAAAGGTATGGTTGGGGCCTATATGGTCTTGCTTGGTGTAATGTGGGCTTTTAAGGTCTGGTTTGGTCCTATATATTACCGCTTGGTATTTTAAGGTTTTAAAGGTCCGATTGGGGCCTATATGGTCTTGCCTGGTGTAATGTGTGTTTTTAAGGTCCGGTTGGGGCCTATATGGTCCCGCCTGGTGTAATGTGGGTTTTGAAGGTCCTGGTGGGGAATATATTATCCCGCTTGGTGTAATGTGGGTTTTTAAGGTCCGGTTTGGGGTCTATATAGTCCCGCTTGTTATTTTAAGGTTTTAAAGGTACGGTTTAGGCCTATATGGTCCCGCTTGGTGTAATGTGTGTTTTTAAGGTCCGTTTAGGGCCTATATGGTCCCGCTTGGTGTAATGTGGGTTTTTAAAGTCTGGTTTGGGCCTATGTAGTACTACTTGATACTTTAAGGTTTTAAAGGTCCAGTTGGGGCCTATATGGTATTGCTTGGTGTAATGCGTGTTTTTAAGGTCCGATTGGGGCCTATATGGTCCCATTTGGTGCAATGTGGGTTTTAAAAGTTTGGTTGGGGCCTATATAGTCCCGCTTGGTATTTTAAGTTTTTTTTAGGTACGGTATGGGCCTATATGGTCTTGCTTGGTGTAATGTGGGTTTTCAAGGTCCGATTTTGGCCTATATAGTCCTGCTTGTTATTTTAAGGTTTTAAAGGTCCAGTTAGGGCGGATATGGTCCCGCTTGGTGTAATGTGGGTTTTAAAGGACCGGTTCGGGCCTATACGGTCCCACTTGGTGAAATGTGGGTTTTAAAAGTTGGTTGGGGCCTATATAGTCCCGCTTGGTATTTTAAGTTTTTTTAGGTATAATTTGGTCCTATATAGTCCTGATTTTTGCAATGTGGGTTTTTAAGGTCTGTTTGTGGCCTATATAGTCCCCCTTGACATACTAGGGTTTTTTTTTGTTGCGGTTGGGGCCTATATAGTCTTGCTTTGTATAATATGGGTATTTAAGGTCCGGTTGGGGCCCATATAGTCCTGCTAAGTATTTTAAGATTTTTTAGGTACTGTTTTGGCCTTTATAGTCCTGCTTGGTATTTTAAGGTTTTAATGGTCCGGTTGGGGCCTATATGGTCCCGCTTGACGTAATGGCGGTTTTTATGGTCCGGTTGTGGCCTATATGGTCCCGCTTTGTGTAATGCGTGTTTTTAAGGTCCAGTTGGGGCCTACATGGTCCTGCTTGGTGTAATGTGGATTTTTAAGGTACGGTTTTGGCCTATATAGTCCCGCTTGGTATTTTAGGTTTTTATAGGTCCGGTTGGGGTCTATATGGTCCCGCTTGGTGTAATGTGGGTTTTAAAGGTCTGGTTGGGGCCTATATGGTCCCGCTTTGTCTAATGTGGGTTTTTAAGGTCCGGTTTTAGCCTATATTGTCCCTCTTAGTATTTTAAGGTTTTAAAGGTCCGGTTGAAGCATATATGGTGCCGCTTGGTGTAATGTGGGTTTTTTAGGTACGGTTTTGGCCTATATGGTCCCGCTTGGTCTAATGTGGGGTTTTAAGGTCCGTTTGGGGCCTATATAGCCCCGCTTGGTATTTTAAGGTTTTAAAGGTATGGTTGGGGCCTATATGGTCTTGCTTGGTGTAATGTGGGCTTTTAAGGTCTGGTTTGGTCCTATATATTACCGCTTGGTATTTTAAGGTTTTAAAGGTCCGATTGGGGCCTATATGGTCCCGCATGGTGTAATGTGGGCTTTAAAGGTCCGTTTGGGGCCTATATGGTCCCGCTTGGTGTAATGTGGGGTTTAAAGGTCTGGTTGGGGCCTATATAGTCCTGCTTGGTATTTTAAGTTTTTTTAGGTACGGTTTGGGCCTATATAGTTCTGATTGGTGTAATGTGGGTTTTTAAGATCTGGTTGTGGCCTATATAGTCCCGCTTGACATACTAGGGTTTTTTGTTACGGTTTTGGCCTATATAGTCTTGCTTTGTATAATATGTTTTTTTCAAGTATGGTTGGAGCCTAGATAAGAGATTTTAACTATGGTTGGGGTCTTGCACTCTCTAATTTGTTTGCTTGTTTTATATCACCCCCAGGTCCAAACACTCTACGGCTGCAGACTGTTTTGGACTACTACACTTGAAGACACCACGAGAAGGAGAGTCAACTGTTGGTGAGTGTCATTACATTAATGCAGAAGAGAAATGTTATTATTTGCCTGAATCCCAAGATTCTAGAATTTTTTAACAATATTAAAAAATTAGTAGGTTGTGTCTATTTCAATGGGCGGGGCAAGTAAAAGGTCATTGGGCAGGGCATATAAAGGTCAAAATGACAACAGGAGGAGGAGTTTAAAAATGGGTGGGGTCTGTGTAAGGGGAGGGGCCAAGTCTTGCTCTGGCACCCCTCCAACTTGAAGGTTCACCAGATGCCACTGGATAACAGTATATACCAATCACACTCAAAGATTATGCATTACAAGATATAATGTTTAAATATTCCCAACATCAATCAATCACGAGTAGATTTGTATGGGCACAGTTATCAGCAAAAACTGTTCTAAGATCACATTCAAGTTACATTGTATGTGCAGAAGAGATAAGTCTCAAGTACCGGTAGTATAGAAAGTTTAAAGGACTTTGTGAAGTAACAACATTAGCGGCTGTGTAAGCCATAAACATAAACGTTTTTTTGAAAAATTAGACTGTATTTACGGATAGATATTTCCATTTTGTCATGCTCTTGCTCTTCTGATTTGTGTTTTTCACTTGAGAAGGAGGCGAGGGAGAGAGGTGAGGGGAATTTGTTATATAATTGGATCTCTTTTTTACCGTCCCCCTTCCACTACACACGCTCAGGAAAATGCAGCTTGTATCAATAAATGCAAGCCCTACTTTTGCAGGAATGTAAAATCTCCTTTCACACAAACAACTTTCACTTAAATATTAGGTATGCCTCCCAACACAGGAGCTAAAAATATGTTATTTTCTAATTAATACTAGCTATATGACTTTTTTATGCCTGATTATGGGCCACATTCAATAGGCCGAATTTGAGATCCGGGAGCCCGCAAGTATGGTCGCAGGCAAATTTGCTATTCAATTGGCATCTTCTTGCGGGATCCAATTGGGTTACAAGTTACGGGCTTAAAAATATTGCGTCCGTCCAACTCATAACTTAAAGCCTTCAGAAGGCTTAGATCTTTAACTTTCGGAAGGTTAAAATCGCAAATCGATATTCAATTGCTCAATTTCCCCAAGCTCGCAAACGTATCCACACTCGTAAACCGCAAATGGAGGAGGAAATCCTACATGTGCTAGAGAAGGCCCGCAAAGGGGTTAAACACATATTCGTAGCACTGTAAATACAAATAAAAGATCAATACTGCACTGTAAATAACGGGGAAAGCGATGACGGCAGGAAATACATTTTAATTTTATGTGTCATTTCGGGGTTAAAACGATCTTGGGTATCAATGAGTTAATACATATCATGCGACCCATATGGACTTGAACAGTATTGTCATCATTCTGTATTTTGCTTTTTTTGTGATTCTGATCGCATATCGGACCCCCGAATCTAATTGAATGACCGGTAACTTCCATGTTTTACTGCCGTAATTCGGACAATCTCATTTCCTATTGGCTTCGAAATGGAAGGTTACAGGCTTTTTTAATTGATCATGTTCCTGCGCTCATCTGCTCTGAACCAGTGTATGGTTTACGATTGTCGCTTCAAGCCCGCAACTTGCGATCTTGAGCAACTGAATACCCTCGGAGGGGAACTGGAGCCCGCAACTAACTTGCAGACATGCGATTGCATTATGAGCTTGGAATTGAATGTGGCCCTATGTTCTTAATGTTTAAACAACTAGTTTTTCCATCATGTAATGATCCTTTAATGCAGTGATTCTCAACCTTTTTGATCAGATGGCTGTCTGATTATCTTCTTTATAATAATGGGGACAATGTTGGAGATTAATACATTTTGTACAGGGTAATACCTCATTTAACACACTACATTTCATCTTGTCTGCACAAATTTGAATAGAGTATGTAACAGTGACTTATGGTAGTAGTATGTTTAAAGAGTTATATTTTTCTCATTCTCTTTGGACCACATGTAAGATCTTAAGGACTGGGACCTGTCCTAGGAGAGGCTGTTGAGAATCACTGCTTTAATTCCAACAGTGTCATTTTACAGACATTTGTACAACAAAAGTCACCCTTAAAAGTGGTTAGTGAACATCACAGTATTTATCAAGATTATTGATGTCATATGATGACTTACTAATAAGATACTAAGTACACAAATGTAAAAATAATGGAAATGTGTATATGTTGACCAGCTGAGAGAGAGAGCTACCCTGGTTAGACTGTCAACTTGTAGTTTTGTCACTATATCAATTCTTTGCACCAGTAATGCAATCGATCTGGGAAAACACTACTGTGAATAGCATTATCAAAATCTTTCACACTCCCAAAATATTTAGAGTCTCCAAACCATTAAGGACTTAAACCCTACCTATCAGAGCTGGGTAAAGATGATACCCCTACCTCTAGTCCAGGGACTACACAAAACCTACACATTTATGAAAGTTATGGCACATTTGATGACACAATTTTATACCTTGCATAGGGCACCTTTCTTCATTGTCTACAATGTGGGGTCTCCAATGACCAATATGCTCCTATTCTAACCTAAATCTCATTAATCGATGATGGCAATATGGAGTAATAAACTAGGGGCCATATTAAATTCCAGCTGCACCAGTACACCCGCAAAGCCTGCAGGCTTGAAATTTTGAAGTTATTGAGCTATTAAATTAGCCAAGCCCGCAACAGACGTGGCCGACATCACAACCCGTAAACCATTCTTGCATTTGCGGCCATGAACATGGTCAATTGGTCAAACCCGTAGTTATGGGTTTAGAGAGAGCCAATAGTAAAAGAGATCGTCATCATTATGTCACTGAAAAATGGAGGTTTGATTTCAAACCCTTACAGGTTTGAATCATGAGTTAAAATCGGACCCAGCATTCCAAAAATGATGCAATATTAATAAATATGATATTCTAGTCAATGCGAGTTCCATTATATGTATTAACACATTGAATGCTGGGACTGATATAGCATGGAAATTAAACATAAAAAAAGTATTTTATATTGCAGATTTGCGAGCTTTAGAATGTTGTGCTATTAATTTTAATACCTAACAACACTTTCCCATTAATGTAAAATACAGTAGTTTGTTTATATTTGCATTTACAGTGCTACGGATAGGACTTTAACCCCCTTGCGGGTCCTCTCTAGTACCCGTAGGTTTTTTGCCTCCATTTGCGGTTTACAGGTTTGTACCTCAGAGTATTTGTAGCAATTTAATAGCGATTTACAACCGTAACAGTACGCCTGTAACCCGCTGATCATTTACGGGTAGCTGTTAGAAGCCAATTTAATAGCCGTAAATCTAGCGGGCTCCGTTACGGCTACGTTGGGGGAATTTAATAGGGCTGTAGTTTTAGAACTTGGCAATTACTGGTCTCAAGACCAGTGTATACAGCATGCATGATTAATAGTATTGAAAAGTGGGATAAGATCCCACACAATACAAAAAAAACATTGTAGGCCTTGGGCTCATAACTTCAAGCTATGAGTAAAATGCAAAGGGCTCCCACATTTAGAGAATATATTTTCTTTTGCTGGCTAATGACTGGCAGCACTCTAGGCTTCTAGACACAATACGTTTAACATTGTGCTAGTAGGCAAGATCCGCACTTAAAACATTGTAACTCCAGAGTCACCTTCCTGAATCATTTAAATATAGTTATATGTTCCTCCAAAAATCATGGAGGCAAGAGTGATCCCACACTAGATAGTTGTGAGTGACAGATTAAATATATCATACAAAAGCAAGGCTGGTCCTGTATAAATTAGTGTTATTTGCTTTGGCATAGGTGTAAAAGTTTCTGGGCCAGCTGGAGTTAAATGAATGACCTCTGAATTATGATACTAAGTGGAAAAAATATCAGGGTTTGTTCTTATATGACAAGGATAATGGCATTTTTTTTTATCACTGTGTGTATTTTTTGCACTTTATTGACATAGGGTTAATAGCTTATTAACACACAGTGAATAGCTGTCTTAAGCATGTACAACCCAATGTCCTAAAAACACAAACCATAAATTAATACAAGTGACAGTCACAAGGGCATCAAGTAACATGTCTCCTAATGCAACCTTTTGCTCCATACAAGAACCCATTCTGCTTAATGATTCATGTCTTGAATAGAAAGCCAAATTAGTAACTTAATACACTAATGCTTGATGCATTTAATATTTTGTGTACAGTGCTCATCACTGGAGCCTGACACATGGTCCAAGTCACCCTCATTCACACAGTGTCAAGTCTGACCTGAGTGGTGCTGAGTGACAGTCAGGAGAGGGCCAATTACAAGTACTAGGTGCAAAGAGAGAGTTACCTGTATCAGACAGCAGAATATATTTACTCAGCAGTGCTAAGAGATAGGATACCTATTATCTGAAAGGCAAGATAAAATAATAGTGCTGTTGTATCCATTTGACCAAATCATTTCCATCCATCTTAGCAACACATTTGCCTCCTACAGATTATGTTTATAATTTTAGGTGATGCTTTAGTGGGTCATTACTTATTCAAGTAGGCATTCGGGGTCACTGAGACCTTAACTGTATCTGTTTTCATCATTATCGGTACAATGAGATAAATAGATACTGAATAGATGTTGTATCAACAGCTGTATGATTGACCTGTCTCTGTATTAAAATTAATTATCACATTTATGAGTTGTAATGGCCAGCTGGAACTAGCCAAGACCAATTTGTGTTATAATGGGCAGCCAAGGAAAACGACTGTGCAAATGTGGGGAAGAGCAGGATTTTCAAGATTAGAAGAAAAGGAACAATTTTTATGTAAATGTAGTCACTATATGTCATGTTATTTCTAAACTGCACTGAGTGTACATTTTTATTCATGCTGGTGTCTTGTAGTTGTGGGGTGCATTTAAGCCCGGGTTGTAGATAGCTAAACAACTGAAACATTGTATGTTCAACTCTTCAAAAACTGATTTTCTCCTAAAATGTTTTTATGCTCATATGTTGTTAGTTTGTTACATACTTCACAAACAAGTGAAGTTTTTCTTTTAAGATCGTGTGCATAGTAATTCCAAGGAAATAATATGTTATTGGTTTAGTTGTCACCATGGGTGTAGGAACTGGGGGGATGAGGGGGAACACCTAGACCGACTCCCCCCACCCCGATTTTTTGATGTTTGTATGTATGTATATATATAAGTTATTTTACGGCCTTTGTATACAATGAGCTGTATCCCCCCGAGAATTATTCTGGCTCCTACAACCCCGGTTGTCACCCATGTAGCTTTATTAGTGAAATGCTATGAAGTAACACGCTGTAAGTAATGGAGCCTTTTTATTATATTGCAGGTACAATAGCTGGATCACACAAATAGAAAGCGCTAATACCTTGAATACATAACTGACCTTTATCCCTAATCTTTTTGTTGTTTCCACAGAACTCTTATACAAGCGTCTATATATGAAAGAGTCCCTGGCACTCACTGAAACAATGGCATTTTGGTACAGTATCTAGATTTGTACTCCTACAGTGGATATAAAAAGTCTACACACCCCTGTTAAAATGTCAGGTTTCTGTGCTGTAAAAAAATGAGACAAAGATAAATCATTTCAAAACTTTTTCCACCTTTAATGTGACCTATAAACTGTACAACTCAATTGAAAAACAGACTGAAATCTTTTAGCTAGAGGGAAGAAATAATATAAAAATAAAATAATATGGTTGCATAAGTATGCACACCTTTAAACTAATATTTTGTTGAAGCACCTTTTGATTTTATTACAGCACTCAGTCTTTTTGGGTATGAGTCTATCAGCATGGCACATTTTGACTTGGCAAGATTTGCCCACTCTTCTTTGCAAAAACACTCCAAATCTGTCAGATTGCGAGGGCATCTCCTGTGCACAGCCCTCTTTAGACCCCACAGATTTTCAATCAGATTCAGGTCTGGGCTCTGGCTGGGCCATTCCAAAACTTTAATCTTCTTCTGGGGAAGCCATTCCTTTGTTGATTTGGATGTATGCTTTGGTTCGTTGTCATGCTGAAAGATGAAGTTCCTCTTCATGTTCAGCTTTCTAGCAGAAGCCTGAAGGTTTTGTGCCAATATTGACTGGTATTTGGAATTGTTCATAATTCCCTCTATCTTAACTAAGGCCCCAGTTCCAGTTGAAGAAAAACAGCCCCGAAGCATGATGCTGCCACCACCATGCTTCACTGTGGGTATGGTGTTCTTTTGGTGAAGTGCAGTGTTGTTTTTGCGCCAAACATATCTTTTGGAATTATGGCCAAAAAGTTCAACCTTGGTTTCATCAGACCATAACACCTTTTCCCACATGCTTTTGGGAGAATTCAGATGTGTTTTTGCAAAATGTAGCCTGGCTTGGATGTTTTTCTTTGTAAGAAAAGGCTTTCGTCTTGCCACTCTACCCCATACCCCAGAAATATGAAGAATACAGGAGATTGTTGTCACATGTACCACACAGCCAGTACTTGCCAGATATTCCTGCAGCTCCTTTAATGTTGCTGTAAACCTCTTGGTAGCCTCCCAAACCAGTTTTCTTCTTGTCTTTTCATCAATTTTGGAGGGAGCTCCAGTTCTTGGTAATGTCACTGTTGTGCCATATTTTCTCCACTTGATGATGACGGTCTTCACTGTGTTCCATTGTATATCTAATGGCTTGGAAATTCTTTTGTACCCTTCTCCTGACTGATACCTTTTAACAATGAGATCCCTCTGATGCTTTGGAAGCTCTCTGTGGACCATGGCTTTTGCTGTGGGATTGCGACTAAGAAAATTTCAGGAAAGACCAACTAGAGCAGCTGGAATTTATTTGGGGTTAATCAGAGGCACTTTAAATGATGGCAGGTGTATGCTGACTCCTATTTAACATGATTTGGAATGTGATTGCTTAATTCTGAACACAGCTACATCCCCAGTTATAAGAGGGTGTGCAGACTTATGCAACCACATTATTTTTCTTTTTTCTTCCCTCCACCTAAAATATTTCAGTTTGTTTTTCAATTGAGTTGTACAGTTTATAGGTCACATTAAAGGTGGAAAAAGTTCTGAAATGATTTATCTTTGTCTCATTTTTTTACAGCACAGAAACCTGACATTTTAACAGGGGTGTGTAGACTTTTTTTATCCACTGTATATCAAACATCATTGCTGAAAAAGTGATTATTTTTATATGTGGGCTCCGGAGCACCAAAAGTAGCTCCACTACTGCATCCTATAAGTGTTTATAACTGTGTACAATGCTGAAAAGTGAAATATTTAAGAATATGCTTTTATTAAGAACTTGACTTGATAATGGACAAAATGATTGTAGAAATACTAAAATGAACAAATACTAATCTTTCATTTAGAAATACTGCATTTCATTTTGCTTTAATGGCAATAGCTATGTTCCTTACAGCATTTTGAATGATAGGAACCTTGGATTCAGATAACATATGCATTCAGTTCTACTGAAAGACTGCCACTATACATTTCCACATGACAATAGGACTTAATAGAGGAGCAATTCCCAGTAGGATATTCCTCTGCCACTACCAGCAAGCAAAGCAAATATCCAAAAAATGTAATATTTAATGTTCATGGTTTATAAAGCTATTAATGTTGTTAGTGTGTTACATACTTTACAAGAATGTGGAGATTTTTCAAACATAGAGTGGTTCTTTCCTAAAATATTATATTTGACTTATTATACTGATGAACTAACACTTCCCCTGCTGCGCCCTTAGCAGCGTGCATCTTGGTGTAGAGGGTCACACAGACACAGTACCTCATCCTATCTTTCCCCTTCCCAGTGATATTTCTATAATCTTATGCCAAAATAATACTATGACCTCTCCGTTATTCATGTGCCTCATCCTGCTATCCGCTATCCATCTCCCCTCTTTTAGCTCCCCAAGCACACCCTCATTTCCTCCTATTTACACACATGTCCACGTGTCCTCTTCAGAGCACACATTGCTTCATCTCATGCCATTAAAATCGCTCCTTAAACTTTTACTTTCAGTAAGTTCAGTTTCTAAAAATGAAATGAATTTGTATCCCTGCAGCTATCTGTTCACTTTATAAGGTTAAGGTTTCTTGGTACATAGGGAAGAGACATCATAGAGCTTTACAATACAATGTCCTTATTGAATAAACATCCAATGGACCCATCTTAGACACCATTATCCAAATAATTACTAGAACAAATAGTGCACATTTCTAATGGTAATAAATAGCTGCCTTGGTGCCTTATGACAGTGACCACGTGCTGCCTTCTCTCTTTACACACAGATGTCTGAACACAGGGATTCCTTCTCTGACTATGTTTCCACTTGACTTCAACACTCACAACTTTAAGGTCTGTCTATACATTGGTGCAGACATCATGATATGACAGACAGACACATTAGTAGATATGGAGACACACACAGATAGATATGGAGACACACACTAGTAGATATGGAGACACACACAGATAGATATGGAGACACACACTAGTAGATATGGAGACACACACAGATAGATATGGAGACACACACAGATAGATATGGAGACACACACAGATACATATGGATAGATATATAGATAGATAGATAGACATAGAGATAGATAGATAGACATAGAGATAGATAGATAGATAGATAGATAGATAGATAGATAGATAGACAGATAGACATAGATAGATAGATAGATAGATAGATAGATAGATAGACATAGAGATTGATAGATAGACATAGAGATAGATAGATAGACAGATAGATATAGAGATAGGTAGGTAGACATAGAGATAGATAGATAGATAGACAGATAGATATAGAGATAGGAAGGTAGACATAGAGATAGATAGATAGACAGACAGATAGATAGATAGATAGATCTTGGAGATATCACATATTAATATATATACCTAACAGGATAATAAAATGAATTTGAGATTGAATATAATGTTCCAATATGAAATATTCATTAGAAAAACTCACATGCATATGGAGAAACTCAAGTTTTATGACTTTCACTATATGTTCATTTCTGAGTGTAGGTTAGGTATTTAATATGCTTACATTTTCTATTCAGGAAATTTTTAAGACAAATGAAAGCTTTTGTACAAACAATAGAAAGAAATATGTACTGCTGGACCTTTCAAACCGGAAAGCATTTGATTTAATCCCTTTGAATTCCTAACTGGATTTTCACAGTCAAAAACTGACATGGCAAAATCCATTAATGTGATTAGCAGGTCAAATTGGATATTGAAAAGAGTATACCAATTTGCACAAAATTCAAACTACTTTTTTTATCCTCTGGGACATGTGAATCAAGATTTAGAATACCTGTGTGTATTTTATATAGGTCTATTAATATATAATAGTATTTATATATACAGTATATATATATATATATATATATATATATATATATATATATATATCATTTAATTAATTGCTGCTTTATGCATCATTTAAATTAATTATATATATATATATATATATATATATATATATATATATATATATATACATACATACACACACAACGCTGCTTTATACATCATTCAAATGAATTCCTTTAATGTATAGTTGCCATAATGCCATCAACACACTGTACTGTATATACACTTCTGTGTTTATATGCTCGGTTTACTACTAAACCAACAAAACTTCTTCTTTTTATATAGTGTAATATACAAGCATATACAAATATATAATAATTATGTTCTGATTTATCACCTACCTGTACTGACGCTGAGTATTTCTCTGTGCGTTGTGAGGTTTTCTGTCGTTCCCTCCTATACTTTTCTCTGGTTGTTACTCAGCTGTTATGGGATAGGAGTATTTGCAGTATGTGTCTGAGCTAACAGCTTGCTGGGTTTATTAATAGCTCATCCTCTCAGGGGCAGGCTGCCCCTCACATTCCAGTGCCCTTTTAGCTGCCCCCTCCTTATATATTTAAAGTTGAAGACACAAATATTTTAAGAGATATCAAAAAGGACCCATGGTCATGAGTCAGCAGCACAACCTGCATTACTCAGAAACTGTATGTGAATTCATTTAGTCAGAAAACCAACATGTTATATATATAGTTATATGCATTGCAGATTTAGCATTTAATATCAATCATTTAGCACTTGGTATTCATATGCTATATTAGCTTAACACAAATTATTACTGTATATCCATGGGCATACATTACCAAATATATGTCTATCATCATTTTGCGTGCTGGAAATGGTTGAATTTATTGTATACTTAACTGAAGTCCTCTCTTTACACACAACCAAAATTCAGATGTATCAATGCAGTCAAATAAAGTTGTCATTTTTTACTGTCTAATAATGTTGTTCAGTATGTGTAATAAACTGGACCTGTATCTGGACTGTCTACTGTAGTTGTTTCCAAGTGACAAAAGCAGTTAAACAAGCGAATAGTTGCATATAATAGTTAATAAATGAAAGATCATGATCTTAAAAATGCATACTGTCATTGTAAAGCTGCTAAATTAGATAAAGAACATTTCTGTCTATATTTTATCTATACCGGTTTTGCATGTACACACATCTCTCTCCAATTTCTGCTTATTCTCTTGCACATATACACATTCCTATACTTGGTAATATCTGCATTGTTGTGGTATGATGTTTTCAACTTTCTTGAAAAAAACCTGTTGATTTAAGTCAGTTAAGAAGATGTTATTTTGTGACTTATAGGTTGCTATAGCAACAATGCAGAAATCAATGTAAGGTATTCTGCATGGGAGATGAAAATAGGTACTTGTAATCACTGCCGTACTACAGTAGATATACTGTATATATGAAAACCACAGAAAATTACATAATGGGCTACATAGGTAATACAATAATGATTTAAGATAAAATAAAAATACATTATATATATATATATATTTCTTATACTTATTACACATATTTAATACACTAGTTGTTGTATTGCAATGGTCAGTGTCCCTTTAAAATTATTTCAGAATTTGACTAAAAAACATTTTCATTCATGTACTCTTGTACACAAACCCAAATGACCATAATTTATATCATGCCTGTGTTCATACACTTATATGTATACATTTGAAGAAGAAATCACAACTAATATCCTCTATATGTCCTAATTTCTGTTTAAGATGAAAGTTGGCTAGAAAAGTAGTAGTCTGGATACTGGGATTTGCAGATTTGTACATAAAAATATGATCAAGTCACTGATTTTTTTCCAATGGCTTCTGGAACTCAGAAAATGACTGATATCAATCAATATTAGTAGTCGCTGATCTTGCGGATGAATTACTCCAATAATTCACTATTAACAAATCATGAATCTGCCCCAAATATTTCAGCCTCCCTTTCCTTCCAGAATGCAAAGCTCCTCTCTATGCACTGGCACATATCCTGGGAGTCTGAAATCTGAGCATTAGTGTTTCTTGTTTCACTCTGCCTTGCAACAGAACCAAAAAAACGGACTTTAATATCCTCAAAGCCATCAGCCCATGTCCTCCGTCCAGTAGCTATCTCTTCTAGGACTGTGCAGTGGAAGTCTCGGGCCTTTGGCCAGCCATGACGCCCCAGTTGATCAAAAACCTCAAAGCAGAGTAGGTGCCTCATCCTTCTTTCTTCCTCTGGCAGCTCTTGCTCTAGCAGTCGGAAGTAACCTAACATAAACAGGTCAAGGGTAAGGCTATCATAATTCAGAGGAGGCTGACTTTGAGATGTTGATAGAAAGTGCTCAGGTGATTGAACATGGGGTGTATTTTCAGCTGGTGGGAGAGTATTTTGTGGGACTGATCTCCAGCTTCCGATCAGGCGCTGGACAGTGGTCTTTTGCTTAATTAGCTGATTTAACAGAACCCCCATGCGAGGGGGGATCTCACCATCTACTGAATCTTGGCCATTATTTGGACTTTCACCAATGTCCTCTATGTCATTGTCCATAGAATTTCTATTAACATCTAAATCCCTTTGTTGGGTTCTGACTATTGGTTCGCTTTTGAGAGCCTCCCTATTTAGTGTTTCTTCTTTAGACTCAGTGTCTTCTGTCCACTGGCCTGCTTTTGGGTTATCATTAGTAATCTGGAACTCTTGATATGTTTTGTTATTCCACATGGTATCCTGAGAGTCTGTGCTCCCTGTGGTTCTAGTTGCAACATGCAGGGCAAAAGCTGATCTCTTCCAGTGACTTAGAAATAGGAGAACAATTCGCTCTTTCCTCAAGGTCCGAGGTGGGACAGGGGAACCACTGAGAGATGATGACTCTTCAGAACTTACTCCTGAATCACTAGCATCCTCTGTTTCCTTCCTAACCTTGGACCTCTTTACAATCGACTGCCCACGAGGCTGTTGTTGCCTCTCAAATTGAATCTTTAGTCTTCTTACTGAAACTCCACACTGCAGCAGTTCTCTCATTGGAGAAGGTGAAGGAGATCGATTTTTACAGGTTTTGGTAGCCTCACTAGGGATACCTGACGTTGCAGTAGTGTTAGAGAGTAGCTGAGACATGCTGTTGACCACATTTGACATACAGTTACACCAGTCAGGATCCTCTCTTTGATGAAGAAGCTCAGTGTTGATGCTGACACTGACCAAAGGTGTAGGCAGCAGGGATTGAAGCTGCTGCACCTGACGGGCAAGCTCCTGTTCATATTGCTGGCATTCCCTTCGGCGGCGCAGCCCTTCCATCTGCCCATCAAAATAGCGTAGCTCATCTTCAGTCACTAACTCACCATATGGACCCAGCAGAGCACTATGGGTACGAGAATAACGCCATTCGCCCTATGAGAAAAAGGCATGTTATAGTCCTCATACAAAGATGTAATAAAGATGGTATATGTAAATAACACAATAACAAAGAGACTGAGGCTTTTTGGTAGGTTTGGTCTGAGGAATGGAAAGAAACTGAGACAGATAAGAAATGTGAGGGGAAAAGAGAGTCTTGAATCTTTGCAGTTCATATATTAAATGTTAGATCTTCAGAATGGTATGTCTCAAACAACCAATTAAAAGGACATATATTTTTAGGCTATCCCAGCTAACACACTGATGATAATACAGCTATGCCTAAGTGGAGAAATGAGGACAGGAGTTAAGAAACATTATTTCAGTGCAGATTAAACAACTAACAACTAAAATCAGTATATTGTATGTGGTTCTATAGAAAGCACTAAGTCACTGAATAATCAACCTGCACACACGCCGTCCTCGAGTACTGGTTTGGGTATTGTGGTACTAATATTGCTGCTATATCATTATTAAGCAACTGCAGCATTAAGTGGTATATGTTATTTGTCATGTGTCTTTATTGGTGAAGTAGTAATTCCTAAATGTGACTAAAATGTACAGACATATATTGTGTTGCAGCTCAAAGCTTGATCTTTAACTGTAACTTATAAGGATAAGTATAAAAGTATATAGTATTTTCCATTTTTTACAATCCAGTAGTTGTTTACATTATACCATACTGTAACAGGTATCCGATATAAACATAGTCTGGTCATACCTGTTTACCCTCTTCCTCCAGATGTGATTGCAACCTCCGCACCATCACCTGCCTCTTCCACTCTGGGATTGCTCGTCCCTGCTCGTCATGTGTAGGCACCAAAGAATCCAAGTCTACTATGGCCTGACTGTCTTCAACTTGATCAGCCTTGGCATCAGCTCGATCTCCCTAATGAAGACAAAATATATTAAAGGAGTTCTATTCTAGTAGAAAAACAGTTGGGATTAAATGGTGAAGAAAAAGAGAAGCATTTTACTTAATTTGTCATCACAGGGTAGACAATTAGAATAACATCTAATCTATAATGAAATCTAAAATAGATAGATCTGGATATGCAACATTGTGCTTTTAAATAGATGCACCATCTTTATTTAAAAAATGGTAATATAAAAAGCTAAGGCATGAAATGTATATGTGTCCCAGCTTAAGTCAGACCAAATTAGGCTAGCTCACCTTACCGTATTTTAAATTAAGAATCTTATGAAGAATGCATCCTATAAGCTACTTTGGAAAATTCTCATTAACCTGATTACATGCATTTTTCCCTAAGTGAATTGTCACCTTATACTAAGAGGATTTTACCATATATTTTTTTATTCCTGAACAAATTATTGTAGAAAGACATATAACTGCCAAAGAGGGATTCTTCCTGATTCGGGATTCCAGAGTAAGTTGTGGGTCTGAGGCCTCTATGGGTTTATTAATTACAAGTGGGAAATGTTGCATGCAGATCTACAGCCTTATTAAATTGCAATTGGGCAGATTCTAAAGGGCTCTATATAAGCACATAGCATATTTTTTTACAGAAGATTTTAGTTAGTGAACTTCTATCCAAAAGCAAGGTCTTCACTAACTAAAAACTTCTGTAAAAAATATGCTATGTGCTTATATAGAGCCCTTTAGAATTTGCCGAATTGCAATTTAATAAGGCTGCTAGTGTCCTGCATACTAGAAATAATTGAATTATCCGCAAAGTGCATTGCAAACTGTGTATTGTGAGGTAAATAAGTTAATACATATAGAATAATGCTCATAAATAAACCCAAACATATTAAAAAACATAGCTTTCGGACCTATCTTGTTATATGTACGCACGGGAAGCGATGGGAAGCTCGCCGCCAATGTCCCGATCTAGCTGTGTCTAAGTTCCCGGTAAGTGGTTAGGGGTTTTCGGGTTAGGGTTAGTGAGGTTTAGGGGGTCAGGGTAAGAGGATTAGGGGCATAGGGTTTGGAAGGGAGGTTTAGGGGGTTAGGGTAAGAAGGTTAGGGGCAGGGTCTTAGGGTTAGGGTTAGGAAGTGAGATTATGGGGGTTAGGGTAAGAGGGTTTAGGGGCAGGGGGTTAGGGTTAGGAAGTGAGATTTAGGGGGTTAGGGTAACAGGGTTAAGGGGTTCGGGGGTTAGGGTGTACTAGTACATCCGGACGTGGCACTCGAGCGCTCCCGGCACAGGAAGCATCCGTGTGTACATATAACAGGATAGACCCAGCTTGTCTCCGACACCACCATTTTCAGTATTCCTTAGCATGAGTTATAAACTATTTGTCCACCAGAGGATGACCATGAAATTATGTAATGCAAGATAAAATGGAAGAATATTTTGAACACAGATGATGATCCATGTGTGAAAAAGCCTGCTATGCTGTTTATACTGTAAAATCCTTTTTAAATTAAATTAAAAAATGATGACTAAAACTAAACTGGAGGGAACCAAGAGGATAATTGAGCCTGTAGAGGGAATGTCGGTTGTGATGAGGGGGATATCCAATCCACTGCGTACTCACAGAATGTAGGAAGATCCCGGTGATCCTGGCTTTCTGGATGCATTGACTGATCCTTGATTTGTCAGAGAGCTGCAGGACATCCTGTATCTTTCCAGACTGCTCCCCCCGTGCACCTCTCTGCAAGAGAAAAGCCAATGAGTGACAAAGAGACAAGAGAATGTACTGACAGGAGCTGAGAGAATGGGACAGACACAGATACCACATATGAGGACATAGGAACAAACACAGACAAAGACACAAATACACAGCATGCAGATATATGAACTGAAAGAGACTGGGATAGAAAACAGACACCGGAACACAGAGACACAGATACTAGTGGAGAAGGACAAGGAGGGAAGAACATCAACAGATCAATCTGTGTTTTAAGACAATTGTATTGTGTCATTAACCAATATAGGGATATTCAAAACTACTGTACTTGATTTTTTAAGTTAAGCATTAGGGGAGATTCATTGACTGAAAAGGTGTGTAAAACCCTGCAATGGCAACCTTCAGAAAAACAGAAAAGCATATATGATTAATGAGTCTTCCTATTATTTGGGGCAAAACCCCCTCAGATTTTTTTAAGTTTTTTCCTATGTATTAAAAAGCCCATTGTGCAGTCTTTCTATACCATGAGTTGTATCCACCCCCAGTATTATTTTGGGGTCCTACACCCAACCTGGAGGCGATGTGAGGCCCGCACATCACATGCAGCGCTTATAAACGGTCCATGCAGCCCCCATCCTGTTCTCTGGAGTCAAATGATGTCGCTCTTCCTCTGCCCAAAATTCATTCCACCAACAACAACTATCAGAACATATCCCTCTTTTGGATGAAGAACCTATAGTTAAGGGACCTGTTTTCCAACCTCTCAAAGTCTACGAGAAAGATAGAAACCTGGAGTGTCAGTTCTAGAAAATATATATCTATATGGAGAGTTATGCACTTACTAAGTGTTTTTATCTCTAAAACTTTGTTTACATACATAATGCCATAAAAAATACCTAACAATGCATCTTTTTTGCAGTCTCCCTCTTTATCCATGTGGAATGTTGGTTGGTATGTAGATCTAGTGTGCAATTATTAGCTATTTAATTGTTTCACCAGACTTGTCAATGATTGGATTGGCTGGAAAAGTCTTTATACACTCTAAATTAATTTGTAAATACAGAGAAAAGAAATGTGCTGTTGCCCATGCTGTTACTTAAGACTATAGCAGCTGCTTTTAGTAACATGGAACCATTACAATTCTTATGTCATGCTCTGGAACCACTTTTTTCATTTTTTATACTTGTTAATCTAACACAGAGGCTGGAGATGTCCTAACTCACTAGTGAGAAAACTCATATTAGTGAACATAGCCCCAGTCCTAAACAGATTGCACCTGCTCTACAGATGCTGCAATATTCAGTGTGAGTGGTGCACTTGTTTCACCTATAATCTACTTGCCAGTGTTTCCTTTCTATTTCTTCCTCCTTGCTTTACAGAAAAGGTAATGTATATGGCGCTGGAAACAGTGCAGATAGGACAAAGCTTCAGCGGGAAGATTGGATTTAAAAGCTACAAATAACTAAGTATTTCAAATCATGTGAATTATTTACATATTATGAAGTATATGTATAGTGGTAGTGAGTGGTGTGTAAGCAATTTATCTAACCTATGTTATTATACTATATATCTATGTTATTATATCATATGAAATTTTGTGTTATTGCATGTGATACATATTTCTCTATTAATATATGGTAGTGGTACTCAACATCTGGTCCCAGTACTGGTGCTAGTCCCCTAAATATTTATTCATTATAAAACTTAAAGGCAGTTAATGGTACTCTGTTCAAATCAGTGCAAAGCTGAATGAAAATGTAGTAAGTCACATGAAGTATCACCCAGTTAAACATTTTCTGGATTTCACAGCCAGTCCCAATGAGCACTGGAAGGTGACCAGCCAGTCACCAGATCAAGAAAGGCTAAGAATCACTGTTCAATGGAGTCTGCTTTTTGAAAAAGAAGTTCCATATGATAACACAGAGGGTAGAGTTAATAACCTTCCTATATTCCTTCTATATATTATACAGCAAAGGCAAGGAGCTGCAAAGCACTTCAATAAAGTTATGACGGCAATTTTTGGAAATGTACACAGCAGACTTGTCTGAACAGCCCTTGCTTTGAGTACAGGATTCACATTTGGTGTAAAGGCTACAGAATAACTTTGGAAAACAAATATTTGTAGAACTACTCGCATGTCAATTATCATTTTCACTAGTGCCTCTGCATGTGTGTTAATGGAGTATAAAATGAATAGGCATTGAGAATTAATCAACAAAATTACAAAATGGTGTTGAAATGTGGAGTAATATTTTGCTATTTATGGAAAATATAATGCCACTTTTGTAATTGATTTAGTAAATAAAAAACACAATTAAAATATACATAGCTTGTTAGATTGTAAGTTACACTGCACAATACAAATGCAGGTGTAAAGGTAGAGTGAATGCATAATGAAGTTAAAGCTCACTCTCCTTCCTTTCTGCAGTTTTCTTAATATTACAATCTCATCTGCCATTCCGTTGACTTGAGTGGAAAGGAAATAACCAAGTAAGATACTGCAGAAATATAGAGGGTAAGTTTTAACCCCTCTGTAGAAATATGCATAACTATACATTTGAGTGTACCTACTGATCTGAGCAAATCCCATAATAAATAGAATTTACACATGTTATTATTATTGAGAAGGCCAGAAATAAAAGGATATATATTCATAAGGATGAGAGGATAGCAGATTAAAGGTATACAACTTAAGTGTCTCCATACATTGCTGGTGAAGAGGGCTGTGATCTTGGCTTTCTGAAGGCGTCTTCCCAATTTCTGCTCCTGAATCACTGCTTCGTCCAAAGGCTCCATAACCACATTGGAAATATAAATCTAGACAACTGTCACCTACCAGAAAAGACAAACAAAATAAAGTCTAATGTTTTGTCCCAGTTCAAGTAGACATCTCCTCACCATAATGTACCATCACCATATATAAGAGAGTGTCTTCTTCCAAAAACTCTCACTTTTACACCTAACTGATATTCCTCCCCTCTCACTTTCACAGATCATTAACCTGCTTGTAAGTGCTTCATGCTTTGCCTTACCTTCAGACACCTGTCTTACCCCAATACTTGACACTCTGTCTCTGATACCTATCTCTTCCTAACAAACCTGTCTTCCTCCCTCTCTCACACACCTCTCAGTTGCTCTGCGTCCTTTGGAGGGCAGGGGAGGGGGATCATGTGGCAATAATTATTTAGATGTAATGCAGGGTAAGGTAGGTATAGGGTGTCTAGAAGGAGGGGGTACTTCTGACATGTGGGATATTTTACCTGCACTTATTGTGCTACTGATTCGCTCAACTGCCTCCTCCCCCCTGCCCATTACTTCTAAACGGCCCCTTCCCTGCTAGAGAGAGAGATCATGTAACTACACGGCTAGATCTTTGTCACATCCGACTCATTAATGAAATGAGACACACTTACAGCACCTTGGGCAAAGGTCACTGGAAATAAAGGCCTCATGTACCACCCAGAGGGAATGACAGATAGATGGAAATGTGGCTGCAAATGTAACACATGAGGCATGGTCAGCCAATATGATAAGGTGACTGCAGTTCTTTGAGTGGGACAGTGGAGATACTCTGCACACAGCTAACTACCAGCATCACCCAGGATGCCCTGCTTCTACTAACCTCTAAATCAGGCAGGTATAACTGATGGTACTGTTGTTTTCACTTACAAGTCTACGTAGGAGGAAGACACAATTCTGGGATGTCAGCTATACTGTCTGAATGGATCATTGTGCATATAGTAAGTGTGCATTATTGCTAAACCTTAGTTTAATTATTAAACAGATTAGCAGAGACACTATCTAACAGTGCATATTTTTTTAGAGATGTGGACATACCTCTAATCAAATATATACTGCATGAGAGACACACTCCCTGACTCCCCCTTTGTCCTGGAGTCTTAGAAGACAACAGCAGAGACCCCAGAGAAAGAGAGAGCCTGATCATCCAATACATGGATTTACACATACATGCGGTGCTGTACTAAACATTAGGGAAGCTAGAGGGGCAGAGGGGTTGTCTTTCAACAGGGGGCCTTTCCCTTTAAAAGAGAGACAGCTGAGAGGTATTCACTCACACAGTATGTACTCACACAGTATGTATGCACACTCAGCTATGTCATTTTTTACTGGGAAGCTCTGAAATGTGGCATGCAGTTACTATATATTCACTCTTACATCATTTAGCAAATTCACTATAATGAATAATCACTAGTACATTGAGGGTTACATTTATTTGAATATTTTCAACTTGCTTAGTTCTTGTTTTCCAGTGGTAAGAATGATATGCATTAGGGATGAAGATACACCAGATAATAAGAAGCTACCCTGCTATCATAAGTTATAAATAAAAAATGACATGTTGACCTTTATGGTGAAGCCTAGTGGTAGATATTCAAGTGACCCTGGCTGTACCTGCATACTCCATTCTTGGCTGTTTCCTATTCAGTGCAAAATTATATGTGTCTGATTAGACATTAGGGTTCAAAATAAAGACTCTTGACATTGCAATCATTTTATTTGCTGCATTTGAAAAAAGGATAATGTACCACTGTGTGCTTGATTCAAATGCTTATCTTATCTGGGGGCTTGACTCTATCAGCCAATGAGCAGTAATATTGATGTGTGAGTCATACTTGTCTGCCAGTGTGATCTACAAACATATGTATGTTCTGTGCAAATCCAGTTAGTCTCAATGCATTTTAGACAGGCCTTAGTTAAACATTTTCAAGTGAAACTTAATGTTTATAGTATGCACTTTCAAATACATGAAACAAATAAATGTGTTCCAAGTCCCTATAATGAAATTAAAATAATCAATAACTTCTACCTGCTAATCTCAAAGCTGATGTTAAAACTTCATGTTTCAAACAGATGTTGTAAAGAAAACACATACACATACCTAACTTATTGGTACTCACAATTAGGACCTCAAGCACTGAGAATCATTCCCTGTCTTACTGTGATTTTGTTCCCATTAATATTTAACCTGGAAATTTGGCATCTCCTGGGAAATCTGACCTGCTATCACTTTGTGTTGGTTTATGAGTATCTGTATCAGTGTGTGTTCTGGAACGTTGATCGTTGTTACAGTGTGCGTCCATGTGTTCTGGATCATTGATTGTTGTTACATTGTGTGTATCAATGTGTACATCTGATGGTTGAATACTGTGTGTGTCCTTGAATGTCTACTACAGATTGTAGTAAAATAATTTATATATGAAGTTTTATACTATCATCAAGCAGTTACTTGCACTTTTGTTTCAAATAGTTTCCTTTATCCCATGTATAGGGACTTCAGCTTCTTCTCTACTACTATTAAAATACATACATCAGATTGCAAGGTATAAAAGGTATAAAGGCCTTGGCACATGCTACAGTTAATAAAACCATCTTGCAAGCACTTTTAGCACGCAATTGTAGGCAGGGCCAGTTAAAGGATTTTCAACACCACAGATGAACACCATTTTAGAGACCCGAAATAATTTAAAATTTTCCTCAACCACTTGCCTAATTTGCATTTTAATCATTAATAACTTTGCTCTGTGCAAGTAGAGGGAATCAAAATTGATTTTTTCAACTCCTCCTTGTTCACATAATCACCCACTCTCTCCTAGCATAGCAGCTGCCTCTTAGGCAATACAAAACATATTAGTTTCACTAAACTAATTGCTAATGAGTAGTTCATTTTAGTTTTGGTGGCCCTTTTAAACTTGGTGCCCAGGGACTTCTGGGTAACAGCTGTCTAAGATGGCCAGATGTCACTGAACTCATGAGTGTATTTAGGTCTTAAACTGCCATACACCTACTCAGATTTGGAGCTCATCGCACTCCTTTTTACTCCTCCTTACCTCTTGCTATGCTTTGATTTTACGATTACCACAAATATATATGTATATATATATATATATATATATATATATATATGCACACACACACACATATACATATATATACCAAAGGAGGTGGTGACAGCAGATTCAATAGATAACTTTAAAAAGGGATTGGATACATTATTAAATAAAAAGAGCATTCAGGGTTATCCTGGATAATTAGAGAGGGAGTATTGATCCAGGGAGGAGTCAGATTGCCAGTATCTGGGGCAGGGAAGGGATTTTATATTTTTTGCCCCTTTAAGACAATTGGCAAAGTTTCACTGGCAAAAATACAATCAGTATCAGTATCAGGCAAACATACAGTCAGTAACAAAATCTTGTCATTTTTAGCTAAAAAAAAATCTCTAAACCAGTCGTTATCTTACACAAAACACAACCAAACATCAAATATATTCTATCATCGTATTTTGCCCCTCAAGTACTGCATCTCGCTCATTGCTGGCCTCCCTATTGCCCATCTGTCCCCCCTCAAATCCATAATGATTGCCTTTGCTAGACTCATCTAACAATCAGTGCCTACAGCACCTCTCTGCCAGTCACTCAACTCACTGGCTTCCCTAGCCCCTGTAACACCAAATAACATTTAAAAGCATTACCCTAACATATAAAGATGTCAACCATAGTGCACCCCTTATATTTCTGCTCTCATCTCAAAATACTCCACCAACCACAGTCTTCTCTCTGCTAATGTCCTTCTTTTTTCTCTCTTATCACTTGCTCTCACTCTTGCTTTCAAGAATTTTCTCATGCTGCCCCTACTCTATGGAACTCCTTGCTTCGCTCCATAAGACTATCTTCCTGCCTCAAAACCGTTAAAGACTCAATAAAAACAAATCTGCTTAAAGAAGCCTATCACCTTCAGCCTTCATATGCACAACTGAATACTCTACAGTATAATATCACTCACATCCACAATCTACAGAACAACAAACAACCAGCTCTGCTTGCTTGAGTGTATTGCCTTCACACTGCCATCTTGCAGCTTCACCGTCCTATATCACACCCAAACCACTTAGATTGTAAGCTGTGAGTTTTCATGCTTTGTATAGCTGCACAGAAAGTGAAGGTGCTTTATACAGTAATTATATCATTTTTGTATATAGAAGTGCCAGAAAGCAGTGAGAGGAGGAGCGGTGACTGGCTAGGGGAGTATTACAGTATAAAGAAAGACATGTTAGTGTGAGTTCAATTATGTCTATATGTAAGCCAGGAGTTTACATATGATTCTGAAAAAATATGGAGAGCTAGTTGTGGGATTTGAATACTGAACAGCAACGTATTTAGGACATATGAGATCTTTGAATTGAAGAAAATAATAAAATGTAAGTAATGATGATCATTAAAGTAGTGAAAGTAGGAATTGTGAGTCAATTGCCATCTAAAGATCTTCCTCATCATCATGCCTGTTACCATCAGACTGGGTGAAATTGTGCAACTAAACAGAAATATTTTGATAAGGTGGTCTAGTAGTGGGGTAAGGCATAAAATAAAACAATGTTTAGGACATAATGTTGTTTGTGAAGAAGAGAGGCATGCAACAATTCCCTCAGATTCCAGGTTGAATTAGTGGAGTACTGAAGTTAATAAAGTCCAAAATAGTTAATGGTGTATCACAAAGGAAATACATATAATTTACTTGAGAACATTATTTACTGATGTCAGTGCAAAAATAGATATTTTTTTACATTAGTCCCAAACCAGGGACTTCCCATTAGACAGAGTAGCCAGCTATTCATGGTATAAACTACAGACAAAAGAGCCACGGCTACCACAATTAATTGGGAATCTGACATCATTCTGAAGTCATCCATTCACCTTATGGAGAAGGTTAGAGAACATTCCCAGCTTCGTGTGAGGAGCAGCATTGATTGTGCATGACAAGAACTGGAACTAGAGCAGAGGAAAACCAGAAATGATTCAGACCAGACCTAAAGAGTCAATAAGGTATGTACTGAGCCTCAACCACCTTTCTGTCAGTGCAAATAACATAACTATAGCTGCAAAGGCAAGTAAAATATTAGCATGTATTAAGAAGGGTATAGAAGCCAGGGTAGCAAATATAATTCTGCCACTATACAAATCCCTAGTACGTCCTCATTTGGATTATGGAGTACAATTTTGGGCTAGGTGGTTGTCCACAAGTACTCCTAAATCTCTTTCAAAATCTCATACCCCTAGATTTGCTCCATTAAGATTATAAATTGGATTGTTATTTTTCCTTCCCAAATACATAACTTTACATTTATTAATATTAAATCTCATCTGCTATTTAGTTGCCCATTTCTATAATTTATCCAAATCCCTTTAGAGGGAAAGTACATCATTTTCTTATTTAATTACCTTGCACAACCTAGTGTCAGCAGCAGAAATGGAGACAATACTTTCTAGTCCTACTTCTTTAATACATCAATAATAAATATGTTAAAAAGGACAGGACCTAATACTGAACCCTGAGAAACCCCACTTACCACATTTGTCCAATCTGAGTATGTTCCATTTACCACAACCCTTTGCTTCCTCTCTTTTCGTCAGTTCTCAATCCATGAGCAGATATTTACTGCAATACCTGTACACCTTAGTTTGCACAATAGTCTTCTGTGTGGCACTGTATCAAAAGCATTTGCAAAATCCAAAGACTACATCCACTTACCTTGATCCAAGTTCCTACTAACCTCCTCATATAAACTAATTAGATTTTTTTGACATGACATATCTCTCATAAATCCTTGTTGACTCCTACTTACAATCCTGTTCAAATAGACAAGTTCTATTATCCCTTATTAATCCTTCGAAAAACGTTCACACTACAGAAGTAAGGCTTACAGGTCAACAATTTCCTGAATTTGCTCTTGCTCCCTTATTAAATATAGGTATCACATCTGCTTTTTTCCCAGTCATCTGGTAGCAATCCTTTGTTGAGTAAATCTTGAAAAAATATATTTATTGCATTCCTTTGCACAACGGGTCTTTAAGTAGTTATGTGGAAAAAATTGATAATCTTGGATGGGTGATACCCGAGGATGTGTCCACAGTATGTACTCACACTTGGGAATATGTCACTGGTGTGCATTCAAAGCCGTCAAGTGTACTGGAAGCTATATGCATGCACACACAAAATAATTGGCAGCATGCTGGTACCTATTAGTTCACTGTCTAGGGTACACCGACATGTAAATCTGGACCTGTATGGAACAATGAATATTGACAGAAGTATGCAAGTGGGTGTCATGGAGCAGAATCAACATACTGTTAATAATAAGAATGGTACAGGATATTTATATTAGGCGTCTGCTGACCAGGAATTTAAAAAAATAAAATAAAAATGACATAATGTGTCCAGAGAGTTTGAAAACTCACAAAATTGTATCTGTTTTCTTCATCCTGTAATCTGTTAGAATTCATCCCATGTAGGTCGACGTATTTTGTATATTCATGTGTGCTGTTGTATCTATGAAAGTCGATATCTGACCATGTTTGTTGGCTACTTATTGCACATATCTGTATATTTAAAATCTCCATCTGTGACACTGATTGAACTTTTCTGTTCCACACATTATAGGCCGCAATGTGTTAATACTTTCGCATTAAATTTGCTGGTCTCACATTACAACAGTGAATAATTTGCGGTTCTTACAGAGCATATGAGCAATGTGCACATTATAATGAAATGTATATTATATCTATATAAATATTTTGAAGTGCTGCACCTGGGCCGGTCACTTCTATTTAACTGACACAACGTTGTGTTCATGTATGTATCTCTAGGAAGAATGCTACTTTCTTATATGGCGCTAAGTCTTGTTTGGCAGTTTCCTTGCCAACCAAAGCACAACACTGGCCATCGAATTGATAAGATAGTCACATGCCTTAGCAATGCTTTATCTTCACACTGCTTACTGTTGCATCTTTACTGTGGATTCTCAGCTGTAGCTGTGGTTTTGGTGGCTCTGGAGCTTATAAAGTATCAACTTTGAAGTGGAGCAATGAAGCATCATGGTTTTTGTCTATGTCCATAAATGTTGGTGCTCCAGTTCCTACGTCAATGTATACAGTTACATAGTTACATTCAGCCTCATTATATTGGAGCCCTGTATCTTCAGCGTGAGGCCCGCAATGGCTGCGGACTTGAAAATCCCCTGTGTTACGGGGCTATTAAATTGGAAGGGGCTGCGAGCTACGGGCCAGAAACGCAAATACGTAACCCAGGCTGTCGCACGTTGGATGCGCGGCCGTGAACAGGATCAGTTAGTCAAACCCGTAGTGACTGGCTAGACGTAGCCAATAGAAAAAGAGATTTCCCTCATGGCTGATGAAAGCCTGCGGGAAGTTAAACACTGAACCAATGCCACGGGGGGTACTCCAAGCACCTGATGTTAACCCCTCTATCCCATCGGGACCCCTGCAGTATCCCTACATTACCCCTTGCAGTGGGACCCCAGCTGCATTTAAAATGTCTAATGTTCCACCTTGCGCTCCTGAAAGGACTTTAAAATTAACCCATGCCGTGGGGATACTATAAGTACCCCCTGCACCTAAAATGAACCCAATCACTCATGGGGGTCTATATAGACCCTCATGAGCCTCTAATTAACCCCCTCAGTTCAATTGGGGTCTATATAGACCCTTATAGGACACTATTAACCTCTATAATAATAATAACACTATAAGTGCCATGAGGGTCCTCTAAGACGCTCATGACCCAAAGTCTAAGCACTACACTACCCTTTCCTACACTATCACATTCTATTAACCCCCTCAAATTAATTAACTAATTGGATAGAGGGGGTTAATAGGATAGGATAGAGGGGGGTTACTTAGTTAGAGGGGGTTAATTTAGATTTCTTAGTTTATTGGGGTGGCTAATAGTGTAGTGTAGGCTAGTTCTTAGACTTAGTGTCATGACACTTATAGTGTTAATTGTGAGGGTTATTCCCATCAGGGTCTGTTTGAGTGATGGGGTTCATTTTAGGTTCTGTGGGGGTACTTACAGTACCCCCGCGGCAGGGGTTAATATTTTAGTTAGTTAGTTTAGATACTCCTAGATTTCAATATCAGATTCCCCCAGGATTTGCTCCATTAATATTATAAATTGCATGGCTATTTTTTTTTCCCAGATGCATAACTTTCTGCCCATTCCTCTAATTTATGCAAATCCCTTTGGAGGGAAAGCATATCATTATCTGATTGAATTACCGTGCACAACTTTGTGTCATCAGCAAAAATGGAGACACTACTTTCCAGTCCCACTTCTAAGTCATTAATAAATATGTTAAAAAGGAGAGGACCTAATACTGAACCCTGAGGAACCCCACTTACCACATTAGTCCAATCGGAGTATGTTGCTGTCACAATTTGCTACTTCAATTGGACTTGGTAAGAACCTGGTTCAAACTTATCCATCAGAATCGTGCGGTTCTTCTACACCTCTGATAGCAGAAGATGGACCTAACCCAAGTACCATGCCCAGGAGCTTGCTTCAACAGATCAGGAAATCAGGAACACAATAGCCACAAACTGTGACTATTCTCCACCACTGGATACACCATACAATCCCTTAGAATATTAGGATTAATTCACATAATTAAACTTACACCTTGATTATGTACAGTAAGTCCCAAAAAATTGCCACACCTTTATTTAGACTGTCACATTTATACAGTTTTCTAGTCACAGGCTGGCCAATCACAACAGCCCCCACTCCTTAGGTACACAGAAGAGAGACTGATTAGCAATAGCCTGCCCCTGGTTCGCTGGGAGACCCAGTACATCTTGTAATGTCAGACCTTCAATTACCCCTGTAGTGCAGCAAGTTAATTATTAGGCCAAGTTAGCGTATTCTAAGTTGTTGACGTTCCAGTGGTACTTCAAGTAGAACAATACTGGAGACCCTCTATCTTATTTGCTTACATGACCTGCTTATCTTGTTAGGCTCTTGCCCTTTTCATCTGATCCTCTAGGGATATATTCATGTGTTGGCAACTTTTTTCTGTGCTGAGAATTCCCTTATGTCCAGTAGTTCTCACTCCGGTTCCCCTTGTCCCTGGGACCCCATCCCTATACTGTTTTAGCTTCCTTATGGACAGACAAGCAGTTTAAAACCAAACATCCACTTAGTATTACAACCTACATGTATTACTTGTAATCAGCTTACATTATAATAATAATAATTATACATAAATAAACAGAACCATGAAACAACATATATGTAACAATACACCTAGAACTATAATACAGGGGGGGGGGGGGGGACAGCACATGGGGCCCTAGACCAGAGTCATCTGTCTGAGCATAGTCTATGATCGCCAGGGTCACGGAAAATAGGGAAACTTATAACAGTCCATAGGAGAATCCTGTGGGATATAACTGTTGCCAGCCCAGGCCCATAGCATTTTACTAACTCTGCAGTCCAGAGGTTTCCCTGGGCATGACAGTTCCATTTACAACAACACTTTGCTTCTTGTCTTTTAGCCAGCTCTTGATCCATGAGCAGATATTTACTGCAATTCCTGTATCCCTTAGTTTGTTCAATAGTCTTCCACATCCACTGAGTTGCCTTGATCCAGGTTTCTACTAACCTCCTCATATAAACTAATTTGATTTGTTTGACATGACCTATCCCTCATACATCCATGTTGACTACTACTTAAAATCCTGTACAAATAGACATATTCTTATATATTATGCCTTATTAACCCTTCTAATAGCTTTCCCACTACAGAACTGAGGCTTGCTGGTCTATAATTTCCCATATTTGCTCTCCCTTATTAATGATAGGTATTGCCTCTACTTTTCAAAAGTCATCTGGTAGCGACGCTGTGTTCAGTGCCAGATCTACCTTTTTTGAGCCCCTAGGCAGTAAAGTGGAGGAGCCCTGTGAGTGAGTGCACAAGGTATGTATGTACCCATTTTTCCCTTTTGTGTGAGTGTATATCACTCTCTTACTGTTACTCACACACGCCGAGCAATTACTTGTTTATTAAATGCATTTTAAGGTGGGTCATATTATTTATATTTTTCTAAGCTAAAAAAGGGGTGCCCTCCACAGGGAAGTGCCCCTAGGCAGCTGCCTAGTTGGCCTAATGGGTAATCTGGTCATGCCCTGTGTTGAGTGAATCTTGAAAAATATATATTATATTATATTTATTTTATATTATATTTATTTTATTATATTATATTATATATGTTATATTTATTTATGTTTAAAACAATAAGACAAATACTTTGGGCCTCATTCTATTAGAAGCCGCAGCCGTTGCGGGGCCGCAAGGACCGGCCGCAAGCTATTCTGCTATTCTATTCCCTTACGGCCGGGGATTCCGGCAGGCTTGCGGCCGGTGCCTTGCTATCTCTTGCGGCCGCTCGCGCCGGAGGAAAGCCTTTGATCTAAAACGGCCGCAAGAGATTTGCAATTCAATTGCTCCGGGAAACCTCTCTGCAAGGCTAAAAGCGAGCCGCAGCTTACTTGCAGGAAAGAGGTCTCGCTAGCACCAATTAAGCACATAAAATAGCTCAAATAAAGCCATCCTGCACTTTGAGAAGACTATAAAGGGATTTTTGGTGTTAGAAAAAATAGCACATAATTATCCTGTACTCAAATCCGTAAAATATTTTATTTTTAATATCCGTAAAATATCCATGTAAAAAGTCCAGAGTGCTTGGAGCACCTCAGACACACCCACGCCGCAGCCGGAAAATAAACAGTTAATTTGAACTCGGGTTTGGGCAGATGTGCAAGCTTGAGAGTGGGTTCCTTTTAATCCTCATGTCCCCCAATATGATCCCTAGCATTTACAGAGCTGTACAGTGCAGGCTTGAATTTATTTTTCAGTTTTTATATTTCACAGCTTACGGCCGGTTTCAAGATATGCGGCCGGCCGTAAAAGGAGATCCTTGCGGGGCCGTATAATAGAATCGCGAGTTAACTGAACCCCCGCAAGGAATCGCAGCCTTACGGCCGATTTACGGCCGATAATAGAATGAGGCCCTTTGTGTTTATCCATGTGAAGAGGTCAGACGATACAGTTTAGATAAATACGACAACTACTGAATAACCTCTAGTTTGAAGGTTAATCTATTTGATATTGAATAGCTCCGTGTAGGAGAAATTTAAAGAACACAAAAAACAACCTCGTTAGCAATCATTTATTGTTTTATAAGTTGAAAAAGGAAAATGGTGAAGGAGTAATCACAATGTAAAGTATGTACAATGCCATGGAAAAAAAATTTGACCTGCGAGTCATGGAATTGAGAATTGCTGAAACACAAATTGACATTGTTGATAATAAAAACATTTTTAAAAAAATGAAGCGCCATCATCATGAGCCAGGTGATGAGCGCCAAAGGCGCTCATCAAGGGGCTTGCGTTGACGCCAAAGGTGCTCAAGCGCTAGGCCTATAAAGTAACAGGGGGAGAGGCTTGCAATGAGTGCCTCAGCGTTGTGTGGCAAACAGCATTGCCGGGCTTACAATTTTACTCCCGTCATTTTTGATAGGGAAATTTCTAGTAATAATATACAAGTCTATTAGTGACAGATCAGATTTGTCCAACCTTTTTGCAAGAAGTCAAAACACATATTACTTCCACAGAGAAAATAATGTATCAACACAAAAGATATCTGGAGTCTATTTTCCTTACAGAAGCACCAAAATCTATTTTGCTAACTTGATACAGTAGGTTTAGTGGAATACTAACCAGGGTGGTGTTATAATCACCAGGACATTAAACAGCCTGCTCATGTTAAACGGTTGCAACATACATCTCTGGTGCAGATATATATATTATTTCCTGTCAAACCATTGTTTTCCATGTCCATCCATGTTTCTGATTGGACAACCTTCTAATAGACA
This sequence comes from Discoglossus pictus, assembly GCA_027410445.1. NCBI lineage: Eukaryota > Metazoa > Chordata > Amphibia > Anura > Alytidae > Discoglossus > Discoglossus pictus. The sequence continues at coordinate 369,983,000 of CM050165.1, read as the reverse complement.
AACCTTTAGAAAACTGACTTGTACAGTGCACATAAAGACAAGCATACAATTTCATAATAAGATGTTTGTTGATTATTCATTTAATAATCTACAGTGTCTCTCTGTCTATCTTTCTCTTGGTGTATCTATGGCCATAGGGAAAATAGTCTGCCTTTTCTATATCCTCTATGGGTGCTTGGTTTTACTCAGCTGCAAATGCATAAGAAAGATAGGTAAATGGCTACATGAAATATATCAACAGTTAGCATTATTGTTTTAATTAAAAAAAATATGAATTGAATAAAAGAACCAGGTTTGAATTGCATTATCAAACCCAGCTAATTAGGGGCCATAACTACACCATATGTGATTCTAGTTATTGCTTGTGCCTCAGCAATAAGAACCTCGGGATTGTTGTGGAAAGCCTGAATATTATCAGTAGTACGTGCAAATTTCTCAGACCAGTGTACATATATAGTATCTCCTGCCCTTCCCTCCATTCTCTAGCACTCTTATCATGTTTTTAAGTGACCTGTATCTAAATATGCAATGCCACTTTCAAATCTGTCCAATGGTTTAAGATGTAAAGCACTTCAACCCATCCTGTAAAGGAAGTTTCAAATGTTATATATTAAAAATAACTACATATGTTAAATACATGTGTGCTTAAGCTTAATTAGACCCACTGTGTATTATAAATGTCAAACTTAAATGTGAATTTGTTCAAAAGCGATAATGTTTATTGCCAAATGATGAATTTAAAAGACATATGCCGCTATGTAAATCAGGTGCTCTAAGATAGGGCACTGCTGTAAATCGGCTGCGGGAGCTTTTTTTCCCTATGTTCTACACAAATGTAAATCTTTAGATTAGAGTACTCGGTGTACAGCCATAAATCCTGTCTTAGCCACAACAGAGTTCTTTGCAGGGAGCAGCAAAACCAAGCTTTACAGATGAGACAGAGCTCTAGCAGCCAATAGGAAATTGGGAACGTCATAAATCTTATAATGAGTGCCCTAACTAGGCTGCGGCAAGGAAACATTAGAGATGTATATAAAGTCATCTTTTTTTATTTATTAAAATATTTTGATAAAATATTTTGCAATTACAGCACTGCCCTGATTTGCAAGTGATCCCTAAAGTCTTATTAGCATAGGGTTTAGGTGTCAACGTGTAAGGGAGTAACTTGTAATATATTATCAGTGCAGTCTCAATGGAGATTTCTGCCCTGCTTTTGGGCTTTGTCATGAAGTTTACTCGTAGCGGTGACTCGTAGGAGTTCTCTTACAATGTTTAAGGGATGGGGGATTAGCATAGCTAGGTAGGATTTACTGTACTACTGTGATCAGAGATGAGGATAGGGCTCATAGAAATGAAATGTGATAGTACTTTAAAGGCCAGATCATCTAGTTTCAATATAGCTCATGAAATGTAGTCAGAGCCCTCATGATGTTTCCAAACCAAAGCATGTATTTTGAAAAATACTCTATTTCACATTAAAGAGAGCATAGTGCAAGCCTGCAGTAACTAATCCTTCACTAAAACTTAGTGTCCCTGGTCAGAGTATGGAATTTGTAACCCATTTTCCACTTCTACCTTCCACCTGATATTTGATATAATTGTTTTACAGCTTTGGGCATAAGAGCCTAGTTTTGATCATTTAATGTCCCTGTATATTAATACTGAAAATAAAGATAAAAAGTCATGGGCAAGACCAAGGGCTTAGGAGCTGGGGGTACAGGAGGGATACATTCCTCCCAGATTACATGGGGATTGCCTATTATTATAAAATCTAGATGTCAAATTAATTATGTGGAGACCTTGTTATATTTTGTTTATTTAGCATCCTAGTGTGTACCATTCTTCTTTATTTAGTTTTTTGAGTGGGAGAGAGCAGGTCTGGTTTCACACAATTCCTTCACCACCAGTATTTGAAGTGCTCCATGACTTAGCATCCAACTATTTCTCTCCTTTACTTATCCCCTTATACAATAAAGATATTTTAGGTAAATTGTGCCATATGCACTTTTATTAAATACATGTCAGCATGACAGAACACATAACTGGTCTCTTGACCAACCACAAGGTTCTGCACTAGCACTTTTGCTGCCAGGTAAGCCCCCATGGACTGACCAGGCATCCTTTTGCCTACTAACCTTAACTGGACCAGGTTCTACCTAATAAGCAACACCCTTAAGGAAACACATAACCCAGATTCCTGGTCTCCCCAACCTAGGCTCTTGGCAGCAAAAACGCCTGCCACAAGCTAACTGCTATCACCAAGGATGCAATTTGCTTCCTACACCTGAACCCAAAACAGCCATAAATCCTTTGCGCAGGGTGAGTAGAAAAAGACCTAATCCCATGGCATCAACATGAACCCCATCCCTGAGAAACATACTCAGGGGATTTAAGAATGGTGTGCCTATGAGATGTACTGCCATTTTTTAAATAAAATATGCTATTGTCCTATTAATCTTTTTTCTAAAATGTTCTAACTTATCTGAACAAACAACAGTGAAACCTAAAAAGTCACTTTATTTAATTTAATTTAAATTCAAACCATAGCGCTTATAAAAATATATGACTTAAAAAATCTATGTCATTTGGACTTTAATGCAAAACAGACATACAAACTCAAAAGAAAAAATGGTGAATGGCACGTTATAGCATAGAAGATAAGTTCTATGATCTTGGTGGATCCTACTGCCTGGAAGACTCTCGAACAGAAGCCCCAAATCTAAATTTCCTACTATAAACAGAAGGAAACAAAAACAATTGGATATATATGTGGTTTTGAAAGTCCTTTCATTTAAAAAGAAAGGTAAAATATAGGGTAGGTTAAAATCAAAGAATTTGTCTACACATACAGTATCATATAGGACAATATGGTGATTACATATAGTATCATGTATGGAAGTGCTCCGCTGTCAGTTTTCAATACATAAATGCATGCCTTGCAGGCTGTAACATTCAGGAATGGTTTTGCTTAGTCCTTCCTTTCGAGAACCTCACAAGTATATTTATTGTATCCATCATAACTGAACTTTCTAGAGTAACTTATTTTGCAAAACAACTTCTGTTTCACTGCTATGACGGTTTCCACAGAGGCTATGTGTATACTGTTATACTGGTATAGTATACACATAGAGCCTCATTCAATTGCGAGTTGCACAATTGAATAGGGCCCTATATAAGCACATACAATATTTTTTTACAGAACTTTTTAGTTAATGAACTTCTATCCAAAAGCAAGGTCTTCACTAACTAAAAACTTCTGTCAAAAAAAATATGCTATGTGCTTATATAGAGCCCTATTCAATTGGAAAAATTGCAATTGAATGACGACCATAGCCTCTGAGGAAACCACCATATTTTCAAAACAAGTTACTTTAGAAAGTGCAGTTATTATGGATACAATAGATATACTTTTGAGGTTCTGTACTATGGCATAGTGTAGTCAGTACAAGAGCCCAAGAGCAGTCTGTGCTTGCAAGAATTAAAGTACAGCCTGTGCCTACAAGAATCAAAGTGTAGACTGTGCCAATAAGAACCATAGTGCAGCCTGTGCCTATAAGGACCAAAGTATAGACTGTGCCTATAAGAACCAAAGTGTAGCCTGTGCCTATAAAAAACAAAGTGCAGCCTGTGCCTATAAGAACCAAAGTTCCAAGCAATAAGCTCTCTCCTCCTCCTCTACATCACCACCATCCAATTGGTGTTTCAAGTCCTCTTAGTACAGTTCAAGTGAAGATAAATTCTATGTAATTCTATGTTATGTTTGATTTTTATTTATGTCTGTTTAGTTTTAAGGTTTTGTATTCAAAAACAAGTCCATCAGTTCAAAATAAAATGTGAAAATTCTTGGGTCCGGAATGGATTATTTCAATTTATATTGATCCCTATGAAACTCATCCTACGATCCTGAACGGATTAAGGATGAGTTCCAAGCAGTGGCGTAGCAAGGTGGGGTGAGGGGGGGGGGCGCATCTAACCTCCTCTGACCTATGGGGTAGAGGAGGAGCCTGAAGGTGAGAACACGCAGGGGAGGAGCCCCCAGTGAGCATGAAGCAGGACTCCTATGGCCCCCTGCGACACCACTCAGCCTCCCCCGGCCCCTCACCACCAAACCGCCTACTGCAGCCCCCTATCTGCCTCCCGGAGCATCCCGTCGCCCCGACTCTTTTTTCCGCAGCCTCCCGCCCCCCCCCCCCCCCTCCCTCACTCTGCCTTCTGCGGCCCCACTGGGAATCCTGCATCAGACTCATCCCCAATCGGTCTCGCCCGGCCCCATGGGGTCCCCTCATCCCCCAATCTTTATCCTGTGTCTGCAAGAGTCAATCAGCAGCATGTGTCTTTAAGAGTCCAAGTGCAGCATGTCTGAGCCTGTAAGTTCCAATCTGCAGCCTGTTTCTGTAAGAGCCAATGTGCAGCCTCTCCCTGTGAGGAGAAGAGAAAGATAAGTGAGAGGGAGAATAGAAGGGGGGGGGGAGGGGGAGAGAGTGAAATAGAGAGTGGGAAAGAAAGCAAGGAAGGAGAGAGAGAGGAAGGAGAGTGTGAGAGAGAGGAGGGAGAGAGAGATAGAGAAAGTTGGTAGATGTAGAGAGAAAGGAGCGAGAGAAACAAAGGGAGAGGGAGGAGGGAGAGACAGAAGGGGAAAAGAGAGAGGGGGGTGGAGGGAGAGATAGAAAGGGAGCTTGAGAGACAGAGGGATAGAAAAAGGAGAGAGCGAGGCAGGGAGAGGGAGCGACAGAAGGGGAGAGAGAGAGGTGAGAGAGGAGAGGAAGAGGGAGGAGGGATAGAACGAGAGGAGGGAGAGACAGAAGGGGGAAAGAGAGAGGGTAGAGAGGAGGGAGAAAGAGGGGAGGGAGAGGAGGAAGAGAGAGGTAATGGAGAGAGAGACAGAAGGGGAGCTTGAGAGACAGGAGAGAAAGAAAGACAGGGAGGGAGAGGAGGGAGGGAGAGAGATGAGGGAGAGGGAGAAACAGAAGGGGAGAGAGAGAGAAGAGGGAGGGATATAGAGAGAGGAGAGGGAGAGAGAATGGGGGACTGAGAGAAAACGGGGGACTGAGAGAAAACGGGGACTGAAAGAGAGAAGGTGTGAGTTAGAGAGATAAGGGGGAGTGATAGAGACAGGAGAGGGGATATATAGATAGATAGATAGATAGATAGATAGATAGATAGATAGATAGATAGATAGATAGATAGATAATGTATAACATTCACAAGGGGTTGATGGGGGCGGCAAGTTCAGGGACAACCCGTGGTGACAAAAGTTCTAGCTACACCACTAATTCCAAGGTATATATATATATATATATATATATATATATATATATTTATATTTATTTTACATGGTTGTTGAGAGTAACAAAAGATACAAGAAATGCAATCATACTGAAGTGAAAGCAAATGCTTACAATGAATGCACAAAACATTTAATTAATTATACTGAATTGTGACAATCCTTCTTGCCAGTGCATTCAGTGAGACTAATGGAAATCTTGTTAATTTGAAATCCCCTGTTGAGAAAGCAGACATTCAAGGCAATGCATACCCACAGTAAAGCATAATTGTTCATAGTTGAGAAATTAAATATTAAAATATTGCATTCATTATAAAGTGTAATTTGTCAGAAACACGTATTGTAAGCATAGCACCACAGTGGTACTTCAGGACTGCCCATGTATTGTTTTATGGATACAGATAGAGAATGAGAGAGACATGTCAGGCAGAGCATTACATTCTTTTAAAACAGGGTAAGGCTAAAATGTTTTGCCTTCAATGACAGAGGAGGCTGTAAAGTAGGGGTTGCGATTTGTACAGCAATCCCCCACAAACCTACTCTTTTTCTATCACCCCATGTATACATAATAAAATAATTACAGATAAAAGAAACACCAACATACAATACATAGCAGACTGAAATACAGCCATGTGGAGCTAACAACGGTAAGCAAAACTTCATATTTTTGTTTGATATCAATGCCTGCAATAATCTATGGTGCTGTGATGTATCTTCCCACCCCAGAATTTATTTGGCTCCCAGGATCCATAATTGCTGAGCCCATTGATCAAACTATCATGACTTAGGATCTCATCAGGTAAGTATTATTGCCAGTGGACCAAGAGTTCACATGCCATACTGATTTGATCAATGGCCCCAGCAGACGTAGCTTGAGCACAGTATTATTTTTTACTAGTGAATTGCCCGTCAAAAAATGACGGCAATGAAATTGTAAGTGAGCTAATGCTGTTTGGTGTATAATAAAATAAATAATAAATTAATAAAGTAATATACTTTACCTATTTTTAAGTAATATATGCAGGAATCATTGTGTTGAAGAGCTGGCAATCTGTTTTGATGTTGCTGCAGCATTAGTGGTGTGGAGCTGCTGTGTAAGCATGCTGAATGTGTGCAGTGTAATGGTGTGCGTGCGCGAGGCAAATCCGTTAGCGTAGCTGTGTACTTCCGCATTGTATAAGCTATTGTTCTAAAATGGCGGCTAATGTGTGGTATGCGGCTGTAGCTGATTTAGCGTCCTTTGTTTTCTATCTCGTCCGACTTTTTCGGAATATCCGTAGCTGTTTGGTGGTGTTTTGCGTGTTTAGGGTCCTTTAGCCTCGTTTTCGTTTTGTTCGGCGGCCATTTTTTCGCTCGCTTAGGTGATTTTCCGGTGTTGAAACTTCGAAATTTGTACTTAAATCGAGGTGTAACTTGATGTGCAGAGGTCCTGGGTGCCCCCCTTGCTGTGGGTAAGCTTTTTATGTGTTTGTTGTTTGTATTTTTTGTGTTTGTAATGTTTTTTGGGTCGCACGGGTTGCGTCCTTGTTTTTTAATCTCGTAGGTGTTTTTCGGCAAAGCCGTAGGTGTTTGGTGGTGTTTTGCGTCTTTAGACTGCTGTAGCCTCGTTTTCGTTTTTTTCAGCTGGCATTTTTTCTCTTGCTTAGAGAATTTTTCAGTATCTAAACTCTTTTATTTTGAGTTAAATTGAGGTGTAACTTTAGTTTTCGAGGTCCTGGATGCCCCCTCTTCCTGTAAGTAAGCTTTTTATGTATTTGTTGTGTGTATTTGTTGTATGTTTAATGTTTTGATGTGCGCGTGTTGCGAGGTCGTAATGGGTCGTAACGTGTCTTGTATTTTCCTTGCTTCCCAACGTAAATTTTGCGAGGGTCGCAGTTGCTGGCAAGCAGTGCGCATGCTTGCAACTATATATGTGATAACTGTTAGAAGTTATGCTAATCCTAGCTTCACTACTACACTTTTTAAAAGTATCTATATTTAGTAATCTATTCAACTTTTAAAGATACCTAGATACTTATGCTGTGTGTAACTACTGGAGAGCGGACTACTACTAAAAAAACATCCTGATAATTAATTCTAATCTGTTCTTAGATGCGTTAATAATTCTTTATAATTATAGCAGCAGTTGTGTTGATGAGTATTCACTATATCTCAGTAACCAGACTCCATTCTTTGCATCTCTGTCAAATGAAAGTAACATGAGCTTTTTAGTGAACAAATACATCAAATGAAAGAGTGTCAAGTAACTCCCACATCGTTAGACGTCGTATGTCTGTACTGGGCACGCAATGAATGTCACAGCTTTCAGTGGGCTTGGCTCTTATGTACTGATCACCCAAACAGAAATGATTGCATTGTTTTTGCTTGTTTTGTATTTCTCAGCTCCCACTGCCTCTCTTTTAAGTGAAATTCATTCTGTCCCTCCCAAATGTCCCATTTATGAATGGCTAATGCAACATTTTAAATTACTACTGACATATCATATTTATACTAACCTCTTGAAAGTTTGTCAATGAGAATTTTTTCAAGATAAAAAAAAAACAGCCTAAATTTTAACAATTGTCCATTTCTGCTTTAGTGGTGGGGGCATTTCTTTTTTTCTAGCATGGTTATTCACTTGGTAGGTATCTTGAATATAGATAAGATCGATTGAAATGCTGCCACAATGTTATGAAACTTTATAAGACTAAATGAAGTTCAACAATGGAATCACTCTCCTCCCTCAGTATACTAAATAAAACATTGTCTCAAAAATGTTTTTAGGCTTGTGATATATTTAGTTTGTTATTAGTTTGTTACATGAACAAGAAGTTTTCATCCAACTATAGTGGTGTTTGGGACACTTTGCTGGAATTGATGCCATATTTAGCAGATAGCAATTCATCAACAGTACATCTGCTTTAAAAAATGTGTGTTATTCCTTGAGCAGCTGAAGAGGTCATGACCAGTGAAGCCCACTCATTATAATGTTATTACGTATGCTTGAACACAGCATAGTCTTATAGAGCCCGATTAGTTATATACCGTACATTTACAATGTCATGTATGCCCAATACTTATACTATTTTGTTCCTTCCATTCCTTGGGCCTCATTCAAATGTGATTTGGCCATTTGAATAGGGCTCTATATAAGCACAGAGCATATTTTTTTACAGAAGTTTTTAGTTAGTGAAGACCTTGCTTTTGGATACAAGTTCACTAACTAAAAACTTCTGTAAAAAAAGATGCTCTGTGCTCATATTGAGCCCTATTCGATTGCCCAAAACGCAATTGAATGAGGCCCCTTATCTTTAAATATTCAATATCATTCCTCCAATACCTATGGCAGACAAGAAAGATAAATTGTAGCAGTTTAGTTTAATGTGCTTTATTGTGAATGATTTGTTAGGGTATCTGTCAGAACAGGGAAACCCGGGGGAACTTCACCACAGAAAGAACTCTTGTACTCCATTAAGGGACATAGAGTGTTACATACACTCCAGGCTGGTCCGGAGTGAGAGGAGCTGTACACCCCTCCCACTAGTCTGTCACTGGCTCTGTCCTCTTAAGGTGGATTACTACAGTTAACACTATATATATATATATATATCACATATATAGTTGTGAGCATGCGAGTTGTTGCTAACGCTTGCGGGCTCGCATAGCGAGCCCGCGGCCCTTGCAAAGCGAGGGCACTGGGCGAGGGTCTCAGTTGCTGGCATGGAGCGCCGAAGGTGCTCCATGCCAGCAACTGCGACCCTCGCAAACTTCACGTCGCAACCCAATTAGCACGACACACACATTACGACACTCGCAAACAACATACGACACACGTTCACACACATTACGGCCTCGCAACACTCGGACGCAACTCGCGAACATTACAAAATTAAAAACACAATACATACACACAGCACATACATAAAAACCTTACCTACAGCAACAGGGAGCATCCACGACTTCAAAAATGCAACTTACACCTTTATTTCACTCAAAATAAAAGAGTTTGCACAATAAAAACTTTGATAAGCGAGAGAAAAAATGGCCGCCGAACAAAACGAAAACGAGGCTACACACGCAAACACCATACGAGACACGTTACCACACATTACGACCTCGCAAACATCGGACGCAACACGCCGACATACAAACATTTCAAACACAATAAATACACACAACACACACATAAAAAACTTACCTACAGCAAGAACGATCCAGCACCTCAAAAAACCAAGTTACACATTGATTTCAATAAAAATAAAACACTTTAGACACTAATGAAATCGCTAAGCGAGAGAAAAAATGGCCGCCGAAAAAAACTAAAACGAGGCTACAGCACTCTCAACACGTAAAACGCCACAACACACTCGCAAAACAACACACGAAACTCGCAAAACACCACGAAGCACCAACGGATAATCCGCAAAGACGCATAACACAGATAACCCGCCATTTTACGCCAATGCGGAAGTACACCACTACGCTAACGGTTTCGTCTCGCGCACGCACACTCTTACACTGCACACATTCATCACGCTTACACAGCAGCTCCACACCACTAATGCTGCAGCAACATGAAAACAGATTGTCAGCTCTTCAACAGAATGCTTCAAAATAGGTAAAGTATATTCATTTATTCATATATTATATATTTTACTATTACACACCAAACAGCATTAGCTACCTTACGATTTGATTGCCGTCATTTTTTTACGGGCAATTCGCTAGTATATAATATATATCAACAATGATATACAAGCAGAAAGAGTGTTATACCTGGGGTTGGGGGGTAGGAGATCAGAATGGGGGACCTTGGGGGTAGGAGATCAAAATGGGGGAAATGGTGGGGGGTAGGAGATTAGAATGGGGGACCTATGGGAGGGGGGTAGGAGATCAGAATAGGGGCCCTGGGGGGTTAGGGTTAGGAGATCAGAATGGGGGACCTGGGGGAAGTTGGGGGTAGGAGATCAGAATGGGGGACTTGGGGGGTTGGCGGTAGGAGAGCAGAATGGGAAGCCTGGCAGGGGTGGGAGATCAGAATGGGGGCCTGGGGGGATGGGTGGTAGGTGATCAGAATGGGGGACCTGGGGGTGTGTGGGGTAGGAGATCAAAATGGGGGACCTGGGGGGGAAATCAAAATAAGGGACCTGGGGTGGGGGGGAGGGGATCATAATGGGGGACCTGGAGTGGGGGGGAGGGGATCATAATGGGGGACCAGGGGGTGGAAGATCAGAATGGAGGACCTGGGGAGGGTAGGAGATCAAAAAAGGGGACCTGGGGAGGTAGGGGTAGGAGATCAGAATGGTGGACCTGGGGGGAGGCCCAGGATCCCCATTCTGATCTCTTACACCCCACCCCCCATTCTGATCTCCTACCTCACCCCCCCTAGGTCCCCCATTCTGATCTCCTACCCCCCACCCCCAGGTCTGTATAACACTCTTTCTGCTTGTATATCATTGTTGATATATATAGTGGTGACCTGTGGCGGCTGGTGAACTTTCAAGTTGGAGGAGCACCAGAGCAAGACATGGCTCCCCCTCTTACATAGACCCCACCTATTTTTAAACTCCTCCCCCTGTTGTCATATTGAGCTTGATATGCCCCGCCCAATTACCTTATACTTGCCCCGTCTATTAAAATAGACTCCACCTACTGATTTTTTAATACTGTTCAAAAATTCTAGAATCTTGGGATTCAGGCAAATAATAACATTTCTCTTCTGCATGAATGCAATGACACTCACCAACAGTTGACTCTCCTTCTCTGGGTGTCTTCAAGTGTAGTAGTCCAAAAGAGGCTGCAGCCGCAGAGTGTTTGGACCTGGGTGTGATATAAAACAAGCAAACAAATCAGAGAGTGCAAGACCCCAACCGTACTTAAAAACACTTATGAAACCAAGCAAGACTATCTAGGCCCCCACCATATCTAAAAAAAAACAAATTATACAAAGCAGGACTATATAGGCCACAACCGGACCTTAAAACCCTGCATTACACCAATCAGGACTATATAGGCCCAAACCGTACCTAAAAAAACATAAAATAACAGCAGGACTATATAGGGCACAACCGGACCCTAAAAACCCACATTACATCAATCAGAACATTATAGGCCCAAACCGTACCTAAAAAAAATATAAAATACCAAGTGGGACTATATAGGCCCAAACTGGACCTTAAAATAACCACATTACACCAAGCGGGACCATATAGGCCCCAACCAGACCTTTAAAACCTTAAAATACCAAGCGGGACTATATAGGCCAAAACCGTACCTAAAAAATCTTAAAATACCAAGCTGGACTATATAAACCCCAACCGGATCTTAAAAACTCACATTACACCAAGCGGGACCATATAGGCCCCAACCGGACCTTAAATACACACATTACACCAAGCGGGACCATATAGGCCCCAACCGAACCTTAAAAACCCACATTACACCAAGCAGGACCATATAGGCCCCAACCGGTCCTTTAGAACCTTAAAATACCAAGCGAGACTATATAGGCCAAAACCGTACTGAAAAAAACTGAAAATACCAAGCTGGACTATATAAACCCCAAAAACTCACATTACACCAAGCGGGACCATATAGGCCCCAACCGGACCTTAAATACACACATTACACCAAGCGGGACCATATAGGCCCCAACCGGACCTTAAATACACACATTACACCAAGCGGGACCATATAGGCCCCAACCGAACCTTAAAAACCCACATTACACCAAGTGGGACCATATAGGCCCTAACTGGACCTTTAAAATCTTATAATACCAAGCGGGACAATATAGGCCCCAACCGGACCTTAAAAACTCACATTACACCAAGCAGGACTATGTAGGCCCCAACCGTACCTTTAAAACCTTAAAATACCAAGCAGGACAATATAGGCCCCAACCGGACCTTAAAAACCCACATTACACCAAGAGTATTTTGTTACATTACAGCCTTAAGTTCAATGTTTTGTTAATCTGAATTTTATGTGATGGATCAGAACAGAATAGTCTAAGTTGGTGAAGTAAAAATATATGCATAAAACTTTTTTTTTTTTAAATAGAAAACCAGAATTATGAAGCCCATAAAAAGCTCTGATGCAACCAATTACCTTCAGAAGTCCCATAATTAGGGAAATGATGTCCACCTGTGTGCAATCTAAGTGTCACATGATCTGTCATTACATATACACACCTTTTTTGAAAGGCCCCAGGGGCTGCAACACCTAAGCAAGAGGCACCACTAACCAAACACTGCCACGAAGACCAAGGAACTCTCCAAACAAGTAAGGGACAATGTTGTTGAGAAGTACAAGACGAGTTAGGATATAAAAAAATATCCAAATCTTTGATGATCCCCAGGAGCACCATCAAATCTATCTTAACCAAATGGAAAGAACATGGCACAACAGCAAACCTGCCAAGAGACGGCCGCCCACCAAAATTCACGGACCGGGTAAGGAGGGCATTAATCAGAGAGGCAGCGCAGAGACCTAAGGTAACCCTGGAGGAGCTGCAGAGTTCCACAGCAGAGACTGGAGTATCTGTACATAGGACGACAATAAGCCGTACACTCCATAGAGTTGGGCTTTATGGCAGAGTGGCCAGAAGAAAGCCATTACTTTCAGCAAAAAACAAAATGGCAAGTTTTGAGTTTGCGAAAAGGCATGTGGGAGACTCCCAAAATGTATGAAGGAAGGTGCTCTGGTCTGATGAGAGTAAAATTTAACTTTTCGGCCATCAAAGAAAACTCTATGTCTGGCGCAAACCCAACAAATCATATCACCCAAACAATACCATAACCACAGTGAAACATGGTGGTGGCAGCATAATGTACCACTATACCTATACCACTCTGTGAGTGATATGAGGCTAGGACGGAGGTTCACCTTCCAGCAGGACAATGACCCCAAAACACACTGCGATTTGGCCAATTGAATAGGGCTCTAAATAAGCACATAGCATATTTTTTTTAAAGAAGTTTTTAGTTAATGAACTTCTATCAAAAACCAAGGTCTTTACTAACTAAAAACTTCTGTAAAAAAATATGCTCTGTGCTTATTTAGAGCCCTATTCAATTGGCCAAATCGAAATTAAATGAGGCCCTAAGTATGTGTTACAAATAACTTAGAGCTACAGTAATTTTATTTGCATTATTTATGGAGCAAATTGGGGTGTGTTAAAACACAGTTCTAATCTATCATAGTTACCATATTTTGTTTGTGTTCTTAATCAGCTCATGAATCATAATATATGCTACCTAATAAATGCTAAACTTAATTTATTTAAGTGAACTCTTTCATAGAAACTAAGTTGTGTTTAGCTGAAACTCCTTTTTAAAGTAGGGATGGGAAATATGTATTGACTGTGAATGTGTGCATCTACCAGATATCATACCATGCATTCCTTGCATGTAGGGGCTGAGCTACCCTTGGTGCATCCGGTGTAATGCACAAGGGCCCTGCTCTGGGGGTGGCCCAGTGCTGTCCCTAGCCCAATCTGCAATGACCTGCAGTACTTTTAGTGCCAATTCTTTTAGTGCCAATTGAACTCTGAGAAATTCTGAGAGCACTTCCCCCCCTCCCTGCCCTCACCATCCTTCCCCTATCAGCAATGTATGCTATCCTAATATGTTACCACTTCCTCCACAATACCCATTTTGATTACCATTCAGCACTCTTCTGCTAGGTAAAGATAATCTGCATACTAGCACCACTCTTTTAAAATACCTCCCTATCAGATCTACTGTCTCCTACTAGAAACGTCTTCCCAACTTCTCACATCTTCTACCCAGGTCAATCTCAATGCCTGACTTTCAGCAACAGAATTGTCTTCTTCTCCCCTTTATTCTATATCACTTTCTCTCTTTTCCTGGTTCCTTCAATTGCAAAGCAGGAAAGTTGAAGTACATGGGGGGAGAGGCTTGCGATGAGCGCCAAAGGTGCTCAGAGGAGCAAAAGCCTCACATTGTGTGGCAAACAGCATTGCCAGCCTTACAATTTTATTCTCATCAATTTGACAGGCAATTTTCTAGTAATAATAATAATAATAGATCATAACTTTATATAACTGGGCTTATAGAGTTTATACTTCAAAAAGCCATGTTTTATAGTCTATAGCAGTGCTTCATGTGGGCCTCAAGTTTATTTTAGGCTGTCCAAGGAACTACTGATATTTCAAAATATTATGAAATATAATTGATAAAAACTAAACATACAGCATTTTATTCTTAATAAAATAAAATTTTATTATTTATAAGTGTACGTTTTGTACTGTAATTATGGTATAATGCAGTCTAATTGATATACAAACATCAGGAAAAATACTAAGTGGTTTTCTGATCCAGAATAATTTTTATGTGGTCCACGAAAATAAAGGTTCTATATTGCACAAAAATGTAAAACGTATAGTTCAGTTTTAATAGCAGCAAGCTTGCTCTTAGCCACATTGTTAATGAAAGATGTGAGAAATACCGAAAGATTCTTGTAAACTATACTCCATAAAATGCTATTAATTGGGAGATCAATACTATACCTCTCCCATAGTACACATTCTAGGAGTGTTCCTCTAAACATTTCCATGAATTATAGAAGGCACGTTTTCTGAAGCAGTAATCGAACACTTTGCATGTAGATATACCTTGTATAGAAAGTGTCATAAGAGAGCCAACCAGGCTAGAATGACAATAGTAATTTTGTAGATTTACAATTAACAACATGAATTAATAATGGACCCTGGTATAAGGGAGTGTTGTATTCTTGTTGGGTGTGGAATCATTGCTCCCATACACGCTTATGTGTAGCACATTAAAGGACCTGTGTAGTTTGGGCAAAAAATTTACCTTGGTGAAGAGTGTAACAAATTATTATTATTATTATCTTTATTTATATCGCGCCAACATATTCTGTAGCGCTGTACAGGGGTTGAGTACATAGCAGAAAACAAATTAAACATCTTGTAAAGAATGGAGGGCCCTGTTTTTGAGCATAAAATCAAATGTACACAAATAAACAACATTAGCAGGTGTGTAAGTCATTAGCATAAAATATTTTAGCACAATACCCCTACAACTTCCAACCACAAATCAACATCCGTTTCATACATATAGCAGTCTTAAGTATGTATTATGTATTGCATAAGCATTAGTATCTGAAAAAAGTAACAGACATCAGGAAATATTCTTTATTATTTTTCTGGAGTGGTCCTGACCTGTAGTCAGTGTTCATGGCTACATACACAGGGTAGGGTTGGGGAATTGGGATATAGGGAGGAATAAGAGGTGACTAGTAGAAGCAGAGTGGAAAGTGAAGTGTCCCCTTGCTATAAATTAAATGCAAATGCAGAGAGAATATGAATACAGGGAGATGTTGAAATCCTTTCCTAGGAGTGTGATACCACTGCTATATGGTATATATATATATGTAAAGATATGGAGCTATTCCTTGCACAGGTAAATGTGTCCTAACAATGAATCAGAACAGTGATAATTAATTGAGTCAAGCAATGTAAACCAGTAGGTTGGGAAGGAGATTGGGTTTTAATTTATTTTGGTTTCAGAAATTATGCACAGTATATAGTGTAATCACAGTCCAGATAAGATTTTACAAATAGTTAACATTATGTGGTCCACCAGCATGTCAGTCAAGGAACATATTGCAGAGGAGACATCTATACCATTCCTTGTGTCAAGATACGGGACCAGCCACAATTTGGAACTCCAGCCGGTTCGGTTCTTGCACCTTCTATGGGTTGGTTTTCCTCTACACGCCTGTGTATGGAGCTAGGAGATTAGAGAATTCTCTCCTGTAGTATTGTATGTTAAGTGTAACCAATTATCCCTTATAGAATAATCCCAGTGCTACACCTTACAATTCAAGCAAAATTACAAATGGTTTGGGGGAATGGGGTTGATTTTTATAGGGATAGAAACAATGGAAAACAGTAACCTATTAACATTCAACATCAACATTGCCCAACTCCTGTAACATCCAAAATTCATTCCCCTGCTCTACATAACCAACAGAGTTGGTACTGTAGCTTGCTTATATGTTGGTGAGCTTATAAATGGACCAATGAGAGAGAGTCCACTTGGGAGTCCCAATCTTGCGCAAGGTCCTGTAGGTTAAAGATCTCCCTATTAGATATTTGACCTACGTGCCCAGACTGGAAGGAGTATGGCAGACTAGTCAGAGCTAGGCCGAGTGACCCATTAACTTATATTCGCACTTTGTTGCCACCCAACCTCATGTACATACAGGGTCGAGTCACATTAATATGATCACTACTTTTGACGTCAGCGGCTCGTAGCCAATTAAATATGGCACTTGATGTGAGCTGGCTTGGTTTGTATATAAGGTCATATGTAGGCATTCTGCAAACATATCAACCATCAATGTCATGAGTAAAACATGCAATATATTCCACTTTGAAAAGGAGATGATCATTGACTTTTGGGCAAAGGGTGGCAGTATTTCTGAAACAACGCAGTTTGTGAACTCTTTGCATGCTGCTGTGGTTAAAATGTACAGGTGTGTGAGGGCCAACCAACACGCTACAGTTGAGCAACTTACCATCCAAACGAACCAGGGGGCTATCAGACTTGTGTCTAAAATGATAGTACAGCACACCCTGTTGTGTATGGGGCTTCAAAGAAAATGGCTGGTTTCTGCACCCATGCTGACGAGGGATAATCATCAGAAACAGTATCAATTTGCACATATTGAAATTGGACCTCTTCTGATTGGCAAAGGGATGCCTTCTCTGATGAGTCATGTTTTCTGTTCCATTAACTGGACGGATGTTGGCGTGTCAGGCGTGACACCTCTGAGAACAAACACTCTGCAACAATTGGAAGAACACAAGCTGGTCTGGGGAATGTTTTCTTGGCATTGTCTGTGTCCACTCATACCTCTGGAAGGCACTCTCAACCAATTGGGTTATCTATCAGTAGTATACGTATGTATGATTCGTCAGCAATTAATTTTGACAGGTGGCCCTGCCCCTTTCATCCAAACTCCCCACCTACCCCTCCCTAACTACGCCTCTTGCGGCATATTGTCACTCCGCCTACTGCGCATTCACTCACCCACACCGAAAGCACCCCCATAGTCCTGAACCACCATATTTATAGGGTTGAAATAATTTATAGAAATGTTTAATAAAATATAAAAAAATAGGCTACATTATTTGTTGTAGCCTAACTATAGAAATGTTTAATAAAGGTTTCACATTATGCATTGTGAATAGATTAATAACACAATCTACATTATGTATTGTAGACCGATTATAAAAAACAGGCGATAAACACATTATGTGTAGTTAATACATTTTTTTTAATTTAAAAGCAAAAAAAAAAAAGCTATAATGATGGGGTTACATGTTACAACGGTTTCAACAATACTGGCACAAAATATATATATATATACACATACACAAAAGATAATAAAAAACATATGCAAAACATTTATAAAAAAATAAAAAAATAAAAAATAAAAAATAGATACAAAACATTTATAAACTCACATTATTCACATTACCTAGAACCTCACGAATTATGCCATCACCTTTTTTATCAGAATCCTGCTCCTGTGGACTTTCTGTATTAAATGATCCAACCTGAGGCGTTTAAAGCTTTAGAGTGACATTTCCACCAGTATTCTGTTTAACATACACCAAATATTTTTGCAACACAGATGAGTATTTCTTTATCTTTACATCCTCTGGTAAATTTGAATTTTGCAGTATATCAGCAATTTCTACATCCAATCTATTTGTTACAGCCTTGCGTATGTCAGTATCAGGAGCCTGTGTGGGTCTTATACAATCTAAATTATGTTTTGGAACGAGGTACATTTTCTCTGCATACTCCATTAGCGATTTGTCAATAGACCTGTCAGTAAAGGTATAGCGAAGCCTAGAAGAGACCCTATAAACCCTCCTGATTGCTTCACCAGGTCCTTTTTGCCAATGGAGTATTTTTTATTACTTAGTGTTTTAATAAGATTGCACCACTTTTTAAACACTCCTTTCTGCCGCTGTGTTAAAGGTAATCTGCCCTTAAGAACATTCAGGGCTATATCACATATAGCAGCAATTAAATCATTAGATGAACCACACAAAATAGCTTTTCTATGACCTGGTTTTGCATTCTTTAATGCTTTTAAAAGTTCCCAATTACGCTTCAGACGGTCAGACATGTTTACTGATGACCGGCGTGAAAGAGAATGAGGTGTAAGTGAAAGTGTACGCTTTTTAGAATACGTCTTTTTAAAGATGTATACAGCAGGCATGTCAGGGGGAAAAGCCCTGTTCTTAGACGATACTCATCGGGTGTTGTAGATCTTAAATCTACTAATAAATAATCATAAGGCCGCCATGTAGCATCTTCAAAAACTTCTAGAAAGAATTGTGATTTACCAGGGTACATCTGTCTTGCTAAAATGCTGATTTGTAATTTATCTCCAGGATTTTTAAAAAGTACCATATATTTAGTATTTAAATTAATTGTTCTACTCTTTTTACCCTGGCAAAACACATTCTAATGCACATATATGGTGAAGGCTTTTTCATTTTCAGAATTCTGGCTGGCGGCTTCCATCAAACCGCCAGATTCATTTTATCAGGTGGAAACAGTTCATCATCCACAAAAGTATCTGGCAATCCTTCTATAAATCTGATGTGTGGGAAAAAGTTTGTCAATTCATCATCATCATTTTTTGCCAGCAAGCATAAAACCATACAACATTATCAGGCTTGTGTGACAGATGTGTATCAGAGTGTTGTAATAATTGTTTAACAAAATAGCTTTTTCCTGAGCTGGATTGCCCTGCTAACATACAGGAGAAATTATGCTATAGTCGTGTGTCCATGGTACGTCCTGATCAATAACCAAATGGTAGCGTTGTAAAATCGTCTGCTAACTGTCTCTTTGTGTATACACACTTCTGGGTCTTTCTCAGAGGGCGCGTCTCTATCTGCCACAACCTCTTATTCCTCACAATACCTGGTTCTACAACAACTTTTTTTGTGTTTCTATATAAGGGTTTAACAAATAATCCAAAACCATGTCCTTTAAACTTTCAAAGTTAATGAGCTGTGTGTTAGCAGCGTTCAGGGTTATACCTTTTACTTATCAGCTTGTTTTCCCGTTAGACAATTTGTACCCATAAGTCTTGGGGCCTGCAGAAACAAATTCTGTAATATGTATCTCCTTGGGTAGCTCGCTAGACAGCTCCCCTAGATAATCAGCAAGAGGAGGATTACTGAATCAGTATTGTGATAGAGACAGAGCTCTTTAAGAACGTCCAAAAGTCTGTACAGTTCAAGTCTGGCGTAAGCTGTAGTAAAACAGGCTATAAAGATATTGACATTCTTGTTCACAGTATAGCGTTCTTTAGCGTACTTCCAACTAAGCATTGCTGTTTCATCATCTATGAAGTCTAAAGCAGACACTTCATAGTATGGTAAAAAAGCATACTTGAACAACTTATCAGGATCACTAACAATGGTTGTGTTTGGTAAATTGCACCTTTGTCCGAATTTGCCCCATAAAGAATTTAGAAATAGTTTTGAAATTTGCCTTTTTGCAGGGTTAATTTCTATATGATCGGGTCGTAACTGCACGCCTTCTTTTTCAGCGTAATCACGTATACACTGCTGTTTTTTTTATCATCTGTACACCAGCTGGGATAAGCTGAAGCCTCCTGTAGGGTTCAAACAAATTTGTAGTGTATTTGTCAAAATGACAAACTTCATAAATTTTAGAAACCTTAAAACTCTTTTCAATGGCAACTGAATCTCCATAGTGCACCATGTACCTGTCAGAGCACGCTCTTCATCACTAGCACTGTGTCCCCTGATTGCTTGTGGCACATTTGAGGCACAGTGTAAACGTGAGTTTACCGCTTAATCTTAAAGGCAGTACAGGGTAGAACAAAGCTCTTGGTGGATAAACCTTTACTTTGGCAATACCAAAGTATCCGTTTATATCCCTGAAGTTTTCATAAACGATTTTTGGATGTCCTACAGGGTATGTCTTGGTCTTGTTGACAAACGGGTATAAACTAGTAAAGTCGTAGTAGTATATGGTTTCACCAGGTGCCGCTATGTGGTACAATTTAATAACATTTGTGCGACCGCCATTAAGAGCGTCTCTAGCATCCATGGGTTGTGGGAACTGATTTTTATGAAGAAAGGTCTTTAGCTCTTCATCTGAGTTTAACATGTTTGACCAGTCATGTTCCCAAAGCTCACGAACATCATAGCCATATTTTAGCAAAAAAAATGTTTTTGATCGTAGACTTGTAATACAATTGGCCATATGTTGATTTTGTGACATCGTTTGAATCATGCTCATTGTAACAAAAAGGGCACCAGCAGTAAAGACATCCCTGAAATTCAAAAGCTGTATGTACACCATTTATCAATGCATAACCGTTCAGATAGTAGTCACCTACTTTCTTTTCACCACCTCGCAAAGCGTGTTGTATGGTTATGGCCTCTTTGTGTGCTACGTACATCAACCATTTTATGGCGGGTGTAGAGTAGCGTTTTTCTGTTTTGTGATAACTATCACAAAGTACAATGGCTATAGTGTTTTTTGGTAAGAAGTTGTATCTGAACATAGCCATACACACCGATGCTAATGTGGTGAGCTGAAAGGGATTGATAAACACATCAGTCGCTACCATATTACCATCTGCATTACGCTTAAGTCTCTTTAGTGTCAATTCTTTAACATTGTTACTAAAGCCCTTACAAGCCTCCCTCAAAATTTCAACATCTTGCTGGCAATAGGATTTAAGGTCGGATTGAAAGCCAAATATTTGAAACTTATTCTCCTCACACCAGTTCAAGAATTCATTTTTCTCGTCAGGCATCATCTAATCAATGCCGTAAAAATCTATAGCCAGTAGTGGTCCTACATAGTTCTAATTTTTAACTGTATTGAAAAAATTTGGAAAATGTCCGTTAGCACCGGCAAAGCCCATGGCCTTTGGCAATTTACTGAGTTTCATGGGAAGAAAATTTAGAGAGTCTATAAACCGGATATCAAGATCGTTGACGGCGACACAGAGTAATTTACCACTTCGTGCCAACAGGCTTATTTTTAATTTCTCTTTAATCAATTGTCGGACCACAAAATAAGAGTCATAACGACCTGCATTGTGTGCTATGAATGTGTAAGCTACAAATTTAGTTTTTAGGAAACAGTCTACAAAATTTTGTAGACAATTAACACCCTGAAAATCCCATGACTTTTCACCATCTAAGGACATAGCGTAAATATAATTAGGTATGTGTACGCCTGTTTCTTGCATACATTCAAAGTCATAAATTATGTATTTTTATGGTATTTCTGGTGGGTTGTTAGGGCGCATGTAACAAAGATGTGTGTCAAAATCGTCAATGTGTGCATAGCAAATAGAACATTTGGTGGGTTGCAGTCATGGTCATCGTCTTTCTTGACATATCTGTAACACTTTTCACAATATTGTTTGGCAACACATTCTATTTTACCAGACTGTGCTAACATAGAAAGGATCTTCAAACAATCACTTGAACGACAAAATAATCTACAGCTTCTACACCTGATTATTTCAATCTTAATCTCTACACAATCCCTCCTGTGACAAGCTTTACAGAAATATTTGCAAGTGTGGTCATTCTTGTGATGGTAAACAGAGTGACAATTCTGGCAAAAGTAATCCTGGCCAATAAAGGCTTTCATATTCTTTATACCGTAATAATGATCATCATGATACAGTATAAACAATACTTTGTCTTTACAGGGGTCATCAGCATGAAAGTAACGCCAAGATCCCATGTTGTGGTAGAGTATTTTAATTGTTACATTTAAGTGCTTTTCAAAAGCCTGCACGTCACTGAAACTAGCCATATATCCATCAGGTATACAAAGTGTTTTTGGCCTGCTCAAGTAATACAGCATCACTAGTGTCAGTCTCTTGTAAAAGTGCTAACAGACTGGCGGCAAAGCATAAATAATTGTCATAGTTGTTGAAATTAAAGAGCCACTGGGCTTTTTTATGTATGATTGAGCTATATGTTATGGAGCGTAGTTTTTTATGCCGCACAGCGCCACCGGCTCTGTTTCTGACAATTATGACAACTAATTTTAAAGCTTCGATACCAAGAAATTCTGTATTGCTCTGTATCATGCCTGCTATATCGTTTAGAAATACTTCAGCATTTATGTCATCCCTGTACCGCCTCACAAAGTATAAAGGATTATTCAGGCCACCACCTTCCAGATGCATTTGTATCAGGTCACCCTGACTAGGACTCTGTAAAATCTGTAAAATCTGTTGTAATAGCGTCTGTACAGCATTATGTATAGCCGTTATAGCTTCTGTAAATGAATTTTGTCTAGATTTACAAATCTGTAATGTTCAAAAAAAATAACGCCACAAAGGTTGTCAAAATGTCTTTGGTATCTGGCTATGTGTTCATCAATGTTATTATCTACATCCGGCACTACAACATTTTCTGCGGGCACAGGCCGTACAATTGGTGTTGGAGGTGGTGACTGATCTACAGGTGGTTGTGGTAATCCCTGTTGGTGTACATCTGGTATTGGGTTTTGATTACAGTTTTGAGAAACATAGCATGTACTAACCATATTAGAGTGTTTCATATTTTTTGTCAATACCTTTATAGACTTTTTTTACAGCCTTGATTCGGTGTGACACTACAGAATGGTGTCTATGACCTAAACCCCGTCCAACCATGCCTAGTCATTTTTTTTGTTTCCTTTTCCCCTGTTTCTGTAGAAAACATTGATACATACTCTCAATATCTGCTAATCTCCGCTCTGCCTCCGCTAATCTCCGCTCTGCCTCCGCTAATCTCCGCTCTGTCTCCGCTAATCTTCTGTTTGTATCTAAATTCTCCAGAGCAACTAAGCGATTGGCGGTGTCTAAAAAATCATAGGCGTCTAACCTGTTAGCCGTGTCTAAACTTTCTATAGCTTCCAGTCTGTCATTTGTCTTGTCTATCTTGTCGCCCAGTTCCGTCTGCCTGTTTAGCAGGACCTGTACACTGTTGTACACCATCTTAACTTCACTTGAACTTCGTTTATCAGAATTTTGCAGTGAATCTGTGATGCCAAAATAGCCTGGACGCTTAGTGTTGATAAATCTATGCTGGTTTTTAGCATTTGTAATATTTTGTAGGCTTTCAATGCAGCGTTTTCTGGAGTCTATAGTAGGTACGTCACATTTTCTTTTGACACTGTAATATTTTTGTGGTGTATTTGCTGGTGTGCCTGATAAGTGTAATGGTTTTTTACTCACATAGGTGTCTATTATTGGTGTCATCAGCGTTGACACATTCGATGTTTCATGCGCATTTGGCAATTGGTTGCAGGGATTAACACATTTTGTTCTGGATGACGCTGTATGTGGCGCTACAGGGTCCAAACTCTCAAGCTCTTGTGCTATAGATCTTGAAGCTGTTGAAAGTAGAACACTTATTAATACCTTAAATGCGCAAAAGGCCTATACATTTGAAGACTACATTATGTATATGAAGTCACCTTTAGTTCTGGAGACCGGTGTAAGAGGCGTCTGTGTTTGAACTGTTGCTGTCACGGGGGCACAAGGCAGCGTAACAGCATAACCGGACGTAGAGGGTTGTTCATCGTCGTATGTTATTGTTGTAACTGTGCGTTGCTGTTTAATATTCTTGTTCTTTTGCGGTTCTGTGAAATAAATTCTATTTGTTAGCAAAATATTTAAATAACCTGTTAAACAAGACATTCTTATACAATGTATAAATATATTACCAGTTTTAGAGGATGCTTTTCTTTGTTTTTTACAGGTTTTGTGAGTATCTTGAGCTTTTATTGGGTCTGTAGGTTTGCTGGATTCTGTGTTACAGACTGATTGGTTTTGCACAGTTTCTGATACGTCAGTCGTAATACCCAAAACTGAAAATGTAATACAATAGAAAAGACGAATTTATGAAAACAATAATATACAAAACAGTTACATTTAGCAATACAAAACACTGATACAATTAGCAGTTTTTAGACTAACCGGTTAATGGCTGTACAGAAGTCTTGTTATCTTGGTAGGCTTCATTTTCTATTTTATCCAACAACTCCAAATCGCCACTACCCATGTAATCACCTATGGATATATGATTATCATATTAACACATCATTTATTTAATTTTACACATATTTGGTTGTTTGTTATCACAAAAATACATACTCTGTTGTGTCGTGAGCTCTTGTTGTTGCTGCATCATAAACTCATCAGTATATTCCTGGATAGCTGTTGTCTAAAAAAGATGGTGTATTGTAACAGTAATTTAAAATATAAATGATCTGTTTGTTTAAAAAACACATATTAACAGAGAACATAAAGTAATTATCGCTAAAATTATATAGATATATTATTTTTTATCAAATATATAACTTTACAACAAAGCACAAAATGACATAACTGTAAAAATAAAAAACTAAATAAAAATATAAAAAAATAACATCTAGACATGTAAATACACATTGAACGAAACAAAGTATTTTTTTTAAAATATATTTATGAATACACACACACACAGTTATCTTTTAAAAATATATTTATTGTTACAAATACACAGTACACATATCGCTAACTTTTAAAATATATATTTCTGAGTACAAATATACCATACTAACGCTAAACATTTAAAAATATATTTCTGAGTACAAATATACCGTACTAATGCTAAACATTTAAAAATATATTTCTGAGTACAAATATACCATACTAACGCTAAACATTTAAAAATATATTTCTGAGTAAAAATAGTGATAAACAATTTGTTCTAACTATAATAACACATACATTGTTAACCGCATTGAAAAGCTATTGTATCATATAAACATAAAAAACAGAATACATTTACATAGCTGAAAGGTATACAAGCACACACACACAACAACATAACTTATATAAAGCAATAAAAGAAGATGCTTACCTTAGTATAACTAGACTTGTTCTCCATGGCTTTAATGCTGCTTTTTGGCAGCTCTTCTATGTTTTGTAAATGAGTTCTGGTCTTGTAAAGATACCACAACCACTTTTAATGGCCTGATCTACACCCCTTTTTTTTTTTAAACTGGACATGTCTGGGCAGATTTGTATAAACTCTCCAGCAACCTTTAACCTTTACGACCTTTAAAGTCATTTATCATTGATAGCCACCCCACAGATGTGACCCCTACTGGCCGTGTCCGGACAAATGTTTATAACAGTGCAAATGCACATTAGACATTATGACCTTTAAAATTGGCGTGACCACCACAGTGATAAACATCTGTAGTCTCTTCGTGTTGTGACATAATCCTTGTTCTTTGGAAATAATTAGGACCAGATGACCACCACAACAAACTTTTGATAAACTATTTTATAATGTATTTATAAATGTATGAAATAAAGAAACATGTTATGAAATAGAAAATAATACACTTTATTGCAAAATATTAATATACACAATATAACTATGCTTTTAAAATAAAAAAGTGGTATACGTATTATTCAATGTAACACATACACAGTTGTTAACTTAAGCGTAATTTCTAATAAATTAGCTACTTTTACACATTTTTACAAGCTATGCATTTCTGTATATTCACACTATATAAGAAAGAAAAGTGAGGATTAGGATTTCCCTGGGTGTTTACCACCCCAATATATAGTATACAGAAATGGTGGGATAAATATATACAAAAATAAAGATAATTTTATTAGATAAATGACAGCGACGTCTTTAAAAACAGGGAATGTTTAAAATACTAACACAGGGAATAAAAAATGGCAAATGTGAGGAATAGTAAGGAACCCTCAAGCACTGGTATTGTGCAGTGTATAACTCTTAAATGAGTGGGTATCATTATTCACACCTAGCGGGCGAGCCAAAAAGTAATTACAAGAAAATATCAAGGCGTGGAAGCCCTATTGTATCACAAAAGATATATATATATAAAGCACCCTGATGCCTCAATGCATGTCCTCCAAAAGTCTAGAGGGTACATTGAACAGAGCAATATATGTGCATAAAAGTGAAATATAGATCACTGCATGTCTTTACTGACACCCCTTTGGATGCTGTAAATTAAGGTACCAAGAATTAGTACCTATAAGAGTCAAAATTAATTGTTGCAACAGCTATATGTTACACAGCATACGGTCTAAGCTGTGTCTATACACATTCATTGACATCTGACTACGATATGACACAAAAAGTGTCTAAAGCTGTATATACAAGGTAGAGACTGTTCCCCAATTCTTAGGGTAGTAATGGGTGATATCAGGTCTTCACAAAGTAATATGCTACTAATGAGGCATAAGGGGCTTTAAACTAGGCCGTAATTATAACAAATTCGCGGTTCCTAGAGAGCTCGACCGCCAGGTTTGCAACGCGCATGCGCACGTCTAACGTGATGACATGTGCAGCGTCGTTGCTAGGAGCCTGAAGCGTTTCGACGTACCACGTCTTTGTCAAAGGAAAATTGTATAACTCTGTCTCCAAGAGCTTTATATAGGGAGCTGTCACCTAGGTAACATGAAATTAATGAATATGTTGTCCATTACGGGCCTGGAGAATAATAGAGATAGTACAGATAATATATACAATATATACAAGGGGCAATTGCGATATATACAAACGAGCAGGAACCACATAGATATGTGTCCTAATGCACTTATTGTGGATGTCTATGTATAGACCATATAAAGAAACATAAAGGGTTTGTGGTAGGCTGGAGAGGAAAAATACAGATGAGTAGTACAGTAGCTACTACATCTATACAGTGAAAGGCTGCCAAAAAAAAGGCAGGAAAGGAATAAAAAGGTAAACAAAATGTAGACATGTGCAGGAGACCGTTATATAAAGGAGGAGATAACCCCATTATCTAACTGTATAAGTATGAACCAAGAAACAAAGTCCATATCAGAAGACTAGTGATCTGTAGATACTAATCATACAGAAATGTGAGCTCAGAAGAGGTATAAGAGTGTTCAGGACTCTGAAATATGTGATAACCAATGTGACAAATTCCTAAAATAGGTTATGCGGGTATCAATGAACTAAAGTGATGTGTGCTAATGCACTTAATGTCCATCTATATAGGATGAACATAAAGGTGAGGGACTAGTAGTGAAAAACAAGTACTCACTGGAGTGAATATATACAAATGGGGAAACAAAAAAAGGAGGAGGGGTAAAAAGTGCAATGTCTATATGACAGGAGAAGGCCCAGCATAGATAGACAAAATAACACATATCATGAAAAGGGAAGAAAGCCAAGTATTAAATGAAAGGCATGAAAGTGAACCCCTCATTGAGTCCATTGGGTACTTGGGCCTTCAATTGGTATATCCAGCGTGCCTCACATTGTAATAATTTCTTCTCCAAATCTCCCTGTCTTGGGCCTATATGTACCTGGTCTATTGCACAGAAAGATAAGACTTCACTTTTATTGTTGTGACAAAATTTGACATGGCGGGCAATTGGTGTATCCAAAGCATTCTTGATACTGTAAATGTGTTCGCCAATCCTACGGCGCAGCTGGCGCCTCGTTTTTCCTACATAGATCTTATTGCAAATACAGGTGGCCACATAGATAACGCCGTAGAACAACAATTCATAAATTCTTTTATTTTAAATTTTTCCCCAGTAATAGGATGTTCATATATTTTTAAAGGTGTAACATACCTACAAAATTTACATTTGCTGCATTTGAAACATCCTATTAGAGGTTTTAACCAGGTCCCAGGTTTCTGTTCTTTAAATGAACTATGTACCAGTCTATCTTTGAGGTTTTTGCCCCTACGGTATGTAATAGAGGCCTTAGGCGTTAGAACATCTTTTAGATCCTCGTCACTTCTCAAAAGATGCCAATGTCTGGATAAAATGTCTCTGATAGCCTCAGAGTCATAGCCAAAAGTCATAATACAGCGGGATAGTTTACTTTCCTTATCTGTATTCTTGCTAGGGCCATTCAAAAGTTCAGATCTACTGCAGTTAGATGCATAATTAAAAGCAGATTTGAGACATTTATTTGAATAACCTCTGTCTCTAAATCTAGTTCTTAATTTATCTGCCTCTAGTTTGAACTCTGCATCAGAACTACAGTTCCTTCTAATTCAAAGGTATTGACCTCTCGGTATCCACACTATATTCACACTATACACATTTCTAATATTCAACTTATGTTTGCATTTTCTTACAAAATGTGAAACTAACAAACCATTTAGTTTTAAATCTTTTGAAAAATGGCTAAGAAATGTATGAAAAGTCCCACCCTTAGACATACAGTGAATAAAAAAATACAGAATTCACCACACACAACTGAAAAGGTGTCTTGTAATTGTCTGTTCTGAAATAGAATAGGTTTCACATTTCTTTTTAGCAATTTTAAAATGGCTTTATGAAATATTTCATTATCGGGTTGAATTCCATAAGAGTCAAAGAAATAACCAGTATCCTTTTCATCAATAAAGATGGCTACCCAATGTTCGCCAGGTAGATTATGCGGATGTGTATTCATGATAAACCCGACGGGTCCGGCGTATGAATATAGGTCCGGCGTATGAATCCCTATTTAAAACACTTAGTATTTGCATTGTATTTATGGCTTTACAGCACGTCTCTTCTCTGGTTGATCTCAATAACATTATCAAATACACTATATACAAGCATATTAACAGTTCTGTCTAAAGCTCTTGTAAATCGTATTTCAGCTCTGAGATTTCCGCTACGTATCAGTGAGAAATGAGACCCGCACTCTTGATCAGCTGTCAGGTCAAAGGCAAACAGAGTATACCCGCTCACAAATTCTTCTCGATCTATGAGTACTCCAGTATCAGAGCCTTGTTTTCCTGCCATTTGTACAAGGGCCATGTTTTCTCTGATAGCATTTCCATTTTCAAAGTCTGATTGAAAAGGTTTTGTTGGTATCTGCTCATCATCCAAATACAATGCTGCAAAATTGACTTTGTTGTGTTTGAAGCACAGAGGATTTTTGTTGTATGCTCCTGAAAATGCATCATTGTCTACAATGCCTATAACAACAAGTTTCGGCAGCTGACCCAAGAATAGATTTTCCTGGTTGCATACACGGCTTCCTGCAGCCACGGAGTAAATTTTAAGGCCTACTCTATCCAGAGTGTATTTTGCATTCCCTGTGCATGACCTGTTCGCACAGCCGGCGATATTTGGACTCTTTTCACAAAGAGAGATGCGCTTAGAATTTGTACTTTATAAGGCTCTGCTTCAGCAGACATTATACAGAATGTATCCTTACTTCTGGTAAGTTTTATTTTTAGATCTAGGCCATTTAACATCAGTTTCTCTTGAAAAAAACAAATCAGTGTGTAGTTTACCAATCGCTGTCATATGGGACCTTTTTGTAAAACCGGCATTGTCACTGTCAAGGCCCCTGTCCTGATGGTGACCGGCTGTGTCTTTATAAAACATGCCTGCTGTGAACAGTGTTGATAATGCATCAGGATTGTGATTGAGAAACGCTTCAATGTACGCACGGTACGCGTAAAGGTGATTGAGACGATCGCCTAATGTCACATCAAGTTGGTTAAACAGCATACATACAGGGTAGTTGATCAGGCTTACGCGGGGCCCATCGGGCGCTGGTGTATTATCCTGTTTTACAATTTTACAGGTTTACGTACAGTAGCGTATTGTTCAAATCAAACTAATGATCACCGCTTCCTGATATATAAAATTCAAGTGGAGCGTTCTCAGTAATAGCGGTTAGGGTCTGTACTTCAACATACAGGCATTTTTCTATACTGGTCTGTGTCGGTTGTATTTGAACAATATCCAGTTCTGACTTGGCACACTCCATGGATCCGTTATGTATAAAGGCCATAATACTCTGTTATATGTTTCTTAGAAGATGTCGTCTGTTGCACGGTTTGTAAACCTCCGTCTCTTTTTTGTGTTGCGACGGGTCTTTATGTTTAAATGGTTGGGTGTTCTTTGCGGATATGCTATTTCACGTTTCCTTTTATTACGCTTATTACTTATATAGACTATACCAGAGCCTTTCTGTTCATCGCTATTCTTTTTATTCATGACAGCTGTTGAAACGCGGCCTACAACATCCTTTGCTATATTACGAGCTGCTGATTTTACATGCGGTTTAACAATTTCTATACCGCGTCTAAACAAAGGCACAGCCATTCTAAACAGGTTCCTAAAGACACCACCTAGCCCCCGTCCATACATGTGGGGGCTACCGTGAAAACCAGGTAATCCATTCCCAGACTGTGGTCTATAATAATTACTGTTTACAACTAGATCCCCGTAAGCCATCATAACGACCATCTTAATCTTTAATACATAGACGTCTTGCGCAGTCTAAAGTGTAACTTGACGATCACCTTCCCGAACTTAAATGACACGTTTTTATTCTGATTGTTCTTTATTTCAATAGTCAGACTGTCAAACTGGTGTTAACTCACAGGCATGTAATCTGGTTTTGTGTAACGTTCATTATTTTTACCCATTATCTCGATTGTTCTCAGTAATCGTACAAAACTCTCTCCCACACGCTGATGTTCAATGATGTCTGTGTAAACAAACAACGTATAGAAACCGGAATTATATCACAGGGTTGCTTCCCTCTTGGTGATACTTTTGTATCATTGGAATCCATACCTAATACTTTTATTAATCTGTCACTTGTAATAAGGGGATATTGTGTGGGCTGAATGATGGATACAATTCTGTCTAAAGGATCATATTTTAATCTTAAATCAATGCCCATCTTTTTTACATCTTCTATTTTGTCTAATCTTAATAAGTCATAGGTATTCTAACCTTTTCTATCGTGTTGTTTATCTCTTTGATCAGTTCTTCCATACTGCCATAAAATCCGGCTTTCACATACAATTGGGTGACAACTGAATAATTTTTAAATACAAATATGTTACCATCCAAGCTTTCAAAAGTAACATTGGATTCCAATGGAGTGCACCGCAACAAAAGGATCACTTTTTCTGTCCTCTATTTACTTATAAATTTTTTTACATAGTCTGATCCTTGGTAGCACCCATAGATATTATTTTTCCTTGGTTTACAAGCCTAGAGCCACCTTCTAATATATTTTTTGGTTTATACAATTGGGTGACAACTGAATAATTTTTAAATACAAATATGTTACCATCCGAGCTTTCAAAAGTGTTCCAGGTATCTCTGTTAGTGCAACTTCCCATTCGCCTTTCAGTGTAATCTGCTTGGCCAGTTTTGTCGTATAACAGGCTATATCATTATCCGGAAAAGTATTAAAAGAGGCGTTGCTCGGTAATGTCACATAAAATGCTGATTCCTCCATTCTTAATAAATTGAAATATTAGTTAACTGTTGACTTTCTCTCTATCCATTAAATTTTTTTGGGTCCAACCCACTTTACGTAATAATCCAATTTACCTCTAACGCTTTTACTTTTCAAAAGTTTCTAGACTCTGTAAACACGATTATAATCTTGTTTTATTTTCTGAAGCTCTTTGTGGTAAATTGATCCTTCTATCTGCTCATCATACAAATCTTTTAGTTGATAAACAGGTTTCACCTCCTTTGTATTTATACTATTCACAATAAATATCTCATCTGTGAAATTCTGTTCATATCCTTTGCAGAAGACGCCTTTATGTTTCGATATTCTCTCGTGGTCCCCTATTTTTAAGGCAGGTTTTAATTTTGTAGTTTTTAAATATACACCATCAAATTTTCATGTGTTACCTCAACAGGTTTGCAACAAATAGTTCTGTGGTACGTATTATTATAACTTTTTATAAGATCTTGTAATACATCTATATCTCTAAAGGTATTCAAACGTGTAAAATAACGCCACATTTTTTATTTTAAAGTCCTGTTGAAGCGTTCAATAATTGCCTCTTTGACACTGTTATTTGCACTAAAATGTTTTATTTTATGAAAAGCTTTTGTACGGTTGCATTTAAAAATGTGCGCCCTCTGTCGGTCTGGATTTTCAATGGAACACGACCATCTTGAAATATAGCTTTAAAAGCCTTTGCAACAGACACTCCCGTCTTATTTTGCAAACCGACAGCCCAAGCATTCTTAGAGAGACATCTATCATGTTCAAAATATATTTAAATCTGTTATTGTATTTAGAATAGTCTACCAAGGATACAAGGTCTGATTGAAATTGTGCGTCTATATGCGGGACAATCATTTTATTCCTTTTAAAATGATGTCGTACCGGTCTGTGCAACGTGTAAGTATCTTGATCACTTAAAAAAAATCAGCAACTGTTGTTTTTTTTAATTTATGTTTTTTTGCTTCATTAGACAGATTTAGCAAACCACCAAAAGAGCTGGATTTTTTTGGTGTATAATAACATTTCTTTAGTATCTCTTGTGAATGAATGCGTATTCTTTGAGCCATCATAGGATATTTCACTGGTGAATGACCTCTGTTTTAAAGCACAGCTGTTGAATACATCTAGTCACGGCTATTAATGTTTCAATCTAATGACCCTGTAAATTTATTTAATCAATAAAGACATATGATGTTAATGAATAGAAAACCTGTTGACCAGACTTTTATCAATCAAGGATAAACCGCCATAACATCTAGAGAAATGCTTTTAATGCCTATTTTATACAGGAATCAATGCTATGCTATTTTTTGCAACGCCCCCCTCCAGCTCGGACACGCTGCTCTGTGTTTCTTGCAACCACTCCCCTATAACTCTGTGGACATTCATTTTGGTCTGGATGTTACAGCGTACACATGCTGCTTGGAAGTTATGATTTTTTTTTTTTTTAAACTATATACTAAAATGTTCTTACGGCTCTTAAGTAAAAACATTTTCTATCCTTTTGTTAATTCTGTTTTAGCATTTATTCTTTTTACATTTTACATTTATTCACACATTTTATGATTGTCTCTTTTTGCTAAACTGTATTACAGTTGAATATTTTTTTATATCATTTATTTATTTTTCTGCTTTGCTCTAAATACCATACATATAGCACAAAATGCATGTGATACCATACATTTTTCACAATTACAATGATTTTTCTTTTAAATAATTTTTTTTACTAGCTATACACATGCAAATATTTTTTATTATCTTTTGTATATGTGTATATATATATATATATATATATATATATATATATATATATATATGTGTTTTTTTTTTTGTTTTTTTTGTACCAGTATTGTTGAAACCATTGGAACATGTAATCCCATCATTATATCTTTTTTTTTTTTTTTGCTTTTAAATAAAAAAATGTTCTTAAATACACATAATGTGTTTATCGTCTGTTTTATACAACCGGTCTACAATACAATTATTTTCATTTAAATTCAAATGACATTTAGAAGCTTAGCAGAAAACCCACAGAAGTGCCTTCTATTCTATAATGTTTCTATTTGTTATAGATATTGAGTCTCAGCAAACTGCAAGTAGAGCTTTCTATTGGCCATGATTCACAAAAGGTCTTATAGGTGAACATACATGTGCTAAGCTTTATCCTTTATCATATTCTTATCATTTTGAGATACAATGCTGGTGAAAATGGTGAATGCATTTTAGCACATCCATGTAAATATCAACATGTCACATACAAGCAAAACCCAGTACAACATGGAAACTCTCGTGCCTAGCAATCTGAAACTTGCATGAACACTTCATGTCACCAATCAGTTTTAAAGAAAATAAATAAAATAAAAAATCTTTCAAAGTTTCAATACCTGGCTTACCTAAATCAGTATGCATTTATATTCCTTCTAATTGAGACAAAAAGTCTCCTAGTACCAGAAATGAAAAAGCACCAATCAAAAAATCTAGGTTAACGAGAAAAGACACTTGTTTGTCAAGTATGCGCCAAAGTAACTATATAAGCAGCTGTGTAAGCCATGGGCATAAAGCATTCTGTGTAGAATTTTTGAAGGCTATATTTTTGAGTATAGGACTCCATTATTATTATTATACTTTATTTGTAATGCACCAGCATATTCTGTAGTGCTGTATAGGGGTTAAGTACAAGGCAAAAATGTTTTTTAACAGATTGCAAAAAAATAGAGTGCCCTGTCTTTGATCTTAGGAACTAGCATACAAAGTACTTTCCCTAAAATACCTTATATCACTTCCTCAGAGCTGGATCATGAGGGTGTGTGGAAGGAGGGGCACTCCAGCAATTTAAACACCCTCTCACACACACAGCTTCCATGTATCATGGATTCCCCCAGGGCCCACCAGAGGCATCAATAGATATATATTTTTTTTTATTAAAAACTAGATGTGTCACATTTCCCTGCTTAATTATGTTCTTGGTTACACTCAAAGTTTTCCACCAAATAACTTTTTTCATTGTGCTTTAACTGTTAATAATAACAACAACATATGGAAACATTTGTTTAAAGATGTATGAGTTTATAACAAAATGGGAACAAGACACAAAATTAAATTAAATAAATGTATTTAATGGAGAAATCACTTATTTAATGAGTTTTTGGCCTATGCACCTAAAACCATGACTCCAATGGATATTCCAAATCCCTCCAGCATTTACAATATTTTCTATATCCGAGTAATACAATCCTTATCCTTCCTAATTCATATATATAATTATATTTTTTGTATGTACTTTGTTGCTTCTTCAATTTCATTTTAAAAGTACATTTATTTGTGATGAGAGTCTTAAGTGACACAGTGCAGGGTCCACATATGATATCATTTCAAAGAGTAGGTATTAAGTACACATGTTATTTAACAGCTTTGCCTTTTGTACTATAAAACACTGAAGTTTGTATATATATATTTACCTGTCAGTTAACCTTTTTTATCCCACTTTTTGTTAATTAAAGATAATTACTGATTATCACATGAGTCCATTAACTACAGTTCTAGTCAACTGCACAAAAAAAGACTGTTTTTTTTTTTTTTAGAGAGAGTGGGGGTCTTTAGTCATTGTTAGATTATTTGATAATATTAAAATTGACACCCCCTCATTCACCCTCACAGGCCCAGAAGTAGGAAGTTGCAATAAAAGATGCAACCACAGCACTCCATCAATGTAAATGCCCCTCTCACACAAAACTTACACCAATATATACAGTGGGGGGAAAAAGTATTTGATCCTCTGCTGATTTTGAACGTTTGTCCACTGACAAATAAATGATCAGTCTATCGTTTTAATGGTAGGTGTATTTTAACAGTGAGAAACAGAATAACAAAAAAACAACAAGAAAAACGCATGTCAAAAAATGTAAATTGATTTGCAGGTCAATGAGGGAAATAAGTATTTGACCACTTCGACTTAGTACTTGGTGGCAAAACCCTTGTTGGCAATCACAGACATTAAATGTTTCTTGTAGTTGGCCACCAGTTTTGCACACATCTCAGGAGGGATTTTGTCCCACTCCTCTTTGCAGATCCTCTTCAAGTCATTAAGGTTTCGAGGCTGTGTTTGGCAAATCGAACCTTCAGCTCCCTCCACAGATTTTCTATGGGATTGAGGTCTGGAGACTGGTTAAGGCCACTCAGGGACCTTAATGTGCTTCTTCTTGAGCCACTCCTTTTGTTGCCTTGGCTGTGTGTTTTGGGTCATTGTCATGCTGGAATACCCATCCACGACCCATTTTCAATGCCCTGGCTGAGGGAAGGAGTTTCTCACTCAATATTTGATGGTACATGGCCCCATCCATTGTCCCTTTGATGCGGTGCAGTTGTCCTGTCCCCTTAGCAGAAAAACACCCCCAAAGCATAATGTTTCCACCTCCATGTTTGACGGTGGGGACGTGTCCTTGGGGTTATAGGCAGCTTTCCTGCTCCTCCAAAAATTGTGAGTTGAGTTGATGCCAAAGATCTCGATTTTTGTCTCATCTGACCACAACACTTTCACCCAGTTCTCCTGTGAATCATTCAGATGTTCATTGGCAAGCTTCAGACGGACCTGTACATGTGCTTTCTTGACCAGGGGGCCTTGCGGGCACTGCAGGATTTCAGTCCTTCACGGCGTAGTGTGTTACCAATTGTTTTCTTGGTGACTATGGTCCCAGGTGCCTTGAGATCATTAACAAGATCCTCCCGTGTAGTTCTGGGCTGATTCCTCACCGTTCTCGTGATCATTGAAACTCCACAAGGTGAAATCTTGCATGGAGCATCAGACCGAAGGAGACTGGCAGTTATTTTGTGTTTCTTCCATTTGCAAATATTCGTACCAACTATTGTCACCTTCTCACCAAGCTGCTTGGCGATGGTCTTGTAGCCCATTACAGCCTTGTGTAGGTCTACAATCTTGTCCCTGACATCCTTGGACAGCTCTTTGGTCTTGGCCATGGTGGAGAGTTTGGAATCTGATTGACTGATTGCTTCTGTTGACAGGTTCTTTTATACAGGTAACAAGCTGAAATTAGGAGCACTCCCTCTAATCTCAGCTCATTACCTGTATAAAAGACACCTGGGAGCCAGATAGGGGATCAAATACTTATATCCCTCACTGACCTGCAAATCAATTTATAACTGTTTTGACATGTGTTTTTCTTAGAGTTTTTTTGTTATTCTGTCTCTCACTGTTCAAATAAACCTACCATTAAAACGATAGACTTTGACAAGCGTTCAAAACCAGCAAAGGGTCAAATACACCCCCCCCCCCCCCCGTATTGCCTCATAATTTATTTATTTTTCTAATTAAAAACTGACTTAATATCGGTTTGTAAAAAACATATTTGTTTTAATTGTACAGTGTAATTTTAAATAGGTTTCCCTTGGCAAAGAGTTTTTGCCGCTTGGAAAGTCTATCAATAATTGTTTATTCTCTTATCAAATCTATTTGTTCTTAAAACCCCTTCAACCCTTCTCTCAGACAATCCACCCATCCCCCTTTATAACCTTATCAGGGTGGAGACAGTCACTGAATAATGATACTCTAAGCCTCGACAATTAACTTGTTATACATTATTACAGAGAAATGTTATTAATTATCAATTAATAATTACAATAACCTGCTCCCCTTGCTAGGGCAATACAGTGGCCCTTTAAGGGGAAAATATTTTAAGTGTGCACTTACTTTGCCACATACAAACAGTTTACTTCTCATAGATTTTTGCCTTAAATTAAAAAATACACTGATTAACTACAAAGGGTGATATCTGACTAATATATTTAACAATTCTTCCTAAAACATTAGTTATTCATGAATGGAAAGACTCTAACAATCACATTTTTAATAAGAAACACCTATAAAAAAAAAAAAAAGGGTAAGATTCCCTAGGTGCCTATTTTATACACATAAGCAATAGCGTACCCAGCTGGATAAATATGAATAGTCACAGAAACATTTAAAAGTCAAAGTCTTATCATTATAATTTATACCGACAGGGCGTGTTCTTGTTGCATATCATGCCCCACTATAATAGATAATCATGTGAGATAGTTGTTTGCAGAGAGGTGAGACCTTTTCATGTAATTTATGCTTAAATAACCCAACTATCAAGTTCAGCTAACTGAAATTATATTTATTTATATGTGTAATTTGAATGTCTGCAGTATGCAGGACAGTAACGCACATTCCCAAGGTGTCCATTCTCTACATATCATGTCATTTTATTTACATATTACATATTTACCACTCATTTGTGAGTTGTAATGATTAGAATATAATATCTTAAATACATGATAGAAAACCAGTCCCTACAGCGTCATTTTAAGAAACAAACAGATTGGCTCATGAATCCCTAACGTTTGCAGAATTGGAAATATTCCAGCCCCACAACTGCTGATGCCATTGAATAAACGAATACCCAAAACACTCCATGTGATGAGTTATGTAGTTTAGGTGACACGCCAGAATATGACAGAATGCATAAAACAGCAGAACTCTCCCCTTGGCAGAACATGTCACCATGAAATGGAGTGCTCACAGTACAAATTTAATAACCTCGGCAGACATTTTTCCAGCTAATCAGCTTTTACAGGTGCTGAAACAAGTGGATGAAATAAATAGGTCTCCTACCTTGCCTGCTACACATTTTAAAAGTAATGTTTAATAAATATATTTGCATTGAAAAGTATAAGCAGTATACATTCATTGATCTTCTAAGTGAGTATAGTCTCATTTATTAAAGCAGGTGACATACATAGAGATCCCATTGTAAATAGGACCATGAAATGCAATACCTTGATGATGTATTTTACCTGCTGCAAAATAAGTAACTATAAACACTTACTAAGTGCCTTGTGTGCCAAACATTTCCCTGAGCAAATTAATTCTCCAATGCCTCAAGGACCACAGTAGTTCTATATTTACAACATGTGGTTTTGAAGAACTGTACTTGATAATGGGTACATGATAAAACATATAAGAATGTAAAGAAAAATAATGCTATATTTTATATATTACCTATTATTTGCATTTGTGCTGCAAGGTGGGGCAGCCATTTTGGCTTCCACTGATCTAAACCTGATCCACCTGAAGGCTTCAGTACCAAAAGGATAAATAATAAAAATGTCATTATTTTACGAGGTCACTTGCTGCTAAAAAAATCTCAAAAACGTTTGTATGCTTTAGTCTTGTAAAACAGATTGTCCATTATCAAGTTTAGTTTTTAAAAGTGCATATTGTAAATATGTAACTAAAGTGATCCTTTAAAGAGACATGGAAATCACATATTTGTTATTTTTACAGCATACATTTAATTATTTTGAACATAACAAAAGTTTGTTTTTTGCATAAAGATACTGCTGATGTTAGGCTTCATATGCCTCTGCAAACTGCTTTTGCAACAATATTAAGAAAAGGGTTATGCAAGTTATGAAGCTCTCTGGAGAAATCTGTTACCTGCTCTAGCCTGATTAAAGAGACATGGAACACAACAGTTTCTTTCATACATTTAAACAAACATATTTCAAAAGGGGTAAAATTTGTTTAAACGTAAATTCAACTAGCAGGAAATGAAGAGAGCATACTTTAGTCTGTACATCCCATTGGCTGGCAGAGGGCAAACCCCAAGAGCAATTAAACTAGTAAATATTTGTGCTCTGAGACCTTTATTTGCCACAACAACAAAAAAATCTTGTCCCATTAACCTTATATGACACTCCCAAATCAGATATGTAATTTTTTTTTAACATATGCAGAACGCGCTTCTCCTTTAAAATAGTTCTAATGATAGTAAATATATGCTAGACAAATATGTGAGTTTCATGTTCAGTTAAGGAATCCTATTGTATCTTCAAGCCACAGTTGGTATGTAGTGAAACTGCATCATTTAGCCAATTAATGTCCTTGTCATTTAGCCAATCAGTGTCCATGTCATTTAGCCAATTAATGTCCTACATCTGTGTCATTTCTGTCCAAGCTTCTGGGCTGCTTGCTCAAGGTCTTTGATGATTAGATCCACATCTTCTCGAGTGGTGTCTCTCCCTACACTCAGCCGCACAGCACTCTGAGCGGCATCTTGTGGCACCCCGCTGTTCAGCAGCACTGGAGAAGGTCTGTGGAGACACGCAACACTTTTACACAACACCATATAGTTTTCCAGTTCAAGCAGTCATTGATGTTGCTCTGGAATCAGCATTAAAGTGAAACCGCAAACATCAATATCATCCATATTGTGTGTTCCTACCTGTCTCCAGAGTTTGAATGACAAGCAGCTCCAACACTAGCCTGAAGATACTTGCAATGAGCCAACCACTTGCGACCTGCAAAAGACATGGGATGGTGAGAAGCTGCTAATCTCGAACACAGTGACGGGCTACCTATATCACTTTCAGAGCCTCATCTCGGCCCTGAATCCTTAAAAGGGCAGTAAAACATTTTCTTTTATCCAAAACAAAATTATAACATTGCTGTGAGATAGGAATGAATTACTCATAGAAGATAATGAGGAGGGATAGTTAGCATTACAAATGGATATTATTTGCTAGTTTTAGTGAGCTATAGATGGATTACGTATTGTTTGAAAAGAGACATGTCCTGCCACTCCAGAGAATAGGCTGCATGGGAAGTGCCTTAGGGCTACATGTGGCACCAGGGCCACCTGTTGCCAATTGCAGCTCCAACATGTACAACAGCTGATGAGATTGCTTATGATATTCCATTTAAAAAAGAATATTTTATATTAAAAAAAAAGTTTACAAAGATTTTTGTCTTAGTGAGGAGGAAAGGTAAATAGGGTCTCCTGGAGAGCCTTCTACTTGTGTTTTCTTATGAGAAAGAGAAAAGACAATTGCACACTGCCTCAGTTTAGATTAATTTGTCCACACTATAGGCCACTTAAATTTCATACTTTGTTAATGTTTAAAACATGCTATTTTAAATGCAAGAAGGAACTTTTTTCACTACAATGGCCAGTTAATAAATACAGGACCATACAAGAATACAATAAAAACAGATAGTGATAGGAGACAGGACTGATAGACTGAATAAGAGAGACTCACCCAGGGCAGTCGGCCTCATAATAGAAACATTGCAGGTGTTGGGAAGGCGTTCTGACCCAGGGAAGCGAGAGTTAAACCGAATGTTGTCCCCAAACAAAGCCTGCAAATGAAGAGAAATCTAGTTAATACCTCTAGGACAAGTTTCTACTTGGGTCTGTGAATATTTGCACGTATATATGTTGAGCTGAGCAGTTTAATAAGCTTGACCTGTAATGACAAAGGACAGTAA
Organism: Discoglossus pictus; assembly: GCA_027410445.1. Classification (NCBI taxonomy): domain Eukaryota; kingdom Metazoa; phylum Chordata; class Amphibia; order Anura; family Alytidae; genus Discoglossus; species Discoglossus pictus. The sequence continues at coordinate 369,942,062 of CM050165.1, read as the reverse complement.
TGAAGAGATGCTATAAAACTGCACTACCTTTCCTTGGTTATATGTTCACAACAACTATCAAAGTTCACTAAATTTTGAACGGTCAATTATCAACAGAAAATAGAAATTAGGTAAAACTTCATTGATGCTGAATATTAGTTAAAGGGACACAGATAACATTCCAAATAATTTAAAACCATTTGGGTAGTAAAAATATCAACTGAATAATATTAAAAAATAATTTTCTAGCAAAAAACAATTGCATTTTTGACGGCCAATAAATATTTCTGATCCGCTTGCATAACACTGCTTTGAATCATTGTGCGATAAAGATAAGATTTAATGACTGGATAAAGCAATCGATTACTGAATGCCGAAATGTTTTTCAATTACTCTGAACTTGTACAAACCTCAGGTAATTAGCAAAGCTAGGGGAAAATCTGAAAGGCTGACATAAAACACAAAATTTAGTGCTACATTACTACAAGAAAATATAGTGTTTTGTTTTGTTTTTTTCAAAATAGACTTCAGCTGATAAAGAACCTGTTTCTACCAATAACTTTATGGAATCTTTGCTATATCACTTTAACATCAGTTATGGTATTCATCATATATTTCATGCAATTTCTAATGGTAGTGTGATGATGTATTAGTAAAGTGTTACTCCAAAACTAACACACAGAGCACCAATCCAGGGCATTGCTACACAACTCCAGTACACAGGCACAAACAGAGTACAAATATTAGGTAAACAGGTTGTAGAGGGGCACTGATTGTAACTCACTTGTAGCCTCTCCTCCAAATAATCCCGCACACTTTTCATATGCTTCTCATAAGCAGCACAATTTGAGGACACCAGCTCTGCAGCCTATGGAAATATAAAATAATAGTGTGATGTGCAACACAGTTACATATACCAATGAAGGAGACCAACATGAAGTAAGCGGTTTTACCAGTTGCTTATTTTTAAAACCATCATTGTGGTGGAAATACAAGTGTGTTTCATTTATTTAATTACGGATTAGCCATAAAATTAGTTTTAATGTAGCTTTGATAACTTACACTTAAACTTTAGTGTTACAGTTTCTCAACATCCCCTATCAGGTTGCATAGAGGGTGGGAGAGGGTTTGACTGACGTGGCCACTGCAATGAAGTAGACAGATAAGGAATCCTATCAGGACAGCTTCTTGGGCAGATTAGCTCCACCTCAACATTTAAGAGAGGGTGAAGAGAAGCATATCTGGTGAATCTGCCATGCTAAAGTACAAATGTACTGCATGTTTTAAAAGCTACATTTATTTTTTCCTTCAAATACTGATTTTATTGGTAATAAATGAACTAATTAAATTGTATTGTATGACCACTGCAGTGGTACTTAAAGTATATAGACTTTTCATGCCAATATATTGTAACTTTAAGGAGGCAGCAGTCCAGTTATTTACCATTCCTTCACTTTTTTTTGTTAGCTCACCTACTTGTAATCATATATGCACACATTATATATATATATATATATATATATATATATATATATATATATATATATATATATATATATATATACAGAAGCAGTTCACCTTCTCTATTTACCTTGCCTAATAACAATACTCCAAGGGGAAGTAGTTGTGTTGCACAGTATAAGCAAACATAAATATCCAACCATATACTCACTCTCTCACTTCCCAAGCACCAAGTGTTAATAGGTGTAATATATTTCAGTGCAGACAAGGACTCTACAATGCCAGATCTTGATGCTTTAAAATCTCACCTTTCCCAGTCCAGAAATCATTGGTGTATTCTCTGTACTATGGAAAAACAAAGCTGAATGAGACACACAGCCATTTCTACTAAACAACGCAGCGTTCAAGTCAAAAGTCTGTATACATGTGAATGAGCTATAAGACTGCATAGTACTTGTGCTGTACTTTACCACAAGGCTTACCCAGGACGGAAGTTGTGCTCCTGCCCTCCTCCATACAGTAATGGCAGTAGTGGAGACTGATGCCCGAGACCTTGGACGTAGAGAGCTCCAATGCGAGGCCCATAGAACTGCAAATAAACATCACAGGGGAAGAAATCTATGATCAATTCACAATTCACGCATGATAACAACAACAACGGCCAACAGTAATGGTCATATAATAGAATTTCATTTCTTTCTTTAATTACTGATTAACAATAACATTAGTATATGTAGCTTTTAAAACTCACATTTAAAATTAGTCTTTCATCTCAATATTATAAAATCTATATTATTATATCCGCTTATGTTATTCTGATTCAAGTTTATACATGGGTATTACGGAGAATGATGGATTTGCTTTGCATTGACTATCATCATTAAGAACCAAAAGCCAAAAGGCACATTTGATCCGCCCATTATATCTACCTAAAACTTCAGCTTAATTAAGCCTCAGGATAGCCTTATGTCTATGCAAACCCTGCTTAAATTCCTTAATTGTGCTTGACTATCATTTCCACTGAATAGCTGCTCCAGTTGCCTACTGCTCTCTCCATAAAGTAGTGCTTTTTCACATTACCACTACTCTTCCAACTTCAATTCATGACCTCTTGTTCTTCCATTCCCATTTTTCTCAAAGACACCTCCCTCTTGAACTTTATTAAATCCTTTGATAAATTGCAGATAAATGTGAATGGCCGAAAAGGTGTTATAATATTAGCAAAGCCACACAATTATAACATGGTCTCTCTTATTAAAGGACCACTGTATTTTGAAGGGGGAGTCACATTTGTGTGTAATTATGTAACAAACTAACAACATTAGCAGCTATGCAAGCCATGAGCATGACATTTTGTTTTTAGAGAGAATGTTTATTTAGCTGACTCGGCTTCTATCATGGGGGGTTCCATCTTCAACGGCTAATCTGCCTGTACGTTAACTGAGAGGGTTATCCTACTGGGGCTTACTCTTCCATTTAATACTATTTTTAGTCTTTTAAACAAACTGTAATGCATGGAGGCCTCTATAGGGAGAAGGAAATAAATAAGGTAAAGAGATTGCTAATAACATGTTTTTATTATGAAGCTTTCAGATTTAACTTTAAAAATCAGGAGCACATTTGTTTGTTGACTTGAATTGAAGAATGTAATTAGAAAACTTAGAGAGAAAGGCCAAGTCAAGTAATATCAATACACAACAAGGGTTACCAAACAATTGAAAATGGCAGTAAAGTAGGAACTGCTTGAAATGAAAACACAAGCATCAAATGCTAAAATCATATTACACTGTGTGATACCTTGTGTCCTACAATAGTTAAGTAATTGACCCCCAGCTCCTGCACATCCACCTCCACCTTCCCCAGGGCTTGAGCTGCGTCCGTGTGCAGAAGGATCCTTGGAAGACCCTGGGATGCACGTTCTTGGGAAATGGAAGCCAAGCGCTGTGATAAATCAGGCACGGGCTGCAGAGAGAAGGAGACAGAGGGTAAGTATGAGCTCTGGGTACATAATTGTATGCTTAGAGTAAGATATCAGGTAGATGTATAGTATGTCAGATCTACAAATAATGCAATAAAATAGAGGGGCAGATACGGGTGTGGAGAAGAATAGAATACAAAGGAGGCAGGTAGGACCCAAAAGGATGTCTATAGAAGCCAGGGAGGGAATCTGGAAGAAGGTCTCAGATTTGACTGTAAAAAACAGGAGCACCTGTGCTTGTACATTTGAATTTAAGAATGAAAAGAAAATGCTCAATTTACATTGTGTGAATACCCTGTGATTACAATAGGCAAGTAATTATCTCCAAGCCCCAGAGTAAAATCTCAGGTACATGCAGCAGGTCATCCAAAAAAAGATGTATGTAGAAGCCATTATTCTTCTTGAAAATGTTTAGGAGGCAGAAGTAACATTTTGACTAACCAGGCTCCTAGGACAGTAAAGTATATACTAACCAGCCTCTAATATTTTCCAAACCTGAGTGTGTGTGTATTTAAAAGGTACAAGCGCCAATTGAAACAAGGTTATACAGCAAATAAATAGTACATTTGTGTTCACATTTAAACGTCTAACACAAATAAAAAAAACTTGTTTCCTGCTCGGAATTCAGAGATATACATTTATTGCATTGCATTCTGGGAACTTGGACAGGGACATGCAAATGTGCCCACAAAGGCTTCACTCTTTAATCCAAATACCATTTCAAAAATGGCTCCTTTTAAACATATGCCTGCTGTATTACAAGGTCGTATTTTTGCAAGTCCCGAATGGATTTTTTTTCTTCTAAGTCCTGCGGCTCGTATATTTTGGTGTAAGTCCGTAGTTAGTCATTGCGTGTTTATGTGTTTTTTTCCAAGTCCCGCTTGTGTGGTCGTTTTTGTAACCGTTGGGGAGGCGCCGTAGAGCCTCCACCTCCGCAAATGCGGCCCCTACGGCGCTCATCTCCACCAGTACAAGGAGAGCCTTTGTAGGGTCACCCAAGATGGGCACAGACAAACTGCAGTTCACTGGAGAAGGAACTGGCAACCCACTCCAGTAACTTTGCCAAGAAAACCATATGGATGGGCACAACCAGCAGAGATTGATGTGCCTGGCGTGCTGTGGTTCATATGGTCACCGAGAGTCGGACACAACTGAAGGACTGAACACAGGTCTTTCACAGTTCTCAAACAGCATGATGTGTAGAAATAAAATGTTGCAGCACCCAGTCAGTGTGTCATACAGAGTTATGGTTGGAGCTGATAAGTGGTCCTTGAGTAATCACATACAACAGTTGTCAAACTGCGAGTTGTTGTCACGCTTTGCGAGCTTGCAAAGCGAGCTCGCAAGAACTGCGTCCCTCGCAAACCTTGCAAACTGCGAAGCGAGGGCCTGCATTTGCGGAAGGTGGAGGCTCCAACGTCGACTGCAATGAGCCAAAGGCTCATTGCAGGCCGCAAATGGGGCCCATCGCAAAGCGAGCGGCCGCATTTGCGGAGGTGGAGGGTCTACGGCGCCTCACTTGCGATTACAAACAGCAACAGAAGCCACTATAACACGCAATGACTAAATACGAGCCGCAAGACTTATTATGAACTCGCAAAAATACAAAATTAGCGGCCATAACGCGGACATCCACAAACAAGAAAAACACTTAAAAAAACTAAAAATAAAATAAACACACACACAGCAATGAGATCCCTCAGATGCTTTGGAAGCTCTCTGTGGACCATGGCTTTTGCTGTGGGATGCGACTAAGAACATTTCAGGAAAGACCAACTAGAGCAGATGAACTTTATTTAGGGTTAATCAGAGGCACTTTAAATGATGGCAGGTGTATGCTGACTCCTATTTAACACGGTTTGGAATGTGATTGCTTAATTCTGAACACAGCTACATCCCCAGTTATAAGAGGGTGTGCAGACTTATGCAACCACATTTTTTTTTTTTATTCCCTCTACCTAAAAGATTTCAGTTTATTTTTCAATTAAATTGTACAGTTTATAGGTCACATTAAAGGTGGAAAAAGTTCTGAAATTATTTATCTTTGTCTCATTTTTTTACAGCACAGAAACCTGACATTTTAACAGGGGTGTGTAGACTTTTTATATCCACTGTACTATCAAGGGAACACCCAGGAGAACAAGGCACAGTCTTCATGGTACTACCAATACCAACATTTATATCATTATCATGGAGGAAGCCGTTAGCAAACTGGAGAAACGTGTTTTATGAGGTGTATTTACACATTAATATCATCTCCAACACCTCAAAGAAAGTGGAGACATCGTTTTTCTGCACCAACCTATCAAAGTTTGTATAGGTTTTAAATCTTTTAGAGTTTGTTTTTACTTTTTATTTTTTCTTTGGTTTATCCGTTGTATATGACATACACCAAAGATGAACTACTGTGTATATTTTATCTGCGGCATTCTATAAATAAAACCTGTTTATCAACCCTGGTTTCCATCTCATTGATTTGGGGTGCGTTTGAAGGATCTATGGCTGTTTAGACACTATCATTATGGTGAAACCGCAACATCAACAGGTGGCCATATCCACAGTACTAGTCTACCTCACTGCCACCGGGATCTGAATGACAACCAGCCAATTCATAGATACATAGCATCTATCTATCTGTCCGCCATCAGTACAGTGTATATATAAATAACATTTCTACATAAGAGACCAACATTAAGAGCTTCAGACCAAACATTACCCCATAACATTGGGACTACTGAAGGGATTGTGCGCTTTATCCACTCCACCTTTGCAATGTATGCACGTCACGGGAGAGAGAAAGGAGACACAGGGGAGGGAGAGGGAGGAAGAAAGGAGACACAGGGGAGGGAGAGGAGGGGAGAAAGGAGATGTAGAGGAGGGAGAGGAGGGGAGAAAGGAGACGCAAGGGAAGGGGGAGGAGGTGAGAAAGGAGATGCAGGGGAGGGAGAGGAGGGGAGAAAGGAGACACAGGGGAGGGAGAAACACAGGGAGGGAGAGAGGGGAAGAGACACAGGGGAGGGGAGACACAATGGAGGGAGAGGAGGAAAGAGTGGTGGGAGAAACACAGGGGAGGGAGGGGGGAAGAGACATAGGGGAATGGTGAAAGACACAGGGGAGGAAGTGGGAAGGTACACAGGGGAGGGGGACAGAAAGGAGACAAAGAGGAGGGAGATGATGGGGGAAAGGAGACAAAGGGGAGGGAGAAATACAGGGGAGGGAGAGAGGGGAAGAGACACAATGGAGGGTGAGGGGGGAAAGTGGGGGGAGAGACAAGGGGAGGGAGGGGGAAAGAGACACAGGGGAGGGAGAGGAGGGAAATAGACACAGGGGAGGGAGAGGGGGGAAATAGACACAGGGGAGGGAGAGGGGGGAAATAGACACAGGGGAGGGAGAGGGGGGAAATAGACACAGGGGAGGGAGAGGAGGGAAATAGACACAGGGGAGGGAGAGGAGGGAAAGACACAGGGGAAGGAGAGGAGGGAAAGACACAGGGGAAGGAGAGGAGGGAAAGAGACACAGGGAGGGAGAGGGGGAGAGACACAGAGGAGGAAGAGGGGGGAGAGACACAGAGGAGGAAGAGGGGGGGGAAGACACAGGGGAGGGAGAGGGGGAAAGAGACACAGGAATGGGGGCTGAAAGGAGACACAGAGGGGGGAGAGGAGGGGAGAAAGGAGACACAGGGGAGGGAGAGGAGGGGAAAAAGGAGACATGGGGGAGGGAGAGGAGGGGAAAAAGGAGACATGGGGGAGGGAAAGGGGGAGAAAGGAGACACAGGGGAGGGAGAAACAGGGGAGGGAGAGGGGAGACACAATGGAGGGAGAGGGGGAAAGAGTGGAGAGAGAGACACAGGGGAGGGAGGGGGAAAGAGACACAGAGGAAAGAGTCATAGGGGAAAGGTGATAGACATGGGGAAGCGTGAAAGAGATATAGGGGGAAGCGTGAAGGAGACACAGGGGAGGGAGGGGAAAAATACATAGGGGAAGGGGGAATAAGACATAGGGGAAGGGCGGTGTAACGGAACCCATCACTGTTTTACCCTGTTTTATGGTTATGGTTAAAATATGATCACATTGCATATGGGAAGGGGGAAAAGGACATATGAAAAGGGTGAAAAAGGACATATGGGAAGGGTGAAAAAGGACATATGGGAAGGGGGAAAAGGACATATGGGAAGGGGGAAAAAGGACATATGGGAAGGGGGGAAAAGGACATATGGGAAGGGGGGAAAAAGACATATGGGAAGGGGGAAAAGACATATGGGAAAGGGGAAAAGACATAGGGGAAGGGGGGAGGAGACAAAGGGGAGGGAGAGGGGGAAAGAGATACAGAGGAGGGAGAAAGGGGTAAAAAGACACAGGGGAGTGAGATGGGGAAGGTACACAAGGGAGGGAGAGGCGGGAAGAGATGCAGGGGAGGTAGAGGGGGTGGAAGAGACGCAGGGGAGGAAGAGGGGGTGGAAGAGACACAGGGGAGGGAGAGGGATGGAAGAGACACAGGGGAGGGAGAGGGATGGAAGAGACACAGGGGAGGGAGAGGGATGGAAGAGACACAGGGGAAGGAGAGGGATGGAAGAGACACAGGGGAAGGAGAGGGATGGAAGAGACACAGGGGAGGGAGAGTGGGGGATAGAGACACAGGAGAGGGGGGGAAGTGACACAGGGGTGGGAAGAGGCCCGCCATGAGTGACAAAGTTACGGACTTGCGCACGAGCACAGCAAATGCCGTGCCCTGCAATGGGCGGCGTTTGACGCTCATTGTGGGGGCCCACGTTGAGCACTGAAGGCGATCATCGCAAGGACCATAAAGTAGTGGGGGGAGAGGCTTACAATGAGCGCAAAAGGTGCTCATAGCAAAGGCAGCAAGTGAGAGGGAGGGAAGAGCCTAGCAATGTGTGGCAAACAGCATTGCCAGGCTTCACATTTTATTGCCGTCATTTTTGATGGGCAAGTCGTTAGTTGCATATAAAAGGTAAAATGAAAGGCTGTGTAATTTAATTACATTAAAAAAAAAAAAGATTTTTCTGATATTAAAGTATAGTTCTTCAAAAAAGTATATTTTAAATCTTGAGCTATAATGGTCCTTCAAGTCCGATGTAACGGAAACTGAAGATGCTATCTATCACTCACCATTATTACTCCAGTCTCATTATTCGCCAGCATGACTGAGACTAGACATGTATTGGGACGTAGAGCTGCAATAACTTCTTCAACCTCCAGGCGTCCGGTTACAGTAGAGACTGGGACAAACGTCACCTCTGGGTTAAAAATGAACAAAGTCATCTATACTGCTTTTTAGAAATGGATAGTAAATAAATATTTTATTGAAGTATAATGACTCTCTATGAAAGCACTCCCTCCTCAGTTCTTAAAAACAATGTCTACTGTCAAAAATAGTTTTGCCAGGTAATTTATAAATTGCATGCGCTTCCACACACCCTTACTAATCCATCCTCAGGACAATACCACTTAAGGGGTATATTATCGTAATGAAAGCAATAGTATTCAAATTAGTGTTCATTTTGTTATTTAGGAATAAAGAAGAATTTCCATATAACCAGAATAAATATAATAAACCAGATGAACGGCTGACACTTATTGCAAGGTTTATCAAGTCATATTAAAATTGCTGAATCTGGACATTCCTATGTAAATGGTGGATATAACATATGTTTTATTATTGCTAAAAATCTGCATCAAGGATTTAGATGAATATATTTGAAATAAAAACATGAGAAACGCTCATTAGATGTGTTTTATTATAACTTTTCTTAGAATATAAGCATTTTAGGTAGATAGAGTGAGCTGATTGCACTTTTGTTTCATATTTTGCCATCAAAACCTATTTTTCTAACAGTGTGTACATTTCTAACACTTAATAAGAAAATGGAAGATAACAATCATTAACAAGTGTGTATTGCTCTCATACACCAGGCCCTGAACTCCATTGTGTGGACTCGTCAGAAAAATCTCAGTCCTGACCACTAGATGGTGCTATGGTTTGAGAATTATAATGGCAAAGACATTTTCAGATGATAAAAATTGCCAAATAATCCAGTGATGTCATATATATATTATGCTGTTTTTAAGACGTTTACCTGATATTGGGCAAAATGTTGAAGAGACTTAAAAATTACAATAAATCAATTTAACTGTTACATTTAAAGGGACATGGAAGGTTTTAATATTACACTAATCAATTATTTGCATATCTAAACATAGTTTTATTAACAAGTGCTTACTTTCAATCACTTGGTAATAAATTTATGTTGGACATACAACATAATGTTGTATGTCCAGACTTCTAGTTCTGCTGAAGGCGAATATTAGACACCAGTAACTCTAGTTTTTATAAAAGCAAAATTGAATCTTCAACCCTTTGCAATAAAAATAGCCACTAACTACAGAAGGTGTAAAAATATAGATTGGTCAGTAGCAGATCCTAATTGGCCATCTTGCATTTCAGTTGCTTGAAGGACCCTTTTCCTTCTAAAACATCTGTATTAAAGATAAAGGGTGGTTTTGATATGGTTTCATTGATGCAAAATAATCTTCAAATCATTGCAAATTAACAATTTAGTAGTTTATGTTAAGATGATATATTTAATATTAAACTTCCTTCCATATCCCTTTAATTGTTCTGTAATGGAGAGCTGTTGGCTATTTCCTAACAGGTTCAGTCAACTGGGAATGACTTTTAGGCAGTAATTCTTTCCCTAATGCATGACAGAAACTATTTGAGCTGTCTGCCCCTTTAAATAAAAGTATGAGTTGCTCTTTCTTAATAATACATACATTCCGCTGTGCCAGGAACTTGGGAGGGTGGATGAAGATAAATAAAAAATCCCAAATCCCTGCCACATTTTTGTGGAGCGTAACAACAAAATACTTAGGCCCTCATTCAATTGCGATTTGGCCAATTGAATAGGGGTCTAAATAAGCACATAACATATTTTTTTTAAAGAAGTTTTTAGTTAGTGAAAACCTTGCTTTTGGATTGATGTTTACGAACTAAAAACTTATTTTAAAAAAATATGTTATGTGCTTATTTAGACCCCTATTCAATTGGCCAAATTGCAATTGAATGAGGGCCATAGTAAGTACAGCTCACAGATGCATCACCCAAGTGGTGCTCGAGAGATCAATATGGAAGCCCCTAGACACAAGCAGAGTCTGCTCATAATGGCTTACATAGCTGTTATTGTTATTTATTTGCTACATACTTCCGAGATTAAAGTGTGTAAAGTATAGTGGTTCTTTATTTTTTGAAGGCTGTACATTAAAATTGTTGCAGATGTCAAATACTTTTTTCACTTGCTGCAAAATAAACTTCAGAGAGGCCACATTTAAAAAACCCAGCCAGCCTTAGGCTCCACACCATTAGAACCAGATTTTCCTTGGTCTTAGAGTTTATATTACCTATCATAGTGCTTACAGAACAACATGTGCATAATATTAGTGATGATAAAGAGATATAGATGGAAACATGCACCTTCAAGATAATTAACCTAGTCTTTTTCCCAAAGGGTGGACAGAATGGGATGGAGAGGCAGGGAAGGGGAGGCTGTTATTTAGGATGGTAAAATAGGAAGAAGATCCCTTAGTATAATTAGGGAAGATTGGTGTTAGCATTTTTAAATAGACAGAGATCAGTGAAATCCCTTTCATGTGTTATATGAATATAAATACTTGGGAAGTGACCCTTGAATATTATTATTAATATATTACAAAGTGATGATACGAATGTGGTACTGGAATCATGGCGGTAATTGAAAGTTGTTCAGTAGCACAGCTATTCTTGTGTATTTATCCCAGGCCCAGGTAATTTGCTCTTTCACAAACCAATGCATTTCCTGCAATGTAGTGTATGTGTCACGAGACTCACCAGCTCTATGCATCTTCTCCAGGTGTAAGAGTGGCAGTGCCACAGAGTCATGCTCCACGTTTGAGGTGATGATGTGTGGCAAAGCCCTATTTCCTGTCCCAGCCCTGTTAAAATGTTCCACTGCAGAAAATAGCACCATGTTGTTGGCCTGCAAGACAAATCAAATGGACAGCCATTCAATGTGAATTATCAAACACTGGAATTACCTTGTTCACACTTTGCAAGCCTTGTTTTTTAAATATGAATATTAGAACATATGTCCTACTACAGATGGCTTAAAGAATACTCTACTTTATACCTTTGTAGTGATTAAAGGGGTTAAAGTAACCTCATGTTGGGATAACAGTGTCCCGTTAAATAAACCACTTGAAGAGAATCTGTTACCCCAACATAAAGCTGATTTAATTTCAAAAGCATTGACAACTGCCTATACATTGTATACATTGCAGCTCCTGTATATTAATGTGCAGCTCGGAGTGCTTTATAAGGGTGTGTTAGGGGTCTAACTGCCAGATAATGTTGCAGTTTCTAATTAGCACATCAAAACAGTTAATTCATATGCCGAGTTGCTCATTTGCATATATATGCAACAGCAACCGCATATAGCCAGTGCTCTTTGAGAATAAACTTTAAAAAAAACAACAACGTGATTATGAATAGTCCCTTTAACTTCTCAATTCTGTTTAGGTAAAGATGCCTATTACATTGAAATGACAAGAACATAGAGAATAACTGCATATGAAAAATACAAATTGTAAAGACTGTGTTTATTCTTTGTGCTTCCTACAAACATTGAACCTATTATAAAATGTGTTATTCAAAAAGCCATATAGAAGACAATTAACCACAGCGGCCCTTTAACTAATGCAATTCTATTTACAGTCCAGCGTATACTGCACTTCATACTTCATAAAGAAGCTGTAAATGTCGGTGAGAAGCAGATGTGGTCTGTTTCAGCTGTTTGCAGATATGTGCCTGAGACCCCAACACCCGTTTGGAACTTCCTCTTCTGAAAAGCTCCATGTTTATTCTGCAAGGCTACTCTTTCATGTGCAATATTAGTACGCCCATACATGATGCTACCATTACATTATATATCATTTGTATGTCTCACCTCGGTGCCCCCGGAGGTGAAAATGATGTCCTCTGCTTTTCCTCCTACCATCCTCGCTATCTGTGCCCTTGCCCTGTCAATCAGCTGCTTGGCCTTGCATCCTACAAGGACATTATAAACTGGTTACAAAGTCAATTCAGTGCAAGCAACAGTTTTATCTGGTGTACCACCCCACACGTCTACAGCATTTGCTGCTGATGTACATAATAATATATTGTATTCATAAATCTCCAGCAAGTTCCACTACACAAAGGTGTAAATATTACCAAGAAGGAAAATAAGAATTAACCACATTGTAGGAAGATGTGTGAAGGCCAGGTTCAAATGAGCAGATTTGCAACAAACCCTATTCTTTAAAACCAGTGTTAAAAGTAAACATAAAGTATTGCATTTTACATCAGACAAATCAAGCTGTAAGCATTTGCTGCATGACTGGCTGGTAACCATAGCAACAGCACAGCTCAAACCTTAATGTGGGCCCGATCACATGGTCTGAAGACATTGATTATCATTGTAATCGGTAAGCAGTGTCCATTGGAGGCAAAACTATTAATACATCATACCTGACTAAGTGATTTGGCCCTATTTTTTATAACTTATATTTATATTTTTATAACTAAATGATTCATTTTTATTCAATCTGCGTTCAATGAATTAATGCTCATATGTTGAATATACTTTGAGGTAAACAAAAGAGAAGGACAAACACTTGTTTGCAATACTAAAGAGTACCGGTACCTCAACGTAAACAACAACCCGTCTTGAAGAGACGCCTTTCACTACTCGTTCTGCAAATGCAGATTTTATACTAATAAACAGTTTCTAAGGCCTTATCTGCTGCTGCTCAGGTAGAAAGAGGATTGAGAACTGGAGTGAGAAAGGAGAAGTCCCAGCCATTGGTGCACTTTGGTTTTGGGAAGGATTGTCCCCTTTAATATATCACTATCATTAGGATAATAAATATGTTATGGTGGGTAGAAAGGTGACTAAAAAACCCTCCACTATATATACAGGAAGGAAATAAAAGATCATTCTTACTACACTTACATTATTATTACTACCTTTTATTTGTAACATATTTCTGGGGTTAAGTACATGGCAAAAAATAAAATGAACACATTACAAAGAATGGAGGGCCCTGTTTTTCAGCTTAAAATCAAATGTACATAGTGCTGGTTTTCAAAGGACCAACACAAGATTGAAAACTTGCAAAGTTACCATCTAAAGGGTTTGTGTGAGATGCAAGAGGGGATAGATACAAGATGGCAGTGGGAAAGCAATGGGCTCGATCAAGTGGAGGTGTCTGTGTGTTGTACTGTAGATTGTGGGTGTAAGTGATATTAATGTGGAGTTGTACATATTAAGGCTGAAGGTGAAAAGCTTTTTTAAGCAGATGCGTTTTTAGTGATTAATCAACGTTTTTTAGGTAGAAAGATAGTCTAGTGGAGCGAGGCAAAGAGTTCCAGAGAGTAGGGGCAGCACGAGAAAAGTCTTGAAGACGGGAGTCTGAGGAGGTGAGAAGAAAACAAGGTTATTAGCAGAACGAAGAGAGCCATTGGAGGAGGGCTTTATATGTTAGGGCCATAATTTTAAAATGTGATTCTGGAGGCTATGAGAAGCCAGTGGAGTGCCTGACAGAGAGGAGCTGCAGACACTGAGCGTTTGGTATTGAAGATGAGTCTAGCGGAGGCGTTCATTATGGACTGGAGTGGAGACAGACGAGAGATGGGTGGGCCAGCAATTGCATTAGTCGAATCAAGATATGATGAGAGAATGTATTCAAATTTTAGTTGCGTCTTGTGTAAAATAGATACATATTTTGTAGATGTTTTTTAGGTGAAACTGGCAAGATTTTGTTATTGATTGTATGTGAGGAATGTGTGTTAGGGAAGGGTCCAGTAGAACCCCAAGACAAGAGGCCTGGAAGGTGGGAGTGATGATGGCATTGCCCACAGTGAGAGATATTTGAGGAGTGAAAACTGTAGTAGAGGGTGAAAAGATAAGGAGCTCAGCTACATGTCTCACACATGCCAAAATAACTTTGCAGTAAACAGTATTTCCACTGTAGATTATGGGTAGTGACATGTAAATGAGGAGGCTCAAACCCTACCACCTTTTTGCCTCCATTTAGAACTATGGGCCTTGGTCTCAGTCAGTCTTAACAACACACCCATGGATTACAATACTGTACCAGAAACCACTCACAGACTGCAGATAAGCGTGAAACTGGAGTATGTGAGTCTGAGACAAACAGTTGGTACGTTTTGAGCCTTATTTACATACTAATATATATACAAAAAGTGGGAAACATGTAATTAAAGACTTTATTGATAGGGGGTAACAACGGCGATTACTTTAAAAACAATGGGTAAAAAAATCCCAGGATTGAAACAAAAAGATAAAAATAGGCTAATGGATGTGTGGACAGAAACCACTAAATGTTGAATGTACTCTTAATAGAGGGGTTATTAGGTCCACACCTAACAGTACTGTAGAGGAGAAAAATAATTGCTAATCCAATTTGAGTAATCCTGTCTTTGTGATAAATCCTGGATCTATAATAAATATATATACAGGTGTAAAGGTTCTGGATAGCAATAGCTCATCCCATAAATGGTCCCAAAATAAATTACTGGGAACAATCTGACCTTTGTATATAAATATATATTCTTAACGGTATACCAGGGTATGATTATACCATATTTGCTTGCTTATGAATAAGGGTAAAAGTGTTTTGAACAAGGCAATAAAGTTCTAGGACTATTATATGCAATTAGTGCCTGCCCAAGGCTACTTCTCATATAAGAATAGGACTTCTATCTTGCCCATATTGCATCCCAAAGTATAGCATAATAGTGAAAAGGCCAATGGATGAGCAGTATAAAAAAGCCAGCAGGCTAGTTATTACTTAAAGCATCGTTATTAAAGTGCTTAATCTAACTCATATCCAGACCACAACATTCACTCATTTGGAAACGGACAGGTAGGGTAAGCATACAACCTCTAAAAATATTAATGGCTAATACAGTACTGTTAGTAGTGAAGACGCCGGCGTGCCCTTAGCTGTGAGGCATGCCACGTCATCAAAGGCCGACGCGTTTCGACGTCATCAGACGTCTTTGTCAAGGTAAGGTCTGTGAAGCCGTCTGGCCCTCTTTTTAAACGCTGCCGTAACTACGGCAACCAATTGACACTCAGTGAACCTGCGCAATGGATACAGGAAGCGTCTGTTGCGCTAAGATACAGTGCGATGCAAATGAAACCAGCCTTATATAAGAAGGGGTCTGAGGAGGGAAGTAACATGAAATAGCGAAATGGCAAATAACCAGCCCAATTATAAACATACAGTAGTAAAAATAGAATGGTGGAAACCACAACCACAAGAGGTGGGGGAAATATTGTGAAGAGTAAATATAATAGGGAAAATAAAAGGGAAAATAAAAATAAAAATAAAAAGGGAAGGATATCTAAATTAAATGGATGCTACTAGAATGTAAATAAGAATGTGTGGTAAAAAATGCATAAAACCTAATAATATGAGAGATGAAACATGTAAGGCATGTTTATTTTCCCTATTGATAAAAGACCAAAGTATGAAAATTATCAACCTATCTGACTTCTCTTTAGATATTAACCATGAATCAGTACTGAGGAAAGGCCTCAGTTTTGTGCCAACATCTAGGTCGGACAAATTTACCCATATTAAAGATATTAACCTTTTTGCACGTAAGCTAGCCTTACAGAAATTCTTTAAAAATAAAGAGGAAAAAGATCATATGAAATTAGGCATGAACAAAGAAGATATTGGAACCTTCAAACTTCTAATGTCTTTATTAGAAGAGAATGCCTCTGCTGAGGAAGGTAATACATATAAAGACACAAAAAGATGGAAAAACAAAAGTAATTTTACCCCCTTTTTAAAAGATTATTCTAACATCTGGGTATTCCTTCAGCAGGTAACAATTGATATAGAAAGTTTAGATTTTACTAAACTAAGCAAATCCTTCAATCTGACCAAAAAAGAATACCAAGCTCTTGATGAACTTAAGTCTTGTAAAGATATTCAAATTAAACAGGCAGATAAAGGAGGCAATCTTGTAATACTAAGTAATGACAAATACAAAGAGATGTGCAATAGGATTTTGGATGATAGAACTACCTACGAAATACTAACAAAAAATCAGAATCTTGAATATAGACTAGTTTTAAAGTCTATATTAGAAAAAGCTAAAATGGAGAAGATTATTGATGAGCAAGCATACATGTTCCTCCTACCAAAATTCCCTTGTATCTCAACTTTTTATGCACTATCAAAAGTGCATAAACAAATGGTACCTATTCCTGGTAGGCCTATACTATAGTATCAGGAACAGGAAATCTCTCCTCCAATGCCAGTATCTTTGTAGATCACTACCTACGTGACTTAGTACAAAATTTGCCCTCTTACGTACAAGACACTAATGATATACTTAAACAGCTTGAACATCTAACGGTGCCAAAAGACACATGGTTAGCAACTATAGATGTTGAAGCACTCTATAGTAGCATACCTCATAACCTCGGTATTGAAGCAGTAGAAAAATTCCTGAGTACGAAAAGTACTAACCTTGGAAAATTTAAAAAAAATTAATAACTTTATTATCCAACTTCTAGAGTATGTTCTGAAATATAACTTTTTTCTATTTAATGACAAATGGTTCCATCAGACAAAGGGGACTGCAATGGGTACCCCATGCGCCCCTAGCTACGCAAACCTTTTTTTAGGCTGCTGGGAGAAGAAGATCTTCTCAGAATCAGAGATTGAGCATCTTACTATACATGCAATGATATGGCGGCGCTATATAGACGATATCTTTGTGATTTGGGATGGAACTAAACTAGAATTTGAAACCCTAATGGACTCATTGAACAAAAATAAGATGGGCCTTAAATTCACACGAAATCCACAGAAAATAAATATCGTTTCTAGATTTACTCATCCAAAAAGATGATGAAGGAACCATATCAACTACTACATTTAGAAAGGAGACAGCAGCAAATACGTTACTCCTATGGGACAGCCAACATTTTGCACCCCTGAAAAAAGGTATCCCTAAGGGGCAATACTTAAGAATCAGGAGGAATTGCAGTTCAGACATCACATTCAAAATTGAGGCTGATAAATTAAAACAAAGATTCCTAGAAAGAGGATACTCATTAAAATGCTTAAAGAAAGCTTTTCAACATGCATTGAGCTGCAACAGAACAGAACTATTGAATAAATCACACAGGACAAATACTCAAACATCAGATAATACATATCCAAGATGTATTTTGACTTATGGCTATGAATCTGCTTCAATAAAGGATATTATATCTAAACATTGGCATCTATTAAAACGTGACGAGGATTTGGCAGATGTACTTCCACAAAAAATACCAATTGTTTATCAGAAAGGCAAAAATGTGAAAGACACTCTAGTGCACAGTTTCTTTAAAGAGAATAAAGATAACAAGACATGGCTCAATCCCCCATTGGGATGTTTCAAATGTGGGAACTGCAAATTTTGTAGATACATCAAACCCAAAAAAATTTATGAACATCCGTCCAATGGGGCAAGATATGTTTTAAAGGATTTTTCAAACTGCTGCACCACAAGTGTAGCTTATGTGGCTACATGTTTATGTTCTAAAATTTACGTAGGAAAAACACGACGTCAACTACGTAGACGTATTGGCGAACACATCTATTCAATAAGAAAAGATCTAGATACCCCTTTAGCACGCCATGTTAAGATCTTTCATGGTGGCAAAAGTGAAGTTCTTACTTTCACAGCCCTTGAGAAGGTCCATCAGGGCCCTAGACAGGGAGACTTAGATAAAAAAAACTTCTTCAACATGAAGCAAAATGGATTTACAAATTACAAGCTCTATCTCCAATAGGTTTAAATGAAGGTTTCACATTTTTACCCTTCATTTGAATATACTGGCATTTTTATGGGATTGTTATTAAGTAGCCATTGTTGGTCCCTACAGCTCACTTATTATTTTATTAATTATTAATTTTAATCAAGATTTTTTGCCACTTATAGTTTCTCATCTTTATATTTGGCATTTAAATGCCATACAATATCACATTGTACCACTTATATAGATGGCTCATTTTTTATTTGTCATCAACTTATTATGGCTGTTACACAGTCATCATATTTCCTGTTCATTCCTACACCTCATTCTTACACTTACACTATATTTGGGTGTTCCCCCACCACATCTATAGAGATGCCTTACATGTTTCATCTCTCATATTATTAGGTTTTATGCATTTTTTACCACACATTCTTATTTACATTCTAGTAGCATCCATTTAATTTAGATATCCTTCCCTTTTTATTTTTATTTTTATTTTCCCTATTATATTTACTCTTCACAATATTTCCCCCACCTCTTGTGGTTGTGGTTTCCACCATTCTATTTTTACTACTGTATGTTTATAATTGGGCTGGTTATTTGCCATTTCACTATTTCATGTTACTTCCCTCCTCAGACCCCTTCTTATATAAGGCTGGTTTCATTTGCATCGCACTGTATCTTAGCGCAACAGACGCTTCCTGTATCCATTGCGCAGGTTCACTGAGTGTCAATTGGTTGCCGTAGTTACGGCAGCGTTTAAAAAGAGGGCCAGACGGCTTCACAGACCTTACCTTGACAAAGACGTCTGATGTTGCGAAACGCGTCGGCCTTTGATGACGTGGCATGCCTCACAGCTAAGGGCACGCCGGCGTCTTCACTACTAACAGTACTGTATTAGCCATTAATATTTTTAGAGGTTGTATGCTTACCCTACCTGTCCGTTTCCAAATGAGTGAATGTTGTGGTCTGGATATGAGTTAGATTAAGCACTTTAATAACGATGCTTTAAGTAATAACTAGCCTGCTGGCTTTTTTATACTGCTCATCCATTGGCCTTTTCACTATTATGCTATACTTTGGGATGCAATATGGGCAAGATAGAAGTCCTATTCTTATATGAGAAGTAGCCTTGGGCAGGCACTAATTGCATATAATAGTCCTAGAACTTTATTGCCTTGTTCAAAACACTTTTACCCTTATTCATAAGCAAGCAAATATGGTATAATCATACCCTGGTATACCGTTAAGAATATATATTTATATACAAAGGTCAGATTGTTCCCAGTAATTTATTTTGGGACCATTTATGGGATGAGCTATTGCTATCCAGAACCTTTACACCTGTATATATATTTATTATAGATCCAGGATTTATCACAAAGACAGGATTACTCAAATTGGATTAGCAATTATTTTTCTCCTCTACAGTACTGTTAGGTGTGGACCTAATAACCCCTCTATTAAGAGTACATTCAACATTTAGTGGTTTCTGTCCACACATCCATTAGCCTATTTTTATCTTTTTGTTTCAATCCTGGGATTTTTTTACCCATTGTTTTTAAAGTAATCGCCGTTGTTACCCCCTATCAATAAAGTCTTTAATTACATTTTTCCCACTTTTTGTATATATATATTAGTAATTTTTGGGTGGTAAACACCCTGGGAACTCAGCATTCCTACTAGACCTTTCCTTATTTACATACCACTAACCAGAATCCTTAGCTGCAGTTTATATAAGCACTGTGGGATTGGCCTGTGTGAGACATGTAAGTGTACCTGCACGTGGCCTGAAAAATGGATACTTAAAATGTATCACTGTGTTCAAAATAATTTGGAACTCAGAAGCACTATGCATAACATGAAGCTGGTACTTTTTAGTGTCAAAAGTGGATTATATGAAGAATACAGGTATAGCAGAACATTATTCTAACTGTAAATAAATCAACATTTGCTATATTTTGGTGGTGCTTTTCATTGAACAGTTTAGAGTAAGTGTAAACAAGGATTAGTAGAGAATCTAGTAATCGTATTTTCTTGTCTGATTTACATTAAAACCAGTGATAATAAAAGCACATTATGTTGCTGTTCTGTAACATATCAAAACAGAGGAAGCGAAGACAATCCCACAGTGCTTATATTTACTGTCATTTTTCTACACTGAAGATCAATTATTTCTCATACAAAAAAAACTTTTTGTTATGTCTAAACAAGGATCTTTTAAATGCATGTTAGGGTGTTTAGACTAAAGTGGCCCTTGAACAAAGCACTCAACATTCAGGTAGCCTAAAAAAGACATTGACTGGATGATCTATGTAAAAAAAATCCAAGCCTATATGCGATAATTAAGCGCAAAGATAGAATGCTTATTAGAGCATCTGCTCCTCAGAATCCATTGATATAAGGTCCATGAAATACATAGTCACTTGTGGTTTTTATACCATCAAAGCAAAATATGTATTGCCTACTTTGCTTTTTTATATTGATAACCATGTTTGCCCCTACTCTTCCCACTCTTCTTTTTTATGAGGCAAAAATAGCTTATTAGCTGGACAGCCCAAGTTATAGGATAGCTTGTTCCAGCTTTTAATACATTTTGGTTAACACATATATATTATTGCTTTGATACAAGTATGTAGTATATAGAGTAGATCACATTAACTCATGTTACATTACAGGTCCTGATGTTTTGCTGAGAAATCCATGGCCGATCACATCTCGACTTTGACCACTTTTTTATTTCAACTTAAATAGCTCAAACCTTATTACAAATGCCTTAACACCTCCTAAACGTTTCAACTTCTAGGTATATACATTGCTTCACCTCTAGCTGTGTTACATAAAATAAGATACAACAAATACAGAGCTGCTCAATCAGAGAAATATCTAAACTTAATAGAAACAGCAAACCCAAGAAGTATGTTTCGGCCTTAGAAGGGCCTTGTCAGTAGGGTGTAGCTAAACTCCCTAAGGTACAGTGAAAAATGAGTCCACATCTGGAGTCCCCTATCACCTTTGGGGCTTAGTCTCTCTATGCTGTTTGTTGTTTCTCCTAATCGGGTAGAATTGGCTGGTATTTTGGGGCTGGATCCCACTATTGAGTGAAACTACACTGATATACTATATATACTATTATGACTGCGGTTGTATTTAAGTTCATTTGTAAATTATTAGTTTGGGTATAATCAAAAGTCACAAATGACAAATTTTAAATATTTTTCTCCATTAGAATAACTACTCTTTGAGTACCCTTATATTTTACTGTACTGGAGCGCATTGCTGCATGTTTTACTATTATGTATAACAGATCTTCCCTGGATTAAATCTTCCACAGTGCAGAACATACCAGTTACACCTGTATCTGCATACATGGATACACATCTACATAACCTGCTTAAGGGACCACTGCATAATGAAAACAAAATATTTGCTTAAAAACTTTGAGTCTCTGCTGGGTCCTGGGGAATCTATGATACATTGGTGGAAGTTGTGTGTGTGTGTTACGGGCATTTACATTTCTGGAGAGATGTGGTTAATATTTCTGGACCAGTGAGGAGGAAGGGGTGTGGTATCAATTATAATATTATCCAGTTATCTTTAAAAAAGCTTTCTGTTCCAGTCTTCTGCCACCGATAGCCAACACACACACTCGTTATCCAGCTCTCAGGATGTGATATAACAAACACAAAATGTATTCCTATACTCATAAACACAGTCTTAAAAAATTCAGACTTTCCAAAATGTTTTATATTCATGGCTTACACAGCTGCTAATGTTAGTTTGGTACATTCTTCACAAACAATTGGCTTTTGTCTTGAACTACAGTGATCCTTTAAAATACCTCGGACAACTTACTTTTGAATATTAAGTTTTTCTCACTTACATCCCATTGATGTGGATTATTACTCTAATTACCTGCGGTATAGCTGCTGCTGGGGTTCCCCCAGGCCTCCCGCAGAGCCTCTTGCACCGACTCTACAACTTCTGCTGCGAGAGGCGTAGTAGCATTGTAATCAAGATAAACTTTGCTGTAAATAAAAAAAAAAAAAAAAGAGGAAAAAGTGTGAGAGACCAACCAATGACAAAACAGAAAAAAAGGCTATTATAAATAATAAATAAAATTACAAAAGAAATCCCTTGGTCATACAATAAATCAAATAATTTGATGACAGATATCACCTAAGCACAAGTTGCTCTTATATGGAACTGTACAGTATCATATATATGTGTAAGAGTGTTCTTGTATTGCTCTGTGTATATTAGGGAATATGAGCTGCTGAACACATAATATTAATGTAAATGACACAGTTTAGATCTGCTCTGTAGTTTGATTAACTCTTGAATTAGCTCCAAATATGGAGGAGTATCTGGAAAACTAGGTAATTTCCATAACTTTTACATAAATAGTTACTCTTCTCTAGGTGTGCTCTTCAATATAAAACAAACTTAAAAGACCGCTTCTCCATCAAAAACAAAACTTTGAGCCTGTCTAAGGCCCTCATTCAATTGCAATTTTGCCAATTGGATAGGGCTCTAAATAAGCACATAACATATTTTTTTTAAATAAGTTTTTAGTTAGTAAACATCTATCCAAAAGCAAGTTTTTCACTAACTAAAAACTTATGTAAAAATAATATGCTATGTGCTTATTTAGAGCCCTATTCAATTGGCCAAATTGCAATTGAATGAGGGCCTAAGTGTATAATTGAGCAGGAAAAAAGTCATACAGCTAGTTTTAATTAGAATAAAATGGATTTTGATGTCTCTGCAGGACCCTGGACTGTTCTATCATACATTGGATGAAGATGTGTATGACATGGGCATTTACATTTCTTATACACTATTCTTGAAAAACAAGTGATTTTTTTCTTGAACTGCAGAATGGGCCAGTAAACAGAAATAAAGTAAATGTGGTTATTCCTGTGCATATATAAAAAAAAGAAGAAAAAAGGTGCACAAAGTGAGATGAAGTATGGAATTGGTGCCCATGTATAAAAGTTACTCATG
This sequence comes from Discoglossus pictus, assembly GCA_027410445.1. NCBI lineage: Eukaryota > Metazoa > Chordata > Amphibia > Anura > Alytidae > Discoglossus > Discoglossus pictus. The sequence continues at coordinate 369,918,753 of CM050165.1, read as the reverse complement.
TATAAAAGTGCACAACCATGCAAATAAATCTTGTATTGCTAATAAAATAAATGAGCCCATATATATATATATATATATATATATATATATATATATATATATACACACATACAGTGTATCCTTGCTCCATATTTTAAATCACAATGAAGCATAATCTAGTATTACTTAATATACAATACATTTCTAAGAGCAGGTCACACAAAATCCCTGGACAGATATAATTTAAATATATACGGTGAGATGTCTGTCATCCTTTTACACCTGATGACAGGATCTCAGCACAAAATACAAATCCCTTTATGTATATATGTATATGTAATACATTTCAACATTGTATTTAGATGTTTGCCATGCACAAGGCCTTGGCAATGTAGAGGGTCGCACTCTAGCAAATTTGTATTGCTAGATTCTTACTTTTATACTTGCTCTATATGCACCATTTGCCTAAAGACTTTGGCTCTACCTGTTCTACAATTGATTGCAATTTGTAGTGGCATTTACGTAGGAACACATATTAATGCAGCACAAATAATCAATCCCCTTGTATACAGTGTAAATTATGCTATTTTTACAGCTGTGTACACTGTATAATAAATGTAAGCAATGCATCTGGAGATACATGTTCATATTTATTCAGTTTTTTTTAATACTAATTCATTCTTTTTTTATGTTTTAATAATTGTTATTATTACACGTTTTTATATTAATATACAATTTCTTGTATAATCAGAGTAAACTTAACAACAATGAGGTAGAGATTGTCTTAGATGTTCATAAATATTAAAGTGTGATTCACAAATTTACATTTTTAATTTTAATATGGAAAAGGAATGAGAAGGTGCTGGTTATTTAACTCGTGCAGAATTCATTATTTTAATGTATTTTTATGGTAGTACATGCTTAATTAGCATTAAACACCCATAAGTTAGTGGCAAAGACTAGAGGATGGCTTGTTAAAAATGTATTGGTTGAAGTCCATGCGTTTTTATCAATATTTCCCTGGTTAAAAATAGTTGTCATTCATAGAGAAGCATTATATAAAACAAAACAAAAATCAGGAGACAGAATTTAAGAGTCTGAGCTCCAAGAATTTCCCTCCTAGCTCTTATTACTATTCAGCTTGTCCAGAGTTTCCATTTCAGCCAACTCCTGCTTATAACAGTACTAGGAAATTGCCCGTCAAAAATGACGGGCGTAAAATTGTAAGCCTGGCAATGCCGTTTGCTATGAGCCCCCTGAGCAGCTTTGACACTCATCACAAGCCACCTTTGGTGCTCTTTGCAAGCCACACGATGAGTGCATTTGGCGCCCATTCCAAGGCTCTCACCCTGTTTACTTAATAGGCGTCGCACTTGGGTTGTGTTACTGGCTTGGGTTGTGTTCCCGCCTTGGGTTGTGTTCCCGCCTTGGGTTGTGTTCCCGCCTTGGGTTGTGTTCCAGCCTTGGGTTAAGTGTTACTAGCTTGCGTTAAGTGTAACTGCTGAGGGCTCCTTTTTACGTCTTACAGGCTAGTTTTACATCCATCAGGCTAGTTTTACATCTTTCTGGCTCGTTTTCGTCGTGTTTTTTTTTCGGCAGCCATTTTTTTCTCTCGCTTAGGCGATTTTCAATCGAGAAAAATGGCAAATATGGCTCAAATTAATTTGCAACCTCACTCACAGGGTCCCTGCCTCTCCCACTGTGCTGTGTGTGAGTGTGTAAGTTAATTTGAGGCATATTTTTTGTTATTTTCAGGTTCCGTGGTTCTGCCTTTAAACTCAGATTTTTGCAAGGCGCACAGTACATGTACGGGTTTCGGTCCTAGGTCGTACGGGTCATAAATCCTGCGTGCGCTCATTGCAGCCTAAGTCATGCGGCGCTCATCGCGAGGGCCGCAATCAGTGCCTTTGGCGCTCATTGCAGCTTAAGTCCCTCGGGTCTTGTGGCTGCGCGAGGGCCGCAAATGTGACCAACATCGTAAACGTTTCCCACACTGACAACTATATATATGATAAAGCACTGGCTGCTCTTAAATATGGATAGCAGAATTTAAAGGGACACATCAATAGTTCCAAGTGTGGTATAATTAGCTTATCAACTGAATGATATGTAACGATTTGCGTTTTCTCCTAGTAAACTCACACTGAAGTTTGCATTTTTACCTGTCAAATAGCCTTTCAGATTCATCCGCCATGAATTATTTTTTTTAAATTTATTTCTAATGGGGTGATTATTACTAATGACCCCCCTGGCCTCTTATTGTATTGTTTGCGGTTTAAAGACTACGCACAATCAGATGACCATTTTTTGTTTTCAGTTTCAAATGGGTTTACAATGGAAATAATACATTTAAAGCCCGGGTGTAACTAACAATTATTGACAATAATCACTCCATTGAAAATATATATTCATCCATGCTTAAGTGATGAGAAAAGCTGACTGACAGGTAAAAATTGTAAATTAGGTTTACTGTAGGTAAATGCATTTACATTAAATAAAAACATTCCATTGGTAAAGTACTAGTGAAAACATTATTGGACTATACAAACTCAAATGTGTGTTATCAGAGAGTGAGAGTCCTGACTTGTCCTTTAATGCTCTGACACTATTGTTTTCACATAAAAGTAAAATAATCTGTATTTAAACAAGTGGAAACTAATGTTTCTTTTCAAACAGCATGAAGTGTCCTTTTATGCTGACTAAAATAAACTATGTGCTATTTTGGTTTATTCTGTGGTAACATGTAACTATTGCACATTCCTCATATAGAACAATCTTGCAATCCCTATCCTTTCATCTAGTTCTTTAATCTTAACATTTCAATGTAAACAGTTTGCTCACATCCTTTTCAGGATACCATCTGGACTCCCCACTTGATGACTTTGCACCACAAGTGGATGTGTGGCCCCAAATATCCTAGATTGGAAAGTTACCGGCCAGTCACCATGTTTTGTTTACAACCTTCATTGAGTATGTTTAGAACAATATGGTGCATCTGCCTCCCACAAGAGTAGATGTTCACGTTCCACTGTGGGGTGGCACCCAAGAAAATGGCATTTCAAATGGAATTCTGCAGAAATACTCTATGTTGCCCGTCTACTGTTAATTTACCAATTAAATAATCAACATCTTCTCTCTCTTAAAGGATCTTGGACCTTGAAAGTGATATCTAAAGAACAGTTAGGAAACGCTTGATAAGAAAAAAATGTAGTAAACTTTTACCTTGCATTTAAACAATTACTTAGTATTTCAGACTATGCAACCATTGATATCTGTAATAGTCTTGGAAAGCACATGAAAATCTTTCCACGCTGAGGTGGCTAAAAGTCTGAACTTGCAATTAATATCCTAAATAATAACAACGGATGAACATTTTTATTAGCATTGTAAGAATTTGCCTTATTCTATTCAGCCAACTTGCTGACAGAGGAGTGCAGAGTGAGAGACTTGATATTTTTATCTTTCACTTCCTGCTCAGACAGCAGAATTACTGGCAGATTTGCTAACTAAGCATGAAGCTGGAAACTCCTTCCAATCGCGGGCCTCTCCTGTCAGGATCAGGAGGTTGGCACTTATATGTATAATACATGTGTATGTGAAGTCAGTAAGTATAGCTCACCGGTCTATATGGTTCTCTGGCGTCTCTAGACATTGCTTTTTCTCTCCATTTGCATTTTCTGAGCAAGAGTTTTCTGCCATGACCACAAGCCTGTGAAATGAAAATAAAGCTTATAAATGAATGTAACCTTTAAGAAACATTAAATGATCACTTAATATGTATAGTACTATCATTTCTAGAAGTACAATTAATATTGGGCAAAATAGTTGGTGTTTTAAGGAACTATGCAAAAATACCATTAATAAAGCCATCTAACTGTTCATAGTCAAATTGTGGTCCTTTAAAATATAAGGGTCGGTCCTTTCCCTCTTCACCATCTCAAAATCTGACAGCTGCAGTTCCGCCTCCGTCCGACAGATGGTGCTGCTGATTTTAGCATATAAGGCGCGCCGACAGAAGAGGACTTGAGCTATGAGAGCCGCGCCCGAGGCCCTGGGGGGGCCTGAGTGCCCGTGCTGAACATAGTGATGGCCTCGCTGTCGATTCAACGCCGTTAAATTGCGCCACGTCGGAGGAGAAACTAGTTATTTGCCTTCCCTGGAACTTGATGGTGCCCGTAAACTCACAGCGCCCTCTGGCGGATGGCACCTGTAACTGCAGCAGTCAGTGGTGCAGAAGAAATGCGCAGGCAAAGAGGGATAGATCGTACTGGTCCTATCCTGTTCTATGTGCGCCACTGTCCAAGCTCGCTCTGTCGAGTTGCACCACTCTGGAGGAGAGAATAGTTATTTTGCTATATCGCGGGAGAGTGCTTCAACAGCGGCGCACATGAAAACAGATAGGTCCAATATAGGTTACATCTAGCATAATGAAAGGTCTTTTAGGCGAATTATATATAATTAAGTACTATTACTATTTTTGCTATTACTTTCGCTCTGCACCATGTTGGCCTCCCCAAATAGTTCCTCTGAGGATGTCACTGTATCAGGTGTGTGGGCAGCAAGCTGTGAATCTCCACATTGCCGCTGGCCATGTTGTGGTTATGTACACCCCATGACCATATGAACAAACATAGTTGCACTGCTCATGTATAGACCACAGATGCAAACTAAATAGCTTGGTTCCACTTTACATAAAAAGGAACAGCTTCACTATTTGATTTGCAAACTTTTTCAGAGGTGTGATCCCATGTAGCTATTAAAGGACCACTATGGTGCAGCCATTTTGCTATTAACAGTTACTCCTTGATAGCAAGGCTGCCATCTTGCAAGTGCTGTAATAACAAATCCATATGCAATCAGGCTCGTGCACTTCTGTGTATTGCACTTGGTAGCCTGAATTGTGAAAAGTGTAATGCCTCCTGTGACCATAGAGCACCACTGACATCAAGCAAGTAAGTGATATAGACAGGGCAAGCACAGCTAAATGGTTTTAACCAGGGTGGGCAAGTTTGGTCTTGATTAGCCCCACACAGGACAGGATTTGAGAATAGCCCTGCTCCATACAGGTGAGTGAATCGCTTCTTCAGTCATCCTGATTGACTCACCTGTGCACAGAAAGGATATACTCAAATACAGGCCTGTGTGGGGCCCTCAGGGATCGGACTTGCCCACCCCTGATTTAGACCAATTGGCAATGCCAGTTAGAGAGAAGCAAACATTTCCCTCTGTAGCTTTTCATTTATACTGTCATTCAATAAAACCTACAATGACTAAAACATGCTTTTTTAATGCACAATACAACAATTTCGAAACATTTAGCTAATTGTATTACTTACAGTCCTTCCAACACTAATCACAGTTATAATAAAGTTAAAATAGATATGTGTGTCTGTATAAGTGCACTAAAGTCACCATATTTATAGTAGGCACTTTTAGTCACGAAAAGGGGGGGAAAAAATTGAGAAAGTAACAAAAAAATACAGTCCTTAATACCTAAATTTTATTTGTAGTTTTCCTTTATTAGGAGCATTTATTAGATAGTTTGTGCTCTGGAATTTGGATTTAGTCGATTTCGGGGACGCATCCCGTCAGAACAGCGGGGTTGAGCGCTGTGCCACAGCACCAGCTGGTGGTGCAAAAAATGTACTGTGGGCAAAGAACGATTTCCACCTCCGATGTGGCGCAACTCGAACAGCGCTGAGTCGACAGTGAGGACATCGCTATGTTTGGCGCGGGCACTCACCCCCCAGGGCCTCGGGCGCGCCTCTCCTAGCTCAAGGCTTCTTCTATTGGCGTGTCTGATGAGCCAGATCCGAGGTGGAAATAGTTCTCTGCCTGCAGTACATTTTTTTCCACAACCAGGTGGTGCTGCTCTAATGGGATGCAGCCCCGAAATAGAAAAGGACCTGGAATTTTCCCATAATCAAGTAAAATTCCACAACAAAATTGCTATATATGAGACTTCAAATCTTTTAAGATCGGGATTTACTGCAAAACATTTATTACTATTGTTTTTTTGTTTTTTTCAAGACTTGCTTTTTCCAGTTATTTAAAAGCTTTCCAAGTTCAACATCTATTTTTAAAGCATTCAAAATAGCACTATGTCATATTGTAACAACTTACATGAAAATGGTAAAAATGTATTATAAAAGGTTTTGGAATAAATATATATATATATATATATATATATATATATATATATATATATATATATATATACACAGACACACATTACATATCTTATTGTATTAAAGTGTAGTGTGCATACAGAATTTAATGCAGTGTATATCAGACAATATTCTAAACTATATTACTATTATATTAATGACTTTTTTTAATGATTATCAGCCTTATTAAATTGCGATTTGCCCAATTGAATAGGGCTCTATATAATCACAGAGCATATGTGTTTTACAGAAGTTTTTAGTTAGTGTATACTGTATCTATCCAAAAGCAAAGTCTTCACTAACTAAAAACTTCTGTAAAAAACATATGCTCTGTGCTTATATAGAGCCCTATTTAATTGGCCAAATCGCAAGTTAATAAGGCTGGATGTGTATATATATAATTTGCTGTGGTTAATCCTCATGCACTTTATCTGGTCACTAAAACAATAATGGTGTAAGGTCCACAGTATCATACTGACAGATAAGAAGCCTTTCGTAGGTAATAAAAATAATCTTATCTGCCCTTTACATCAACATGTGTACCTGTATGATGTGTTTGTACATGGATGTAATACCATCTGTATGTATGTTCAAAGTACACTCACGTATGTAAGTACAGCTGATCAGGAAGAGGGGAGGATCATAGAGGTGAGAAAGCGAAAGAGAGCCCTAAACCATAGAGTGCAGGAGATAGATAGTCCCAAGGCTGGTGGTGAGAAAGGAGAAGTGTTGCACTGAGTATCCTGTCTGTAAAAGGCAGCTCTTTCCACAGTAATTTGCAGTGGATATTTTTAGTTTATATTACAGCTGCAATACAATATACTGTATAAACATACATATCTTTGTGTTTGCTTCTGTAACCCAAGCAGGAAGTTTATTTTATTCTCCAGAGTGCTTTATAAGGGTGGGAGAGGGGTGTAACTGGCATATAACACTGGGGGTCTTTATTTTGGCCACTACAGAGACAGAAAAGCAGACTGTAATCCTAGTTAGCACATCAAAGCAGCAAATTAATATGGATGAACTTCTCATTTGCATACAATAGAGCAACAACAACATGGAATTTCCCATGATTGATATCGCAACATAGTGCTAGTTTTTTATGCTTTTTAACAACAAATTGATTTTAAGTTTACATAGTTACATAGTATTTAAGGTTGAAAAAAGACTTTCAGTCCATCAAGTTTAACCTTTTAAGATCTCCTCTGATCTGCGGATTAACTATTAACTAGTTGTGTATATATATATAAAAAAAAAAATCAATTCCCTCCTGCTCCCAGACACCGGCGACCGGACTTCTCTCTGGATCAATACTGCCTCTCTTAATTATCCATGATACCCTGAATTCCCTTTTTAATTAGAAATAAATCCAGTCCCCTTTTAAAGTTATCTATCGAATCCGCTGTCACCACCTCCTCTGGTAGAGAATTCCACAGATTAACCACCCTTACTGTGAAGAACCCTTTTCTTTCTTTGAGGTGGAATCTTTTTACTTCTAACCTCAAGGGATTTCCTCTTGTCAGTTGAAAACCTCTTGGCACAAAAAGCTCCCCTGGCAAATCTTTATACTGACCCTGGATGTATTTATATAAGGTAACATGGTCAATTTGAAAGAACACATATTAAAGATATACAAAAGTTTCAAGCACTCCCTGTGAACTCATCTACTCAGAGAGATCCATCAACTTGTTCCATTACATCAGGCATTCGAATAAGACAGTGACCACCTCCTGCTAACTCACCGGACAACAGACCCCTCTACACCTTCTGTACCAATATGTCACTTTTGCCATATTTGTCTTATATACTATATCCCCTGTATTTGGGATTAATTGGTGGTCCGGTGGTTAGGATTGGGTGCTTTCACCGCTGTGACCTGGGTTTGATTCCAGTTAGGGAATCAAGAGGTCACACCACCCTGAAGTCATGCAGGTTTGGGCCTGGTCAGTACTTGGACGGGAGACCACCTAGGAATATCAGGAGCTCTATGCTGTGCTCCACTGGAGAATAAACTGACAACCCACTCCTGTATCTCTATCATGAAAACCAAATGGATCAGCTTGGTGTGTTGCGAACCATGAGGTCATGGAGAGTCGCATACGACTGAGTGACGCAAAACACAAAAAAACAATACCTCCTCTGTTCTTGGCGCTACAGAATATGTTGGTACTTTATAAATGAAGGATAATAATAATAAATGATGTGTGCTTCAGAATGAATGACAGTTTGGTATTATTTTGCACCATCCTCAACATCAGAGTTTCTGAACCTTAGACACTCTGATCCTAATTATTTAATTTACATATTTATTTTTGAAAGCATTCTCTGTTGAGACCTTTACCACTTCCGTGCTGAGCTCATATCACTTGATTGTGGATATCCACTGTCATGGGAAAATGCCACTACATTAAACTGAGAAAAAACATATTTTTAGTAGAATTTCTATAACACACTTTGCAAACATCTGTGTGAGTTCCTATTTGCTGACTCACACAATCAAAATAATTACGGGTTAATATTTATAGAGGATAGATTATTCATATTGATAGAAGATATATGCCTATTTCCAAAGATGGTTCTCATAATATTATCATTACTTGTGATAGGGAAATAGGGGCTCTTATTGAGTCCACTTCTGTCCACATTTTTCCTGCACTCTAGATTTTGTCAATTGTGCAATGACATCACACGTTTCCAGAAAGTGCCCACAGTCAGAGGCACATCCTGGATGACTATGATTGCACATATGAGGAAATATGTCACCACACACCACAGGGTCACCAAGAGGTGCATATATAGTAAAGTGGCAAAAAAGAACGTCCCTGTTGTGTAGCCAATATTAGATCTGAAAACATTCAATGTGCCACATATGTAATAATAGAGGAAGTTATGAAGGGAGCAGATATTTTTCACTGCACTGTATTTAAATTGAAGATGCCTCTGGGTGTGTAAGATGGCCATGCTTTCCTGCCATTGGGCCACATGGAAAGTCTCCTAGGACCATGCATTGCCCATCGATTACCATGCTTTCAATTTATGTTACATCATTCTCTGGGCCTCATTCAAATGCGATTTGGCCAATTGAATAGGGCTCTATATAAGCACATAGCATTTTTTACAGAAGTTTTTCGTTAGTGAAGACCTTGCTTTTGGATAGAAGTTCACTAACTAAAAATGTCTGTAAAAAATATGCTCTGTGCTTATATAGGGCCCTATTCAATTGGCCAAATCGCAATTGAATGAGGCCCTCTGTATTCCATTTACCTTTGTGAATCATAATGATTCTGGCCTAGATGTTTGATACATAGTGCAAGGCAAATACATTCACAGCCAGAGATTCTGAATGTGTAAAAGACCAATAAGGAACATCACTGAGCTTCCCGTTTTAGCTTACATAAAATCTGGTGTGAGAGGATTTAGTGGCTATGCTTTAAACTAGTTGTACCGCAGACTGTTATATAAAGGTATCTAAGGAATGTGGGTGAAAACTCATTCTTGATCCCTTGTATGTTTCTTGAGCTTGCAGAGCATGTATTGCAAACCAATTATGAATTATAAACAGTAATGGTTTGCTTAAAGGGCCATTTTTTACAAACATATCTATCATGCATCTAAATAATCATATTGTAAATCATGTCAATAACAATTTGGTAGAGAGAACAAGTGACCTAAAGTCTGAAAAATTGCTATTATCCCCGACTCTTAGGTACGTACTAAATACAATAAAATTTTCAGCTCACAAAACACTCTTCCACTTCACAAAGCAAAATTCCCAGCTAACCAGGTGCTATTTAGCCTTACTGTCTTTGCGTAAAATATAATATAGAGGCAGCATTCGTAATGGACATGTTGATATTATGTCCCAGTTTGTTAATGTATGTCCAGTGGGAGCAATAATATGTCTACTAGGGGGATGGTGAAAGGGTTAAATGCTTCCAAGCAGAGTGCACAGCCTTCAAGACGTTGCATTTCACAAGACTGCAAATGACCAGAGGTGCTTCTGCACTGCTGAGGGACTATGGGGGAATTCTCACAGCACCTTCAGCACTTTCATGCATTACACATTTATTTTGCGCTACTACTTGTCTGTCCTCAATCTTACCAAACACCACCACTATTCATTGTTAATATGAACCTCGACCTCAACCCCAAATCTTCTTCTTCTTATTATTATTATCGTTTATTTGTAACGTACTAACATATTCGGTAGCGATATACATAAGTTAATTTACAGGCAAAGACATATTCAATGTTAACACATTGCAAATAATGGAAGGCCCTGTCTTTGAGCTCAGAATCCAGTGTCCATAGTGCTTTCCCCAAAGCACATTGCGGATTGAAAACTCACAGACTTACAATCTAAAGGTTTTGTGTGTGGTGCAGGAGGGAGTTGTGTATGTTATGAATGTAGGTGATAGACTTCTTTAAACAGATGTGTTTTTAGAGAGGATTTGAAGGCAATGAAGACCCAGATTAAATGAAGAGGGGACACAAAAAAAAACAGCAAAATGAAACTTAATTATGCATTACATTACCATATTTGACCACTAGAGGGTCTTTCCCATGACAGTTTTGATCAATTATATACACTGCTCAAAAAAATAAAGGGAACACTAAAATAACACATCCTAGATCTGAATGAATTAAATATTCTTATGAAATACTTTGTTCTTTACATAGTTGAATGTGCTGACAACAAAATCACACAAAAATAAAAAAATGGAAATCACATTTTTTAACCCATGGAGGTCTGGATTTGGAGTCACCCCCATTATGAAAGTGGAAAGACACACTACAGGCTGATCCAACTTTGATGTAACGTCCTTAAAACAAGTCAACATGAGGCTCAGTAGTGTGTGTGGCCTCCACGTGCCTGTATGACCTCCCTACAACGCCTGGGCATGCTCCTGATGAGGTGGCGAATGGTCTCCTGAGGGATCTCCTCCAAGACTTGGACTAAAGCATCTGCCAACTCCTGGACAGTCTGTGGTGCAATGTGACGTTGGTGGATGGAGCAAGACATGATGTCCCAGATGTGCTCAATTGGATTCAAGTCTGGGGAACGGGCGGGCCAGTCCATAGCATCAATGCCTTTGTCTTGCAGGAACTGCTGATACACTCCAGCCACATGAGGTCTAGCATTGTCTTGGAACCCAGGGCCAACCACACTAGCATATGGTCTCACAAGGGGTCTGAGGATCTCATCTCGGTACCTATTGGCAGTCAGGCTACCTCTGGCGAGCACATGGAGTGCTGTGTGGCCCCCCAAAGAAATGCCACCCCACACCATTACTGATCCACTGCTAAACCAGTCATGCTGGATGATGTTGCAGGCAGCAGAACGTTCTCCACAGCGTCTCCAGACCCTGTCACGTCTGTCACATGTGCTCAGTGTGAACCTGCTTTCATCTGTGAAGAGCACAGGGCGCCAGTGGCAAATTTGCCAATCTTGGTGTTCACTGGCAAATGCCAAACATACTGCACGGTGTTGGGCTGTAAGCACAACCCCCACCAGTGGATGTCGGGCCCTCATACCACCCTCATGGAGTCTGTTTCTGACCGTTTGAGCAGACACATGCACATTTGTGACCTGCTGGAGGTCATTTTGCAGGGCTCTGGCAGTGCTCTTCCTGTTCCTCCTTGCACAAAGGCGGAGGTAGCGGTCCTGATTCTGGGTTGTTGCCCTCATACGGCCTCCTCCACATCTCCTGATGTACTGGCCTGTCTCCTGGTAGCGCCTCCATGCTCTGGACACTACGCTGACAGACACAGCAAACCTTCTTGCCACAGCTCGCATTGATGTGCTATCCTGGATGAGCTGCACTACCTGAGCCACTTGTGTGGGTTGTAGACTCTGTCTCATGCTACCACTAGAGTGAAAGCACCACCAGCATTAAAAAGTGACCAAAACATCAGCCAGAAAGCATAGGAACTGAGAAGTGGTCTGTGGTCACCACCTGCAGAATCACTCCTTTATTGGAGGTGTCTTGCTAATTGCCCATAATTTCCACCTGTTGTCTATCCCATTTGCACAACAGCATGTGAAACTGATTGTCACTAAGTGGACAGTTTGATTTTACAGAAGTGTGATTGACTTGGAGTTACATTGTGTTGTTTAAGTGTTCCCTTTATTTTTTTGAGCAGTATATATATATATATATATATATATATATATATATATATATATATATATACACACACACACATGTAATATATAAATGTAACTATATGTACATATATATATATATATATATATATATATATATATGTATATAAAAATAATAAGATGGCATTATATATATATATATATATATATATATACATATACAGTGACTTGCAAAATATTCACCCCCTTGACTTTTTACCTATTTTGTTACATTACAGCCTCAAGATCAATGTCTTGTTATTCTAAATATTATGTGATGGATCAGAACACAATAGTCTAAGTTGGTGAAGTGAAATGAGAAAAATATATACATAAAACCATTTTTTAGAAATAGAAAACAGAAAAAAGGCATACGCGTATGTATTCACCCCCTTTGTTATGAAGCCCATAAAAAGCTCTGGTGCAACCAATTACCTTCAGAAGTCACATAATTAGTGCAATTATGTCCACCTTTGTGCAATCTAAGTGTCACATGATCTATCATTACATATACACACCTTTTTTGAAAGGCCCCAGAGGCTGCAATACCTAAGCAAGAGGCACCACTAACCAAATACTGCCATGAAGACCAAGGAACTCTGTAAACAAGTAATGGGACAATGTTGTTGAGAAGTCATGGTTAGGTTATAAAAAAATATCCAAATCTTTGATGATCCCCAGGAGCACCATCAAATCTATCATAACCAAATGGAAAGAACATGGCACACCAGCAAACCTGCCAAGAGACTGCCGCCCACCAAAACTCACAGACTGGGCAAGGAGGGCATTAATCAGAGAGGTAGCACAGAGACCTAAGGTAACCCTGGAGGAGCTGCAGAGATCCACAGCAGAGACTGGAGTATCTGTACATAGGACAACAATAAGCCATATGCTCCATAGAGTTGGGCTTTATGGCAGAGTGGCCAGAAGAACGCCAGTACTTTCAGCAAAAAACAAAATGGCACATTTTGAGTTTGCGAAAAGGCTTGTGGGAGACTCACAAAATGTATGGAGGAAGGTGCTCCAGTCTGATGAGACTAAAATGTAACTTTTCGTCCATCAAAGAAAACGCTATGTCTGGCGCAAACCCAACACATCACATCAACCAAAAAACACCATCCCCAGAGTGAAACATAGTGGTGGCAGCATCATGCTGGATGTTTTTCAGCAGCCAGGACTGGGAGACTAGTCAGAGTTGAGGGAAAGATGGATGGTGCTAAATACAGGGATATTCTTGAGCAAAACCTGTACCACTCTGTGCATGATTTGAGGCTAGGACGGAGGTTCCCCTTCCAGCAGGACAATGACCCCAAACACACTGCTAAAGCAACACTTGAGTGGTTTAAGGGGAAACAAGTAAATGTGTTGGAATGGCCTAGTCAAAGCCCACACCTCAATCCAATAGGAAATCTGTGGTCAGACTTAAAGATTGCTGTTCACAAGCGCAAACCATTCAACAGAAGCTGGAGCAGTTTTGCAAGGAGGAATGGGCAAAAATCCCAGTGGTAAGATGTAGCAAGCTCATAGAGACTTATCCAAAGCGACTTGGAGCTGTGATTGCTGCAAAAGGTGGCTCTACAAAGAATTGAGTTTAGGGGGGTGAATAGTTATGCACATTGACTTTTTCTGTTATTTTGTCCTATTTGTTGTTTGCTTCACAATAAAAAAAAAAAAATTGTGGGCATGTTCTGTAAATTAAATGATGCAAATCCTCAAACAATCCATGTTAATTCCAGGTTGTGAGGCAACAAAACATGAAAAATGCCAAGGGAGGTGAATACTTTTGCAAGGCACTGTAGCAAGTTCCATATAGTCCTCCACATTACACGCTATATAAATACCCATCCACACACAGGTAAACATATAATAAATACAGATATATAAAAACACTGCACATTACACTTCACATTACAGATATATAAAAAAATATATAGCAAACTCCATATAACCCCCTTCACTTTGCACTTATACTCTTGTCTAAATTTCTCCTAGGCATGTAGAGAGTGATGGTGGGAAAGAAGGTTTAAGTGGCTTGGAACCAGCAAACACTTCCATCAGGGCTTGATTGTAAATGCATAATTGCACCATTTTAACCTTAGACAGTGAGTAAAAGCATTCTCAGTTTTACTACATAATGTAACACTGGGGCCCTTTGGCTATGAAACCTCTAAGGGTGTTTCTTGCTTCAGCCCTCCTCAAAATAAGTGTGCGCTGGCTGTGTCATCCAGTCAGCTGTCACATACTCCTATTCAATTAGTGTTGTGAGCAAGCTCAAGGTGGATGGAGAGGATCACTGGGTGAGTTGTGACATGGGCAAAGAGGGTCCTAAGTTATTAGTAGATTAATAATTGTAAAAGCATAAAAATATGCCTTTTACCAATAGGGCAGAACCAGGTGCAGAGCTATTACCAAGGGGCATGTGCACCAGGGACCTCATCTCCAGAGGGCCCTCACTGTCCTCACACTCTTTTATCTGCCCCCCCCCTTGGCCCTCCCGCAGCCCTCTTTGTCACCTTTGTCTCCCAGCTTCCCTGCAGCCCTCCAGCGGCTTTCTCTGGACCCTGGAAGTACTAATGGTCCTCCCTGACCCCACATTTGTTCTCAAGAGGCCCTCTACATCATCTCCCACATTGTCCCTTTTTTCTCTCCCCTTCGCTCTCCACTACTCTCCCCTTCTCTTCTTCCTCTCTTATCACCCTCTTGCCCCCTTTTTCTCATTTTCTCTCCCTCCTTTTTCCCCCAATTCTTCTCCCAGCAGTCTCTCACTTCCATCTTCTTTCTCCAGTCTATTCCCTTACCAATCGCTCTTCTACTTTCCCCGCCTCCTTCTTCCTTTTTTGCCTTCATGTCTCCTTCCCTCCTTTTCCCACTCATCTCTCCCACCTTTTCTCTATTTATTCTCTTCTCCCCCATTCTCATACTCCTTTTCACCCTTATACACCCTCTTCTCTTTCTTTATTAGTTAGCTTTTCTCTCTATCCTCCTCTGTTTCTTAATTTTTAATCTTCACTCATTTCTCTCTACCTTCTCTCTCCCCCCTTTGTCTATATTTTTCTGTAACTTCCTTCTCTCTGCCAAATCTCTCCCTCTCTCTTCTCTCTCCCCTTCTCTGTATTCATTATACCCCTATTTCCTCCCACTATCCTCTTTCACTTTCTCTCTCTCCATCCCCTTACATATATTTCTGTCTCTCACATTCAACCTTTTCTTTCTATTTTGTCTCTTTCATTCTCTCAATCCTCCCTTTCTCTCACCCCCTTCTCATTCCCCTTCCCTCTCCTCCTTCGTAATCGCTCCTCGCTCTCACTCCTACTCTCTCCCACACAGCTCTCAACTCTCTCTACTTTCCTCCTTTTGTTTCACCCTTTACCCCATTCCTTCTATCATTCCCCCAGCTTTCCACCTTTTCCCTCCTCTGCATCACCTTACCAGTCTCTACCTCTCTGCCTCCTTCTCTCTCCCTTCTACTTTCTCCCTTCTCTTTCATTTCTCTCCTGCTTTTCTCTCCCCCTTTTCCCTCTGCTTTTTCCCCACACTTTACTCTTTGTCCTCTCATCTTTCCCTCCTCTCAATCTCCTTCTTTCTTCTCTCTCTCTCTTTCTCTCTCTTCCTTCAATTTCTAACTCCTGCTTAAATTTTTCTCTTCTTCCTTCTCTGTTCCCCTTCTCTCCCTATACTCTCTCTCCATAACTTTTCTCTGTCTAACTCTCTTCTCTGCTCTATCTCTTGCCCTGTACTCAAATGCTGAGAGGGGGACTTTTTTTTTCTGCCCTGGGGCCCTCCATTCACTAGCTCTGCTCCGTCACTGCGTGGTAGCATACCGTTTAGTTGCTTCAGATCAGAGATTTGGAAAAAAATGTTGTCTGGCGTAGCTCACACATAGATATAGGTTGGTGCCAGTGCATGAAACCAATTGCTAAGGTGTGTACTAAATGTACATCTTTAAATGTTTGCTTTTCACTATTAAAGATAACATAAAAAAATTAAAATACTAAAATAATGTCTTAATTTGCTTTCAATAAAAATAATATAAGTCTCCCGCTTTGTTTGGGAGAGCAAAAAGCCAAGAATAAACAAAGCCATCATGATGGCCTCTAAAAAGAAAGGGTGTTTAGCCCTCCCAGACTTATTAAAATACTTTAAAGCTTTAAGACTAGCACAATTGTCAAAGTGGTTCATTAAATACCATCCACCGGACAGGATTACAGTTATTAAAATGGCAATGCTGCCTAAATTTGATGGTTGCCCGCTGTATTCCGTTGCCAGTGCCAACATACTGTATTCAAAAGTTTCAAGTAATAATTGAAAGGTTCATACACTTCAGAAAACATATTAGATAAAAAAAACGATTATGGCCAGACAGTATATTGAAGGGGGTATATCTTATCCAATATTGAAAACGTATCATGAGACTATAATTATTACGCATGTGTTTAAATGGTTTGAGCCGGAACTGTTTTCAGTACAAGATCTAAAAGTACTAATATTTTTGATAAAATGGACAGTAAAATACTAAAGGAAAAAGCCTATATAGTAAAAAAAATCTAAATAAGTATTGGCAAAAAATTAACTATAAACTAGATTTAATTCCATTTAAGTCCTATCATGCCTTTGGCATCATTACTTAAGTATTTTAATATTTCACCTCCGAACGAATGGATTAAAAAAGAGATTTTTATGCTGAAAGACATCTATATTGGAGGCAAACTGATATTGTTAGAGCAAATGATAAATAAATATGGTTTATCAACTCAAGGTTGGCTCGATTTTAATAACTTGAGTGCAGCTTTAACTTTAAGAAATATGCAAAAAACTTACACTGACAGAAAAACTGATGTCAATGTTAGAAAAAAAACATATGATATCGAGATGTTTCAATGTAATTAGAACCATGAAGGAAGAAGGAAAGTCCAAAGGCATGGGGGAATGGGAAATAGAGAATGTTGTTGGATTTTCAAATGAGACATGGGACAAAGCATTTAAATTAACATAAAGGTTTATTAAAAGGGCCTCCTATAGAGAGGTCTGTTTTAAAACCATTAATAGGTGGTATATGGTCCCAAACAAAATATATCACATTTCTCATAATAGATCCGATATACATTTTTGGAGAAACTGTGGTCAGATGGGCTCATATAATCATATATGGTGGGATTGTCCACATATAAAGCTTTTTTGGAATGAAGTATTTAGAAATATCTCTATTATTATCAACAAAAATGCTACCCCATCGATTAAAAAAGGTATTTTACATATATTACCTGATGAATTCAAACTGGAAGCAAAGGCAATTTATTGCTAAATGGTAAGTGGTCTCCAGATGGAAACAATATGTTATTCCTGTGTGGAGGAATATTGTTTATATATTAAAACTAAATGGATCTTTGGAGGAAAATGTTGTATTCCGCATGGGTAATTATTAAAGATAATATCAAATGGAAAATTTGGTATGATTTTAATAAATCCCAAGTATCATCGGGAGAACACTAACATAATATATATTAGAATTCCAATCTACTCAACTTCTGCAATCTTCATAGGCTAAATTATGTCTGTATGTGTGTACGTGTTTCCATTTATGTTAATTGATATTACAACTATATCTATAAACATATATAAGAATTGTTTTTAAGAGTCCAACATATGGACTTAATAGATTCATTTCTTGCTGTTAAAAAGACTATTAGAATGTTTTTTATTAAGACCATCCACCGGTATGGGTAGAAATTTAAAACCACGCTCTTAAGGAATGGAACCGCCTGTACCACAAAAAATCCCTACTCCCCAGTAGTGTGGCTCCATCTCTGACCCTATGGACTCAAATTAACAAGATGGCGTCTCTGGTTAGAGACAGATTTGTGGCTTACCCCTTAATGCTTTCCCCATAGAGACATATCAATTAACAGACTCTGCAAACTAAAATGGTGGATAGATAAAATACTATAGCCACTGACATACTGTGTGTAAATCAATAGTGGTCCCCCTCAACCTTTGGAAAACAGAACCACCTACCACTTAAGGAATGTCTCAACCTATCACAAATCAACTATAATATTTCTAACATACTTAAAATTAATAAACCAGCTAGAAAAACTCAATTTTAAAAATGCTGTATCATTAATTGAAATGGCAATAAAAACATCTCCATTATCTATAATCAACTGTTAGATCAGGCCACACCATCTAAACTTCACCACCAGAACACATGGGAAACTGAACTTAACATCATCTTAGGCAATTCCTAATGGAATAAAATCCCTAAAAATGTGAACTCTTACAAAACCCCCATGAGGTGGTACCTGACCCCTGCCAGACTGAAGCTCTCAAATCCATCCCTGGATGGCAATTGCTTTAGAGGATGTAACTCCTCCTTTACATTGCGGCACATCCTATGAGACTGCCTTAAGATAGCCCATATATGGTCAGAAACTTATAAAATCCTAGAGAAGTTAGGGGGATACAGGATACCTCAAAAGCCGGAGGAAGCGTTACTAAGCCTACCTATCAACGGCCTTACTAAGGAAGCTCAACTTCTTTCAAGTCAAATTTGTCTAGCAGTTAGGAACGCTATTACTAAAACTTGTAAGTCGTCCATCTCTGAGTTTGGGGAATTTGTGAGAAAAATTTGTATTTATACACTCAATGAGCATTATCTCTGCTGAACTAGACAATTCCTATAAAAAGTGGGCTTTGTGTTGGGACATTTGGGAACTAAGAATTGGCTGTTAATACTTAAAAAAAAAAGTGTAGAAAAATATATACAAGCATCAGAGGTGGCATAACGCTAAGCTTCACTCTCACCCGCCCACCACCACCATCCTCTCCCATTCTTTTTCTTTTTTATCTTTTTTTTTCTCATTTATACTGAAAGTTCTGACAAACTTAATTGTAATATATGCAACAAAAAAAAACAAAAAAATGTAAAAAGCAGAAATAAGCGTTGTCCAGTGTCATGTGTATACTATTTATGTGGTTCTTGTATTGTGTCATAATTTTTATTTCCTATAATAAAAATGATTAAAACAAATTAAAAAATGTAAGTCATCTATATAGATGAAGATATAGATATATTGTATTCATGTTTTACTTTTAATGCACATCAGTCCATGTGCAGGTAAAATACAACCTTCTCTATTTACACGGCATGTGGTTTGAGCAGAGACTCCTGGAAAGTCCATGATATTCTGCAGTGAGCTGTGTGACAGATAACAGAGCTCTGATTACATGGGTAGGGGGCTGCAAGTACTGGGCGCCCAGACACACCCAATGTGATCTGGGGACACCTGGAATGCACCTATTGAGTAAAACAGTAATACAGATTATGCTGCAAGCTTGATAGAAATGAAAGTGTCCTATACTGAAGTTAATGTTCTATTTTTATACACATATTATATACTAGCGAACTGCCCGTCAAAAAATGACGGCAATAAAATTGTTTGCCACACAAAGTAAGTGTTTTAGTCGTCTTAGTACCTTCGGCGCACATTGCGAGCCTCTCGATTGGTGTATTCCTTCGGCACTCATTGCAAGGTCAGCGCTGATTGCCTTTTGGTGCTCATTGCAAGCCTCTCCCCTGGTGTAGTTTTGGTCTTCTGAGCACCCTTGGCGCTACTTGTGAGCCGTGCGCTGAACACATTTGGCGTTTCTTGCGATCCTGTCGTCTGGTCCTTTTTTTTGTTCTGTATATGTATTTGTTAATGATAATGAAAGAATTAATAAAATCAATATACTTTACCTATTTGTAATTAATATATGCAGCAAACAATATCCTGAAGAGCTAACAATCCTTTTTGACATTCCTGCAGCATACAATGTACATTTGCAATCTTGCTGAGGTATAAGTGTCAGTAATATGTGAAGTGTGTAGTGTAAATAGGCTGTGTGCACGAGGGCAAACCATTCGTTTAGCAGTGTAATTCTGCATTTTGTAATGGTAATGTTATTAGTTGCAAATTAGTGTCGTGAAATGGCAGCGATTGTTTTTTGTTTTACGCGGGTGTGGATAATTTTGCATCCTCCCCAATAGTGTATTTTATACCGCGTACGGGCTTGTGTAAAAGTCTTATGTGTTGTATAGCTGCGTGCACAAGAGCAAAGCGTTTGTTTAGGTGTGTAATTCTACATTTTGGATTGGTAATGTTATTAGTTGCAAGTTAGTGTTAAATGTTAAATGGCGGCGATTGTGTATGTGTTACGCAGTGGTGTAGCATGTAGCATCCTCCCTAATAGTGTATTTTATACCCCGTACGGTCTTGTGTAGAAGTCTTATGTGTCTTGCTTGTTTATTGGTCGTGTAGCCTCGTTTTCGTTTTTTTCGTCCGCCATTTTCTTTG
The DNA here is from genome assembly GCA_027410445.1 of Discoglossus pictus. Classification (NCBI taxonomy): domain Eukaryota; kingdom Metazoa; phylum Chordata; class Amphibia; order Anura; family Alytidae; genus Discoglossus; species Discoglossus pictus. Next base: position 369,898,129 of record CM050165.1, on the reverse strand, counting down.
TCGCTTAGCCGATTTACGTGTGTGGAAACTCTGCAAATTGTGGTTAAATTGCCGTGCAACCTGACTCCCAGACGTCGTGGCTGTCCCCCCGTGCTGTGAGTGATTTTTTTTTTGTATTTTTATAAATTTTGGTGGTTATGTGGTTTTTGTATGTGCGCGGTTCGGCCGTTAATTTCGTATTTTTTGGACCTCGTATTTGTATTTTGTTCTAAGAGCCGCTGGTCGTATTTTTTTGTGTAAGTCTTGCTTTCCTTGTTGCAAGTGTTACGGGCCGTAATTTTTTAATGCTATTTTTTCAAACTACGGGTCTCGCATTCTGAATTGTGTAATTGAGTTTTGTGTTGAATTGTAGTCCCGCGGCTCGTTGATTTATGTTGAACTGTAGTCCCGAGGGTCGTAGGGATGAGCGTCTATGGCACTCATCTCCACCAGCGCAGTGAGCCTAAGTTGTCTGGGGTCTATAGCGCTCATCTCCACCAGTGCAAGGAGCGCCTTTGGCGCTCCTTGCCAGCAACTGAGTCCCTTGCTTCACGAGGGCTGCAGTTGCAAGCAGGCTCTCTATGCGAGCCCGCAAGCGTTAGCAACAACCCGTATTTCTGAGAACTATATATGTGATTTTCTTCCAATGTCTATGCTCATGAGCAACTTGCCATTAAGGAAAAACTGTGATCAAATATATAAAGTATATTATTTTAAAGAATGACACTTAAAAATGTGCCAAATGTTTTTACAATGGAACATAAAACAATTCAGCCTCCTATATATTACTTTTTATATGAAACTAGCGAATTGGCCGTCAAAAAATTACGGCAATGAAATATAAGTGAGCTAAGGGTGTTTGGTGTATATAATGTGGCTGATGTAGCGTCGTTTGTTTTCTATGTCGTCCGAGTTTTTCGTAATATTCGTTTTCTATGTCGTGCGAGTTTTTTGGAATATCCGTAGCTGTTTGGTGGTGTTTTTCGGAATATCCGTAGCTGTTTGGTGGGGTTTTGCGTTTTTGATAGTGTTTTGCGTGTTTAGGGACCTTTAGCCTCATTTTCGTTTTGTTCGGGGGCCATTTTTTCTCTTGCTTAAGTGATTTTCGGGGTCTCTAAACTCCGAAATTTTTGGTTAAATGGAGGTGTAACTTCACTTGCAGAGGTCCTCAGTGCCCCCCTTGCTGTGAGTAATCTTTTTATGTGTTTGTTGTTTGCATTTGTTGTGTTTGTAATGTTTTTGGGGTTGCGCGGGTTGCGTCCTTGTTTTCTAATCTCGTAGGTGTTTTTCGGCAAATACGTAGGTGTTTGGTGGTGTTTCGCGTCTTTAGACTGCTGTAGCCTCGTTTTCTTTTTTTTCGGCGGCCATTTTTTCTCTTGCTTAGAGAATTTTTTAGTGTCTAAACTCTTTTAATTTGAGTTAAATTGAGGTGTAACTTTAGTTTTCGAGGTCCTGGATGCTCCCTCTTCCTGTAGGTAAGCTTTTTATGTATTTGTTGTGTGTATTTGTTGTATTTTTCATGTTTTGATGTGTGCGTGTTGCGGCCGTTTTTTGCGAGGTCGTAATGGGTCGTAACGTGTCTCGTATTTTGTTCGCGTTACGACGTAAATTTTGCGAGGGTCGCAGTTGCTGGCAAGGAGTGCCGCCAGCAACTGCGACCCTCGCTTCGAGCCCGCAAGCATTAGCAACAACTCGTATGCTCACAACTATATATGTGATTATGCTGCTGTGGGACTGGTCATTTTGGTTTTAGCAAAACAACTTCCTGAGGTGGGAACTGAACAGGAAGTTTCTAACTACACAATGCTAATATGACAGCTACAGCTACCAGAGCTTTTAGTAGTAGTGTCAGAAAGCTCATAAGATTACAAGGGAGAATATCAGACAGAACTAGTTGATAAAAGAAAATGGATGCATAATTCAGCGTAAGAGATAGAAATGCAAAGGCTGTGTTAGTTATTCAAAATACCATTTAGAAAACATTGGACCACAGTTATCCTTTAAGTTGTATCTGGTCATTTTACAAAGACTGCAATTGTAAAAAAAGGTTCTGCTAATTAGATATTAATCAGAACTACTTATAATTAAGAATTATAAATAAGAATACAAAATCTTGAGCGTGACATTCCACCTTTGCTATTTTTATACCTGTTCTGCATTGGCTGTCTATGTGTTAATACAATGTGTTTGTGACCATATTAAAAATATTCTTTCCCATTCTTTATCAAACAGTGGGTGCTTACACAACCTCACAACCCAGCCCCTAGAGAGATTGGATTTTAGGCAGATCATTCTTTCCCATTAAGATAAGCAACTTCAGGAAAATGGCAGTGAACCTTGTCCTGTTAAATCACTACAATAGGAGGAGCCCCTAATTGGCTATACCAAAGCAAATTTCTGAATTATGATTGGATGGATAATTATCTTAAACATAATTTAAGAGATGTTTTAAAGACTCCAAAAAATGCAACATACATAAAGAGTCAGATGTACAGACTGATTATCAGGTAAGAGAAAAGAACTTCCAGCAATATTAGCCGGGCGGCAGAGATAAAAACTCCTCATGATAGATTATTATCCAATATTTGTAATGTGCCAACATATTCTCTGTAGCTCTATACAGGGGTTAAGTACATGGCAAAATACAATTTTAACACATTGCAAAAGAATGGAGGGCCCTGTCTTTGAGCTTAGAGTATCGCGTACACTATGCTTTCCCTAAAGCACCCTACAAGATTGAAAACTTGCAAATATCTTGATAGTGGTCTAGCCTACATACATTTAATAACAGAGGCCCGGCTTTATATTGTTTAGTATCAGAGGGCCATTTTCCTTCAGTTTCGTGACCAAAACGCAGCTTCCTACATGGATGTAGAAATATTTTTGTTATTATCATATGAAGGAGGGTGTTTGATAATGTGCATATTTTTATTTTTCAAGTCTTAGAGAACAATAAACTGATTTAAGTGTTCACCTGCTCTGGTAGGGGTTGCTCCTATCACCAGTGAGCACTAATGTAGCTGAAGGGCTCATGTGTGTCTGCCAATGAGATCTACAAATTTAAGTATGCCTGCTCCTGTTAGTTTCTGTATTTTCTGAATTACCTCAACAGGCTTTACATAATATATTTCATACAAATAACTATTTTTGTAATGCTTAAAACATGTTCTTTTAAAAATATTGAAAACTAATTGTGTTCCATGTATCTTTAATAGCAGTATGTCAGGTTATTTTAGTAATAGAGGAAAATCATCCTTTAGTTTAGTTACACAGGCCATGATTCCTACAATTTAGTAATAGAGGGTCTTATTCTTACAGATTAGTAACAGTGGTCCAACTTTCTACAGTTAAGTAGCAGCGGCTCAGCTTCCTTTTTTAACAAAGATACAGATTCCTCCAATTTTGTAAAAAAAAATGTCTATATTTCGCTCAGATCAATAACAAAGTCTAACCCTATTACGGTTTTCTAATAGGCGAGTCTCATAGTGTTTCACTTTAGTAACGGAGACCAAGCTTCATTTAGTTTGGTAATAAAGTCCCAGCGATCAGCTTTGCATTGGAGGGATAAAACAAAAGAGTTTTACTTAGTTATCAAATTGAGTTAAAAAGTGAATTGTTATTCAGTGTCTAAAATAAACTCCATGCATAACATCGATGGCAATTTTTGTAAATACAATAGCCATTTCGTCCTTCAGTGAACTGATTTGCAGCTATTTTAGTATGGTTAAAATATGTTTTTTTATATTGCATCCAATTATTTAGCACTAGTAAAATTCTTGTCAGTGAAAACAAACTTATCAGGGGTGTTATAAAGGTTGGACTCCACTACTATTGAGCTCTTGTATGTAGTGACTTTGAGAATATAGAATAAATATACTTGCTATGGGTTTTAACCAGTGAAATGCATATTTAAGTGAGTCAGTGGTGCAGATTGTGGCTTTAAAGGAAGGAGGCTATGGGCATCTGTAGAATTTTTTCAAGAAAGAGCAAAAAAAAAATGAAAATAGACAAATATATTTAAATACATATACAAACATCAAAATGCATAGGAAGTGACACACACCCAAGAGGGTAACGTAAGGAGACAGAGAAAGAAAGAAAGAAAGAAAGATGGGGAGAGATACAGAGAGGGTAAGATGGACAGAGAAACACAGAGTCAGATAGAGATCGAGTCAGAGAAAAAGAGAGAGATAGTGAGACTAAGAGAGCGACAAGAAGACAGATAGAAAGAGACAGACACAATGAGACTGAGAAGAGGATAGATACACAGAGTAAGACAGCAAGAGAAATACAGAGAAAGAGGGACAGACAGAGAGAGACACAGAGAGACACAGGCAGAGAGAGAAAATAAAACAGACATAGAAACAACGAGACAGATAGCGGGACAGGGAGATAAAAAATAGACAGAAGGACTATTTATTTTATTGAACTTTCTAAACAATCTCTGTCCATTTGCTATCCCTTTAAAGCACAATACATTTTGTATGAATAAAGCACTCTACCAATATATTCGTATCAATTGAAAGGATATCTTCCACAGGCACATACATAAACTTAGGTTTTTTGGTCAACGCTAATGTCAACTCAGATTTGATTTCATTTAGCTATAAATGTAAATTTAGCAATGTTTTAATATAAATATTTTGTTTGACCCTACAATAATTATTGGGAACGCAGCGATATTTAGGAAATATCAACCAGAAATATATTATATTTAACTCTTATCACTTACCGTATTGGTCCGAATATAAGCCGCACTTTTTTCCGATTTTTGAGCTTATATTCGCGACCGTAAAAAAATCATTGCCGATTTGCAAACTTTGCTTGTAACGCGTGCGGCTTCTATTCGGGAATGCAAAATTACTGCCGATATGCGCGATTGCGAGTTAAGGGTGCGCAATTGCGAGTTAATGGTGCGCGATTGCGAGTTAAGGGTGCCAATTTTTGTGCTTTAGACTGCGGTATTGAATAGCGATTTACGGTTTTAGTGATTCTAACGTCCTGTAAAGCCTGTAACCTGCAAAAAAAGCCTTTTTCTTGCAATGGCTGATCACTTTGAGAGTCTTTTTCTCTCCAATTTTACGGGTGCGGCTTATATGTGAGTACTATCTTTTTTTTATTTTTTCCCCTTGAACTTTACGGGTGCGGCTTATATGCGGGTGCGGCTTTTATTTGGACCAATACGGTATCAAAGGCATTACATAGCTAAGAAGAGGTACATCATTGTTGTGAAGTATAGAGGAAAGTTTAAAGAGCAAATATGATAGGTGGAGCATACAAAGAAATTTGGGTTTGTTGCTGAAATGCTACAACAGGACAAAATCGGGTTCCTGGACATGACAAGTTAAAATGCGAAATGAGGAGAAGTGTGTGAATGAATGAAAGTTATATCAGTATTGAAGAGGGGAACAAATGGGTATTCTGGGATATGTGAAATGTGTGTACTGGTTTGCACACTGTCTAGTGCAGTGGTGGGCATCTCAGTCCTACTATGGTGGCCCACAGTCCACGATTTCAGACCCTCTCTTCATGAGCCCAGGTGGAGCAATAAGAATGAGATTAAGTAACTCTAGTGTGCTGAAAAAGAATACAGAGAGATATTCAAATCCTGGACTTCTGGCTGCCCTGATCCAAGTTATTCATCACTGGTCTACTGTCTGGTAGGAGTTTATCCTAGTAAAGGAATATAAGTGGGACTGGGCACGGAGTGGGAATGAGCTCTGGGTGTTGAGAGGGTTTTAGAGCATCCAGACTGTCATTGGATATAGGGGAGATTAGTGAGGTAAGGTGGGCGAAACAAAGATGTGCAGATATTTGTACATAAAGGTTAAAAATGAGAGAATATGCACATGGACTCTGTGAGGAAGAAGAGAAGCATGCTGGATATATTAGAATGGGGTGAATGCATGAGCTGGATGTCCCGTGAGGAGACTGTCACAAGAATCCAGATAAGTAAAGATAAGATTGTAGATCAATTGTTTTGTTACATAAATTGAGATTGAAAGGGAGTATTTTTATTTAAATATTTGTTGTTACAAGAGTAATAGTTGGTCTACAATGGTTGTTGTTTAGTTGTACAGTCAGGTCTGGCACTCCATGACTCTATGGACCACTGCCCATGCACCCTATGACCACTGTCCCTCCAAGCTCCTCATTGCTTCAATAACCTCATCTATTCAAATCTCTTTCTTTGGGTGCCTTCAATTCTTCTCAAGGGTCAACAATTAACAATTGTTACAAATGATTCTCGAAGTTCATTACTTTTCCTTATGTTTTTCCGCACCTTCTCAGTGAGATACTGTACTATATGTCATTAAATAATAATAAATTACATGACAACAATTATTTGACCACAATAAAAATCTATAGGTTAACATAAAATGGAAAAACTTAATTACTAATTATCAACTCCTCTTAAAAATGGGAAAAGTCTCATAAGGGAGGCTATGAAATAAGGACTTCTACAATAGTGAATACCACTATGAGGCAAATGTCGGCTCTTCCAAGAATGAAAAGTAATGCAAATAGCCGTGTATTTACAAACAAATACTGATAGAGGTAAAGAGGAAGGCCTTTGATCCTCAGGTGATCCTTCTAGCAGGAAGGCTCAACTTGTTTTAAGACCCCAAACTTGCTAGAATCCCTGTGATAAACAACAAAAGCCTTTCCTAAGATTAAAGCAATCTAGCTATTAAACATAAGCTAGGGCTGGTGTGCTTCTAAGCACTACTTCTCTTTTAACCCCAAACCTGATCCAAAATTCTCTGTCTTAAAAAAAATAAAAACAAATGACGATATCAAAGTAACTAATTACTGATTTACCACTAAACAGCATTCCTATTCCTCTAACTCCCAGATAAATGGGCTGCCCTAAAAGAGGAACCTCACAGTAAACAATTACACCACTATTAGTGAACTGGAACCAGAATACTGCCCCTAATCATAAGCATCAAGGCCGTTTCGCCTCATTGTATGTGTAGCTTTGTCTTTGTCCACCAATTAAATACGGTAATAAGCCATGAGACCACTAAAAGCAGGTGTATGATGTATTCATATTAACTTGTTTCCACATTCTCAGAGAGTGTAGCATACTGGTGGAAGACGGCATTTCCATAAGGCAAGAATGGTGGTACCTTGTAAATAATAAACACATGAAATTGGTAGGTGTAGGTAACCAAATGTTTATAATCAGTGAAAGAGTGTGACATCAAGTTTCATCACTGTAGGTGATAGTGTGAGGGATTGTGGTTGTGGGGGCTCGATGTGATGACACAAAAGTACAGAATTTGTGTTTCTGAGTGATCAATGAGGAGGAAACAGGATGCCACTGATGACATGTAGAAACAGAGGGAGTGAATAAGAAGTGTAAGTGATCTTCCATGTCTTCTTTCTCCAGGAATGTCGGAACAATACCCAACTCACTGCACAGGAGACCTGAGAGCACTCCTAAAGTGGTATCGTACAGAGATTGCTGTAGCTGTGACTGACTTGTTCCCTCTGCTCCATGGCATGATGGACAGAGACCTTGTCCCAGAAGATAGGTTCCAAGTATGTGTGATTCTGATTAAAAAATATCACTACATCTGTACTGTACTGTGTGTATATAAAGCAAGGACTCCCAACCAGGTTATTGTGAAAAAAAATGCTGTAATACCAGGTATATGTGTAACAAAGTAGGGATTAGAGTACGGAGAAAAATAATCTTTGATAGGAGAGTATTTAGCAGAACTGGAATACTCTCTTTTGATATAACATTTTATATGTTTATTTATTGTCATTGAAATTTTAAAAAAAATGTATCAGAGGGGGTTGCATGTAATGAAGCAAAATTTGAATGCAGTGATGATCAAAGTGAGGGTGTTATCATGCTATGGGTTTTTAACAAGCAAAATGTATTATAGATTAACAGATTGTATAATGCATCTCTGTCATATTTGTTCATACTCTACTATATATCAGATCATGCTCTGCATTTGTTGTGCCAGTGCCACATCCTATCTTTGAAGTGATGCACCATTTTCCTTTATTTGTGTGTTCTTATAGGAGATACAACGTACTGGAGAGGGGATAGGAGCACAGAAGGCTTCACACTCTCTCCTCACGTGGCTTCTAAGCCGTGACGTACACACCATTCGTGGCTTTTGGTCTCTGTTATCCACGGAATATATTTTATGTAGCTATCCCCGTCTGTCTGGAATTCACAAAGTCGTACAGTCAGGTAGGTAAGTTTGGCAAACAGCTCATTAGCAGTGATGAAAATATGTCCTGTTATCTGAGACACCTTTAATTTTTTGTTCTTACAAACTACTACTTTTACTTCTGTATTACATTATTTTATTTATAACATGCTAGCGACTTGCCTGTCAAAAATGACGGGGCAATAAAATTGTAAGGCAGGTAATGCTGTTTGCTAGAGACATTAATTTTTTTGGTGGTCTTAGATCCTTCGGCGCTCATTGCGAGCCTCACGCTGAGCGCCTTCGGCGCTCATTGTGTGGCTCGCAATGAGCGCCTTCGGTGCTCATTGCGAGTCTCTTGGTCGTTGCATTTTTTTTTAATCAGAGGTGCTTTTGCTGTCATTGTAAGGTCGGCGCTGATCTGCTTTTTGAGCTTATTGCAAGGCTGTCCCCTGGTGTAGTTTGTGTGCTATGAGCAGCGTTGGCGCTCGTTGTGAGGTACGCAGTGAATGGTTTTTGTGTTTATTGCGATAGTGTTTTTTTTTTTGTGTCTATGTATTTTTGTATGCTAATGAAATAATAAGTAAATTAATAAATGTATATACTTTACCTATTTGTAAGTAATATATGCAGGAAGCATTGTGCTGAAGAGCTGACAATCTGTTTTGACGTTCCTGCAGCATACAATGTAGGTTTGCACTGTTGTGGAGCTGAGGTGTAAGTGTCAGCAATGTGTGCCGTTAGGGTAGCTGGGTACTTCCGCATTCTGTAAGTTATTGTTGTAAAATGGCAGCGAATGTGTATGTGTTACGCGGGTGTGGATGATTTAGCGTCCTTGCTAAAAGTGTATCTTGTACCTCCTACAGCTTTTTGGAAAAGCCGTATGTGCTTGGTGGTGTTTTGCAGCTTTAGGGTCGTGCAGCCTCGTTTTCGTTTTTATTTTTGCTGCCATATTTTCTCTCGCTTAGGGGATTTTCGTGTGTCTAAACTCAGTAATTTGGACATCACTTGTAGAGGTCCTGGGTGCCCCCCCTTGCTGTGGGTAAGCTTTTTTTATGTCATTTTTCTGTGTATTTATTTATTTTTTTATGTTTTCAGCTGCGCGCAGTTTGGCCGTTAAGGTTGTATTTTTGCGAGTTTGTAATGTTTTTTTTTCTAAGTCCCACGGCTCGTATTTTTTTTTTGTAAGTTTGTATTTAGTCATTGCGTGTTTTGTGTTTTTTTTCCAGGTCTCGCTTCTGTGGGTGTTTGTAACCGCTTGTGAGGCGCTGTAGAGCCTCCACCTCCGCAAATGCGGCCCTCAGCTCATTGCAGCCAACGTTGGAGCCTCCACTATTTATTTACTGTACGGTGGAGGGCTTCTATTGCTCTTTTTCCCTCCATATATTAAATGATTATTGTGGTGAACTACCTCCTCAAAATATCCACTACACAAGCTAGGAACCGGCCCCCAGCTGATGATAGGCAGTAACCTTGAAACGGCTGTACATGGGTGGGATTCCTGGCTTGTTTATAATACAACCCTAGCTTTGCTCAAAGCTGTTTGATGCAGCTGGCATATGCTTAAGGGAAGCCATGTTTAATATGGTTATGGATTGCAAGAGCAAAGCTTTTGTGGGCATATTTGCATGTCCCTGCCAAGGTTCCCATAATGCAGCATAATAACTTTATTTCTCGGAAATCTGCATAAAACAAGTCTTTTTAACTTGTTTTTAGACATTCAAATATGAACACAAATCTACTATTTATTTACTATATATCACTTATATAGTTGTGGATCTTGCAATGTTGGTGACGCTTGCGATGTTGGTAACGCACTTGCGAAGCGAGGTGGGCCATTGAAGCAAGCAGGACTTAGCCTGCAACGAGTGCCAAAGGAGCTCATTGCAGGGCTTGCGATGAGCGCAGCAGGCGTTCATCGCAAGGCCACCAGGGCTCGTACCACCCCCCCCCCCCCCCGTACATGGTTCCTTCCAATGGAGGGCACGTGATGAGCGACGCATCACCCTACACTGCCTGGTTCCTGCCAGTGGAGGGTTCCTGTCAGTCGAGGCCCCAAGGGCTTGCAACACCCTGCAGTACCTGGTTCCTGCCAGTAGCTCAAGCACGTACCTGGATACAACCCTGCCAGCAGCGCCGCAAAGGGAGGGAGGTGGGGAAGGAGAAACAAGAGAGGGAGGGGGGGAAGGAGACTTGAGGGGGGAAGGGAGAAGGGGAAAGGAGACATGAGGGGGGAAGGGAGAGGGTGAAAGGAGACATGGGCGAAAGGGAGAGGGGGGAAAGGAGGTACAGGAGAGGGAGAGGGGGGAAAGGAGACACAGGGGAGGGAAAGGGGGGAAAGGAGACACAGGGGAGGGAGAGGGGGGAAAGGAGAAACAGGGGAGGGAGAGGTGGGAAAGGAGAAACTGGGGAGGGAGAGGGGGAAATGAGACATGAGAGGGGAAGGGAGAGGGAGAAAGGAGACACAGGGGGGAGGAGGAACAGGAGAGGGAGAGAGGGGGGAAAGGAGACAGGGGACGGAGAGGGGGGAAAGGAGACACAGGGGAGGGAGAGGGGGGAAAGCAATGAGCAGCAAACCCTGTAAAGTAGACGCTGGGAGGGGCTCAAAATGAGCGCCGAAGGCACTCATCACGAGGCCAGCAAGTCACATGGGGAAGAGCCAAGCATTGTCTGGCAAACAGCATTGCCAGCTTTCAAATGTTATTCCCATGCCGTTTAGGACATTTATTTACTCCAGTTAAATGAGACTTTTATTTGTCAGTAACAGATACTTTGTCTCAGAGGAAGATTCGGCGACCGTCACCTGCAACCAAACCCATGCTCCTTCCAAGACCACCGACAAAGAGGAAAACAGTGGGAGATAAAGACTCCCCAACCACCTCCATCAGTGGTAAAGTAAATTTAAATTACACAAAGAGGTTTGTATAAAAAAAAAAACATGTTTTTTTAATGTCACAAGTACAAGAATCAGGTGTGTTAATGGAAACTTGACAGATGATTACAGTCACTGAAGCATTACATTTTTGTATAGTAACGTATTCTCTTTCAATAAAATACATTTTATAGCAATAGACTTATATCTGTAGTATTAAAGACCTTTTATCTCCTTGTGATTTGTGTTCTTGATGTTGTTTTTCCATGTAGCAGCTGTAGTCCTGCATTGATTGCAGGCAGATTATTCTAATTACAGTATACTCTTGCCTTAGTAACATCCACGCAGCTAACTGTAAAGGTAAAATGTAGGCTTCCTCTTGGAGTGCATTTGTTGGCCAGGCACTATGTGTATTTTTCCTTTTTCAGCCAAATATGATCAAAATAAAGTTTGTTTGTTCAATCAGCAACCAAATAATAGTCATATTAGGAGAAAATTGCTATAATTTAGCGGATTGAATCATGACCATTGGCGTACTGTAGCCCAGCCGGATGCCCTTTCTCAATATGGAGCCCTGATCATACAAAGTAATTCAAAGTTGAAGCTGAATTAATACTCATGAAAGTGCAGTAACACATAATGTGGTCACCAGTCCTGTAACAAATTTTATTCTACAGGTCCTCCCTCCAAAACCAAGGCAACTCGGAAAGCAGAGAAGTTGGGGCCTTCAAAGATACTATTAACATCCTGTGAGTCACATAGTCTACATTGTGATGGTTAATGGTGGTGTGTGCTACAATTTTACCCACACAAAGTTTTAATAGTCTAGAGTTTATTATTATAGTGAATTAAAATTGACTAGACATACGTAGTGTGTCCTCAAACTTCTTGCACAGGCCATCGGTCTGTGCAGTGGGAGTTGTATGCTTCTCTAAATCTGACATATTCACATTAATCATATTCAGAATATTATTTTTCAGTGCCAGCATATTCCACAGGGCTGCACAATAAGACAACCTCCACCGCACAGACACAGAATGTAATGAGCCCTTGGCTCAACAGAGATTGATTTAAATGGAGGACCATCCAGATCATTAAAAGACCAGTTGGAGGCACTAAGGGAGAGGATTAGCAGCAAAACCTATTATTGTAGGATACAAGTGCATTTTGCTAATAGGTCGCATGAAATCTACTTTGAATTTCATGTGAAATCTTATATATGTGTCTAGAAAGAGGTCACAAGGTGAACAAATAATAATGGTCAGCATAGGATTCAAGGTGTTATTTAATGTTTGAGATGTAGGAGAAAGTTAAGTTAAGTTCTACACAAAAGTAAAGTCTGTTGAGGCAAGAAATGTAAGACAGTGTTTGTGAAATATGACACTGGAAGTAAAATATAAAATATCACCTGAGCCCTGCATTTACAGAGTGCTCTTTTGAAGATATAGACTTGAAAATGGACAAAATGTTTTTAGAAAGTACAGAAACAAAATGTTTTTTTTTCAACACTCTACTAAGATTGCTTGTATCTTATGTATTTATACATAATCTAATGGAAACTCGTGCCTTGGTTTATGCAGCACCACAGAAAATTGCATCTGCATTGCCCATGGGTCATATTGATGGAAATCCTCTGACCTTCACTGCCAGCAGAGAAGCAACCAACAAAGAGGACACTACAGGTATCAGATTCCTATGTGTTTCTTGAGAATCAAGATTCATTCAAGTTTTTTGAGTACATTCAGACACTTTGACAAATGTGTGATGAATTTGTTCTGCCAATGTGTTCATATGCTAGTAAACTAGAGTTGTGTGCATACTCTTGGCTGTGTCCCTACAGTGGTGGCACTTGTTTAATGTTAAACCTTCTCTGTCACATAGTGTTTGTAATGAAATGACTTTGAAATCCAATCACCTATTCAGGAACCCGTTTCATACTCGTCTCTCTTTCTCTACCATTCTCTCCCTTGATATTGTTCTTCTCTCTACATCACTTCATTGCCCTTTTCTCTGACTGTAAATTAATTTTCTTTCTCAGCAGCATTCTCCAAGTCAGTTTATACCTCAGTTTGCGATGCTGCTTTTTGAATATTTTGCCTCATATGACTTTCGCCCTCCAATTAAGAATTTCCAATGTATCATGCTCTCCTAAACAACTTCTCTCCACTTAAATGGAGCATGAGGCAATATATTCTCTTATTTTTACCGGTGTAAATGTGTCACCAATGATAATGGGATATTCTAGAACAAAGTGCTTGCTACATAAGGCTTGGCCTGCCCACTGTCTGTGGTGGCTGCCACAAGAAAACAACCAAGCAGGACCAAGCGGAAATGTTTATGCATAGCCTCACAGCTTAGATCAGCGGTTCTCAACCTGTGGGTCGCGACCCCTTCGGGGGTCAAATTACGATTTGCCAGGGGTCGCCTAACACCATCAGAAATTTGTTTTTTGGTCTATTTTAATATGTAAAACTTAACTTAATAATTGTAATTCGATAGATGTTGGCAGACAATTTAATCTTAATGATTACAAACGTTTCCATTCTCTTAACTTTACTGTTTTTAACTTTCACAATATATATTATACATATTGTTTTTGTGATTAATCACTACGCTTTAGTTATGTTAAATTTGTAAGAATGAAAATATATCCTACATATCAGATATTTATATCCCAATTCATAACAGTAGCAAAATTACAGAGATGAAGGAGCAACGAAAATAATATTACTGTTAGGGGTTGGCAAAACTTGGGACATTTTATCAAAGGGTCGCGGCACTAGAATGGTTGAGAACCACAGGCTTAGACGATTGCCTGTTTGTGTTCACTTGCCTATACACACTTGGGAGCTATGAAGCCTATGCCATAAACCTATATAGGTATATGTGATATGTCACAAATGCTGTTGTAAGTCTTTAATGCATGTGGGTGACTCTATCTGACCCCTGCACAGGTGTGTATTTGTGAGTTCTTGTGCCTTATACAGATATGTGTATGTGCATGTTACATATTTATATGTTTATGACTGTGCTTGTAACTCATATAGTATGCATGTTCTGCCCCCACATGCTGGCATGTGTGAATGCCTATATCCTGAATGAGTAATTAGTGTTTTTACTGAAAACAGGTTTGAGGATCTGTATGTGTGTTATATTAGGTCTCACTCTTGTATGCAGGTGTATGTAAGTGTAAAAGTCTTTGTGCTTAATACATCTCTAACAAAGCTGCTATCTCAGACAGATCCACACAGAAGGAAACAGAGCAAGAAAGCACAGAGAAGAAGCAAACCCAGCCCCTCAAGCTGACTCTGCGTCCCAAAATGGCAACCCAGCAAGTGAGCGCTAATATCTCTTCCAACTGATGTAAATTGATTGTTTGCTTCACCCTACTAAGCATAGTCGTCTTATGATCCAATGTATCTTACTTACATGTGGTATCTCTTATTTGAATGAGGAAATACATTATAGAGATCTGTCTCTTTAATTTTGCTTATTGGTTATGACTAGGTCTAAAGACATGTCACAAATAATATATGAAAAGGTTAAAATTTGCAGAGATTACAAAATTATTTTTCATTTTCTGTTCTTTGTGAATATGGAATGTTTGGTGGTGCCAGAGCATAACTGTTACAGACTCTGTGTGGAATCTGTGCTCATGATTTTTGGCTATGTGACAGCTCAAGTAACAACAGTGAGAGAAACAACAATGTTAAGGAATGGGAGGTGTGAGCCTGCAACCCAAAAACCTTGTAAAATATTACACAAAGGAGAAGTCCTAAAGATAAAACCAGGATGTTGAGTATACCATCTTACTTCCACTCTAGTTAAGGACATTACATACATGTCTTGTTGGCTGGGGTTGATCTGACAAACACATTCAATGTAGAGCTGAATAACATACATTAGTTGAAATGTACATGCCAAAGGAGGTGCAACATGTGCACATTTACTTTTGTCAATTGATAAGAAGGTTGCTCAATCCAGGATACGGATGCTGCTTTGTTAAAACACACTGTATTAACAAGAGTAAAGCATCATTATTGTGCTGCCTGGAGGTACATAAAGGATATTTTTGAAATATATCTATGTAATGGAAAAAGCTTTTCGATTTTAGATTCATATTTTGCACTATTTTATTACAGTTTTTTGAAGTAGAACAATTAAAGTCTATCAATATATACATAGCAATGCACATTGACATTTGTATTATAAAAATACATTTGGGAAATATTATTTCTTATGGCATAGATGTTATTGTATATATTGCACAGTTAAAGTTGGGACAGTGTTCTTAATCATTTCTCTGTTTCTTAAATGGACTCTATCATCAAAATAGGAAGTTTGTTTCATGTCACGAGCATGAATACCTGTCTATACATTGTGCCAGCCATTGTTCTCTACATATTATTTATTTATTTTCTGCTTTTCTGCTTGGTCTGATGATTATTCTTCTTTTCTTCAGTTTAATTCTGAACATTGTAATAAGGTAACATTGGGGGTGACCACAGGGACAGGCAAGAACCTTGTAAGCATAATTATCAGACATAAGGAATTCATAATATTAATTTGGATATTAATACAGCTCAGAGTTACTTGATTCACTTTACCAATCAAAAAGCTAATACAATGTACAGTCAAATTTTCATGCTCGTTAAATACATCTAATTTCCATCTATGATTATGTGGTATTACTAGGGAATACTCAACCAACAGTGATTTCTCCTTACTTGAATTTATGATCTAGCTATGTGTGAGGCAGGATATGGGCATCGTGAGCACTTCCAGGGAATCCTGCATTCACACTCTGGCCCTCATTCAATTGCAATTTGGCCAATTGAATAGGGGTCTAAATAAGCACATAACATATTTTTTTAAATAAGTTTTTAGTTAGTAAACATCTATCCAAAAGCAAGGTATTCACTAACTAAAAACTTATTTTAAAAAAAAAATGTTATGTGCTTATTTAGAGCACTATTGAATTGGCCAAATCGCAATTGAATGAGGGCCTCTGTATGTGCATTTTGCAGCTCTAACTAATTGACCAGTCATAGAATGAACATTTCTGTACAGCGCCTCTTCCTGTTTGGGGTGGGGTCTTAGTGCCACATGAGTGCAATAAATTGCAACAATAATATTGCAAATATCTCCCATGTGATAATAATCGCTTCTAACCTTCTGGACCCATATACTGGTAAAACTGATGTACATCTAGGCTTTACTCTTTATAGTGTTGAGGAAAAGGCAGGCAGTTCCATCTTACCAACAATGCCTTCAGATAAAATCTATTGTACTCAACATTTTTGCCCTACCTGGTCCAGCTCTACCTTCTTCCCATAGGATCTGGGCACCAGGTCTTCATGTATTACCCCACAGAAGTTTATCAGAGAGGCACTGGTTCGATGATATCTGTCATACATTTCAACATCAGTTGCCCCTCCAGTGTAACCCTCTACCTACAGTATATATCTTAGAGTACCTAACTGCCCTGTCCACATTTTGTTGTGGAGCCTGGAGCTGAAGCTCCTTCTGTACAGCAAACTGCCCCTCTACGGCCTCGTGCAGCTTCTGCTGCCCACCTGCCTGCTCCCCTATACAGCCTCCTGCAGCTCCTGCTGTCCACCACCCTGCCCCTCTACCACCTCCTGCAGCTGCTAATTCCCACCTGCCTGACTCTCCAGTACCTCCTGCCAAGAAAGATGCCCTCATCAAAAAATATCATGTATCTCCTCCAGCAGCAGAATATCCTCCCAACAAAATCCATAGCCATCTGCTCCCCCCATCTGCATATAGTCCCGCCATTTCCCTCTTCCCTTACGCAAAACATTGTCAGCAGCAGTGCCTATTTTCGGAATACTGCTGCACATTGTATATAAGACACACCGACAGAAGAGGCCTTGAGCTATGAGAGGCACACCCGAGGCACGCTCCTCTAATGTACATTCATTTGTAGTCTCTCCTCTGTTGCACGCCTCACTCTTCTCACATGTGTTTCACTCTGGTATCTAGCATACATAATTTTTGCTGTGTCTTATATACTTCTTCATCAGCAGCAGGCTTCCAAAAGCACACAAGGCAACCACAAAGCTATTTGTGGGTCCTGCTTAGTTCCATGTGCAACCCATTGCTTCTTGTTAACTGCTTGTGGTGTTTTTGGAACATTGTTATTTCAGCATTAGTTGCACATTGCTTCATTACATATTTTTTGGTAGTGCTGTATATTAGTTGTTGGCTTTTTTGGACTTGGAGTCCTCTTATTGTGTATGGTCATTTTGCAGGCTTTTTACCTTTTGTTCGATAAGCTTATTACTGATACTTGCATGTTATAACGTGTCCATTAAGTATTCTTGTAAGGGGTTTAGCAGCTCTTGTGGGAGGCTGACTTTACAAGTAAGGATTTGGCTTTCTAGGGGCAGTTGCACAGTCTTCCAAGAACACAAAACAATTTCCATAAGCTTCCACGGGAGCCATATAGTCGCTCTTAAGGTAAAACCACACAGAGAGCAGGCAACATTTCACATTTATCAATCACTTGTAAGAGTATATAGTTTCTGGTTTGGTATAGGTAATAGCTTGGCTATTTGGTAATAGCCAAGCTAGAACTTATGAGAACTTTTCTCTTGCAACATTTCCTATGGGAGTCAGGTAATCGAGTCCGATAACTGTTATATAGGATTTTTTCTGTGATTATTCCTGATTTATTTTAATTGTACTAAATATGAACATATATCTATTTATAATTCTTTTGTTCATGTATACTATGGCCCTCATTCAATTGCAATTCTGCCAATTGAATAGCGCTCTAAATAAGCATTTAACATATTTTTTTTAAATAAGTTTTTAGTTAGTGAAAACCTTGCTTTTGAAAAGATGTTTACTAACTAAAAACTTCTTTAAAAAAAATATGTTAAATGCTTATTTAGAGCGCTATTCAATTGGCAGAATTGCAATTGAATGAGGGCCTATGTACTTATACGTAATAAATATATTTATTTATTAAGTTCTGTCTATGTGCTCTTAGGAATCTCACATAGGGCCTCATTCAATTGCAATTTGGCCAATTTAATGGGGCCCTAAATAAGCACATAACATATTTTTTTTAAAGACGTTTTTAGTTAGTAAGCATCTATCCAAAAGCAAGGTTTTCACTAACTAAAAACTTATTTTAAAAAAAATATTCTATATGCTTATTTAGACCCCTATTCAATTGGCCAAATCGCAATTGAATGAGGGCCATAGTGTGTAAGGGGTTAATATGTCCCTTTGCAGCCAAATTGAGTTTTTATATGACTTACCGTATATGCTTTTAAGGCTAAAAAGGGCCCCCTCGGCTTATACTCGAGTCACTCTCCCCACTCCCCCCCGTGTGTCTCTATCCCCCCCGTGTGTCTCTTTACCCCACCGTGTGTCTCTCTACCCCCCCCTGTGTGTCTCTCTACCCCTTCGTGGGTGTCTTTACCCCTCCGTGTCTCTCTACCCCCCCCCGTGTCTCTCTAACCCCCCGTGTCTCTTTCCTTCCCCCCCCCCCTCTCTCCCCTCACTTACCTGCTCCGGCCTCCGCTCCTACCGGGTCTTGGTGCCGGTATATGCTAATGCCCCATTCTCAACCTCCCCATCCTCAACCTCAACCCCCCCATCCTCAACCTCAACCCCCACCATCCTCAACCCCCCTCCTCATCCTCCCTTCTCATGCTCCCTCCTCAACCTCCCTCCTCAGCCCCCCTCCTCATCCTCAGGCCCCCTCCTCATCCTCAACCCCCTCCTAAACCTCCCTCCTTAACCTCCCTCCTTATCCTCAACCCCCCTCATTCTAAACCCCCCTCCTCCTCAATCTAAACTCCCCCCCCCTCCCCTCGCTTACCTACTCCGGCCTCCGCTCCTTCCTGGTCTTGATGTGGCGCGCATGTGACGTCACATGCGCGCCATGTCATTAGCATATACCGGGTGCCGGCACCCTGTATATGCTAACGACGTGGCGCGCATGTGACGTCACATGCACGCCACATCAAGACCAGGAAGGAGCGGAGGCCGGAGCAGGTAAGTGATGGGAGGGGAGGGGAGGGGGAAGAGTTTAGAATGAGGAGGGGGGTTTACAATGAGGAGGGGGGTTTAGAATGAGGGGGGGTTGAGGAGGGAGGTTTAGGAGGGGTTGAGGATGGGGGGGTTGAGGTTAAGGAGGGGTGCTGAGGATGAGGAGGGAGGTTGAGGATGAGGAGGGGGGTTGAGGAGGGAGGTTGAGGAGGGAAGATGAGAAGGGAGGATGAGGAGGGGGGTTGAGGATGGTGGGGGTTGAGGTTGAGGATGGGGGGGTTGAGGTTGAGGATGAGGAGGGGGGTTGAGGAGGCGGGTTGAGGAGGGAGGTTGAGGAGGGGGGATGAGGAGGGAGGATGAGGAGGGGGGTTGAGGATGGGGGGTTGAGGTTGAGGATGAGGGGGTTGTGGAGGGAGGATGAGAAGGGAGGATGAGGAGTAGGGTTGAGGATGGTGGGGGTTGAGGTTGAGGATGGGGGGGTTGAGGATGGGGAGGTTGAGGATGGGGCATTAGCATATACCGGCACCAGGTATATGCTAATGACGTGGCGCGCATGTGACGTCACATGCACGCCACATCAAGACCAGGAAGGAGCGGAGGCCGGAGCAGGTAAGTGAGGGGAGGGGAGGGGGAAGAGTTTAGAATGAGGAGGGGGGGTTTAGAATGAGGGGGGGTTGAGGAGGGAGGTTTAGGAGGGGTTGAGGATGGGGGGGTTGAGAAGAGGGTTGAGGATGGGGGGGTTGAGGTTGAGGAGGGGGGCTGAGGATGAGATGGGAGGTTGAGGATGAGGAGGGGGTTGAGGAGAGGGGTTGAGGAGGGAGGATGAGAAGGGAGGATGAGGAGGGGGGTTGAGGATGGTGGGGGTTGAGGTTGAGGATGGGGGGTTGAGGTTGAGGATGGGGCATTAGCATATACCGGCACCCGGTATATGCTAATGACGTGGCGCGCATGTGACGTCACATGCACACCACATCAAGACCAGGAAGGAGCGGAGGCCGGAGCAGGTAAGTGAGGGGAGAGGGGGGGGTAGAATGAGGAGGGGGGGGTTAGAATGAGGAGGGGGGGAGTTTAGAATGAGGAGGGGGGTTTAGAATGAGGGGGGGGGGTTGAGGTTGAGGAGGGAGGATTAGGAGGGGGTTGAGGATGGGGGGGTTGAGGTTTAGGAGAGGGCCTGAGGATGAGGAGGGGGGCTGAGGATGAGGAGGGAGGTTGAGTATGAGGAGGGGAGTTGAGGAGGGAGGTTGAGCAGGGAGGTTGAGGTTGAGAAGGGAGGATGAGGAGGGAGGATGAGGAGGGGGGTTGAGGATGAGGGGTTGAGGTTGCGGATGAGGGGGTTGAGGTTGTGGAGGGAGGTTGAGGATGGGGGGGTTGAGGTTGAGGAGGGAGTTTGAGGATGGGGAAGGTTGAGGATGGGGGGGTGAGGTTGAGGAGGGAGGTTGAGGATGGGGGGGTTGAGGATGAGGAGGGGGTTGAGGGTGAAGAGGGAGGTTGAGGTTGAGGAGGGGGTTGAGGATGAGGAGGGGGTTGAGGATGAGGAGGGGGTTGAGGATGAGGAGGGGGGTTGAGGTTGAGACAGGAGGTTGAGGAGGGGGTTGAGGATGAAGGGGTTGAGGAGGGAGGTTAAGGATGAGGAGGGAGGTTGAGGAGTGGGGTTGAGGAGGGAGGTTGAGAATGAGGAGGGGGGGAAGAGACACAGGGAAGGGAGAAGGGGGAAGAGACACGGGAGAGAGAGGGGGACACAGAAGGCACAAAAGGGACACAGGGGGCAGCACATTTCACACCCTCGGCTTATACTCGAGTCACTCATTTTTCCCAGTATTTTGTGGTAAAATAGGTGCCTCGGCTTATACTCGGGTCGGCTTATACTCGAGTATATACGGTATATAGTTCTGGTGTCTGAAGGCTTCTAAAGACTGTTACGAAATAAATTGCCTTGGTAGTGGCAGCGTTATGTTTTCGGTTGTAGCTGATTGTAAATGAGATATTTATAGTCATTGCAGATTACTTATAGCTTGTATAAGCTGTGGTTAACCCTTTCATCTACACACCCATGTTTTTTCACTGACCACTTCTGTTCCCAATAACCCTGTTACTCAAAGGGCAAGCTTCATCTCATATTAAAGCTACAGTACATAGCAATACTACCATATAATATATAATATAAAAATATAGGTAATAACAAGTAGTTTATTAACTGAATTTTATTAAGAAAATTTTTTATTTTCCTACAGTAAACTAACACTGAAGTGTGAAGTTTTTAGCTGTCAGTCAGTCTTTTTGATCAACTCACAAACTGATTAATCTTGTGTTAATGTAAGATCATTACCAATAATTAATGAATTGCTCTGAGGCTTTGGGTCCATTGCCTGCCATGCAAATCATAAATATAACCACTATTGGAATATGTGGGTTGGTGTACTGAGTTGATTGTATATGTTAATTGTATATATGTATATATATATTTTTTAGATATAATACAAATAGTTGCAATTACAAATATGTGTCCTGGTCTTCAGTTGGCCTAAGGTTTCTCACCAAGGCTATCTGGAGAATAGTTTTGAAAATGCAGTGCAAATCATCTGTAGAATAAACAAATGGACAAGATCAGACCCAGGGCTATCCTATATCTCTTAGCTAGTGAGTAGCCTGTTCTTTCACCCTTTCTTTTTTATCTTTCTTCACCTGTGATTTATCCTCCCCTATGTCTTTGTGATTTTTTTTCTTTACAATTTTCCTCTCCTTACCATGTCTCAGAGTAATGATGATGAGTGCTCAGTGTGTCAGGATGGAGGGGATTTAATATGTTGCGATGGATGCCCTCGTTCCTTTCACCTCTCCTGTTTGGTGCCCCCCCTCACCCACATTCCAAGGTATGTGATTGCATAGATCTAAATCAGAGATTTATAAATATGTACTCAAAAGATAAGGGATTTGCCCAGCAGATTACATATTGTTTATTTAAGGATTTGTAAGACTTGGAAGGGATATGTAATAAATGTATTCAGGAAGAGCAGTTCCGGAAGAAAAGATCTTTAAGTCCTGATTCAAACCCAGGTCCAACTGTTTACTACCCTTACTCTAGAAAGTTTTGTGTATATGAGTATTACATTCTACAGCAGGTCCAACGTCCTTAGCTGAACACATGGTCC
This sequence comes from Discoglossus pictus, assembly GCA_027410445.1. Classification (NCBI taxonomy): domain Eukaryota; kingdom Metazoa; phylum Chordata; class Amphibia; order Anura; family Alytidae; genus Discoglossus; species Discoglossus pictus. The sequence continues at coordinate 369,875,924 of CM050165.1, read as the reverse complement.
TTTAAATTGGAAGTTCAACCTAAGCATAAGATACTATTGTGTGGAAGACTACACATAGAGAAGATCAGATGTTCAGGTGAAAGTTAAAGAACTAGACTTTTTGCTGCTATGATGACCAATCATATTTCAGATTATTAGACGTATTTACCTTTTTGCTACCCTAGGCCTATCCAGATGTTTGCACCCCGAAGACCAAATTACTTTTGTGCCCCAAGCCCCACTCCCAGTTATTACTCCACCAATTTCATTGCTATATGCCAAATCCTAATTTTATGTGTATTTGTACAGTATATAAGAATATGTCAAGTACACTTAACAACATAAATATCAATATATATATATATATATATATATATATATATATATATATATATATATATGTATAGTAAATAAATAGTACATCTGTGTTCACATTTGAATGTCTAAAACAAGTTAAAAAATCTGCTTCCAGCTCAGAGTTCAGAGAAAAACAGTTATTATACTGCATTCTGGGAAGCTGAGCAGGGACGTGCAAAAGTGCCCACAATCTGTAGCCATTATCAAACATGGCTTCCTTAAAGCTTATGCATGCTGTATTACACAGCTTTAAAGCACAGCCAAGGTTGGATTAAACACAGGCTGAGTATCCAATCCATGTACAGCTGTTTCAAGCTTACTGGCTATCATCAGCATGGAGCGGGATCTCAGCCTGTGTTGTGGACCTTATGAGTAGGTAGTTCACCACAACAATCATTTATAATATGGAGGGCTTCTATCGCTCTTTTGCCCACCATATTATAAATGATTGTTGTGGTGAACTATATATATATATATATATATATATATATATATATATATATATATATATATATATACAGATATATATGGATATTTCTATGCATATGAACATATTATTTCATGGCACTTCACTGACATCTTGAGGTAGCCTGCTGCTCACTGGAAATGTGCTGTCCTAGGCCTAGGCCTAAACACACATTACTACTCAGAATACTAAGAGAATGTGGCACAAATGTAAAGCAATTTTAGAAGTTGTTATCCTTTTTCTTAAAATTGGACCAGTAATTCACAAACTACATACAAACTAGATATTTAAATACATAATTAATATTATGTAAACGTATTTCAAGTTTTAAGAACTTCCACTTATCGGTCACACACATACAGTGCCTTTTCAAAAGTATTCACCCCCCTTGGCATTTTTCACGTGTTTTGTTGCCTCACAACCTGGAATTAACATGCATCATTTAATTTACAGAACATGCCTGCAACTTTGAAGATGTTTTTTGTTTTTTTTTATTGTGAAGCATACAACAAATAGGACAAAATAACAGAAAAAATCAATGTGCATAACAATTCACCCCCCAGAAGTCAATACTTTGTAGAGCCGCCTTTTGCGGCAATCACAGCTCCAAGTCGCTTTGGATAAGTCTCTATGAGCTTTCCACATCTTACCACTGGGATTTTTGCCCATTCCTCCTTGCAAAACTGCTCCAGCTCCTTCAAGTTGGATGGTTTGTGCTTGTGAACAGCAATCTATAAGTCTGACCACAGATTTTCTTTTGGATTGAGGTCTGGGCTTTGACTAGGCTATTCCAACACATGTATATGTTTCCCCTTAAACCACTCAAGTGTTGCTTTAGCAGTGTGTTTGGGGTCATTGTCCTGCTGGCAGGTGAACCTCCGTCCTAGCCTCAAATCACGCACAGAGTAGTACAGGTTTCACTCAAGAATATCCCTGTATTTAGCACCATCTATCTTTCCCTCAACTCTGACCAGTTTCCCAGTCCCGGCTGCTGTTCTTTGGGTGATGTGTTTGGTTTGCGCCAGACATAGCGTTTTCTTTGATGGACATAAAATTGAATTTTAGTCTTATCAGACCAGAGCACCTTCCTCCATAAATTTTGGGAGTCTCCCAGATGCCTTTTCGCAAACTCAAAATGGGCCATTTTGTTTCTTGCTGAAAGTAATGGCGTTCCTCTGGCCACTCTGCCATAAAGTCCAACTCTATAGAGCGTACCACTTATTGTTGTCCTATGTACAGATACTCCAGTCTCTGCTGTGGAGCTCTGCAGCTCCTCCAGGGTTACCTTAGGTCTCTGTGCTGCCTCTCTGATGAATGCCCTCCTTACCCGGTCTGTGAGTTTTGGTGGGCGGCCGTCTCTTGGCAGGTTTGCTGTTGTGCCATGTTCTTTCCATTTGGTTATGATAGATTTGATAGTGCTCCTGGGGATCATCAAAGATTTGGATATTTTTTTACAACCTAACCCTGACTTCTCAACAACATTGTCCCTTACTTGTTTGGAGAGTTCCTTGGTCTTCATGACAGTGTTTGGTTAGTGGTGCCTCTTGCTTAGGTGTTGCAGCCTCTGGGGCCTTTAAAAAAAGGTGTGTATAGGTAATGACAGATCATGTGACACTAAGATTGCACACAGGTGGACATCATTTCACTAATTATGTGACTTCTGAAGGTAATTGGTTGCACTAGAGCTTTTTATGGGCTTCATGACAAAGGGGGTGAATACATACGCACATGCCAATTTCTAAAAAATAGTTTTATGTATATAGTTTTCTCATTTCACTTCACCAACTTAGATTATTGTGCTCTGATCCATCACAAAAAATTCAGATTAACAAAATATTGAATTTAAGGCTGTAATGTAACAAAATAGGTAAAAAGTCAAGGGTTGAATACTTTTGCAAGGCACTGTACGGGGCACATTAGTAGAGAGAGGTAGAAGGCTTAAAAAGTATTTATGAGAAGAAGACAAAGAACAGAGTACATTGTAGGCTTTCTAGGAATAGCACTGTTAAAATAGCAACATGATCTAGATTATAATTGTAAAGAATAATTCAATGTAATTTGGTTCTCATGATGATATAGAGCCTATAGTTGCATTATGCTTGTTGGATCTATATCCCATAAATTAAAGGAAGAATGGTTCTGCAAAGGATACCTATAGTGATTGTAGAACCCATTAAATGCGTATTATAGATTTTATCAGGTATATGAAATGAATATATACTGTACAAAATCAGTGTGACAATAGATTGGTCCATTGCTTATAATTAGAGTCATTATGACACTTTTGTCTCTGTTATTGTCCTTCAGTGGTGCATGGAGATGTGATGAATGCAAGGCAGGTGGAGATAATGATAACCCTAACAGAGAAGATATACTGTTACCTACCAAGGTAAAAGTGATGCTAATTAACTTTATACACAGATGCAGCTAATCTGAATATCAAAATCCATCAATGTCTGGGCTTGCTGTATATGCTAGATTTATAAAGTTTCATGAAACCTATAAAACATTTAAAAAAGAGTAAAATTAAGACAAATAGACAAAATGTAACACAGGTTATTTTTTTTTTTTTTTTTTTGTGCTTAAAATGCTGCTGTAATGGTCCAGCTTTCATGAGTATTATAGATCAGTATAATGCATGGACTTAGGTTTTATGCTGCCCTAGGCTATTCAGTTTTGTGCGCCCCACTTCCCACTTGCGGTTCCTCTTCTACCTTTTCCATACCTCAAATCATAAGTTTATTTACATATATATGATATGTCAGAGAGAAATATCAATGCATATATAGACATTTCTGTGCATATACAAACATATTTCATTGTACGGCACCGCATCTTCAGGCAGCCTGCTGCACCATAAAAATGTGCTGACCTAGGTCTGAGCCTTGTGGGCCTAGGCAGAAACACAACCCTGGTATAAATAACTTCTTAATGTATTGTGATTAAAATGTGATATTTTGTGAGAGTTTGTACCATAAGCCCCTGCAGCTGCCTCTTTTCTGTACAGCTCTGTCCTTAAAGACCATCCAACAAGCAGGATTAATTATTTCTCTAACTGAGCACAGGTGGATGAATCAGAATAAGTGACACCAAGGGCCATATTCAATTTGAAGCCCGCAACTCGATCGCAGACAGCCGAATGTCTGCAAGTGTGTTGCGGGCTCCCGTTCGTCTCCGATTGCGATGCTATTCAATTGCTCAAGGCCACAAGTTACTGTCCTAACGCCGAAACCATAAACCATGCTCTGGTTCATAGCAGTTCAAGGCGAGAACATGATCAATTCAGCAAGCCCGTAACCTCCCATTTTGAATCAGCTAATAGAAAATGAGACTGTCTTTATCACAGCAGTAAAATATGGAGGTTACATGTCAATCAATTAGGTTTGGGGGTCCGATATACGATCAGACTTGCACACCCGCAAAATAAAGAATTATGAAAATAATTGCCAATACTGTTCTAGTCCATATGTGTGGCCTGATATGTATTAACTCTTTGATACCAGAGATTGATTTAACCCCGAAATTAAACATAAAAAAATCTTATTAACTGCCGATTTGCGAGCTTGAGACTGTTGTGCAATTAATTCTAATGTCTATAATCGCTTTCCCCGTTATTTACAGTGCAGGATTGATTTTTTATTTGCATTTACAGTGCTACGAATAGGTGTTTAACCCCCTTGCGGGTCCTCTCTAGCACTCTTAATATTTTCTCCTTCATTTGCCGTTTACGGGTACGAAAACATTTGCAAGCTTGGGGAAATTGAGCAAATAAATAGCGATTTGTGATTTTAGCCTTGCGAAAGTAAAATAATAAAGGCTTCTGGAGGCTGTAAGTTATGAGTTTAACCATCGCCATTTTCTCAAGACCGTAACTCGGACCCGATCGGACCTCGCAAAAAGACGCCAATCGAATAGCAAAATAGCTTGAGACCTCCATTACGGGCTACCGGATCTCCCGGACCCTCAGTAATGTGGTTCCAAGTTACTAATGTGCTAAAGATGAATACACAGGAAACCCTTGTACGGCTGGTGTAGATAAATTAGATCCACTCCTTGCTACAGTTTGCAGTTGATGTGAACAGTTCCAGGTTAAAGATAATGGGTAAACCAGCTAAAAAGATTAAATTATAAAAATAATAAATAAATGAAAATGTGTTCAGACTGGCACTTACTAATTAAAAAAGTATGAAAACTGAACCATTACATTGGCCCTTTAAGAGTACACAATGCACAGGATGGAAAAAAATTCTATTGTACACTTAAAAGAGCAAATTATATTAACTACAATTGTTTTTTGTATGGCAAACATTATAAACATGTTTATACTTACTTGATAGGAACGGATAATAGACAGCTGTATATAGGTGTCCTTAGCTGAGAAGCATGATCCATACAGTTATATTACCGCTTATTGGCTGATAGGGATACCCACAATGGTTGTGTATTTAGAGCATCTTATACAATATAGGTATATTCATTTTAAAATAATCATGTAGAAAATGTCCAGTATCCTGTTTAAGATTATCCAAAGTCTAAATATGCTTTCTATTAAAAATTTGAATATAATATATTTTATAGAGATTAGAAAGTAACATATCAGTAGAAATCTTCTAATGCCCAAAATAAATATACATTTAGAACATGTATCTCTTATCGTTTGTTACAGGAGCCCACTGAGGACAGAGGTCAGAATAGTAACAAAGACTCACACATTATAGGGGAGAATCTCACATCTCACAGGTAAGACCCTGAGTCTGCTTCAGTGTACATACATGACCATGGACTCAGTGTCCCAATGATGAAAAAGATACATTAGCGTTGAATGCAATGTCAAAGAACCACCTTTAAAAGTGCATGTTCAGCTTAAACATAAGTTACTTTTAAATGAGTACTAGAGATGTCGCGGACAGTTCGCCCGCGGACTATTCTCAGCGATTCTGAAGGACAGCATACATTTTAGAATCATTCTGAAGCTGCATTCGTTGTGAGAGGACAGATAGTGTAGCTGCTGGAGATTTAATAGGGAAATAGATAGCCAGGCTGTGTATTTAGCTTCCATTACAGACCTGAAGGACTCATCTGATATCTGCTGCAAGGACAGCAACCCAAAAAGCCCTTTTTAGGGCTAGAACATCATGTATTTTATTTTATAATTTTTTTCTGTGTAATCTAATTGCATATGCCTGCCTGCCAGCATGTGTGTGTGACAGGCTAACACCTAACAGCTTATATTGTGCTTAGTTTCACTACTCATACCTGGTGGTGTACAATACATTGAAAACAACCATTTCTTTCCTGTAATCTAATTTCAGTTGCCTGCCTGTGTCAGGCTCACAGCTTATATTGTGCTCAGTGACATAAAACAACAATTTATTGACTGTAATCGATTGAATATCAGTTGCCCGCCTACAGGCGTGTGTATGAGGCCTACAGCGCCTACTCTGCCAACTTTTGCCAGTGCACAGTGACACTCATATCTGGTGGCACCTTAGATTGCACGCGCAGTGCCCCAAATTTGAAGTGGGAGGACCGACCAAGCATCTTATTCTATCTCCCGCTTCCAAAAATCCATGCCATATACACGTTCCCTGATAGGTGACGTAACAGGTATCAAACTGATAGGAATAAATAGTACAACTGAACACACCACTCCTATCTGGTGGCACCTTAGATTGCACGCGCAGTGCCCCAAATTTGAAGTGGGAGGACCGACCAAGCATCTTATTCTATCTCCCGCTTCCAAAAATCCATGCCATATACACGTTCCCTGATAGGTGACGTAACAGGTATCAAACTGATAGGAATAAATAGTACAACTGAACACACCACTCCTATCTGGTGGCACCTTAGATTGCACGCGCAGTGCCCCAAATTTGAAGTGGGAGGACCGACCAAGCATCTTTTTCCATCTCCCTGTTCCAAAAATCAATGCCATATACACGTCCCCTAATAGTGGACGTAACAGGGATTAAACCGATAGGAATAGTACTACTTAACAGTACACACCTTATAATAATGCAGACAGAGGCAACGCAGAGAGAGGAGTCTGAAGAAGAGGAGTCAGAGGAGGAAGGTGGCTTTGAGGAGGTGGAAGCCCAAACACAGCAGGCGTCCCAGGGGGCTTGTTGTCACCTTTCGGGGACCCTTGGTGGCTGGGTGGAGGAAGAGACCTTCAATGACATCAGTGAGGACAAGGAACGGGACATGGCTAGCTTGGTATCCAACCTTGTGCAAATGGGGAGTTTGCGGTTGTTTGCGGTGCATTAAACGGGGAGATTAGTCTGTTACTGTGAAGCGGGTTGATCGATACAACATCATACCTGATGTTTTAAAGCATGTTATTCCAAACAATTTAGGAATGTTAGTTGATTTATGCCCTTTATGGCTTAAAACCAGACTCTGCATCAACGATGTAATTTTACGTGGGAGTTTTGCCATGGATCCCCCTCCGGCATGCCACAGTCCAGGTGTTAGTCCCCTTGAAACAACTTTCCCATCACTATTGTGGCCAGAAAGAGTCCCAGTGGGTTTTGAAATTCGCCTGCCCATTGAAGTCTATGGTGGTTCGCCGGGTTTGCCCGTTCGCGAACATTTGATGGAAATTCAGTGTTCGCTGTTCGCGAACCGAAAATTTGATGTTTGCGACATCACTAATGAGTACACTTAAAAGCAATCTGCCATTGATTGCTACAAGAAGCCTGAATGTTAGAGAAGCAAGTGATATGAGCTGCTGAATAACAGAAAAAATCATTTAAGTAACACAATTTAGACACGCAGCTATTGTTTCATTAGTTTTTGATCTTTTGTGCCTATTTGATTACCCAGCCCAGAATTTTAAATGTCAGTGACTAAGGCTCCCTGTCTTCTTAGATAATATACGTAAAAATATAGATAGATTCACAATATAACATGAATTAAATATTCAGAAGCTTTAAAAGATAAGTATTCCAGAAAATATCAGTAGTAGAATATTTTCTTGCGTTCTTAAATCACTAAATATAGCCCAGATACAAACAAATAATGAATCAGTAAAGCAGTATTCAGATAATGTTGCAATTAGTTCCTCATCAGCAGTCACTGGTTCACCATATAAACTACAAAACAATATGTTGGGGTTTAAATCCACCAAGTGTTTACTTAACTTAATGTATACAGACTTGCCATGTATTTGTAGCTACAGTTCTATTCTTTCTTTTCTATACAACCACTTTTTAAACCAGAGAACATATAACTTTCTGGAATATAAGTCAATGGAAAGGCCTGGGCCAACACAGGAATTTAGGTTATAAAAATATTAATGTTGTAAGAAGAGCAATATCCAAAATGGGCATCAAGATAAAATGTTTGTAAATGTATATATTTGAATTCCACATCATGAAATAAGCATTGTGGTAGCATTTCAAATTCTTCTTTTTGTTTCAGTGTATTACAGAATACGAAGTCCAGCTCTGATCAGCCTAAAATGAACACATCCCAGCCTGAGATTTGTCCCACATCTCTGTCCTTTCCCCAGATCAGCTCACAAACACAAACAGTGGGCAGTACTCAACTTCCATCTGAATCTCAGATCTGCCCTCGGCTGTTGTCACATGTGAACCACTCTCAAGCTCCTGTACACCAGTTTGGTCCAAAATTTCCACCCAAGCTCCAGATCCGCACATCACACCAAATGCCTACTAGTCTTCCACATCAGGCACGGGCTCAACAATGCAGCACATCTTCTGCTCACACCCCTCTGTCTATCAGCGCACAGAAATTCACCACTCCTGCTCAACATCCACAAAACAGCTACGCACCCAATGCCCAAATTTTACATAGCTCAGCACCACCCACTTCCCAGCATGAGATGCAGCGTTTGCAGGTTTCACAGCCTGGCCACAGCTTTTCCAACCTGCCTGAATCTGAAATGTGCCCTCAGACTGAGACTCGTTCTGAGGATAACCCAGTGACTTTATCTCAAACTCTGACCGAGACAGAATGTCCAGCAGCTTCATCAGCTCCAATGGAATTGGTCCAAGCATCAGATGTATATCAGTCAAACGTGGGAGACATTAAGGTAATTTGGCCACTAGGCAAAGACAGAAATATACACATTAGGGCAGATGTATTAAAGGGTAAGCCCTTTTCTACAATCTCTCCATTCATATGTTATACTATGGCCATTTACTACAATTTAACATCACCCTTTAGTACATATAAACCGTTGCATTTTTTTTATGCCCTCCAAAAGGATGGGCAGGTAAGGTAATGGCGGTGCCAAAATTAATTGCCCCTTTTGTTGTCCAACCTGCCTGCTTTCAAAGAGCCAGATTCAATTAAGCAATTGTTACTTACCGTAGCCCGTAATGGAGACCGTAAGTTATTTTGCTATTAAAGTGGCGTCTTTTTGCGGGCTACAAATGGGTTACGGGTTATGGCCTTGAAATCCTTGCGGTTGTTTAAACTGCAACTTACAGCCCATCGAAGTTCTGAGCGCTAAAGTCGCAAATTGCTATTAAATTGCTACAATTCTCCAAGCCTGCAATTGTTTTACACCCGTAAATGGCAAATGTAGGAGAAAATCCTCTGTTTAACCACTGTCCCTAGCACTGTAAATGCAAATAAAAAAATCAATACTGCACTGTAAATGACAGGGGAAGCGATTAAAGACATTAGAATTAATTGCACAAAAGTCTCAAGATATACGGCCTGTATACCGTGAGTTGCGGCCTTGCAGTTGAATGAGGCTCATAGTGTGCAGGGAATTTTCTCAGGGAGAATCATTTTATACCTCCAGGTGTAGCTAGACCAGAGGTTTGATCTAATTGTCACCACTGGTTCGTGAACTTCATTCAGATAATTCATAATACAACTGTGATTGCAAAAAAAAAAAACTAAATTAGAAGAAAAAAATGTAGTACAGTGCTTGATAATTGCCAATAAGCATTGGGACCTTTATTAAAGGGACTTATTAGAGCATTTAATAGAGCACTTTTTTAATATTGCAAAATATTTTTTTGTCATGAGAAAATATTAAGTAAAATCTGTTTAATTTTAATAAACAGGAAGTGCAGAGAGAAAACTTTAGTCTGTTGGTCTCATTGGCTGACAGAAGGCAAGCCCCCAAGAGCAGTTAAGTTGAATTGTTTTTTGTGGTTTGAGGACTTTACATTATCAGACACCCACTTACTGGTGCAGCAAAGACAAAACATCTTTTCATGTCCCTTTAATCTGAAGCTACATGTTGTACATGTATTTAAATTAATTATTTTACAATTTATTTAATCATACAGCCTTTTTTTCTTTTGACCCAGGTACATTCAGAAGGCACAGGCAGCAACCTGACATTGAGCCGACATGAACTGGAATGTCTTATTTCTGAGGTAAAGATAAAAGTGTTTAACACATACACATTGTTTCTAACATGCAAGTAAAATAACTGTGAAGTAAGAAAACTATGTATAATTGAAGAGTGTTCCCTTGATGAAAAAATAAGGTAATGGCCTGAGACAGCTCTAACTAGAAGTATTTGAGTATACACATTTTCTATAAGCAACTCAGACTAAATACTGTTCAGTCCAATATTTATTTAAGATTGTAAAGAGGAAATTGTTGTGTTCAATACACATTTTCCTCTTTGGATTGTGTATAGATTGTGGAAGGCTATTTTAGTAATAGATGTGGCACAGGCTGATATTGCCTAATTTTCCTGCAGTGCACAGACCAGGGAATCATTGCATGATTAATTTACCTTGGTGCATACAGGGAAATCCTGTTCAACACGCCATGCCTCATTTATAATATGTGAATATTCTTATATTTATGCCAGTAACAGGTTGACCTAACCCCTTTCTTGTTTTCCTCTTTTGCCAGAGCTCATATGATTGCTTCCTGCAATGGGCATTTCAAAATATGACTCGCCCTTTAGCCTGAAGACTTTCTACGCCCTGTCCCATGTATCATGTGTTGTTCAATTAAATGTATCATGACAAAAAACACTAAACAATTAATAGTATATTAGTATAGTTAGTATAGTTTAATAAAATTGCACTTTCCTCATGCAGCGGTCAGCAACTTATGGCTCTAGAGCAACTAGGTCCAAAATAGCTCCCAAAAGTCCCTGATTTCAATATCTTTCTACATGAGCCCAATCAGAGAGATAATTAATACACAAGCAAAGAGTTACTTAAAGCCTGGACTGTTGGTAGTCCTTGTAGGACTGAGTTGCCCTCCGCTGCTCTAGAGCCAAATGATAGTGGCTCAGTATTGATCAATGTGTATCATGAATTGAAATCATTGTTAATAAAAGACACAATAGACAAAGTCAACCCCATTTAAATTGGCTCTTTATTTATACAACCTGAACCTTGAGCATGAAAATGAGTACAGCAGATGTTGAATATTAGCTGAGTGCAAGCAACTTTTAATCAAATTGTGCTATATAAATACCCTTGACAATTCATATAACTAATGCTCAAATGTAATTATCTTTGAAACTGCTTGCTCTACCCAGCTATACAATGTGTAATTCTTACAAGTTGGACTGAACCATAAAAACATTGCTGCCTGTTATATTGCTTACTTTGGGTTATATATATATATGCACAGGTTACATACACTAAAAAAGTGAAGGTCCCTGCATTTTCCTATTGCAAACACTGCTATGTTAGTAGTTAGTGGTTAATAAATTTTACGGAGGGCAGTTTTACTGTGCTCTTTTCTTCTAGACTTCTACATTATTACTTCTGAAGCATCTAAATCTTAAAATAAAAATAGTTTAGTGCTGTCTTTCTCTTTGTTTTCTTTGTATGGCTTATCATGATATATGTGCTGGGTTACATGACTTCCATAGAAAATCTTATGAGAGATCAATTCCAAGTAAGCCAGAAAGGAACTATTACATGCTTCCATAACAAATTGTTACATGTAAACCATACCAAGCGATCTCTATGTATGTTATGATCCTAGCTCTACATGTCTTTCTACCTAAAGTGTGATTACATGGCTCCTGTAAGAAATCTAGTCTAATGCTAAATGTTATCTGAAAGCTCTATAGGAGCTCGCACTGAGGAAAAACCCTACTTGTAAACCGAACCTAGCACCAGCTAAACCTGTACCAAGGCCAGGGAAGGGCTTAAATATTAATAATAACATTTTTGGGGCCTCTATTGCCTGCTACACCCTAATAGAGTGGGGAATTTTAGAGGTTAATTGACCCCAACCACAAATAGTTAATAGATCCCTACCCACAAGCATTTTTCAAAATGGTAGCTTTGGCTCTGGGCCCTACATCTCACTACAAGGTTTTACCAGTACACAGGAGACTCAAAGCATTTTCCTTTCAATTTAACTTCAGAGTGCAAAAAGAGCCATTGACGGAATATATGTTGTGCATTCCCAGCATTCTGTTCCCTGCATAATGAAACATTCTTCCATTTCTGTTTACACCAGTTAAGATGAATTAGAACCACATATTTGCATATTTAAGCTTGATGGGAACTTCACTTTGGTCAAAGCATTATACTGAGAATCACTCTATTTTGCTCATCCCGCCTTAGCTTTCTCTACCCTTCTGTCCGTTACACTTTGCCTCACACATATGTAGTCATACTGTGTCACATGCACTCTCTCATATACTCTCAATCTCTCACACAGAAGTATACTCTCTGTTGTACCCACACCATGGCTTCTACCTTGGATTCTCCACAATATGTCTTTGAGTATGAATGAGAGAGAGGGTGGTACCATGTTAGCCAGTAGAAAAGAGAAATACAAAAAAAAAAAACAGAAATACAGCAAATTTGGGTAAAGATGGTCTGTTTAATGGCTAACTGATTACGTCTGAGTGATTGTGTTTAAGACACTTCATTGACATGTGTCTGCATCATGTTCTGTTTATAGAAAGGGGTTAAACATGAAAGCTGCTGAAAATGTAAAACTTTCATTTACCCGTCTTTTTAATGATGAGTAAACATGCTATTTTACAATATAATATCTGCGACAGTAGCCAATAAATAAAAATGGCATTTTATGGTACATTGCATACATTTACTAGAATATAAAAGAATTATAACTTGTTAACTTGCTAAATAATATAAAATCGCCTCCTGACTGCTAAAGAGAGATTACTACTCTAAAGATATAAATAGAAAAAGAGGACGTTTTCAGAGCCTATCTCACAGTTTTTCTAATATGGTTGATGGATATTCTCAGTATGGGCTAATATGAAGTTAGCATTTCAAAACAAACAAGTGCAGCATCTCGGGGAAATGTGGTTAGATTTAAAATAAACTCTCTATTGGATCTCAATATTTCTTTCTACGTCCTGTCCCATGTGTCATATCATATGTATCATATCAGATCCTGCAAGCATGGCTTCAACAATACATGGGCTGAGAAGTACCAAATGTGCAAGCCGGATTTCATAGTTACATAGTAATGGAGGTTGAAAAAAAGACTTTTAGATCTCCTTTAATCTGCCGTATACAGATTTGTTGTTAATTGCCAATTGTCTCAAAAGGGGGAAAAAAACAAAAACTCCTTCCAGACCCCAGATACTGGTGATTGAACTCCTCCCTGGATCCCTACTTCCTCTCTAATTATCCAGGATAACCCAGAATGCCCTTTTTATTCAAAAATATATCCATTCGATTTTTAACGTTATCTATCGAAACTGCTGTCTCAACCTCCTTTGGTAGAGACAGTGGATTTACCACCCTCACTGTGAAGAAACCTTTTCTCTCTTTAAGGTGGAATCTGTTTACTTCTAACCTCAAAGGATGTCCTCTTGTCAGTTGAAAACCTCTTGGCACAAAAAGTTTGCTTGACAAATCTTTATACTGACCCTGGATGTATTTATATAAGGTAATCATATCCCCTCTTAGATACTTTTTTTCGAGAGAAAATAAGTTTCATTTGGTTAGTCTTTCTTTATAATTTAGCCCCTCCATTCCCCTTATTTGTTTTATTGCCCTTCGGTACTTTTTCCAGCTCTAAAATGATACAACTCGGATGGCTGAAAGTGAGGAGGCACCAAGTGCCATGTTGATGAGGGTGAATGAAGAGAGTGCAAAAGCTGGTCTCCTACTCAATGTTAAAAAGACGAAAATCATGGTAAACAGCAATATCAGTTCCTGTCAAATAGATGGGGAAGTAGTGGAGGCAGTGACAGATTTTATTTTAATCTGCTCTTAGATCTCTGCAGATGGTGACTGTATCCATGAAATTAAAAGACCTTTCCTTCTGGGGAGGGAAGCTATTGCAATTCTGGACAAGTTATTAAAAAGCAAACATATTACATTTTCAACAAAGGTCTGCATAGTTAGATTGTAAGTTTGCGAGTTTTCAAGCTTTTAAGGTGTTTGGAAACAAGAACTATGTACGTTTGATTTTAATCTCAAAGACAGGACCCTCCATTGTTTTGCAATGTGTTAATGTTGTTTTTGCACTGTACTGAACCCCTGTATAGCACTATGGAATGTGTTCATGAGTTACTAGTAAAGCATAATACATTTTCCACCCAAACAACTAAGTGGGATAATAAGTGTTTTCTTACAAAGTAATAAAAATAAATAATACAATATTTAATTTACTATTATATACAGTAATTTGTACTGTGTGTTGCCATTGTCATGTCTAAAGGACTATTGTATTTTAGGAAAGACCTCACATATGTATTAAGTATGTAAGAAACTAGCAAAATTAGCAGCTGTGTAAGCCATGAACATAAAAAACATTAACTTTTGAAGATTAGTTTAATCATATATCAAATTTCCATCTTGTCTATCTTAGTCCTTCCTGACAGCTTTTAGCCGGAGGGCAATTCTCATCTAGTGAACAGTGGACTGCAGAGTGGGGGAGGTGAAGGAGGTTTTGGAATTTGACTCCTACCACGTCCATCATACATGCTCAGAAACAGTCAGCCTAAAACAATAAGTGCAATTGTTGTCCTGCAGAAATGTAAATGCCTCTCTCATACATGGAATCATCACCAAGATATGAATGGCTCCAATGTCTCGGAGAGTGATCAAAATTTATTTTTCTGAGTAAAATTAGCTTTTGTAAACATAGATTTTTTTTTTTTACCCTAAAGTGTTCCTCTAAAATACTTATGTAAGCAGTTTTCTCTACAAGGAGTGACCTTGCAAGTAAACAAGATTTTCATTAATCCTTTTGAAAGAATTTGCAAGGGTTGACAGGTTCCAACTGCAGAAATATTCAAGGTCTTCTCCAACCTTTAGTAGCAGATCAGCAGAAACAAAATGGTAACTCCCACTTCAGAATAATTACATAAAATACATAATAAAATAAAGACTGTGTTGACATTTTCTAAAGATTAAGTGCAGGTCTTCGAAAGAATATACTGTAAATATGGGACAACATTTTCTTCCTTAATAGGATACAGTAATATCATTTACTGTATGCGTTTTAGCAATTGTTTGAAAAAACGGTGTAAATTGTTGCAAAAACAGAGACTCCCGGCTCCATTCTACTCTATTTTTGAACCCATAATAGACATTGAGGTATGTCGCCAGACATACCATGCATTGTGTGAGGCTTCTTATCTCACTGGTAGGAAGCTGCAGAAACATGTCTTAGACAATATCGTAACAAGACTGTTTCAGCAGCATGCAGCTCCCACAAGTCACAAGGTGAAATAGTTTAAAATGTTATATTTCAAAGTCAAAATTCTGTTGGATTTCCAAGGACTCTATTTACCAAAAGGATTTGCACAACTGCGGATTTATGTGAAAATGCATGTGGTATTTTATATAACTAAACTTGATAATGGGAAAAAAAATGTAGAAAGTGAAAAAATAAATGGAAATCTTGTCTTTCTCACTTTTATATGCTATTCTTATACTGCAGGATTTCTTTTTTTCCACATATTTTATTTATTTAAAATAATATCCCACACAAAAAAAAATTACTTCAGGATTTTGCTTTTGTGCTGACTGTACCATCAATTTTTCATGAGGATGTGTCTATGAATGACCTTTCCGATTATCCTGTGGAGAGCACTGGCAATAGTAGATGCCAAATTTGTATTGTGGTGACTTCCAGTGTAAGTCTTCTTCCACCTCATGAAACTGAACCGTTGAAACCAAAATGATAAATTACTCTGATATAATAGTATATGAAATATAATTCATTTGAGGATATATTTTTTGTACATGCTTAAAAAATTGGCCCATTTTCATGTGTAGTTCTTCAAAAAAGTTTGTTTAAAGTATGTGGCCCTTTAACAATATGGCAATTGTACACAAAAATTAGTGCTTGATCTATCAGAGGGCATCTGTATCCTAGCACTTATGGTCAATATACTGTATATACTGTAAATGTAGTGGGCAGCAACCTAAGGTTGATCTATGAAATATTTTTCTAATTATATTTCAACATTTTAATTCCTAATATGTGGACTGTTTTGAAGAGTCAAATGATACAAATACAATAATTGTCTGTTGGTCAAGTTAATTAATGTATATGTGAAATTGTTTAACAAACATTATAGCCAATATATTGTAACAGCAATTAAATGGCCACTGCAATGGTTCAGTAAAAATAAAAAAAACTTTTTAAAATAAGATGGATCTTTTGTGAGATACCGAAAATTGCTGTTTTCCCTTAATATTTAGGATGAAGATTTTCCTATATTTTTCAGTCTGTAGCAGAAGGGCCCTTTGCCCTGAAAAAGCACTTACGAGTGCACTAATTGCAGAGTTAATCCTACCTAGCTATGTTGATCCCCCATCCCTAAAACATTGCGGGAGAACTCCTACAGGTCACTGCTACAAAGTGAACTTCATGACACAGAAGAAAAGCAAGGCAAAAATCTGCATTGAGCTTTGCACCCAAACCCCATGCCGGTAAGACTCTATGGATCACTTGCAAATCTGGGCACTGCCGGAAATGCAAAAAGAAGAAAGATTTACATGTACCAGAGATCACTTGCAACTGGTTTTCAAATATTTGTTGAGTCCCCTAGAAGCATTTAAAGTGACAATACAGCACAAAAAAAGATTACAAAATTATGAAATATCAACATTATTTGACATTAAGTAATATGATATCAAACTATGTGTAATTAAAAAAATATGATATGTTAGTATTAAGCCTGTTTTATGATTCAAAATCCAGGGTAACTGTCACTGACCCCTTTTCCAGTTCCTGGATCTAAGCCCATTGAGCCACCATAAAGGGACAGACTGCTTGGCTATGTGCATATATACCTCCATTGTATTGTAATCTATTTTGTTCCATTTTTTGGCAGATAAAGTTAATATACTCTATTTGAGGTCTGGACCACTAGACATGGAGACAGGATTATATGTATTTGGAGGTTTGCCTATTGTCCACAGGTGCCAGACTGGATGCCAGACTATTAGACCCCATGCGGAGTCAATCTCCTGTGTTTGTCTGCCACTGCCTATTGATGTGTTGTATACACCCCCTTCTGTATCTAACCCCTATAAATACTGTTGACTTTCCAAAAATAAACCAGTTCCCTGCTGAGACATATAGAATGGTATGTTCTCTTAATTGCTCCTGGTGGCTGCAATACAGATCCTATCTCCACCCTGCAAGTAACTTGTCCTGGTTACTACCACAGGACAGTTACTGAGACTCCTGGAAGTGCTGATTCCTGATGGAGAGACCCTGACTGATACAGAAGCCAGATATCAGGGTGCTGGTGCAGAGATTTCCAAGAACCCAAATGGTCCTTATTGGTAGTTCTTTCCTATTATAATCATGCCGACGCGACTCAAACAAGCAGGAGGGAGCGTAGCCTATAACAGGAAATAACTGACTGCTGGTTCCCCTGCTGCTCCTCAGCCTCTCCCTGCACTCACTGGCCGAGGGTCACAGCTACAAGAAGAGAGGACCCACCGTCACACACAAGGTACAGACTCCCCGTTGGGAGAGGGGAAGCCATGGGCTGAGAGAGGGCAGTAAGGGTTGGGAGTGGAGCAGACAGGGGTTGGAAAAGGGGGCAGCCAGGAGCTGGGGTGATGGGCAGCCACGGACTGGGACAGGGGCAGCCAGTGGCTTAGGTGATGGACAGGGGAGAGGGACAGACAGGGACCGGGGAAAGGGGCAGCTAGGAGCTTCTGATGGCCAATGAGGGTACAAACAAAGCGCATACTGCAGCCTCTATAGCAGGTGGCCCTGGGCAGTAATAGCCCCTACCCCTGGATTGTCAAAATAACAAACAACCCAGTACTCAAGGGGTTAATTCACATCACAAAACCATGCTTCCTAGGACCAAATGCTCTGATACATTGTCTAAAAATATAACTATATTTTAACACAAAATAAAAAAATGTTTTACTGATTGAAGCTATAAGTACAATTTAATATCATAATATATTAATAAATAAAAAACAGGAGCAGGAGCTCTTATCACAGTTATTCCTGCACTTCCTACTCATTATAAGATTTATGACGTTCGCATTTCCTATTGGCTCCTAGTGCCATCTTATTTATAAAGTTTGATTTTGCTGCTCCCTGCACATATATCTGTTGTCTAAGGCAGGATTTACGGCTGTTGGCTGAGTGCCCTAATGTGGGGGAGCTAGATAACTGTTGTAACTTGATAAGAAAAAGCTCCCACAGCCGATTTATGGCTATATCGCAGTTTACACGGTCCGATTAGCGTAGGGCCCATATTCCCCAGGCTGTATCAGTAAAGTAAACAAATCGGCAATAAAGTCAGCGCCAGGCTGTACCACAGTCTTAAAAAGAAGTCAGGAGTTTCAGCTCAAGTATGGTGGGAAAACTAGATTTCAGTTTAGATTTTTTTTTTTAAACTGAATTGTTAAAGCAGCCCTTTAAATGCTATCATATTTGAGATAGCAAATCCATATCACCATAGCCTCCTTGTACCCTCTCTTGGTTTCTCAATCAGAACTCACAATAACTTGCATAACTTGTATTTTGTTGTTGTTTTATAAGTAGAAGAAGATAATTTTAGCATTTTGAAAGATTATAAAATGTTTGACTTCAATGCTAAAACATACAAGAATTAAAAAGTTATCCTTAGCAATGTTTCCATTGTATGCATCATCATTTCCTACCAAAAGAAACACAGTAACTTTACCTATTACCTATTTTGTCAGTATAATTAGATGTTTTAAACATAATTTTTAATATTTAAATGAAGATTAATACATATGTAATCACCTGCATGATCTAATTGTGTTTTTATTTACTTTCTCATCTGTGTCGCCTAGTAGAGCAAGTAAGGAATCCTTTGTTAAATTTACATATGTTTTAATATTGATTATGTTATAAACTTTACCTCAAAAGCATGTATATATTTGCAAAACCACCAAGTGTGAATGAAGCTCCTAATTTCTGCATGCATTTTCAGATCTTTCTTAACTTTTTCTGGTATTCGATGTCCTAGGATCAAGAATTATTATGCACTTTCTTTAATCTGTGTGCATATTGAGCTTTTCCTCGAGTTTTTCAAAATATGTTGCTATTGTTTGGAACATAACTTATTAAGTTTTCTATGTTCAATTTCTGTAGACAGTTGAAATACTCCCTTTTAAAATGTTTCCTCTTGAGGTCTCTAATCAGATGCTTTCATCAACTTTCAAGTGTTTTCTCCCTTTTTCAATTGACATAATTATAATTTAATCTGTAAGTAAAAGAATAAACATGAGGCCTCTTGTGCTTTTTATTCTTTAATATGCCTATAAGTACAAAGTTCTCCTGATTTGCTGATAAAGTCTATCACTCTCAATGCTGTTCCTCTTTGCCACAAATAATAAGCAATATAATTGAATATTTCAGGGAAAGATTGGTTACCAAATAATGGCATCAGCTTTGGGAGGGGATCAGATATTAATTCCATTCTTTTTTTGTATCAATCCCAGAGCTTTATGATATACGGTACTTTAAAATAGGATTTTTAGTAGACGATTGGTCTTTGTTGTCTGCCAACATGTAGGCTTGACATGTTCTAGAGCACAGGGTTCTTTTCTCAATAGCGACCCATGAGTCATCCATCCAGGGTAAATGCCATTGGATTATTGGTGCAAGCTGTGTGGCTATATAATATCTTTTTCTGGTACTCATGGTGTTTTACTAAAGTTAGTCATGAAAATCTTTGGCTCGTATTTGCTCATATAAATACTGAAATTTTACTCTGCAACTTTTATAGATCCTAGATCAATCTCACCCCATAGGACATAGGGTTCATTGGAATATCCCTGTTTAGCAGGAATGAACCCATCACAGCATCTCACCTCCACCGGTACCCAAAAAGTGCAAGAAAACAGGTCAGCAATATTACCTCCAGTGGTTAAAACAGTTGCAATGATTCCAATATTTAGAAATATTATTCGCTCAGAATAAAGCACACATATTGATTATGCCAGTTTAAACTGATCACACCAAAAACATTTACCAAACCACAATCCAATATATTTATAGCATACAGGGACCAATCACAAGAGGTTTATTAATCTTCCCACCTGGTCAAAGTACTGTGATTACATTACCTTGGTTTCTCTCTAAAACTCTGGAGGGGGTCCTTAGCCATCCAAAAGGGAAAGAGGAAAGATTTCTGAGATGCTCTTTTTTTAACAAATGGGTAATTTAGCACACTAGTGTCATCTGCCATTTTCTCCCAGACTGAGTGTCTGTCTAATCCTCTTTTCTGTAAGCCCTCCTCTCCACATCTCTTCCCTTTGCTGGCAAACTCAGGTCAACCCGTAACTCTGAAATTGTTCCCAGAGGATTCAAGCAATATGCTGTATTATATTCCTCTGGGAAAATCTGAAATTTTTATACTAAGCATGATATGGGGATTCTCATACTTAACATTACATATATGTGATATATGTTTGAATCATACCCCTGGCAATATTAACAGCATGCCAACAGTTTACAGTAGGAGTTATATGATCCTGATATACTGTCTGTGTTTTGTGAACTAATAATATTAGACTTATCTCTGAAGGTGCCTGGTGTCACACTCTCTGATTCAAAGGTTTTTATATTTGCCGTGACCTTGCAATATTTAGTGCTGTGTAACAAAAGGAGTCATTTGGGTACACGAGAGAGTAATGGAGCCTCCCAGTTGGCCAAGTTTCTTATCTTGGACCATGAATTAACACTTGCATGGGGCTTGATACTTTATTCTAATTTGTAAATAGTGCTATAGAAAGAGGCAAACTTCGGAGCCTTTGAATCTCTTTTCCTCTGTAAAGAAGTGAGTACAGAGGTGACAGAGCCAACAGGCTGGCTAGATACAAAACCGAGGAATCTGCCTGAACCCCTCTCCTGCAGCTCCTGATTGATCCAGCAGATCCACAATGACAGTGTCAATGATTATTGCACAAACTGATGCCCATAGCAATGTGCTGCATTGGACAAACGCAAGTACTTTAGAAAGTGATGTTCAATGCAAATTTCACTGTTAAAGATGTTTATGCTGAAATAAATGGGAAGAAACAGTGAATTTATATAAGGTGTACCTGTGTAATATGGGAATAATTAGCAGAAGAGATCTGTGTGTTTATATTGGAGACATGTTTACCCAAAATACCTTAATCTGACTGTTAAATTTGGCTAATTTGACTGATGAAAATTAGATATAAGTCGAACAGTTATAGGGTCAGTTAGATTTTATCAGTAGCGACAAAGTTAAATGTAGTAGAGGTTCAGAGAATTTGTTAAAGAGGAGAAAGAAAACGGATAAAGTCTTTTATAAAAAAATTTAAAGCAAGATTTAAAAAAAACAAAACAATTGTCAAGTATATTTGTAAAATATTTTGGGACAACAGTAAATTATAAATGTATCATCTTTGCTGCTAAGAAAATAAGCTACGATCATCATTTCCCTATTATTGGGTTAAAAGTGAGAAATGGTGGATTCCATTTCTTGCAATATTAAAGGAATGTATTCTGGCAGAAAATAGGTAAAAATTATATTGTGTGAAGTGATTTTTATATAAGGGAAGGGCAAGCTCTCTGTCTCTCTATGGTTGATTCAAACAAAAATTGATATAAGAAGTTTTGAAAATTAAGTGAATAATACATGTACAGAATAATTTCATGGAAAGTAAAAAGTTAGGCACAGACATTGAGCTCACTTGAATATAAATTAGTGAGAGGCTGGATCAAAAAGCTGTGTTACTAAATATGAAAAAAGGAAGTGAGGAGTTGTAATATGTTCTTAAACATTTATAAACTATAAGCATACGATTCTGAATTTTGATAATGAAAGTCAATATACTGTATATACTGGAGTATAAGTTGAGTTTTTCAGCCCTTTTTTTAAGGCTAAAAAGGGCCCCCTCGGCTTATACTCGAGTCACCCCCCCCCCCCCCCCCCCCCCCCACCGTGTCTCTTTCCCTCCCCCTCCTCATCCTCAACCCCCCCTCCTCATTCTAAACCCCCCTCCTCACTTTACCCCTCTAAATACCTCCCCCTCTCCCTTTCCCCTCACTTACCTGCATCTGAAGCTTCTGCTCCGGCCTCCGCTCCTTCCGGCCAATGCTAACGACATGGCGCGCATGTGACGTCACGTCATTAGCATTTAAAAAAAAAAACATTTATGAGAAACAACCGGTCTCAAATATAGTTTTTATATGTAATATTTTCATGTATACCAGAATTAGGACATTTGCTACATTCCTTTAAGATTAGATTGTATGGGGTTGTAATCATTTTGGCTATAAACTGATTTATTTAAAGGGACACAGAAGGCAAACATTTTTTATTCCCCATTAAAAACTTATAGGCAGTGGAGTAGATCCTTCTGGCAGACAAGTATAACTTATACAGCTATACTCCTGCATATTATCTGATAGTAACAAGTCTCCAAAGGCAATTGTACATTCAAAGAAGTTTATTCTGCTCCAGGGCATTTACTACAAGAGAAACTAAGAGAAAATAGGTTTTCAATAGTTCTTTAATATATAGCTTGAATTCCGCAAACTTAGCTAGATAATCTACTAAACTAATATTTAAACTGATAAAATATTGTGTATTTGGAATATAATATGTGTGTCTGTTTATCATTGATATTTTCCATTAAATCTACTGAATTAGAAGTCCAAAACGCTGTGACAATAAAATATGTTTAAATGTAGTAATTAAAATTTTAAATAAAGAATATATCTCAGAAATTAATTTGACATTGGGATAATGCAAGTATTGGTTTTCGTGGTAGTTTACTTGCATGACTTGCAGTCATGTGTATTTGTTCAGGAGCACCATATGAGTAAATATACAGTCTGACAAGGATGTCATTATATATATGCTTAGAGGGCCGGATAAGTCCTTGTGCAAAAACGCTGATAGGGACCAAAATCAGCAATGAGGTGCTTAGCGAAAACTAAAAGCTTTGCCTTGAAACATGGGCAAAGATGCTGTATGGTAGATATGGGACCTTGTTGAAAGCCTTGTTCAAAGCCATGCAAGAATGAAAAAGGCATGCCCATGGTCATGGGCTAGCACACGATGGAGTCGAAAATGATCAAGGTAGTGCCATTCAAAGGCTGATTTAGGACTTATGGAAACCCTGCGGCTCGTCGAAAGCCGCGTGATGATGAAAAAGGCATGTGCTTGGGCATGGGCAAGGACACAGATGGAGGGGGAAGTTAATAAGTTAGTGCCTAGGGAAGGCTGAATTCGGACTTATGGAAAGCCTAAGGGCTTGTTGAAAGCCACGTGATGATGAAAAAGGGCATTTCAAATTTTTATTTTGAACCGTCTAAAATAGTGCAAAACCATAGCTCTCCAATGTAACTGCCCTCACAGACACATGAAGCAAAAAGGGGCCAAAAAACAACAAAAAGGACAACATTTCTAAGTGAGGGCCTTGGGCAATCCAAACACAAAAGAGCGTTGCGAAAACCCTTCAGGCACGGACTCAAAGGAAGAGGAGGATTGAAAGGGCTTATGAAGATTGAAGAGGGAACCTCCCGTATGAAGAGGCGGGGTGAGAGAGGGCCCCTCCTACAATCCCAGGTAACAACCTGGTTATATATATACTAGTGACTTGCCCGTCGAAAATGATGGCAATAAAAAGTGAAGCCTGGCCATGCTGTTTGCCACACAGTGGGAGCCTCTCCCCCTCTTCTTAACTGGCCTCGCGATAAGCTCCTTTGGCGCTCATCACAGGCTTCACAAAAAGTGCCTTTGTTGCACATCACGGGCCTCGCAATGAGCGCCTCCCCTCCACCTCTCCCACCGTCTACTTTACTATCCTCACGATTAGCACCTTTGGAGTACATCACGGGCCTCGCAATGAGCGCCTTTGGAGCTCATTGCGAGTCTCTCCCCCTGTCTACTTCCTCCCTTGTGTGTCATTTCCCCCCTCCTCTCCCTCCCTTGTGTCTCCGTTCCCCCCTCTCCCTCCCTTGTATCTCCTTCCCCCCTGTGTTTTTACCTCCCTCTCTAACGCCCTCCCCTGTGTCTCTTTCCCTTCCTGTCTCTTTCCCCCTCTCCCTCCCATGTGTCTCTTTCCCCCTCCCTTGTGTCTCTTTCCCCCCTGTCCCTCCCCTGTCTCTTTTCCTCTCTGCCCTGTGTCTCTTTCCCCCCTGTCCCCTGTCCCTGTGTCTATTACCCCCTTCCTCGTGTCTCTTCTCCCCCCCCCCCCTATTTCCCTCTCCTGTGTATCTTCCACCTTCCACTCACTCCCTTGTGTCTCCTCCCCCTCCTCTGCCTCCCCTGTGTCTCTTTCCCCCCTCCTCTCCCTGCCCTTTGTCTCTTCCCCACCTCTCCCTCCCGTGTCTCTTTCCACCTCCCCTTTGTCTCTTTCCCCCTGTGTCTCTTTCTCCCCCTCTCCCCCCTTTGTCTCTTTCCGCCTTCTCCCGTGTCTCTTCCCCCCCTGTGTCTCTTTTCCCCCTCCCCCCTGTGTCTCTTCCACCCGTGTCTCTTTCCCCCATCTCCCCTGTGTCTCTTTCCCCCCTCTCCCCCATATCTCTTCCCCCCCTCTCCCCCTGTGTCTCTTTCCCCCCTCTCCCCCTTGTGTCTCTTTCCCCCTCTCCCCCTGTGTCTTTTTCCCCCCTCTCCCTGTGTCTCTTTCCCCCCTCTCTCCCAAAAAGAATGAGACCCAGGTTTAAATAATGATGGTTTGCATTCATGTGGTCTACAATGGTTCATCTACATCTGAGGAAGTCAATAGGCAGACCTGGCCCCGAATCTGGACCTTCAGACTTTTTTTGGACCTCCAATGCATTTTTGCATTAAGTATTTATCCATCCTAGATGCATATGTATGTATCTATGTATCTATCTATCTATCTATCTATCTATCTATGTATCTATCTAGCTATATATATATATATATATATATATATATATATATATATATATATATACCGTATATATATTTCTAATTTAACACATGCTGTTTTTATTACATTGATTAATTCTAAACACATACAGATTTATTTTATTTAAAAGTAAAACTTGTTAATAGAAATACTGCATTTGGGTATGGATTTTAACCCTTTACTAACCTTCAAGCCAGCAGCAGCTCAATGCAGAGATCTACATAGCGGTGTCTGACTCTTCCTTACTTCCTGTTTCCGGGTGAATACAGGACTACACATGCCATGATTCTTTGGTGCACAAAAAGTCTTTACAGATTATTACTATTAATTTGCTGCCTTTGATTGGCAAAACTAATTATGAATGTTATGTCAATAATATGCTAATTTTAGCAGAGATAACCAGGTTTTAACTCACAAAAGCAACTGCTTGCAAACTCAAGAAATTTAGGTGAGTTTGTTAATGTTTATTTTGGTATTTTTTCATGCAAATTTTTTTTGCATACACTACTGATTCTCCTCTATCAGATGCACTCATAATTCAGGAAACTTAAATACGCCTTTAAGTCTTTTTCATTACATTCACTTTCTAATTGTGCACATGTGAATGCCATTGTATCAATATATAGCAATATTTGAGAAACTGTGAATTCCAAACCTTCATTTCAAATATATTTGGACTTTGGGAAATTTACTAAAATAAATTGATTACCCCTGATCTATATTTTTATCTATATTTTGGTTTGAAGCCACTCTAGGCTCATTCAGATGTATGTGTCCCTCATGTCCCTTGCAAATCTCTCAGTCCTGAGAAAACCTTACTTGTATTAAATAATAGTGTTTATGTATATATGCAAAATGTCAGAAATTGTCAATTATACTTAAAGCGGGACATGCTAGGGGTGTGTATCAGGGATGAGGTGAGAGAGAGAGCAAGGACTGAATGACAGCAACGTTTAGTGGGATGGGTTTTGTGAGGTTGGGGCTGAGAGGGGTTGGGTACTGTGCGGGGTTGGATGCTGCAATGGATGGGTGCTAAGAGGGGTGGGTGCTATGTGGAGGTGGATGTTGAAAGGGACTTGGCGCTATGTGAAGATGGCTGCTGAGAGACACTGGCTGCTATATGGAGAAAGTATATATATATATATATATATATATATATATATATATACTGCAGGCCAGAGGTAAGAGAAGGGGAGCAGCTATGAAAATTAGTCTTAGGGGGTGCAGCTATGGGAAAGGTTCTTGGGAAGGTAGTGCAATTATACGAAGGGGTCTTAGGGAGGGGGATATTATGGGAAGGGATTTGGGGGAGGGGAACTAAGTGAATTGATACCTAGGGGGTGCAGTGCAAAAAATAAATTACAATCCCCACTTGGGGGACCCAATATTTTTTTTTTCGCACCAGGGCCCTCCATTCTCTAGCTCCCCCACTGATACTGAGGTCTAGATGTACAAATTAGGTAAACATACTGGCTTCTATATACCAGCAAAATACATATTTATAGATACTAATAATCAAATAATTTGTATACTTTTTTTCCACACAACAACTAAAGTGCTGATTCTTTCTCCCACAACCTGTATATTCATGGATGATCAGGCCCTATGAATGCCTGTATGTTTGATAACACTAGTATTGGATAGATTCCAGATAATTTTGGAGAGTGGTTATTATTTTGTACTAGCGAATTGCCTGGCAAAAAATTGTAAGCCAAGCAATGCTGTTTGCCACACAATGCGAGGCTATGGGCCGTCTGAGCACCTTCGGCGCTTATTGCAAGCCTCTCCCCCCGTGTTCTTTATAGCCCTGTGTAGTTTAGGGCCCTACTGCCTTGGGGAATTGTAAGGCTGGCAATGCTGGTTGTCATACAATGTAAGGCTTTTGGTCCTCGTTGGTTGTATTTTCAAAGTCCTACATTCCTGGCGTGGTTAGTGTAAGTGTTACTGTTTGCACCGTTGTGTATTTTCTAAGTTCAGCGTGCCTGGCGTTGCAGAGCCTCGTTATCATTTTGTTTCAGAATTTTTATGTTTTTTGTCCACCATTTTTTTTGTTGCTCAGAGGATTTTCGAGTGCTGAAAAACGTCAAATAAGGCTCCAAATCGCTTGCAACCTCACTCCCAGGCTTTCTGGCTCTCCCCCTGTGCTGTGTGTGAGTGTGTTTTTATATTTTTATTATTATTTTTCTTGTTTGTCATGTTTTTCGAGTTACGCCTCGCAGATGAGCGCCTTCGGTAAGTGTTACTGTTTGTGCCGTTGTGTTTTTGATTTTTTAAGTTTTTTGTCTGCTATTTTTTTCTCGCTTAGCCGATTTTCGAGTGACGAAACACGGTAAATAAGGCTTAAAATCGCTTGCAACCTCACTCCCAGGCTTCCTGGCTCTCCCTC
This sequence comes from Discoglossus pictus, assembly GCA_027410445.1. NCBI lineage: Eukaryota > Metazoa > Chordata > Amphibia > Anura > Alytidae > Discoglossus > Discoglossus pictus. Next base: position 369,848,461 of record CM050165.1, on the reverse strand, counting down.
TGTGCTGTGTGTGAGTGTGTTTTTATTTATTTTTTATTATTTTTCTTGTTTTCATCTCGCATGTGTGACAGGAGGGTGAAAGATGGACTAAACTGTAAATAATCTGTCAACATAGCTTTGTTGTTAATTTGTAGAATAACATACATGTTAAACACTAAGGGCCTCATTCAATTGCAATTTGGCCAATTGAATAGGGCGCTATATAAGCACATATCATATTTTTTTACAGAAGTTTTTAGTTAGTAAACTTCTATCCAAAAGCAAGGTATTCACTAACTAAAAAATTCTGTTAAAAAATATGCTGTGTGCTTATATAGAGCCCTATTCAATTAGCAAAATCGCAATTGAATGAGGCCCTAACTGTTTTGTAATTAATATATGCAGCAAGCAATATCCTGAAGGGCTAACAATCTGTTTTGATGTTCCTGCCGCATACAATGTAGCAATGTGTGCAGTGTGTAGTGTAAATAGGCTGCGTGCATGAGGGCAAACCGTTTGTGTGGCTGTGTATTTCCGCATTTTGTAATAGTAATGTTATTAGTTTCCAGTTAGTGTTGTAAAATGGCTACAATTGTCTATGTGTTACACGGATGTGGAGCATTTTGCGTCCTTCCTAATAGTGTATTTTGTCGTTTGTGCGGTTCTGTGTAAAAGTAATATGTGCCTGGCAGTGTTTTGCGTGCTTAGGGGTCGTGTAGCCTCGTTTAGTTTTTTTCTCAACGGCCATTTTTTTCTCTCGCTTAGGGTATTTTCGAGTGGCGAAAGTCTTGAAATTGGACTTAAATTTGTGTGTAACCTCACTCCCAGACGTCCTGGCTGTCCCCCCTTGCTGTATGTGATTTATTTTTATTTTTTTTGTATTTTGTGTGTTTTACGCTGTGCGTGGTTCGCCCGTTAAGTTCGTATTTTTTGCGGCTCGTATTTTTTTCCTAAGTGGCGGTTTCCTTTTGTAAGTATTATAGGCCATAATTTTTTTGAGGTGATTTTTTCAAAGTGCTACGGGTCTCGCACTGTGAATTGTGTATTTGAGTTTTTTGTTGATGTGTAGTTCCGCGGGTTGTAGGTATGATGCGCAAGTCGTGCAGGGTCGTAGGGATGAGCCCCTACGGCGCTCATCTCCACCAGCGCAGTGAGTGCCTTCGGCGCTCCATGCCTAAGTCGTACGAGGTCATAGGGATGAGCTCATATGGCACTCATATCCACCTGCGTGAGGAGCGCCTTTGGCTCTTTTTGCCTGGCTGCAACCGCTGCCCTCGCTTTCCGAGGGCCGCAGTTGCAGCTGGCAGTTTTAACATTGCGTTACCAACGGATTTGATGCTGAGAACTATATATGTGATGACATAGCTTCTAATATATTACTTTTATATGAAACCATGTTACTGTGAGGCTACCATATTGGTTTCTGCTGATCAATATTCTGAGGTGGAGTCTTTGAATGTAGAGAGAAAGTTTCTATCTGCACAATAGGATTGTAGCAGCTAAAACTCCCAACATGACTGCACAAGCCCTTATTAGTTTACAAGGCCTGATGCTCCCGCAAAAGTAACAGTCAGAAAAGAAAATGTATCTACACAGTAAAGAATAATTGCATATAAAATTAAAAATATACAGCTTAAGTTTAATTTTCTTTTTGCAACAAGGTAGTGCAATGTCAATTAAATTACACATTAGCTTTTATAAACTAGAGTAGCAGACCTAATATATAGTATTATCTCCAACCCCTTCTGAATTGCTACCTTGTTGTGGTGAAGGGGCTTGTGTACTTCAAGTAAGCGGTGAAACTGTACCGTGTGTGTGTTTGCATTGCTCAGTCGTGTCCGACTCTTTGTGGCCACATGGATCGTAACACACCATGCTGATCAACTTGGTATTCATGGCAGAGATACTGGAGTGGGTTGCCAGTTCTTTCTCCAGTGGGCCAGAGCCTACAGCTCCTGGTATCCTTAGGTGGTCTCCCATCCATGTACTGACTAGGCCCAACCCTGCATGGCTTCAGGGTGGTGTGACCTCTTGGTTCCCTGACTAGAATCAAACCCAGATCACAGTAGTGAAAATACCAAATCCTAACCACTGGACCACCAGGGAACCGAAGAGTCACCCAAAATGGGCAGGTCATAGCAGATAGGTTGGTCCACTGGAGAAGGAACTGAAACCCACTGCAGTATCTTTGCATAGAAAACCTTATGGATGAGCACAACCAGACACAAGATGTGCCTCGCGTGCTGCAGTCCATAAGGTCACAAAGAGTCAGAAAGACTAAACAACAACCAGAGAGCAGTACACATTTATCCAGCACTATTTAGTAATCCTGCATCAAGTGTAACAGACATTTCTTCCTCTCCCTCCCCTTGCTCCTCCCTTGTCCCTCTCCACATTTCCTGGGCCCCTCCAATAACTGAGCAGTGAGGGAGTAATTAAACAGAGTGCAGCTGAGGTTCTGCCGCCTGCAGAGCAGCTCTGGGCTCAGTGCGCTGCAGGAGTCAGTGCTGTGAGTATAGCAGAGCTGACAGCACATACCTCACATGTCTATTGCAGGAACAGAAGCACTGGATATATACTGGTTCTTTAATATATCAGCCACAAATAAGGATGTTTACTATATAAACTAAAAGTAGCACTTCCTATACAAATTAATGTTTATTTTTAATTATACTACTGTCTACTAAATGCCAAATGTATTCCTCCGCTACATTTATATGCATGTCTATTTGAGTCTTATTCTTTCTGCCTCCAAAAATATTTCTTGGTGCATTTAAACCTAGACATAATAAGACTGAAAATGACCATATGATTATGTAAATCTCCATCACCATCTGGAAAGCTTGACACAATCCTGATTTTTAATCCCATTTACACAATAAGATAATAGGGCTTCACTTCCCAGAATGCTTTGTGGCAGGGGGCTGATGATTGATTGGATGTATTTGGATATATTTACTTTAGTAATGTGTTGGTGACATCCCCTGCTGGTAAAGGATTACTGATTAGTAGGAACTGCATGATCAGTTCAATGGTATGTTCAAGGGCAAGTGTGCAGGCAGTGGTGGAGCTACTACTGGTGCAGCAGGTGCAAAGCAATGGGGCCCACAACCGGGTAGGGGCCCTCTGTGAAGTGGAAAAGGCATATCATTGAAAGGTGATCTGATCACCATATGGGCAATTAAACCACTTGCATGTATTTGTGGCTTTTAATTGACCCCTCCTTTAGGCATCTACTGTGAAGGGGGCCCTTCATTATTTTGCACCAGGGCCCTCCATTCACTAGCTCCACCACTGTTTACAGGCAAATGGCATTACATGACATCTAGTCACTAAAACATTATCCCAATCTATAACATCACATGTTATATGTATAGGAATTGTCATATAGAACCTAGCACATAAAGCTATACATTATGAAAACTGTTATTTTTTGATTTTGTTGTTTAGTCCTTTAGTCGTGTCTGACTCTTGGTGACCATATGGACCACAGCACCCAGGCACACTTGCCTGTGTCTCTGGTTGTGCTTATCCATAGGGCTTTCTTGGCAAAGCTACTGGAGTCAGTTGCCAGTTCCTTCTCCAGTGGAATGCAATTTGTCTGACCTCTCTGCTATGACCTGCCCATCTTGGTTGGCCCTACATGATATAGCTTATAGTTTCGCTGAAGTACACAAGCCCCTTCACCACGACACGGTAGCGATCCCGAAGGGGATGCTTTACTATAGTTGCCAATAAAGATTAATATAAACTATAATAAAACATTTTTCTTCTAATATTTTCTTTTTTGTTTCTGTGTAACCTCACATTTTATTTAGCAAAGACTAATCTGTACATGTCCGGCATAGCAATAAATAGCAGTTCCTGTTTTAAATGGATTTATGATCACTTCTGTACTTCCTGAGAGAAAGTATTATTGTGAAATGAAAGTGCAGCGGTCCCTGTTGCACCTGCTATTGTAATGCCAGGGCTCATTTAAGTGGAAGGATATGAACAATTGAGTGTTTTTTTCAGAGGCCAGCCAGGAAAAGTTTTGAGTAACTGTGCTGTTTCTCCTCCCTCTGCCCTCAGCTCCTCCCTTGTTCCTTCTTCCCTGTTCTCCTGAAGTTTCAGAGTACACTTGCGCCCCTCCCTCTCAGTCTGTCAGTCTGTAGCTGCTGTCTGCTCCCTGCGCTTCTCTCCAATGGCAGAAACAGAACTAGCCCAAAAACTCCAGCGCCGTTTGGTACTAGAAGATACAGAGCCATCAGTGGTGAACAATAATGGGCAAGAGACCCAGACCGAGGAGAATGGAGAGGAGAGCGAGAAGGTGGTCAGTGCCAGTGCTGATTCAGAGTTGAGTGCCAAGCTGAACAGGAGGCAAGACATCAACGCTGGCAATGCTGTGCCACCGGTCCGGACCCAGGTCTTCAACCCATACACAGAGTTCAAGGAGTTCTCACGAAAACAGATCAAGGACATGGAGAGCATGTTCAAACAGTAAGTGGGGCAGATGATGCCAAGGGGAAGTAAGGGCATTTATGAACATGTGTGAATGTTCAGTAGTGTGTCTTTCACCCCTGTGCATGTTTGTACATATGTATGTTGTTGTTTGGTCGTTCAGTTGTGTCCAACTCTGTGACCCTATGGGCCACATCATGCCAGGCACATCTTGTGTCTGGTTGTGCTTATCCATAAGGTATTCATGGCAAAGATACTGTAGTTGCTTGCCAGTCCCTTCTCCAGTGGCCTGCGATTTGTCTGACCACATAGTTATGACCCTATAGCTCACTGCTTCATTCAGGTATGGAAGCTTCTTCACCACAGCAAGGATGTATGTATCAGTGTATGATTATAAAGAATTGTGAATATGTAGTGAACATTTAAGTTTATATAAATAAAGCAGTGCAGCATAAGTATGGGAATCATGTGCTTATGTATTACTATTATCAGACCTATCCTGTTTTATGTGCGCATTTCTGGAAGTGTGCTGTCACCGACTCTAGGCATGCGAGCCCAGCACGCCGGATGTGGTTAGGGGTTTTCGGGTTAGGGGGTGTACTACCTATTTTTGACAGCTACGTGTGGACGCCAGCGCGGACGCATCCCTAGAGTCGTCAGCGGCGCGCTTCCAGCAAATCCAGAAATGCGCACATAAAACAGGATAGATCCTTATTATTCTTTAGTTGTAAAGCGCCAACACATTCTCTGTAGGGCTATACATTCGTAAAGTGCAAATCAAAAACTATTATTACACATTGCATAAGAATGGATGGCGCTGTTATTCAGCTTTAAATTTCTCTAAAGCACCTAACAAGATTGGAAACTCAAAAACGTATAGTTTAAAGGGTAAAAGTGATAGATGCGTTGTGCATATAAGTCTGTTAACAGTTGCTGACTAAGGTGTTTATGAATACCGTCATTGATATAATTTTATGTGCACTGCTCTGTGCATATTCCTATTTATTATGGCCTTTTTATTTATTAAATGCCAACACTTTATGCAGAGCTATATATACAGCAAAATACATTGACTATTGTGAGTATCTGGCACATAACAGTATAGTTACACAAGTTGTAACAGAAGGAGTATAGGACAGCTTACAATTAACCTTTCCCTTTAGGGTCACTAGGCACGCCCAGACTGATAGTCACCTGAAATGTTGCCCACTCTGTCACACCCTTATCTGTAGTCATGCTGTTTATGGTATGTTCTTACATTTTCATTTCCTCCGCCTCCTTATCTAGGGTGAGTCTTTTGCCACAGTCCCCTCTGGCTGATGCATGCTTTAGTTCCTGCCCCCCCACCCTGTAATAACTTCTCATTCTGCATTAGTGTTTGTGATGGGTGAGCTCCTGATTCATCTGTCTGCATTTACTCCATGTGCATAACTGGAGAGGGGTGTGTGAGAGGAGCCTGGCACTCCAGCTGCCAGGGATTGTATGGTCACTGCCACTGATTGCATTCCTCACAGTACTATCACATATTTCTATTTATTTTCATAAACTAGTATATCGGATTATGATAAAGGTTCCTTTTAACACCTTCCGCATTCTATCTGCACAACTTGTATAATGCCGACCAAAGTGCATTAATATGTTACAGTACCACTGATTATTTTTAATACCACTACTGTAATGCCCATGGCTGTACCAATGCAGAATTAAGGGTGTGGCAGGCTGTGTATGTGACTGATATAGTAGTTGTATGGCAGACTGATATTGACCATGTAGGCACAGGGTAGTCTCCATGCAAGGTCCTTACATGAATTAATATGAGCTGGGTAAAGCATTTTGGTGGACGATTTATGAATTCGGACTTTGCACTTTACTTGCCATATGTTTAATATACAGTCAGTGAAAGGGCAGTGTGTGAGTGTGGAGGAGGCAGACACAGTGGCTGCCTGTTCCCTATATGGTTTCCTGGGTGTGTGTTTCTGGCCTCATTCTTGTGCTCGCAGTGTATATGTACAGTATCCGGTCAGTGCGCACTGGTGGTACCTGGCACGGTTCCACCTATCCGTTTGCTGTGTGACCTCCGCCCTGTGGCTCTGGTGATCTTAGTCCAGGGAGCAGTTCTAGCCCTCATAACACTTGTTGTGCAGCTGTGCCAGCATCAGTCAGACAATCACAGCTTTGTGAGGCTCAGATACTGTCACTGAGGACCATACAACAGCTGCTTAACCATATAGCTGCTGCACTTAAACTTCCCAGTCACAGTTACACCTTCTCAGCTGCTTATTTCATGTTTAATAGTTTGTAATGTCATTCAAGGAGTTAAAACCGCATTTTTCTATTTTTAGCCTGGGGATCCAGTCTAGATTTATCTTTGAAAGAAAATGTCTGTATGTAAAAGGGCAAAAAAGCCACTGAACCATCAACCAAAATAGCCATCTAATCGCCCTTCTCAATTTAATGAGCATGCGTCATAGTCACTGATTTGTAGATTTCTAATTTAAAAATGCATGTCTTGTTTCAAAATTCAAGTTAAAGTTCTAGCCGTCAAGTGGTGAAGAATCATATAAAAAACAAAACAAAATTGTTCTGACTTTTATGAGAAAATGTAAATTTTTATTTTTTGGCTTTTTTATGCTAAAATATCCTATCTTTTGCAAACAGCTTTGACTTTGGTGGCGCATTTTAAAGTTACTTTGACTGTACTGTGCAGTTGTGAGGAAGTGGAAGGACACTCAAAACCTTCACCAAAATAAATATATAGTTAAAAACTCACTTTCAATAAGTCTTTTTAAGAACAATGAATTGGAAAGGTATTCTCATTCTTATAAGTTATAAAAGTGGAACATTGCAGGTGCCCTTTAATGAACGGTACTAAAATATTATATGCGATTTTAAGAAATAAAATACTTTTTTCTTTTTTTTCTTTTAACCTGCATGAGCTATACAGACCGCAATAGCCCACCGTAGTATATTGGGGGCTATTTGTGATTAAACGTGTATGGAAAGTGCATTGTCCTATTAATTTGATGTTATCTATCTACAAACCGTATACACTACTTTTAGCATATTTTGCCTGACTTTTACAAGCTGTTATCTCCCTTTTACTCCATTTTGCTATCTCTGAAATTACTTGACAAGTTACAACAGTTGCACATTCCAGGAGTGTCTGTGCCAGTGTGTGTGTGTTTGTAACACGTTCTTCTATAGCCATTTTAATTACTATATTATATTATAAAAACCATGTTTAACCACACTGATGAGTATTCTCAGAAAGGAAATTCTTATCTTGTAATTAATAAATTCCTTGTGGTTAAGCAATTTAAACTTTATTTAAATTCAACACAGATTTCTCTTAGCAGAACCATTACATACTCCGAGATTCCTTCAGTGACCCAGAGTTCAACACTTTAAAAAGTATGCAACACTTAATTTGTAAGGATTATAGTGAATGTATATGTGTGTGGGTGTATAGCGTACACCATAAATCCACCCTAAGCTTATAATGTCAGCATTATATAAGCTTTTGTGGATTTCTAAATTTCTTTGTACTTAACAATGTATAGTGTTTATATACAAATGAGTGTCTAAGATTAGTATACATAACGCTTAGGAACTGACAGATTTACTGTCCATTTAATCTCGGCCTTTTTATTTTGATATTTAAAATGGTTATATCCAAACATTTTTGAATTCCATTACTGTATTAATAATAATAATAATAATAATAATATTGTTGTTTATTTGTAACTCACCAACATATTCTGTAGCGCTAGTACTGTATTAATTTAAGCTTTTGCAGTTAAAATCTTAGTAGTGAGGACTATCAAGTCGTTTGTTTTATAGCACTACATGATGTAGTATTGGAAATTATGCAAAAAAATAGAGGTGCACAATCGGACATGATATTTCTCCCTGTGAAGAGCACAAGTGCTAAAAGAGGCTGTTCTCCGAGCCAACTATTATTTGTTCTCTAATTGAACACCTCTATTTTTGTTGTTGCTTATGCAGATGCCCCTTAGGGCTTAGTCTCTGTAAAGGTGATAGGGGGCTCCAGTCATGGGGCCATATTCAATTCCAAGGCTGCAACTCGATCGCATACAGCCGAATGTCTACGAGTGTGTTGCGTGCTCACGTTCGTCTCCGATTGCGATGCTCAAGGCCGCAAGTTACTGTTCCATAGCCGAAACCGTAAACCATGCACTGGCACATAGCAGTTCAGGGCGGGAACATGATCAATTTAGCAAGCCCGTAACCTCCCATTTCGAATCAGCCAATAGAAAATGAGACTGTCATTATTACGGCAGTAAAACATGGAGTTTACATGTCAATCAATTAGGTTCGCTGGGTCCGATATGCGATCACTCGCAAACCATCAAAATAAAGAATTATGAAAATGAATGCAATGCTGTTCTTATCCATATGGATGGCCTGACATGTATTAACTCATTGATACCCGAGATCGATTTAACCCCGAAATGACACATACATTTTTTTAATTTCCTGCTGATTTGCGAGCTTGAAACTGTTGTGCAATTAATTCTAATGTCAATCATTCTAATGTCAAATAGGTGTTTTACCCCCATGCGGGTCCTCTCTAGTACTCGTAGGATTTTCTCCTTCATTTGCCGTTTACAGGTGTGAAAAACATTTGCGGGCTTCGAAAAATTGAGCAATTAAATAGCGAATTGCGATTTTTAGCCTTGTGAAAGATCAAAGGCTTCGGAAGGCTGTAAAGATACTGGTTTAACCATCACAATAATTTCAAGGCTGTAACTCGTAACCTGTTTGGAGCCTGCAAAAAGACGCCAATTGAATAGCAGATTAACTTGCAACCTGACTAACGGGCTGCCGGATCGCCCGAAACCTCAATTTAATATGGCCCATGGACTACTTGCTCACCATGCCTTAGGGAGTTCAGCTACACCCTGCTGACGAGGTCCAACTAAGGCCAAAACGTACATCTGGAGTCTGACGTTTCTCCTGTTCAATGTAGCATTAATAAAATACAAAAATAGAGGTGCTCAACCAGAGAACAAACTAACCTTAATACGTTAGTTCTATGGACAAGGTAACCCACTCCGAGAGCAACCTCTTTTAGCTCACTTGTGCCCTTCACAGGGAGAAATATCCTGTAGTATATCAGTCTGGTCCCACTCACTAGACTGACCCAGCCCTGAAATACCAAGCAATACTATCCTGAACAGGAGAAATGGCATACCCCAGACATACTTTTTTTTAGCCTTCATTGGGCTTTTTCAGTGAGGTGTAGCTGGTATCTCCCTAAGGCACAGTGAGCAAGGAGACCACGTCTTGAGTACCCTATCACCCTTAGGGAGACTAATCCCTAAGGGTCATTTGAATAAACAAAATACCAAAAAAGAGGTTGCTCCCATAGTCGGTTATTATGTCCATTAAACTAACCTATTAGGGTTAGTTTGTTCTCCGATTTAAGCACCTATGATTTTGTTGTTTCTTCATTTGCTTAAAATAAATGATAGAGGAGATTCAACATGCTTTGTGTGTATTATTCTTCTATTTACTCTTAGTTCCTTCATTATTTGACATTTCTTAAGTATTTAAAGGGACATGGAACACAATTGTTTATTTCATGAATTTTTAAAGGAGAATATATTAAATTAAATGTTTACAAAAGTGTTTTTTTTTTCTAAATGAAAAACTAACAGGAAATGCAGGGAACATATTTCAGTCTGTAGATCTCATTGGCTGATGGGGGCAAGCCCCCAAGAATAGTTAAACATCTGAAGAAGTTTTTGAGGTTTGACACTTTTTTATTTGGAAAAAATTAAACACATAATCAAATATTCTTTTTAAATATAAAAAGTAGCAAAGAAAACCATTCTTTCCATAACCTTTTTAAGTAGTAACTTTTCCATATCTAAAACTGTACCTTGAAGACTTTCTTTTGTGATATTTATAATTTTAGTACCTGCTTTTAAATGGAAAAAAAAGTTATTTTACAGCCACAACTTTCTGTTAGCTGTGAGAGTTTCATTTGGCAGCCATCTTGTATCCAAGTATTGTTTCTCTGTGCAGTAAATGCAGTTACCTCAAGTGACCTTGAAAGTCAAAGTACTGTCAGTTGATTTAGAGGCACCCTCTTGTTCAGGAATGAAAACTAATATTGCCACCATTAACCCTACTTGTGTTATCAGGCCCTGAGTAAAATCAGCCATGATCACAACACTTGACTTTAGTGTGAAGCCAAAACGATTCAGTACGTAGGCTGGCAGCACACTTTTGGGAATCTCTGTTTTTCACACACAAAAATGCTGTTGGCCAAAAGTGATATTGCCAGAAGCGAGGTCAGCCTTGCCATGTTTGTCTATGGAAGTCCTGATCATCAGTGCTGTAGTGACACAAAACGGCCATCAACATCTGTACAAACTGTGATGAATCCTCACCTTTATGAACCAAAAACACAAAACACTCGAGTTAAACCATGTTTGGTTTGCCAGAACTACTTTTAAATACTTCTTTTTTGCTGATACTGACCTTCAGTCCGCAATGAGACTTACTCGCCCTTCCTGATATTTCCTATGTCCTAAGCAATCACCTTGTTTATTCACTGTTTGTGTGCAGTAAAGTATTGTGTAATTACTGCGCCAGGGGCCTTCATGACAGTGTGTGCCAATGGTTCTAGTGCCTATTTATTACACTGCTTCAATAAACTTGCCACAGCCTGTCAATCCTCTTCAAACACACAGTGGCTCTGTCATTCTGATCTTGGCATGGTGGGAACCTCCCAATACTGATGGGGTTGGCTTTGAGATCCAGAACCGGGTAATATTCCAAGTGACACACTAAATATTAATTTAATTTTGAACTAATTTGAATAAAATAAATGCTAGTTGCAGATAAGTTAATGAACAACAAATCTAAAAATGTGATTAAAGATAGAATTATTTTAGTGTTAGACTCTCCTCATTCCTCTTCCCTGTTTTTAATGTTAAAATAAGCTACCAAAGTGTTTGCATATCTAAACATAATTTTATTTACAAGTGCCTAAAAGTCCTGTTCTCAAACCTTCCAAACCATCCCTTCAAAGGCCTGCCCGCACAGCTCATGCACAAAATGTTTCTATTGGTACTAGATGTGCTGGACACTTACAGACTGCCTCTTAGCTGCATTTCAAAAACTGCTGTTGAGAAACCGTCTGTAAATGGCTAGTACATCTCTTACATAAATATATGCATGAGCTGTGAGGGCAGACCTTTACAGGGACTGTTTGGAACGTTTGAGTAAATGAAAACAAAGCTTTTACGCATTGTTAATAAAATGATGTTTAGATATGCAAACAAACAGGTAATTTATCTTAATGTTAAAAACAGAGAAACTTTTCTTATACCTTTTTTTTTTTAAGACCTGCAAATAAGATGTCTTAAATAGCATGATAAATTATTTCTAAATGATTCAGTATTGTTTGAGCTATATTATGCATATATTAATTAGTATAAGTCTACTTCTGGGTCTCTGTAATGAGTACCTCAATGTTATCAGAGTCAGATTCTCTCCCCCACCCTTATCTGAGATGCAAATTAGCATTCTGAGTCGCATATATAAGCCTCACAAATAATTCAGAATATCACAGGATTAATTTACTGTGGGGGGGACTTTATAATCTAATATATAGACAGTTGTTCATGCTCTTTGATATGAAACCACATTTCTGTTGGGGTGACCCTGAAATCTGGGGGGGGGGGGGGGGAGTAATCTGGGTTCAAAAGTATATATAATATATGAACATGTTATGTGTGTGTGTATGTATATATGTATATCTCATCTCTTTCTTACCTTTTTTTATCATCCTTTTACATAAAGTGCAAATTGGTAATGGAAGCTTGCTGGTGGGAAAGCTTCATCTAACATCCAATAGAGCATCCTGAAATGGGAAGCAATTTAACCATGCACCTACATTTTTTTTAATTGCACCCCAGCAACTATTCATGGACTGAAATTGGACTGAAATAAAGTCTGTAGTGGGCTAAATGTGTAAACGGTTTCTAAATTTGTATTAATGCTGGATTATCAAAAAAGGTAGTTTTTATATTTTGGAATTTATATCTTCAGTGTTTTAAAATGACCTTGCCACCAACATGCTTACAGGGCTTCAATGCTACGTTTTATGGTAAAAGACAGTTGCCCTTGCTAATAATTTTACTTACCAGAAGCTAATTTTGAGGGTTAACAGAACATGCAGCAAGCATTTAACTGAAATCTAGGCCTCCTGTAAAAATGAGCACCCTTTGACTTATCCGAGAGATTGCATTTATTTATTTATTTTGTTGTTTTGTAGAGGAATAAATGTACTTTTTATAAATCTTATCACTTGGAGATTGGAGTATATCCAGAACAATGTGATTTATTTAAGAGTCTACCACTGTGACAGTGCTAGACATTTGTTTTAATTGCTTGCCTTAGTGGGGGAGTTGACAATTTAGGGGAAGGTAAAACATATTGGTGGTGTGAGACCACCCTAGAGCCTAAAAGTCCATTAGCATAAGGATTTTGTGGCTCTGTTGGCTGTACTAAAAAAAAAAAAAAATTGTTAGGGAATAAAATTACCATCCTCCTAGCTTTATCTTTAGTCCTTGGAAATGAACCATTTAAAAATACTAAGCCAAACAGGACTCCTGCTATGAGGAGTTCCACATGTCAGGTTACATTTCCCTGAGATAAATACTTTTTATTTGAGTTCGCATTTGATTTGTTTGGCTGAAAAAGTGGTGACCATCACTTGTCAGCGACTCCAACCATGGGAACTCAAAAAGAATCTCTGAATCAGAAGGTTTGGCTTCAATCGTTCAAACTCTCTACCTTTTCTCTCACCCATCTAGAACAATGGAAGATGAGCAAATGCATCACCACTTTTCAGTCAATTGGAACCAATATAACCAATATTAAATGGCTTGCACCAGGGAAAGCATAATTTGGCAAGTGAAGATTCTTGCAAAATTTGCTGACGTTATGAATACGAGGTTGTTGGAAAAAAGTATACTTGCCATTCTTGTTTCAGCATTTTGAAACAGGTTTTTTTTTCCATTTATTTATTTTGTAGTATTGTTAATTAAGTCCCCAAGCACTTATAAAAAAGAGTTTCATGGTATAGAAAGGTTTACTAATTCCAGTGGGTAAGGGTGAGTAATACTTAATCCATGAGGCCAGGATTGAGAGTCTCATGGCTGTGGTGGGTAAACATTGAATAGGTTTGGCTTTATATTTGTCCCTATTAAGCACGTGGCTAGAAAGTGCTTGAGCGAGTAGGTAATGCTTAGATAAAAGGGGTGGCATTAAAAGGGTTGGAATATTTTTTTTTTTTTTTCTGTACTTAGTTTAGTGTAGGTGGTTTGGGGGATAGGGCAACCGCTCTTGGTAGGGGTTTAGCTAGTGCTGTGGGAGGTTAGTTTACCTATATGATTTAGGCTTCCTGTGAGCACCCACAGAGCTTTAATTGGACCATTTAGGATTAGGTGAGATTTATTACGGGAGCCATGTAATCTCACTTTAGGTAAAACCACATCTACTGGGAACATATCGCATGTAGAGATCACTCATAAGGGTTTATTTGTAAGGGTTTGTTACGGGTAGAGTATTTTGTGCAAGAATTCCTACCGAAGCCCTGTAATTGAGCAAAAATGTCAGTTAAAAAAATACAATGAAAATGCCGTTTTCCACTGTCCATGATGCAACTGGTGAGTTTCAGAATGTTTATCTTTTCAAATCCTCATAGACTTCATTAATTATACATGCCAGGTTACCTCGAACATGCTTTGCCTCCTTTATCCTATAGAACATACTATAGAAATCCTTTGATCTGTCAAGATCGTAATCGCTACGTTTTCAATATGGAATACATCCAAGGGTACTAAGGGAACTGGGTTCTATAATAGCCAAACCATTATATTTAATTTTTCAAGATTCACTCAACACAGGGTCTGTACCAGATGACTGGAGAAAAGCTGATGTGATATTATCTATATTATTACCTATATTTAAAAAGGGAGCAAGAGCAAATCCGGGGAATTATAGACCAGTGAGCCTCACTTCTGTAGTGGGGAAGCTTTTAGAAGTGTTAATAAGGGATAATATACAAGAATATGTCTATATTAACAGGATTATAAGTAGGAGCCAACATGGTTTTAAGAGGGATAGGTCAAACAAATCTAACTAGTTTCTATGAGGAGGTTTAGTAGGAACCTGGATCAAGGCAACTCAGTGGATGTAGTCTTTTTGGATTTTGCAAAGGCTTTTGATACAGTGCCACATGGGAGACTATTGGGCAAACTAAGGGATACAGGAATTGCAGTAAATATCTGCTCATGGATTGAGAGCTGGCTAAAAGACAGGAAGCAAAGGGTTGTTGTAAATGGAACATACTCCGATTGGACTAATGTGGTAAGTGGGGTTCCTCAGGGTTCAGTATTGGCTCCTCTCCTTTTTAACATATTTATTAATGACTTAGAGGTGGGTCTGGAAAGCATTGTCTCCATTTTCGCTGATGACACAAAGTTGTGCAAGTTAATTAAATCAGATAGTGATGTGCTTTCTCTCCAAAGGGATTTACATAACATTGAGGAATGGGCATCTAAATGGCAGATGAGATTTAATACGAATAAATGTAAGGTTATGCATCTGGGATGGAAAAATAGCCATGCAATTTATAATCTTAATGGAGCAAATCTAGATGTATCAGATATTGAAAGGGATTTGGGAGTGCTTGGGGACAACCACCTAGGTAACAGTGCTCAAAGCCAAGCAGCAGCTGCAAAGGCAAATAAAATACTAGCATGTATTAAGAAAGGTATAGAAGCCAAGGAAACAAATATAATTCTGCCACTATACAAATCTCTAGTATGCCCTCATTTTGAATATGGAGTACAATTTTGGGCACCACTTCATAAAAAGGACATTTTAGAGCTGGAAAAGGTACAGAGGAGGGCAACATAACTAATAAGGGGAATGGAGGGGCTAAGTTATGAAGAAAGACTAACAAAATTAAACGTATTTTCTCTAGAAAAAGGCGGCTAAGAGGAGATATGATTACCTTATATAAATACATCCAGGGTCAGTATAAAGATTTGTCAAGGGAGCTTTTTGTGCCAAGAGGCTCTCAACTGACAAGAGGACATCCCTTTAGGTTAGAAATAAAAAGATTCCACCTTAAAGAAAGAAAAGGGTTCTTCACAGTAAGGGTGGTTAATCTGTGGAATTCTCTACCAGAGGAGGCGGTGGCAGCGGATTCGATAGATAACTTTAAAAGGGGGACTGGATTTATTTCTAATAAAAAAGGGAATTCAGGGTTATCATGGATAATTAGAGAGACAGTATTGATCCAGGGAGAAGTCCGGTCGCCGGTGTCTGGGATCAGGAGGGAATTGATTATTTTATTTATTTTTATTTCCCATTGGGGTGATTGGCTAAGTCTTGCTTGTTTTTTTTCTTTCAGTATGCCTTCCTCTGGATTAATTAATAATAAAAAAATAAAATAATAGTTAATCCACATATTGCAGATCAAAGGAGATGTTAAAAAGTTGAACTTGATGGACTAAAAGTCTTTTTTCAACCTTAAATACTATGTAACTATGTAATATAGCTATATAGCTATTAAATTGCAACGTAGTCACTCGCGAACAAGCACGTAACACACAAATGGAACCCAAAGGCCAACGTGTGCTTGAGAGAGGGGGGGGGGGGGAGTAAAGTCAAATAAGTAGCACTTGTAATGCAAATAAAAACTCACTACTGTACATTTCTTAAAAGGGAAAGTGATGTTAGGTCTTAGAATTAATAGCACAGCATTCTCAAGCCTGCAAATCGGCACTGAAAAATACTTTATTTCATGTTTTATATTTTGTGTTCTATCAATTTTAATAATATTGCATTAATCTTGAATCTACCCTCCCCTTTTTCAGTGCCGTAACGCTAACAATCTCTTTTTCTATTGGCTCCATCTGAACCCGTAACTACGGTCTACACTAATTTATCGGCCGCACGGCCGCAAATCCATCGTTCCACGAACGAGCTTCGATTTTCATCTCAAACCCGTAGTTTGTAGCCCCTTTCAATTTAATAGCAACGTAACTCGGCCAAATTTCAAGGACGCAGCCCTTGTGAGCTACACGTTGCACTTAAGAGGCTCCAATTTGTTGAGACTGCATATCACCTAGAGAGAGACATTTAAGAATCTAAAGGACACTGTAGTGCATAGTTTAAAATATTGTTTTGTGATAATTGCCGACCTTAATTAAGAAGTAAAGAAAGCAAATGTAGTCTTTTCATTTACTGTGCATGGTTCACTTATTTTTAATAATAATGAGAGTCCTAAATACCATGCAGTGAAACCATAAAATAAATTTCTAAGTAATATGCTGTACACATATACTGTACTTACACAAGTTTTCATGTTCCTGTGGTAATTTGTCTATAAATGGTGTTGAGTAAGTTCTGTGACATGAATTCCTCCTACTATGACAACTATTTAGATTTCCCTTTTTTCAAATTTGCGATGCAAGATAAGTCTATTTAAAGCATCAACTTCTCATAAAATGTATATACATGGTTTCCCCTATCTGGAACTTAAAAAAAAAATCTAACTGACCTACAATATTTTTAGCTTTTGGATTTAGTTCTCTGTACATATTTTTGAGTATTATTAAACATCCGTATTATCTGTGGGCTCATGGTTTGGTGACCAATTTTTATTTCCTGGTGAACATTTTAAAATATTTAAACAGGAATACAATCTCTGGGTGAGAAGTTCTAACTCCCTTCTTAAAGAAAATATTTATTTCTCACAAAGTCGCAGCAAAAATGCAGGAAGTGTAATACATTTTTCTAAATCCTTATCTGCTTGCTATTGACTAGTTTTAATATGTTTTAACAAATAATGGTTTAGGATTCTTTGATGGAACATGCATTATTTTTCATTTGCATATTTTACAGATAACGGCACACATCCAAGAAGTTAAACTTAGATCTGCTTCCTCCAAATTTAGGCAGAAAAGCATCAGATTAGGAGGTCAAGACGGTTGGCTGGATCATGGGAAGAATGAGCAACTACTACAACTTGTAGCGTGTGTACATACATGGAATAGGATCCCAGCAGTGGTGGGAGATACTAATAGAATTATAAAATAAAACAAATAACACTATTTTTATATTGGAGCTGAGCACTTGCAGACCTCCTTCATTGCTTTGTCGATGAAAACTATATATGTGGACCCGCAGAGAGAGGGTAGCCAACCCAAAAGAGTAATTGGCAACTGTGGTTCTGTGGAAATGAATAACAACCAAAGCTTACTATTATTGCAAACATTTTTTTTATTTTATTCCATAGTTTGGCACCACAGGTCTGTGCTTTTTAATATTTAAATAAGTAAATCTGAGATTGTAAATAAGTCTAGCAGCCACATTAAATTCGAGGCCTGTAAGTGCAACGTGAGACCCGCAACAGCTGCGGACTTGAAATCTGAGTTACAGAGCTATTAAATTAAACCATGCTGTGTTATGGGCTTGAGACGCAAACCCGTAAACCATTTGAATATTGGATGCGAGTGACCAATTGGTCAAACTCGTACTTATGGGTTTAGATGGAGCCAATGGCAAATCATCATAATTACATCACTGAAAAATGGAGGTGGGATTTCAAAGTCTTACGGGTTTCAATTACGAGTTACGATTGGACCCACATTCCAGAAATAATGCAATATTGATAAAGCCGTAAATATGATATTCTATTACATGCTTGTTCCATTATATGTATGAACACATTGATTGCCAGGATCGATATAACACAGAAATTAAACACAAAATAAAGTATTTTATATTGCCGATTTGCAAGCTTGAGAATGTTGTGCTATTAATTCTAATACCAACTTTTACTTTCACTATTATTATATGTACAGTAGTGTGTGTATATTTGCGTCTAAAGTGCTACGGATTGGCCATTATTCCCCCTTGCAAGTCCTCTCTGGACCTGTTGGCTTCTTTCCTCCATTTGCGTGTTACGGGGTTGGACGCCAGTGAATTTGTTGCAATTTAATAGCTAAATCAGAAACATAGCAATAACAGGCTTGAAAGAACAAATGATTTGAGGCCATGAAGTTCCACGCCCGTAGGCTTTTTTCGCACATAACCCGCAGATTGTCTGAGGCTTGCTTTACAGGGCCAATTTAATAGCCGTAAGTCTTACGGGCTACGGTTTTACACGTCAGGGGAATTTAATTTAATTTATGATAAGTATGATTTTGTTTATCATGGATACTGAATGCTTGTGTATGACGGAAAATACTTGCCTTCTCATATGCATGTATAGTGTACATGCACTTTAACTATAAGATTTCAGTGTTTGTGTTTATTTCCAAAACCATTAAGTGACCTTTGACTTTAATGTAGGTATGACTCCGGTCGTGATGGTTACATTGACCTGATGGAGCTGAAGCTAATGATGGAGAAGCTAGGGGCGCCACAGACTCATCTTGGACTGAAGAACATGATCAAGGAGGTAGACGAGGATTTTGACGGAAAGCTGTCCTTCCGAGAGGTAACCCAATTCATGCAATATCTTGGGTATTCGCACAGCTTCACATCAAAATATTTCACATTGAGTGGTTTGATGGCCTCATGAATATTTTGGCTTATATTTTCCTTCCACCATAATTATTGATCATACGAGTTTTGACAGCAGTACAAAATGCAGAGGCCTCCTGATAAAAGTATATATCCATATTATAGCAACCATTACGTATTGCCCTCCCTCCATGCCCCCAATAAAGCAGTCACGTGTTATACACAATAATAGGAGAAGCTTCTAGGAATGGATGTTCCCAGAAGTGTTGTGGCACTATGTTGTTGATACAGCGTCTGAGTTTAGTCTTGCGATGGAGCAGATTGTTCCTTGATATATAAAACGGAGTTCTGCTAAGTGCTGCTGTGGGTAATGCTGCCTTCACTTATAGGCCACTATCCACAATAGTGTCCCGAACTGAGAAAGATATAAAATGGGTGGGGGAAAGAGAAGGCGCAAAGCCCCTAGTGCAGATCACACTAAGTTATCTCAAACGTAGGTCGTGTAGTGAGTCAGGTCAACTCTCACCTTGCTTAACCCCACAATATGAAGTATATAATTTGCACGTTTCACATTATTTAATCCAATGCTCTCTTAGGATGAGTCTTCTGTGGGTCCAGTGGTTTGGTAGTATATGATCCCTGTACTGCCGTTATACTGCTGGGTATCCGTGGGTCTATGTACAACTCTATGTACTACTATGTGCCAATGAGAATAAGTCAATTCAATCAGTTGGAATTTTATTGAAACAAATCCAAAAGTAAGAAATTCTCAAGAGGAGAACATTCAAATGAGTGTTTAGCCCAATTAAAGAATTGAATTAAATGTCATATAGTGGGAAGAAATGTCCTACAGTTTATCTGCCATCTAAAAACAATAAACCAATTCTGAAATAAAAAATAGGTTGGCTTATTAGCTGTAATGAGTATCATCATATCTATACTTTTAACAAGGTAAGTCCCTGCACCTATTCATTTATATTTAATCTCACGAGGTCCATTCCAAAGTATTACATGCTTGTGTCATAAAATCATGGCCATTATAATATAATATAATATAGATGCTTTGAACATTTACAGTGAGTGCTTATTGTCCTTTAGGGGCATACTACTATGTAAGTATGTTGGGCTGTAATATCACTACAAAATACATATGTGACCATCTTTTTAAAGCTACTTTACTACATCTTGAAGGAAGTATTCTTTTGTAAAGAAATGGAACTGATTTAATCTCATGGTGGAATCCATTATGAACATTTGCTAAGATAAAGAAGATATTGTCGACATTTGTCCTCTGAATTTACAGTTTCCGACTGATCCACTATTATTATTAACCTTCATCTGTAACGCAGAGCCTTGCATCATTCACTGCAACCTTCATTTGTTTCAGGGAAGGATTCTGCTTCTGGGTCAGTGAGAGAGAATGGGAATGTGTGTGTGTATGTTAGTCTTTTCTAAGTTATCTTTACAACGCATCTCTCTTTCCTCCTTTCCCACTCCTTTCACCTCATGATTCAGCTCTAGCAATGCTATTTAAAATGTATCTTGGGTAACAAATGCAGTTTATTAATAGCAAAATTTTGGGAAGATCTAAACTCTGATATGGAACAAGTAACAACCTTCTCTGATACAGTTTATAAATCCAGTTTATTATTATTTAAGCAAATGTTTGTTCAGTATGAATGAAAGCTTTGATTGTGGCTTGCTCCTTAAAAGGAGACGCACAACTTTTTTAAAGACGTGTGTACTGGAAAAGTGCTGGATCGCATCACATTCCTTGAGTCTCCACTTCCCTAAAGCTGAGAGGCTTCTGCCAAGATAAATATTAAAGCTGCGTTACAGGTTTACGTGAATATATTTAGTTATGGTGGCAATATCCTCACTAAATAAAGACTCATACAAAATTGTGAAAGAGAAATGTGCAGATCTGTGTGAAGGACCTGTTAAAATGTAATTTCTCATTGTTGTCTTTAAATATTTGAGGGTTTTAGAACATGATGGTGCAATGCATAGATAAACTAAAGCGGATTATGATGAAACCACCCAACTCCTCTCCTGGTTTGAAGGAGAAAGAACAGTGATTTCAGTCAATATATGGGATGTTTTTGATACAATAGCCACACTAGATAATTTTGTTTTGTTCAGGACCCACACCATGACACCCAGCCAGAAAGACTAGAAAAGGATTTAGTTCTTTGTCTTTGACTGCTGCATTTGATCTAAATGCACAAACTTTTATTTCCACAAACTCTGGGCCATCTAGCTTTTTGGAGCCCTTAGGCAGTGAAGTGGAGGAGCCCCTCCACATGCCCATTTTTTGCCTTTTCTGTACGTGTAGGGTCCTTTTCCTGTTGTAACTGTCTTGTTCTAGGTGATTACCCCCTAGTAGCCAGTCTATAAACTGCAGCATTTCATTATTTCATTTTTTTTAAGCTAGGAACCATTTTTTAAAGAAGTGGCGCCCCTCACAGAGAATCACCCCTGGGCGATTGCCTAGTTGGCCTAATGGGTAATCTGGCCATGCACAAACTGTGAACAAATTATTCATACAGGTTTGCAGGTATTACACCTTTTATTTGGCCCCTTAAATGGGCATGAAATCCACTAATGCTGACTTGCATTATAAATCACATGAATATATTAGTATTTTAAAGAGATTTGATATAACTCTTGGTAAATTATATATTACACTACTAGTGCTACGGATTATGTTGGCACGTTAAAAATAAAACAATAATAATAAATGGTATAACAGCCCTCTATAACTCTCCTGTGTTAACGAAACTCTGTCACCCCAAAATAATATTTTTTTGTTTGTTTTAATAGGTTATCCATTTGTTTCTAAAATGAATCGATCCAGTCAAATTCCATGTTGCATTTTATATGCAAATGAGTGTTATGCATATTAACTCCTTTAATATGGTAGTTAGGATTACAGCCTGCCTCTGTTAAGGCCAAAATAAAGACCACCAATGTAAACCCACAGTTAGACCCCCTCCCACCCTTATCAAATACTCTGAGCCACACATTATCGTACAGTAGTTGCAAAACCAATGCTAAATATTTCAGGAATGGCTGTTTTTTTTTAATGCTCTTTAAGATTAAATCAACTTCCTATTCAGAATAGTGTCTCTCTAAGCATTACAATTTGACATTGAAATCCTTCACTTCCTTTCAGTAGTGCGTAGGACAATGAGTGTTGGGAGGGGTACAGCAACAGCCATTAATGAGGTAAACTATTTTTAAGTTGTATTTTCTCGCTAAATCTTTGATTTGATGCTGTTTGCGGATATATTTTTTATGTTCATTAATGGTGAACAAAAATTGGCCGCTCAAACACAATTTATTATCTGCTGTCTGTTTTAGTGTTAATTTTCCTTTCAAAAGTTTTTTTTTTCCATGTAATTTTATGTTAATGTATAAAACATGCTCTTTTAATTGCATGACAGAACGTTTTAGAATACAGTGACCCTTTAATTGTGTGTCAAGGAAAACCGACAAAATGTTACCATTAAAAATAAATAAAATAAAATCTAATATATAACTTTTTAAGCGTGTCTCTAATCCAAGTGTTAATGTGTCCTTGCTGTTTCTTTATGATGGTCAACCTAGAATAGGCCTCTTGAATATTCTGGAAGTATCCTCTCTTACTAGAGTAACAATGTAATTATGTATCTGGTGGTTTTTCATAAACAATCTGTAGAGGTTATATCTATGTGTTTATTGCAACAGAGATTTCCATTGGTTCACATGAATTGCTAGATAGTAAACTTGTTATAATCACCCCATAATGGCCCGCCAGCAATGTCTCCTAAAGTAGGGACATGTTTATTCTGCAGCAACTAGGATATGACCCTGTATCTATTAATAGACTGATATTTTTTTTTAACATTATTACAAAGTTACATGTGTTTATAGATCGGTTTTAATCCAATCATAGCCGGTCAGTAATTTGAGACTGAAAATACCACTGCAGTTTAGAAAAAATTATATATTTGTGACTTAAAGTCACCAAAAATCAACTTTCTTTTTTAAAGGGTATGAAAAACTGACTATGTGTTGTGTTCTCCATTTTTTTCTAACGTGAATCTATTCTGGAAAATGACATGTAGTTGTTGTTGCTGGCTTTATATGAAATCGAGCAGATCATGCCTATTAATTAGCTGCTTTGGTGTGCTAATTAGGATCACAGTCTGCTTGTCTGTCTCTGTAATGGCCAACATAAAGATCCCCAATGTTATTTGCCAGTTAGACCCGCACTTATCAAGCACACAGAGCCGAACATTGGCATACAGGAGCCGCACAATCAATTCTAAATATTTCTGGGATGGTTTCCTGTAGAGCAAAACTGCTAGTACAATGTATAGCCAGTTTCTTGAGCTATTTAAAATGAAATCAACTTCCTGTTGGGGAGACAGTGCCACATTATAAAAGCAATTTTAGATAAAATATTTTTTTAGCTGTTTTATATTAGAGGTTTTAATGTGGTCTCTCCTGTTCATTGACTTTGCCTACAAGCCTGTTGGAGGTGTGTTCAGCCTTGTTTTGCTTTCTATTGGGCAGTGGACTTGTGGCGTGGTGCAGTGAGGACTGGACAGGTATACTTGTGGTCTCCATTTTTAGTATCCAACACCTCCCTCACCCCCCCTGCACATTCTCAGAAACTGGCAGGCCCACTATTTACCCTCCTCAGAATTTTTATTACCTTTCATTAACGTTATAGGTTCTTAATCTTTGTTTTGAGTCATGTTCTTTTTAATTAAGTCACACTTTTAAACACTAGGCCTCAAGTTAAATATCAGTTATATATATAACTTTTTAAGTTCATAGCCCAAAAAATTATTTATCACGAGTTTTACAGATAAATATAAACTAACCTGCCCAAAAAGGCCAACCCCTGATTTTACCAGTGTTTACATGGTCTGACATTTCACCTTATATTTGTTTTATAAAAGCATCTAATTAGATGTTGTATCTGTTTAAAATACTGTTGCTGCCCAAGGTATTTGACTTTTTTTATTTAATGTTAAATCTTTAAATACAGGAGGTGCCCATAAATTTTTATATCTGAAATACGTGTAATCATTTGAAACACTTCCTTCAAAAAAAAGTTCCCTTTCTGTATGTGTGTGCGTCGCTCAGTCATGTCCGACTCCCCGTGACCTCATGGGCCATAACACACCATGCTGATCCACTTGGTATTCATGGCAGAGATACTGAAGTGGGTGTGGGTTGCCAGTTTCTTCTCCAGTGGGCCACAACATATAGCTCCTGATATTCCTAGATGGTCTCCCATCCATGTACTGACCATGCCCAACCGTACATTGCTACAGGGTGATGTGACCTCTTGGTTCCCTGACTGGAATCGAACCCATGAAAGCACCAAATCCTAACCACTGGACCACCAGGGAACCCACCTTTTTTTGTATGGGACAAATAATAATCTTTTAGCCACATCCATTACATCAATTAGAAGGAACTGATGGATCTATAGGTGAAATTTGGATTGATATTAAATATTATACACTAGCTACCTGTCTGTCAAAAATGATGGGAATACAATTTTAAGGCTGTGAATGCTGTACCTTCGGCACTCATCGCGTGGCTGGCAATGAGCGCCAAAGGCCTCTCCCTCCGTGTACTGTACGGCCCTCATTACAGACCCACAACTTTTGTGCTCCGCAATGATTACGGCGCTCATTGCAAGCCTCTCTGCCCGTCTACTGTACTGGGCCGCTCATTGCATGGCTTGGCAACCCACCAGCTCGCTCTGAGCGCTTTTTGGTGCTCATCACAGGTTTCACAATGAGCTCCTTCGGCCCTAACGATGCCCCTCATCGCTAGCCCATCAATGAGTGGCTTCGCCTAGTTAACCTGTTACTTTTGTGCTTGGGAATGCCATGTGTCTTATTACAGCATCTCCCACTGTCCCTTCCCTGTGTGTTCCTGTTCTGTGGGTCTGCTGAATCTTTGCGTGGCGCGTGCTGACTGCCGTTGGTTTTATTTTCAAAGTCTCGCGTGCCTGACATTACTCGGCCTCGTCTTCATTCTGTTTCAGAATTTTTACGTTTTTTCGGCCACCATTTTTATTCTAGCTTAGCTGATTTTTGATTGACGAAAAATGCCAAATAGTGCTCAAATGCGCTTGCAACCTCACTCACAGGCATCCTGGCTCTCTCCCTGTACTGTGTCTGAGTGTGTTATTTTTTTTTTATTTGGCTGTTTTTGGGGGTCTTTCAAGTTGCGTGCTTGAAAATATTTTGACTGTTAAATCAGTAAACTGTGTGCCTTGCAGCAAAGTGCTATGTTTTTCTGCGTCTATCGCGGCCATCGACATTAGCGTCTGCTGTGCTCATGTCTAGGCTGTTTGAAAGTCCGGTGGGCCTCGCGATGAGCCCCAAAGTCCTGTTGCATGGCGCGACTGCTTTGTTTACCTTAATTGCTGATTATCTGTATTATAGTCCGTTTCTCTTAAAGACAAAAGTGAAGTTGCTGATGGCTGACATTTTAGAAGCCTTTCTAGCTATTCACTTCCTGTAATTATGTTATTGATTCCCATTAGTTGAGTAACTTCCTATTACATTGACAATCTTCTTACATTACCAGTCAGTAAACAAAGGCTGGAGCGCAAATATTTTAATAATGTCATGGGAAGACCGGATTCCCAAGAGAAGACTCTGATACTAAGAAAGATTGAAGGCACGCAAAGAAGGGGAAGGCAGAAATGGTGATGAATAGATGAGGTCATTGAAGCAACAAACATGAGCTTGATGGAGCTAGCAGGTGTGCCTGTCATGCTGTGGTCCCAAAGTCACAGAGAATCAGACCCAAATGAACAACAAGGCAAAGTCCGTATATCTGCCAAATTCTATGTGTATCCTAAATATCTGCAAGCAGACTGCATCCCTAGCAGACATTATACTGCACCTTATGAGCAAATGTTTTATTTTTTTATCTAAGGCACTGAGTGGGCAGCTTGGCTAACACATTAAGGTGTCCCATGTTTCTAGAATATAATATGGAGATTGAGAGGTTCTTCTTCAGAGTTGCAGACACACTTTTGGTTTAATGATAAGACTATCTAGAATTTAACCCTCCATTTAATTCAACGATTTAAGAGCACATAAGTATGCTCTTAAAGTTTACCTCACTAATTGCTGATGCTGTACCCTCCCTACTTCTGTCATTGTCCAGAGCACTGCTGGAAAGAAATCAAACATTACAACTGGGATATCATTAATTAGGTAGGGTGGGTAACCAGAATTATTCTCACTATAGAGATGCAGTTTTTTTAAAAATGTGATCTATAACCCCTTTTATTCTATAGATCATGCTTCAGGTTACCCACCAGCCTAATAAGTGTCATCTCAGTTGAAATGTTTGTTTTTTCTTTTCAGTAGTGCTCAAAACAATAAGAGGGGTAGAGCATCAGTCATTCATAAGGTAAACTGTGTTGTTTAAATTATATTTTTTGGCTAAAGCATTGGTTTGCCACTGTTCGCACATTTATTTTTAATGCTAATAATGGTGAATGAAAAAAAAAAAAAGATTTAACATGAAAAATGCTTACTCTGACCCTTTAATGGTTGCTTTTTATTGTTAGAAATAATATGTTCTTTCTGCTATTTTAAAAGTTTGAAAATACATTTTCTTCAATGATACAAAAGTATTTTAAACGTGGTACAGTCCAAAAATGAACCAAAATGCCTTTGGGTCAAAGAGGTCTTACTTCATTTTTTTTCAGCTTTTTGTTCCTTTTATTTCTATGACCATATATGTGACTTCTTCTTTCTGCTAAATCTCCACATCCTATTTAAAAAAACAGGCAGTACAGTAAACTTACCTTTCATCTACATTATAGTGAGAAATTGAACCATTTAAAACTATGTATCATCTGGGTTACCCCATTATATTATTATTATTTATTATTGTCTTTATTTATATCGCGCCAACATATTCCGTAGCGCTGTACAGGGGTTTAGTACATGGCAAAAAATAAACTTGACACCTTATAAAGAATGGAGGGCCCTGTTTTTGAGCATATAATCAAATGCACATAGTGCTTGTTTCCAAGACACCGACACACAATTGAAAACTCGCAAACTTACAATCTAAGGGCAATCTATATGGACAGATTAGGTCCAACACTTGGATATGTTAGTAGGTGGTTTTATTTAATAGCTTTATATTATGATTATAAATTGGACTGGAATAAAGAAGTTAATTGGGGCATTAGAAAGACACTGATGTGGCAGTTAAGCATATGGGCTATATCCACTACAGCATTGGCATAACCCTGTGATACAAGGTAGTAAGGGTAGTTCTTTCTTCCGAGCTCAAAGATATTCAATTAAAGCTCTACCTGGGTGTCTCTGGTTTATTTAATACATGCCACTGATAAATATACTTTGAACTTGGGAGTGATTGTTTAATTGAAGGCTTCCTTTATTCCTTGTCCTACATTTGTATAGTAGCTCTACAAATATTGCTAACTGCACAGAGATTGTGTGTGAGTCTCCTAGGACATGACTTTATGGAGTCCAGGTCTGGACAGTAATGATATGCAGGCGTTGCATCTGATTTCTTCATTGGTGCAAGGTGAGATGTGTGGGAAGCTCGGTATGCACAATAGCCCCTCAGTGCTGGGCACACAGGATGGCTCCGTACTATATAGCTTGCCAGTATCAAAGGGTATGAGAGAGTAGTACTCATGCCTATTAGTGTACTGTGTAATAGGATAGTGGTGGGAAACTACAAGAGTGGCGGGATAAAAACACAGAGCTATGAGATGTGTACAAAATGGCAGTCCTAATACTGTAATGCAGACTCCCATATAATTTGATTGGCATACTTGCTCTATAGCATGTTTCACTAATTCTCTAATATTTAGGTTCTACTGTGAAGTATATAAAAGCCGTGCCATAAGGTGCCCATTCTACAATCGCTCTAAGGCTAGTAAATTGTAATGTTGATTAGTCACAGACCACCTATTTCGTTTGAAGGGCTACATATGTGGCTGAAGAGTACAGAATTGCAATCCCACCCTAGAACAAAGTGGGCAATATAAAGCCTACTTTCTCCCCCAATGAAGATTAGCAAGAGAAATATTTACATGGTCCATTGTTTTATAACCCCAGAAACTATCCTATGCCCTTTCCCCAGTATATTTCTGTTATGTCACAAAATGGTCATATGAAGACAATATGTACAGAGCACCAGGACCGGACTTTGTCAGGCATCTTGTGCAGCCACCTAAGTTGCATCGCATTTTGGGCAGGGATGTGGCCTTTTCCTTTTAGTCAACCCATAAAAATACCTAAAGAGGATGAGAGATGGAGGTGCATTAGGATGATTTTGCCTAGGATGCCCCTTAGTCTAAGACCAACCCTGCAGAACACAAATAGTAAGTAGTATACTATACCGTTTCCTGACCTTTTGCATATTATTGCTTATCTCTTCCTTTTATGTCATGTGTTGGACAGTGGTTTCTCTGTTATGTATTGCCTACTGTGCTCCATTTTCTCGCCTTATGACCTCTGCCCTGTGATTTGACCTTGTACTTTTTCTCCCCAGTTTATGCTGATCTTTCATAAGGCGGCTGCAGGAGAACTGGAACAGGACAGTGGGCTGATGGCTCTGGCAAAACTTTCTGAAATTGATGTGTCCACAGAGGGAGTAAAAGGGGCCAAAGACTTCTTTGAGGCCAAGGTGAGCAGTGGGTGTTGGGACTGCAAGGAGAGGGAAACACATTAGCAAAGTTTAAAAGATTCCTATAATTATCAGGTTAAATGAACACTGTAAATTAGGAAACTATTCATATTTCCGCAGAATGTAACAAACTAACATTAGCAGCTATGTAAACCAGTTTTTGTTTTTATTCCTAGTTATTGAAGTTGTTAGTTGCATACGTCTAAAACTAGATCACGGTGGTAA
This sequence comes from Discoglossus pictus, assembly GCA_027410445.1. NCBI lineage: Eukaryota > Metazoa > Chordata > Amphibia > Anura > Alytidae > Discoglossus > Discoglossus pictus. The sequence continues at coordinate 369,819,529 of CM050165.1, read as the reverse complement.
GGATTTTGATGGCACCTTTCCTTGCAAGTGAATTAATAATATATGTGTGCATCTTAAAGAGTAAAAAAACATTGATTGATGTTGGGTGTGTGCTATAGCATACTGTGTCTGCAATGCAGTGTTTTATAGGATAATATACAGCTTTTGTGTTGGTAAAAGCAGAAGCTGTTAGACTTGTGTTATTTAAAGCTGTAACCACAGTTTCTCCAAAATTTAACTAGTCTGTAATTTGTTCCTTTTGAACAAAAATATTGGCACAAACACAGATCTATCAGGTGTATGTTGAGTCCAGCTCTTTGTGAACATAAGGACGGTCACATTTTGTGTCTGGTTGTGCTCATCCTTAATATTTTCATGGCAAAATTACTGGACTGGGTGTCAAATTCCTTCTATAGTGGACCACGATTTGTCTGACCTCTCTGCTATACATAGCAATCTTGGCTGACCCTATATGGTATAGCTCACAGCTTCACTAAGGTACACAAGCCACTTCACCAAGACAAGGCAGAAGGGGTATTAGGTGTATAGACAATTTAGATAAGGAAGATAAGACAACACAATATATAAACACTTTGTGGGGAGCTGCTCTAGAAACTGAATGGTTTACACTATTTCTGCCGTATGACTATGTTATATGTTTGTCTTTTCTCTTTCTTCCTTCCCCGGTGTTTCTGTTCATCTCCCTCCCTCATATATGTTCACAGGTCCAGGCCTTGTCCTCAGCCAGTAAGTTTGAAGCAGAGATCCGTGCAGAGCAGGAGGAGAGGAAGCGACAGGAGGAAGAGAAGAAAAACCGCAGAGCGGCCTTCAAAGAGTTGAAATCTGCGTTTAATTAGTAACTCTGACCATTCCCTGCCACAGAAGTTTTGTGTGTCCTCTCACCGTTCCACTGGCATTAACCATAATCTGCTTCGGACGCTTTCTGACTCTTCTGCTTCTTCCTCACAAGGCAATTTTGGTCTTTCATCTGAACTGATTCCTGCTGATCTCTCGGTTCCACACAATCCTGTCCTATAAGAGGAGTCTGCAAGGGCACTGGCCATTTTTTATTTTACCCGAAGAGCTTACAACCTTTTCTGTTTCCTGATTAGGACTGTTCCACTGACTTTTATCTCATGGACACTTAAGATCTTTCCATTTTTTCTTTTTAACAAGCAAGTTTGGATACAAAATGGCCTCCAGGCTGAAATGTACATCTAAGTCAACATTACATTGTGGATCCATTGGTGGTCCTGTACTGCATTTTGCACTAGCGATGATCATACTAGTAATATTGGTCCGCGCAGCAACCCTGTTATAGTAAGGCTTCTATTAAGACACATCTATTTATTCAGTCATTAGAAAGGTTTCTATTAATCCACATCTTGACAAAGTGGACCTGTAGAAATACATATATGCATAGGCATTCTTGAATGTTTTTGCCGTCAAAGAAGGCTCCTATATTGTGCTGGCCTCCCTGATAGAGACGGTGTGGCCTACATTCCATTCCATATTCAGTCACAGAGCTTACAGTATATCGGACATAATGGCCCTGTTTCCTTACTCAGGTTCTCTCATACATTCACACACAGACACCTTATGAGACAGGAACACCTTAAGCATGCCATACTAAAATAGCCTGTGCCTTAACTACTCCCCTCACAGAGGGCCACAGTCCTACTTGTATATGTAAAGCGTCCCTGTTGGGGAAAAGGGTGGAGCCGGAGCATAAACTAAAATAATTTACGCCTGTAACCGAGGCCTATATTTACTAAGGAGGCTTTTGTAGAAAAAGAAAATTGCCTTTAAAATTAATGTGAAGTCTTTCAGCTTTGGAAGAGTGTTTTGGCAGAACATGCTTAGCCGTGGATGTGGGTAGCGGAGTATATTAATTGTATATAACAAGATAATATTTAAATCTATAGTTTTTCTGTGGCTGGGGAATATGCAACTTGCTTTTTGATAATAGATACTGGCACTGTATAATAATGAGCATCTCCTAGTAAAGTTGCCTGCGGAAGGATTAAGGCCCATTTTTATTAAACTAGCACTAGCAAATGCGGATTTAAAGGTGTACCCACATATGACGGTGTCCATGTATAAGTGCAGAGTGATTAATACAGAATACAGTTTTATTACATTGAAATTATACATCTGGGATTTAACATATAACTACCATGTGACATACTGGCTTTCATTTCATGTGAGATCTTAGATATACCAATGTCTGCTCTTCCTATGTACCCCAAAGTACAACAATGACAGCTCCGCCTAGCAGCAAATAGACCTGCTCCTAGGTTTAATACACATTAAGTGCTTAAATCTCAGATAGTGACAACAATAAGACCTAGTTGTAGCGCACAGAAAGGAAAATAAAAGCTATGGTATGATTGTATTAATCAGTTGCACTTGATCTTACACTTTTATATGTACCCTTAAAACTTCTGAAAGTATGTAACAATACTCTGTATTGTTTTATTGTTATCCTGGCAATGGGTTTTTTAGAATGGGGATTGTTTGAATGTGAAATGTTGCTTTAACCTTTCAGTTGCTGGAAGAGCTTTAAAACCCCTTCTAGCAGTGATGTGGTTAATGATTTTCTTCTGTGGCACGCTTGGTACTTTAGGTGTTAATAATTGTTTATCTGTAAGACTATTGCCTCTTGCTGCTGGGGAGAGCTGCAGCACATCGCAGCAGTGGGGTTTCTGATACCTGCAGCTCCCCTCATGCCGAGGTAACACAATATCCAATGTTCAGCTTTGCTGCTGGCTACTCTTCTACATACATTTTTATATTAAAAATAATAAATATGTTTTACTAATAAAGATCTTTCTGCAGATGTTTCAGGTACTGTGCCACATCTTTATACAACGACACATGGCAGTCAAAAAGACACAGAATAACCACATTTTAAATTATTCAATTAAAACTTTACATTTTCTTTTTAATAAAATAAACTCTAGTGAAAGATGCTATTTTCCTCCCCAAATTTAAAGTTCATGTATAAAGAGGACGGACATGGTTAATGGATGGCTGGGCATTTTAACAGAATTGGTCAGGAAAAAAGCTTATAATTTTGCCTTTTAAATAGAAACTGTGATGCCTCTGCTGGTCCATGGAGGCATCCAAGGCTGTGTGTTGTAGAGTGGTGTTTATATATTGGTAGACAGAAACATGAAACCCTATATATTTTTTTAAAGAAAATCTACTTTTAGCAGACACTGTTTATATATATTTATGCGTATACTCTTTACGCAGCTTCATATGGAATTAGCCTGTTACCTAACCTCAAACTACAGTGTTTTTTTTAAAGGTATAAGGAATTTTCATGAATGAATGTTTATGAATGCATCTCTTAGAGGAAAATTTGTAGTGTATGCAAACATTGTTTTGCAGGAAATAATCCCAAAATAAACATTAGCCCTTAAGTTTGCAACATTTCTTCCATTTTCTGGCAGTTGATTTTGAGAAGGAATGCTTGTGAAAATCAAAGCTAAAATAGAATAAAATGAATAATTCGTTGTGGCCAATCATGTTCAGCTTCAATATTGCAGCAATGTATGGGTATGCAGTCTCTGCAGCATAGCATCATGGGATTTGTAGTCTTTTGTTCCCACCACACATCTCTCTCATCCCTGGAATGAAGCAGCTCAGGCAGTGCTGCTACTGTTTGGAAGGTTATAATAGGGTTAAAAAAAGTACTTGAATGCATTTTTTTTATTGGTTAATATGAGGTACCTATGTAGGCACCTCTGGGGGTGTTTAAATAAAACAAATTTCTATGTATATAGAAAGAATCAATGTAATGTGTGTTTCCGATATAAGCAGCATGTGTTGGGTTAGAAAAAATGTAAAACAGGGAAACTTCCATATACCTTTTTAATGCTTGGTTACCCGTGACATGCACACCGTGAGCCATTGATAGACCTTTAAGGGTAGAGGGGCTATAGCATGGTAACTACACATCAGTTATGGCAGAAAGTACAACCAATAAGTCTTTAGTTTAACTATTTAATATACAATTATGCTACCCCAGTAAATTGTTCTCTATGTTGTAATTTACAGGTGACCACATTTGTGTGTTAACTTTGATAATTTGTCAATTATACCCTTTAGTCTGTGGACAAAACATACTGATAGAACCGCTTCTATCTAACCCTTCTATCTCAGTACAGCCAGAACATTCTTGTATAGAAAAATGATGTCCGGTATACTGAGATTGTATCCAGAGTCTATGCATGTCTTCTGCAGTGTTTTAGCAACAAGCAGACATTTTTCATATCTACACATTCTCACAACTGGGTTAGTAGGGGTTTGCTGGGTTGGGGTTTGCTAATAATAGCCTCTGTACAAAGGTTTACTGACTTCCTATAGAAAATGTAACTGCTAAAGAATTGGTCACTTTAAAAGAATATAGAGCTTTAGTAGAACAATCATTAACAGACTATTCTAGTCCTGTATTTAAAATGTGCTAGTCTGACGAACTACACTTGCAAATATGAAAACGCTTATAGAATTAGAAAAAGGATAATATAGCTTAAAAATAGGATTTAAAAGGCTGTGCTTATTTTTATTTATTGCTTTTGCAAAACATTTTCTATAAGCCCATCTAGAATAATTTTGACTACAGTAGTCTATTTAATCTGTGCACATAGGTTTATGTTGCTGCTTTAGGCCTTTAGCTTGCAGTGTTACACTTACAATGCAGAATGCCAAAAATGTAGGAGCGTGTAGCGTCCAAATTACTGGTCATTTGTTTTTACATATAAGATCAGGATAAAAATCTTTTCTCAAACAATCCGAGATGAAATCCTATACCATAAACCTTGATTGCAGGGTCAAAATAACTTCAAAATGTAAACATGCAGAAGAAATGATTCCTTTCAAGACCTGATCAAAGCAAATACTTTATTTACATGACAAAGTTTCCCTTTTCAAAGGGTCTGCAAAGGAAGCAGAGACTGTCGGCCAAATGTTTCTTTAGAAAAACAGAATCTGCTGGCAGCTAACGTCACTGCCCACCTCATTTGCCCCTTGTTTTGCATTAAACATCAGATATTGTTGTTTTATATTTGGAAACATGCTGGTAATAAACTCTTAATTTATTGTCTTCTCTGCTGAAAGACTATTCCAGGTACATACTGGATTTTATATTATGTGGTGTGTCCTCATTTGCCGTGAGCTTAAAAGAACCTTTTGTGCCTGTACAAGTAAAGCTTGTATGTTTGTTTGCTGAGCATAGGTTATTTAAAAAAAAAAAAATTAATAAATGCGAAAACATTTTTCTTGGTTCTAAAACCATTTGTTCTCTCCTCCAGTCAAGCTGTGTATCTTGTCCTACCTGTGTCTATAGGGGTATGGCCAGCTCTGCCTGGGTGCCTGACTATCAAGGAGTTTGGAAGCAGGCTGGGCTGATGTAATTAGCTTCACCCTCGTTGCATACACAGAGGTAACAGCTCTATTGCAACATGCTTGCAGTTGTCCTGTGATAGTGCATGACCATCATACCCATCCCCCCTTTACTGATCATGCTCAACTTAAAGCATATTGGTCATACTTTAATTTTAGTCCAGCACACAGGAAGTGCTGGCCAGACCCATGATAGACACAGATAACAGGAGATGTACAGTTTTGCTTGTGGAGAAAATAGTTTAAAAGCTAACAAAAAATATTACTTATTTTAAACTGCATATTATTTTTAGTAGCCTGCACAGCAAATAAACATATGAGATTTACTTATAAACGCACTACAGTGGTCCTTTAATAGTTGTATTTGCAGAAACTTTCCTTTTTTGATTTAGTTTTGTATACCTTGTTTACAAACCTCATACTTTTCTTTCTTCAAACTTAGGGCATTGTGGGACGTATCAGCAAATCGCCTTGTTCACCTATTTCTTTCCAAAATGCAGCATAGCTTATCACTATCAAATCCTGTATAGCCTTCTTTAATGTTACACAACAGTAGCTTAGTTGCCTATGCATTCTTTTATAGTCTGTATTTTAGAACAAAATATGGCTGTCTTCCAGTTGCTTGTAATCTTTCATATCCAGGCTCCACATCTTCTCTATTGATATAACTGAAACATTGATTCCCTAAGGATGTGGTCAAGGCCAAGCATTTGGGGGGAAAAATGGCCAAGTGGCAGAAATGTAGAATGAGGTAGTTTTTATATTTGTGGCTTGCCAACAACAGCTAAAAATACATTGGTATATTTTTGTTACATTTTTTTTGCTTTTTATGTGATATTTTTGGGCATGATGAAAAATAAAATGTTTTCAAATGGAAAGTAGGAACTCACTATGTAAACCAATTTAATTCATATTGCTGCCCAGTTGTTTCTTTTACATATCTTTAAAAAGTTACTTTACCCATAAGGCACTGGCAGCTCAGAAGAATAGAGGATGAGTGTAATATTATGAAAGCTCAGCCCCGCCATGGTTATGTCCTACCAAGCTCCAGACTAACTTCTGGATGGAGCTGGACCTAAACATACACTTACATCTTTCTAGTCTAATTAGCTGAAGTTCTCAAACGTTAGTTAATGGAAGTCTGTGCACCGCAACTGTCAGCAACCGGCATTATAATATATATTATGTCTGAAGGTCAGGATTCTCATGTTCTCAGAAAAAGAAAACTATATAAAGGTTATGAATCCTGCCTAATTTGCCATTTACACATCTGTTTATTGAAAGTGGAGGCAGCCAGTAAAAGTTTAATTTCTATCATTGGTATTTAAAGTGTTGGTCTAATTGGGTCAAAAGTAGAAGGGCCGTTTAACAGACAATCAAGCAAGACTTGCAGTTATGTACACTAAGTTACATTAATTTTAAGTGTTCTTCATAAGCTCACGTCACCTAACATAAAGAGGTCTTGTAGCGAGTGCTATAACTAACACACATACTTGAGCTTTAAGTGTATTTTTTTTTTATAAAACTTGTGGTTAGGGGAAACTTCCACTTTAAAATGATTCTGCAATTTTTTTTGAAGTGGGGTACTAAAAAAGGCACTTCTTAGCCAAGTATGTCCCAAACTAAAAGTTAGTATAGGACAAACAAAAAAGGAGACCAGATGTTTAAAATGAATTGATGGAAATATAAAAACGTTGTGTTTTATCGTTTTCCAATATAGGCAAATAGCAGCCAGGAAGCTGCAGACGATTGCAAGTTCAATAGGATAGTTGTCAACTGTGACCCACAAGGGGTACCTCCTAACTGGAAGGCTCAGTGTTTAGCTGAAGCCCTAAAATCTTACTCTGTCCCTTCTCACTGGTCAAAAATTCAGTATGTAAACAATATGTGTATATATATATATATATATATATATTTATCATGTTTTCAAACGTTCTGCTCGAATTGGCTATGCATTGATACAGTCAAAGAATCAAATTGCAGCTATTTTAGTATTGTTAATATTGAAAATAGTTATATATATTTACAAGATATATCTTGCAGTGTACAAAATTTGGTCTGATTGATTACCTGTTGACAAAACTAACAAAGAGAGTTTGTAATTATTAAAATGTTGCAAAAGATAGCAATTTATTACAAACAGATACTGACACAAGAGCTTTATTCCACTTGCTACAATTGTAATTGAATTGCTATTCACAAAGCATGTGGTCCAATTTGCAAGCGGGTCTCCCACTACTGCTGATCAAAACGCAGATGTACATTTCATCACTGCTTGTGACTTTCTGTGTCATTGATGAAGTCAAGCAAGGTCCAAGAAAAGGAGACCCGGATAAAATGTTACTGAAAAAAGAATGGAGGTGGATATAATACCTACACGCCCAAACATGGACTTAATGAAGGCTTTTGTTTCTGTGCCTATTTCTAATAATGCCCATCTCTTGAGTCAATTGGTTCCATCAAGAACAAAAACAATATGTAACCGTGTCAATGAATACACATAAGAGCTAATATATAACATGTTATTGGCCTGCATTACACAGCACAATGTGGAGGACACCAGTAGAAAGATCTGAAGAAGGCAAGTTGAAATACTTTTGGAATTTTTGAAAACCAAGCTTGTTTGGCAAAGATATGGAAGTTTAAAATAATGTAGGATTGTGTGTTTATTTACATGCTCGAGTGCTAGTAACACCTACAAAAAATGGTTGTCTTATCAGATTAGATCTTCAGTCTATTCAGCCAATATTGGTTTTACATCACCATCAATAATAAACCGCTAATGTTAACAAACAATCACTTACCTGTATGAATTAGAACTATGAATGCATTGAACAATTCTGACTTCATGTCTATTTCTAAAAAAATGTAAAATGAGAACAGTCATCTTATTGAGATGGACCAAAAAAGAGGGTCAATGAATGTTGTATAAATGGCCGAGTGGAACAACATATAGAAAATGGTCCAAGATGTCTTTAGATTTCGTTACTACGTTGTGGATTCTTTATGATATTTAAACCTCTCTTAAAAAACTTTAATAGTGTATATTAACTTTGCGGTGGGACAAAGGCTTCAATGAGAAGTATCATTGCGCACTATTTCAGTGGTAAAAAAACAACTATGAGTTTCGATATTAACTTTTTGATTTTATGCAACCATATGCTCATTTTTTCATTGGAAATCATTACTGGCAGTAACATTTATACCAGCGATATCATCTTTAAGCACAAAATAGTCTTTATTGAAAGTTCAATAACATGTTCATTGCTCATTAATGTATGATCTAATTAAAGTACAGATTTTTCGACTGTTAGTAATAATTCCTCTTAAATATACTCTTTACATTGTAAATACAAATACTGTCATAAAAATTTCATACTATCTCCTCTTTCTCAAAACCAGTAGGATTTATACTTTTTTTCCCCCCACTACAACCTCAGGCATCTTTTTATTAAAAAGTACACCATGCATATAATTTTACTGCTTTACTTAAATGTGACTATTATTATCCTTTATTTGTAATGCACCAACGTATTCTGTAGTGTTATACAGAGGTTAAAGGTATACAGAAGTTTCCAGAGTTTCAAATGTTTCCTAAAAAACAGCCACTGATTAGTAGAAAAATATGGATTATATTGAAAAGTTGAATGTACTTACATATTTATGTGTTGGACATTGCTATTTGGATTTGCACACCCCTAGGAATCTTACATAACAGTGTACCCGGCCTCAGAGCAGCCAAGTACAGTTTGTGACCTCCAAAGGAAATGCTGTCAGTCACATGGTTGGTGGGGTCGCAGCTAACATTTTCCACAAGGATGCAGAGACATAGAAAAATAAACACCAGCAGCAGTGATGCTGAGAACAGACAACCTGCAGGTGTAGTCTGATGTGAATGTGCTGCACAGATTGGCACATGTTCCAAAGTACTATGTGTTTTCATATAGGAGTCTGATTACATATTCCAGGATGATTTGCAGCACAGACAGCAACTACAGATTGTGATTCAAATGTTTCAGCCTCTGCTTCCTCCTGATTGGCCATAAAACATTTTTAAAAATTAATGCTGATTTAGCCTAGGTTTGGAGAGGGTGTAAATCCTAATTTTCAACTGTCAGAAATTATAAGACATTTTGCTAACTTCAAGGGAAGTGTTTAACTGTTTGTTTTTTCATGCAAAAAATGTTTTCATACACTACTGATTCTCACCTATCAGATGCACTCATAATCCAGCAAACTTAGGTATGCTTTTAAGTACATATAAAAAGCAAAAAAAACACATTGCAAAAGAATGGAGGCTCCTCTTTGAGAACGTAAAGTGAAACTTTCACTGTGCTTGTGTATAAAAGGCAGAAAGCAAAGGGTTGTAATTTTGTAAAAACCTTAATGAAGCAAATCTAGGGGTATTAGATATTGAACGAGATTTGGGAGTACTTGTGGACAATCACCTACGTAACAGTGGTCAAAGCCAAGCAGCATCTGCAAAGGCAAGTAAAATATTAGCATGTATTAAGAAGGGTATAGAAGCCAGGGAAGCAAATATAATTCTGCCACTATACAAATCTCTAGTACGCCCTCATTTGGAATATGGAGTACAATTTTGGGCACCACTTCATAAAAAAGGACATTTTAGAGCTGGAAAAGGTACAGAGAAGGGTAACAAAACTAATAAGGGGAATAGAGGGGCTAAGTTATGAAGGAAGACTAACCAAATTAAACTTATTTTCTCTAGAAAAAAGGCGCCTAAGGGGATATGATTACCTTATATAAATATATCCAGGGTCAATACAAGGCTTTGTCAAGTGAACTTTTTGTGCCAAGAGGTTTTCAATTGACAAGGGGACATCCCTTGAGATTAGAAGTAAAAAGATTCCACCTTAAAGAAAGAAAAGGGTTCTTCACAGTAAGGGGGTTAATCTGTGGAATTCTATACCAAAGGAGGTGGTGACAGTGGATTTGATAGATAACTTTAAAAAGGGATTGGATATATTTTTAAATAAAAAGGGCATTAAGGGCTATCCTTGATAATTAGAGAGAGAGTATTGATCCAGGGAGGAATACGATCGCCAGTATCTGGGGTCAGGAAGGAATTTTATATTTTTCCCCCTTTTGAGACAATTGGCAAAGCTTCACTTGCTTTTTTTCTGTTTGCCTTCCTCTGGATTAATTAACAATGAATCTGCATATTGCAAATCAGAGGAGATCTAAAAAGGTTGAACTTGATGGGCTAAAAGTATTTTTTCAACCTCAATTACTATGTAACTATGTAAGACTGAAAACTCACAAACTTACAATTTAATGGAAAACTTACAATCTAGGGGTCTCTGTGGTTTATTTTAGTAGCTACTGTGTTCTATATGATACTTTAAAATAATTTCTATGAATGGAAACATACTAACGTTTATATGGTTATGATGTGTATTAAAAGCCCCTTCAGGGTATGTCAGTGTTTTAACCAGCTGTAGTGAGAGACCTGCTTGCAAATCGGACCATAAATTGACCACATGGTGAATGTTAAAGGCAGCATGAGCGAGTAAAAGCCTGGTGCGGGACGATCCCCATATAGCTTTACAGCCTTATTAAATTGCAATTCGGCCAATTGAATAGGGCTCTATATAAGCACATAGAGTATTTTTTTACAGAAGTTTTTATTTAATGAACTTCTATCCAAAAGCAAGGTCTTCACTAACTAAAAACTTCTGTAAAAAAATATGCTCTGTGCTTATATAGAGCCTTTTAGAATCTCAATTTAATAAGGCTGTTAGATTGTAAGTTTGTGAGATTTCAATCTTATAAGGTGCTTTGGGGAAAGCACCATGCACGCTAGATTTTAAGCTAAAAGACAGGGCCCTCCATGCTTTGCAATGTGTAATTATTGTTTTGACTTGAAGCCAACATTGGAATATGTTGACGCATTACAAATAAACAATAATAATAATAATAATAGCTTACAAAGTGGCCCATATGCTGCATGGATGGTGATTTGATAGCATGCCGATAAAGGGCCTCATTCAATTGCGATTTGGTCAATTGAATAGGGCTCTATATAAGCACATAGCATATTTTTTTTACAAACGTTTTTAGTTAGTGAAGACCTTGCTTTTGGATAGTAGTTCACTAACTAAAAACTTCTGTAAAAAAAATATGCTATGTGCTTATAAAGAGCCCTATTCAATTGACCAAATCACAATTGAATGAGCCCCAAAGGCAGCATAAGCACTAGTGGGTAACAGCTTGTAGTAGGGGATTCTATAGTGTCCAGAAGACTTGTAGCAAGTAGAATAGGGCCCTTGTCAGTATCTATTTGTAAAAACTCATTATCTTTTGCAACATTTTAATAATCACAATCTTTCTTGGTTCATTGTGTCAACAGATATTCAATCAGATCAAATGTATGATATACCGTGCAAATATTTTTTATATTAGCAACATAACAATAGTTGCAATTTGATTCTTTGAAACTGTACCAATGGATAGTCAGTTAGAAAAGACCTCTTGATAAAGTGAGATATATATATATTATGTTTATGCATAGAATTTCTGACCAAGGAGAAAGGAACGAAAAACTATTTGGGGTTTTAGCTAACAACTATTTTCAATGTCCTTTTGAACTTGCAATAGTCTGCAGCTTCCATGGGCACTATTGCTGTTTATTTTTAACCATTCTCCATTATAGGCATACATTATCCATTTAGTGTAATGCACTTGGGGATCACCTAGAGCTAAACAAATTTACCAAACTAACAGTGTTAACAGCTGTGTAAGTCATGCACATAAAACATTTTTGGGGAAAATCAGCATTTCTGAATACAGAATCCCTTTTGTTTGTTGCATCACATCCTGAAAGCTAGATGAAGTGGGTGTATGTTTGTAGATATCAGTGGAGTGATCGTAGAAGGAGTGTGGAGGGAGTGGAGGGATAACTGGATAATGTTCAAATTTAAACCACACACCCAGAAACAGGATATTGCATTAAAGGATGCAACCATAGCTCTCCAGAAATGTTAACACCCCTCTCACACATAAACTTCCATCAATGTATCATGGATCTCTCCAAAGACCTGAGGAGGCATTAACATTTTTTTTTCTAGCTAAAAACTATCTGGATGGCCTTTTTACTTAAAGGGACAGGGGAGGTTACTGGATTTTACTTGGTATGTATTTACTTTGTTATTAGGAATCATGTCACAGAAAACATGCTGTTGAGACGTGGTCCCTGATAGGCTAGAATACTACACTATATGTACAGCCCTGCAGAATCTGAGTCTGCATACACTGCAGTGGACAGACCCATGCAAGGACTTTTTACAAACACGTAAGTAAGAGACTTTCCACTTTACTTGAATTATACTTTTGAATTGTGCAGTGGTCCCTAAAGGACCACTGTAGTGCATTTACAAGAAAGGCTTGTATGTTTGTTTGCCTTAAAAATATTATCAGCCTTATTAAATTGTGATTCTGTAAATTTAAAAGGGCTCTATTTAAGCACATAGCATATATTTTTTACACAAGTTTTTAGTTAGTGAACTTCTATCCAAAAGCAAGGTCTTCACTAACTAAAAACTTCTGTAAATAAAATATGCGGTGTGCTTAAATAGAGCCCTTTTAAATTTACTGAATCGTAATTTAATAAGGCTGTATGTCTGACCAGTCTAGGTTCTGCTTCAGACTGAGGCTGCTCAGTGAGGGAGCGGGGCTATGATGGATCATGCACTGTCACAGTGCAGTTACATGCATGTTACAGTAGGGCTGTTACCACTATATAAGAAGTGGGGGTGGAGCCAGGGACATCAGCCCAACCTACTTCATGATAGTCCAGCACACAGGCAGAGCTGACCACAACCCATATAGACACAGGTAGAAGGAGAAAGCCAGGTCTGCTTGAGGAGAAAACTGACAGCTTAAATGCTAAGAAAAAATGCTAATGTTTATTTATTGCATACTGTTTTTAATAGTCTATGCCCAGAAACAAATAACCACTACTTGTAATCACAAACCTATTATTTATTATTATCATCTATTTGTAACATATACCGTAGAACTATACATGGGTTACGATCAAGATAAAAACAGTAGCAGTATTAAAACTTTGGAAAGAATGGAAGGCCCTGTCTTTGAATTTAGAACCCAGTGTCCATAGTGCTTTCCTCAAAGCATCATGCAACATTGAAAACTCACAGACTTACAATCTTTTGGACATATAACCATTACTTACAATTACACTATAGTGATCCTTTAAGAACCACAAAGGAGACAGATTTAAAGACTTTACCCACCCTTTGTCACGTTTCCTTCTTAGTGAGAAAGCCATGCTGCCCCTGTTCACCAAGCACAAATAACCTAGGAAAAGACCTATTATTGAAACTGCATTGAATTCTCACTTTAAACTGCATACTGAGACAGATCTGTGGATAGATTGGAGCATGTTAAAAAAATGTATTTTGATTTAGTGCACTGCTTCTTTTTTTTGATAGTCCATTAGAGAAATCAGCACTGTAAATGCCATTTAAAGGGACATATTTAACTGAATATCATTAATATTTTTGTGTGGAAGTGTTACATAATTATTTTAAGTTAAATTAAATGAAAGATCATCAGTCTTTTCAATTACCTATGAGATGATTAATTAACTTTCACTGTGGGTTGATAATAATAAAAAGTTTGGTAAATCAGAATGGTCACATACACGTTTAAACCCAGTGGTATCATAAGTTCCATTATTTTAAATATTTCCACTCAAAATGTTTAATAACTAATTGCAATTATATTTATATGTATACTTTTCATTTCTGAAATAAACTGTGTGATTTTTTGCTATGTCCCATTCTTCGATTAACTATATATTTTGTTGTGAACAGTAATTTTCTAGCTTTCACCTGCTTTTCATTAAAGTGTTGCTGGCACATTTACTAGTTGAGTGGGAAATTGACAAACTGTGAGTAATTGTCTAGAAGATTTTTGCCAAGGGAGTGTGTCAGTAACTTTCTATTGCATCATTTTACAGAACTGTTCCCAGCCCACTATCTGGAGAGCTGTAATATTTCTACACAACAATAAAAATTACTGGGACAACTATCACAGCCAACACTTCCCTGTTGAACACAGCACCAAACTTGGCACATTCATCTCTTAAGGCTTAACATGAGCATTGTAATATATACATTATCCGGCACCTACAAGGATTGGTAGATGCCAGATAAATGTAGTTTCTGTTTGCTTGAGAGACACTATTAAAAGAGGCCTATATTAGCTGCACATAGGATGCTCTGCTAAGTATATTTGTCAGTGAGGGCTGTTCTAGCAGCAGCAGCTTTCACTCCTCACTTACACACAGGTATGTTGGGCTGAAGTGTGCCAAGCTGAACCCGCGTAATGTAACACCAACACTGCACTGGCTCAGTCACATATGCCTGTCTGCTTCCATGTAACATTGAATTGCAGAGACGTACAGTGGATACAAACTAGGTGCCTGTGAGCATTTTGTGGCATGACAACCTGGCTCCTGGCATTTGTTTAGCCTGTAAAATTTAATTTTTATTTAAAGTACAGTATTCAAATTTTTTCTGGTTGCCTGAGAGTTCTAATTGCTTGAGTTCCAGTTAACTGAGAGTCTACTGTATTCACAACGGTGATATGTGCTTAATATACTTTAAGGAATTTCTTTATTCAGGGCTCCATTACCAATCTGTGAGGGCTAGAAACAGGTCAGACTTTAAGAACGTTCCTGCGAGCACAGGAATGTTAATCAAAGAGCCACAGACTGACACCCTTCTACTCAAACAAGATATTCTGAAAATGTGTCACACTACAGCTCCTTAAGGTCTGCAATTGGACCACCCTAATCTACGTGAAAATAGTAAAGAACAGATTGGCATGTATACATGTTCAGCGCAAGCTCTCAGAGGAGCTACCCAACCAACACTTCAACCTAGGCTGAGAAATACAGGCAAAACTTGCATGTCAAACTGGAGGTGTGGGGGCAGTCAGGGAACACTTATACCCATAGAACCCTGAATCTTGGGATCTGCTAGTATTTTCTATCAATCAATGAGCCAGCATCATTCTATGTTGTGTAAATAGGGATCAATAGGTTCTGAAGAAGGCAAAATGGAGGGTGATCATAGAAATTATATCTCCCTTTGGGTCTGTTTTTTATGTAGAATGTCTAGCATGTGCATAGTATGTAGACCAATCCCCAAACACCAGAAACTTCAACTGCTCACATTCGAGTAAAGTATACACATATGTTCCCTAATTGTCCCAAATTCTCTTCTCAGAGATGAAGAACCACCTTGAAGCAAGGTGGAAAACAGACCCCCCGGGTACAGCAAACCATGATTCTAACAATCATGCTCACATCTAAACCCTAGGATGTGATTCTTAGTATTGGTATGGCTTCATAAAGTAGTAACTTTACTGGAAGAGAGTAGTAAGTCAGAGTTAAAAGATCTACTCTGTACACCTTTGAGCCTTTTCACCCAAAACCCTCATGATGATGAAAGCCCTCAAGCCCTGCGCAAGCCTCAGTCAGTTCAGTTTATCTCTGTAAATTCAGAGCACCTCTTTCTTGTTCTCCAAAACACTTCCCCTCACTAATTATACCTCTATTACTAATTATTAAACTTTTACTTCCTTCCCATTGTGATCTTACCATTTTTACAATAGGATAATAACAAAGTTAAAACACATTGTGTTGCCTCTTGGGGGCTCACAGGATGCATGTGCTCCCCTTTAAGTGAAACAGGTTGTCTGTCAATGTATTTTCCAACATCTGTGGAGTCTTATTCAGTCTTGTTTGCCACCAAAGAGACAGTAACTGGGGATACCTACAAGACTTATAAGACCAGATTATTACAATACCACATAGTCACATATAACTTGAAATTCTCTATCAGTGCTTTATAATTTGTTGCTTTTTCTTTTTCTAAGTCCCAACATACCAAGAGTATCCCGAGAGTCACAGAGCATGTCTCAAAAATTATCTTAGAGCAGTGATGCATAACCTAATTCATGTGGAGGGTTCATATGTGGCCCCTGAGCCTTTAAGAAGTCATATCAGTGCCTTAAACCTTTTTATTTTACCCAAATGAAAATGGTAACATTGCTGAAGGAAAGGAATGAATTGATAATAGAGATTCAGATAAAAAGGTGAAGTAACTAGGAGTACAAGAGAGTATTATTTGCTAGATTTCGAGAAATATATTGGACTGTATAATGTAGAGCATGCTCTCTCGCTCCAGAGCACAACCTGGGACCACACATGGCCCTTGGGCTGCCTGTTGGCTAACTCTGTCTTAGAGCCTCTGAGATAGAGTTTCTATGACAGGAGCACATGGATTATATAGTGATCATTACTTAGTGACCAGTAATGCAGACACAATACCACTCTTATGTGCAAGGTAGACTCATTCTTCATTGAAAACTCTTTATTTTATTTACATTTTGTATATAATTTCTAGATTGTTCAGACCTTTTTTAAACATAATACCAACTTGAAAATTACATATTATATCTTCAATTATATGTACTTCTTAAATAATATAGGTGGTATTTTAAAGATCCACTTACATATTTTTGCATGTAAAATAAAAAATAATAATAGAGAGTTCAATTTACTACCTTTTATGTGCTTGAGTGGAAGTGGCTATTTTAGTTTTCATTGATCTACTTCTTGAGATGGGAAAATATTTTAAATGCACAGAATGCTTTATCTGTACAATTGGACATGTGGCAGATAAAACTTCCAGCTATTTCATTAGGACTAATAAACACTGGTGGTCCAGTGGTTAGGATTTGGTGCTTTCACCACTGCAACCTGGGTTCAATTCTGGCCAGGAAACCAAGAGGTCACACCACTCTGAAGCAGGGTTGGGCCTAGTCAGTTCTTGGATGGGAGACCACCTAGGAATACTGATCATTTAATTATATATTTGTACAAAACAGCTGAGCACTATATGTATACAACTGTGTCTGTGCAACAAAATAAATACATTTGATTGCATAGTATGTGGTAGTCCGCAGTTAGCGGTTATGAGAAGGGGTCTTGGGGAGTGGCACTGAGTGAGTTAGTACCGGGAGAGGGCCCCTCCATTCTCTAGTTCCGCCACTAAACTCACAACAGAAAAGGAGCATTTGCCTCTTCCTGCTATCCCTAAAATCTGAATGTATGAGATGACATGTTTTGATGAAGACTCCTCCCTTGTAATGTGATATAGCTTTGTTTTTATGATGTGACCTAATGATTAATGTAAGGAGAATGCATATGCGTTCCAGCGCTCCTGGGTGTATTGCAAGTAGGTCACCACCACGCCCAGTTAACTCATAGAAAGATTTAATCCTCTTTTACTAATCACTCAGCTGTTTTATTATTCATGTTCTAACATAGGCAAAAAAAAACTCTTGTGACTAATAAGAGTTCTGCTTTAGCAAAAAAATAAATAGAAATATAAAAACTACTTTGAACTAAACTGACCAACTGAAGCAGTTTTCCTGCCAATGTCAGACATCTGTGCTATTAGTCAGCCAGTGCAATCTCTGTTTTTTTTAGTTATGGTTTGGCTGTCGGATATGAGTTAATATGTTCTCTAAACAGAAGTTACACTAACAGGGTTTTATTTCCTGCAGTGCTATGATTAATGTACTGATTAATTTGCAGGTTTCAAACAAACGGAAAATGCAGACACAATTAAAAATCTAATTTCACCCTGCATGTCTGCTACATTTATTATACAGTATTTGCAGATAGAGGTCTGCTGGGTGTAGGAACACAGAAAAGGGCACTAATTTCAAATGCTGAGATGTCCTGCCAAAGTAATTAATCATAATTGTAAAAAAAAAACTACCTGATCCGCATGCTTTAAAGCTGTGGTCATCAAACACCCTCAGGGACCACCAACAGGTCAGGTTTTGTGGATATCCTCTCTAAAGCACAGGTTTCAATAAAAAATGACTGAACCATTGATTAGCATGCAAGCATTTAGGCAGAGAAATCCATAAATCCTGCCCTGTAGCTGGTTCGTGAAACACTGCTTTAACAGACCAGTGTGGTGAAACTTTTTATCTGGTTCTTTGAATCCTACTCGTTTTTATATGCCTCTATTCTTCACTTCAGGCTTCCATTTTCCTTACTGGGCAGCTTCTTGAAGCTTCTGTGCAAAGAGGGTGTGTCCTTGTAAACTAATACATTCACCATTAGACTTTAATGAAAGCACTGGCAGTTTTAGCTGTCACATTTCCATTGTTCAGATAGAAGCTTCCAGGGCATTCAGCTTCTCCTTCAATCTCAGGAAGATAATTAGTGCAAACCAAAATGGCAGCTTGCACTGTAGAATATATAAATACAGTACTAGGTTGTTAATGTTTGCAATAGTTAATAATATGTGATGTTATATAGTATTGTATAAGTGTGTTGTTGATATGTTTCCACGTGTTTAGGTTCTGTATGTTGCATGTTCAGTTGTGGCCAGTTCATGAAAAGTTAGAAAGTAGTAATGTCATCTGAAAGACTGATACATAAAAAAGGAGTATCTGTCATTTGAGAGAGTAATATAGAGAAATGTTTATTATTTTGCAAAGCCTGCTGTGTTCCTGCTAGATCCCACTCTAAAGGGATCTATATATGTTCCTGGTCCTGTGTTCCTGCTAGATCCCACTCTGAAGGGATCTATATATGTTCCTGGTCCTGTGTTCCTGCTAGATCCCACTCTGAAGGGATCTACATATGTTCCTGGTCTTGTGTTCCTGCTAGATCCCACTCTGAAGGGATCTACATATGTTCCAAGTCCTGTGTTCCTGCTAGATCCCACTCTGAAGGGATGTACATATGTTCCTGGTCCTGTGATCCCAAGTCCCTGATTCGTGGCCTGGAGAAGCCAGCTGAGTGCTGAGATACCCAAATTATCACTATCCAGGGGTGTTCCTGTAAGCAGTAGGCCGGAGGCTTTTGGAGTGTACCTGGTCCCCCTCACCCCTGGGTCGTGACATCCCCCTTTTGAACCTTGTTGCAGTGAATGGGTTTGTGTACTTCAATGAAGCTGTGAGCTATACCATGTCACCCAAGATGGTCATAGCAAAGAGGTCAGACACATTGTAGTCCACTAGAAAAAGAACCAGCAACCCATTCCAGTATTTTTTTTTTTTTTTTTTAATTGATTTTTATTAGACAGGTCAGACATATAACATAGTACACCAAAAACATTAGAAGTGATAAATAGGAATTAACAATAAACGTATTTCACATATTTGGTTTCCAGTGTGTCCTCTGCCTGTCCAAAACTCCTCTCCCTTTTCCGTTTTTCTGGTATTATAATAGCTGATATTAGCTTTTAAATAACTTAAGGCTAACGAGAAAACTATATTTAATGAAGTCCCATAACTATGGGAAAAATATGATGAACTTGGATTCCTGACCAACTGTTGTTTTGAGCTTGGTTGGTAGCATCTAATAGAAAGATTATTCTGTGTTTAGGTTACTGTGTGGGCTAATGATGTTGGGTAAATTAAGACCACTACTACTATGGATCCCCTAATAGCTCCTTTGTCGGGAGAAGTGTCACTCACCCTATTCATCTGCCGCGTCTTGTCTCCCAGGCGGCCCAGCAGGAGGCCCAGCGCTTGTAGTTATGGTCAACCTCTGCGGACAAAACGCTCATGGATCGAACAAACTCAATTTTGTTTAAGACTACTTCAAATGTTGGGGTGGGTGATTTCCAATGGGCGGCTACTACTATCCTAACTGCTAGGAAAATTTGGTTAGTTAGGAATTGTTCTGAGTTGGACATCCCTTCTACCGGTAATCCTAGGATGGCCTCTTCTGGTCTCATGGGATAGCATTGACCCCATAGTTTCTCCAGGGTTTTGTAGGTGTCCACCCATGTGTGTCTAATCATAGGGCATTCCCATAATTTATGGATTAGAGTCCCTTTTTTGTTGCAGCCCCTTTCGCATATGTCACTAATTGTCTGGTTCCCTATGTGCATTCTTACTGGGGTTAGGTACCACCTCATAATAACTTTATAGGAGTTTTCTTTCATAATTACGTTAAGTGATGTGTTTTTGGCTTGTTTCCGAATACTATTCCATTGGTCTCTGTCTAAATTTATGTTGAGGTCAGCTTCCCATGCTGTTTCATAGTGTAATTTAGGGGGAGTGACTAAATCGCTTAAATGGTTATATATTGTGGAGATGTTTCCTTTCCCTCCCGGGAATTTAATGCAACATTTTTCGAATAAGGATATATTTTGTCCTCCTTTATTCTTAGTGATGTGATTTAATCTTTGGTTTATAGCGATTAGGTTAAGCCATTCCCCCGGAGGAAGGGGTTTGTCTTCTAGGAATGCGGTGGTGGACCATTTTTGATTAACAACCGGTAAATCTGCCGCAATTGAGCAATTATTATCAATCCACCATCTGTATTGAGCATTAGAGTTTATTTTGGGGTTAGTTGAAAGTGGCCATAGAGGGCTGAGCCCTGACTCCTGGCCCAGCAGTCTGTTCCTCTTATTTATATCTTTCCATAGGGAAATTAAATGCCTCACACTTGATGGAATTGATTGGGGTAACTTGAAGCCCTGCTGGGTTGAGAGCCATAGTAACTGACGCATGATTAAATCATTGGACCCTAGTATGTGTTTTTCTAATTGAACCCATACCGGGGGGGGGGGGGGGGGGTCCCTGACATACCACTTAACTAGTTGTGCTAATCTAGCAGCTTTAAAGTACCTGGAAATGTCTGGAAATCTGAGCCCACCATCCTTCTTAGTCGCAGTAGTTGTTTCTCTGTTTATTCTAGGTTTTTTATTGTTCCACAGAAAACTCATTAGTAATTTCTGTATTTTTTTCAAGTCTATCGCTAAAATCGAGATAGGTAAGGTCCGAAAAAGGTAGAGCAGTTTGGGGAGTACGTTCATTTTGACAGCATGTAGCTTTCCTAACCACGAAATCTTTAGTTCTGACCACCTGTGCAGGTCCCTAGTTAATTGTTTAAAGAGGGTTGGGTAGTTTGCTTCATATAGGGTCTTAGTTGATTTTGTAATTTGTACGCCTAGGTAGTTGATAGAATTCGGGGCCCATTTTATTGGGAAGTTATTGGCTAGTAGTTTTTCCGTGGTGGGAGGAAGTGATATATTAAGGGCTATGCTTTTACTTGTGTTAATTTTGAATCCTGACAATGGGCCAAATTGAGACAAAAGTTTGAATAGATTAGGTAGACTAACCAGGGGGTTTGATATTGTTAGTAGGATATCATCGGCAAAAAGGCTAATTTTATGATCTGTCGGGCCGACCCGTATACCCGATATGTCAGTGTGCTGACGAATGGCAATTGCTAGGGGCTCTATACTGAGGGCGAACAGCAATGGTGATAGAGGGCACCCCTGTCTTGTCCCCCTTGTGATGTTGAATTTTAGTGAATTGTGTCCTTGGTATGTAACTTGTGCGGTTGGTTCCGAGTATAATGTCGCGATGCTTCGCAGAAAACCTTCCGGAATTCCGAATTTGTTCAGTGTGGCGTTCATAAATGTCCAATCTAACCTATCAAATGCCTTCTCGGCATCAAGCGCCAACAACATAGCGCGGCCTTCATTACTTTTGGTTATGTCAATAAGGTCAACAATTTTTCTGGTATTGGCGCTTCTCTCCCCTTAATGAACCCTACTTGGTCTGGATGTACCACTTCAGGTAACAGATTCGCTAGTCTTGACGCTAAGATTTTGGTGTATATTTTTAAATCTGTGTTGATCAGAGATATTGGTCTATAGCTAGCACATTGGGATGGGTCTTTCCCCGGTTTAGGAATCAGTATTATTTTAGCTTCTAAGAATTCCGGTTTAATTTTTTCACCAGCTAAGAAGCTGTTAAATAGCTTATGTAAGGTGGGGCTAAGTAGATCGCTCATATGTTTGTAGTAGAGGTTGGAATAGCAATCTGGCCCTGGGGCCCCGTGTGCCTTTGTGGATTTGATCGCATCCTGTATTTCTTCGACCGAGATGGGCTCTAAGAGTGATTTAGCTTTGATAGAGTCTAATTGGGGTATATTTAAGTTATTTAGTGTATTTTCAATTTCTAGTTTGTGGGTTGGGGTGCCTGATTCGGGTGTTTTGCTGTAAAGGTCCGCATAAAATTGTCTGAATTCGTTTACTATTTGATCTGGTTTAAAAACTGTCTGCCTATTTTTGGTGATTATTTTGGCTATGAATGAGTTTGCTCTTTTTTCTTTTAGTCTCGTGGCCAGCATTCTATCGGGCTTGTTTGCGTATCTGAAGAATTTAGCTTCAGTTCGCTGTAGGATATTGACCATTTTCCCTCTTAAAATAGTGTTTAGTTCTTGTTTGTAACTTAGTATCTTCTCATGGGTATGTCGTGATTTATCTTTAACAAATAGTTTCTGTGCTTCAGCAATTTTCTGGTTTAGAAGTAAGATTTGTGCTTGGTCTTTTTTCTTTTTGATTGAACTAATTTGTATACAGACTCCCCTGATCACTGCCTTGTGAGCTGCCCAAATTCCATCTATGTCTATCTCCCCTACTGTATTGAGGTCAAGATAATCTACGATTGCAGTTCTGACCTTATCTCGTGTGATAGGGTCGTTCAGTATACTGGGATTTAATGACCACCTTGGGTTATTTCCTTTCGGTAGGAGATTATTCATGGAGATTTTGACTAGATCGTGGTCCGACCATGCTATGGGGCAGATAGAGGCCTCAGTTAGGTTCCCTGTAACGTTCTGTGGGATCAGGATATAGTCTATTCTGGAGAGCGAACCATGTCTGGCGGAAAAAAATGTGTATTCCCTTTCTGTGGGGTTCATGTTTCTCCAGGTATCAATCATGCTGTTTGATTTTAGGAGTTTTTTGAGAGCTTTGGTCGCTGTGGGGATTTTTTGTGAACCTAAATCGTTTGACTTGTCTTTGAGCGGGTCTAAGACCGCGTTCATGTCTCCTCCTATTATCTTAAGTCCGTCTTCCCAGCTATCTGTGAGTTTCTGTATTTTTTGAAAGAATGGCGTTTGATCTGTGTTCGGGGCGTAAATGTTCAAGAATGAAACCTTACGTTCGTGTATGGTCCCATGTACTGCTAAAAACCTGCCATCTTTATCTGTTTGAATTTTACTTAACTGAAAGTTGAGTCTTCTGTGGAACAAAATCGTGACTCCCTTTTGTTTGGTATCTGCGGTCGAATGGAATGCCTGAGTAAAGACTCCCCCCCAATATTTTGGTAGTGCTTGTTTTCTAAAGTGAGTTTCCTGAATCATTACGATATCAAGATTTAGTTTTTGGTAATTTCTCAAGGCTACCCCCCTCTTGATTGGTTCGTTCAGACCATGAGCGTTGTGTGACGCAATGACAATGTCCATATTTCTTATTGAGGTGTATGACCCTTTGGTGTGTCTAAATGGCTATCTCACCTTTCTGGAAGCCTGTTACCGTTATCCTGTGCCTCCTGCTGGTTTCCGCCCGAAGACTGCTCAGCAGCTGGCTGTGTGGGAGAGTATCTGTACTCAAAGGAAAAAAGACAACAGAGTATGAGCCAAATTGCTTATACTTAAACTTTCGGAATTATAAAAACCTGGCTCAGTAATTAAGCAAGTTCCTACTTTTCCTCTAGTGGGGAACCCTAAGGTAATCCTGGGTAAGAAGTCTAAGTACTTGAGTCTGTTTGTGTGTCTTACTGTTGGTCAGGAAGGCTCTTAGTATGTTTGAACTTAATTGTGTTCCTTACTTAAATAAAGTGTGGTAATTTAAACTACTATGAGGAGAGCGTTTGCTGTCCTCTTCGTATTTTACTGGTGGGCCAGTTAGTGTCTCTAAACTGACACTGAATTGGTCCGCCTAAACTTTCCCTACTGTAGGGGTTTTTGGAAGTCTACGTGTTAGCGCCCGTAGGGACGCCTTCTAGGTGTGTGTTGCTTTTGCCTTTACGGCCTGGGTTAACTGTCTATAGTGTGTATTAGAACTTTCACTGGTGTGGGTGCTACCTTATTGGATCTACTCGTTTTCAGATTCAACTAGCTTTGGTTGTCAGAGTAGCATGAAAACAAGGAGAGAGAGAGAAGAAGAGAGAGGAAGATGAAGCAAAAAAAGACAAAAAAAACAGAGAAACAAAATAAGTGACAACTCATTGTAGTAAGTCTTTTTCTCCGTTCATGGGAGGACTCCTTCCTCTCGGGTTTTCTGTTGGTTGTAACTGCTCTCCGACAGTGACCTTGATGTTCCATTCCGCCAGCAAGTTAATGCCTTCCTCCAGTGTTCTGATGGTGAAGAATTTTCCCTCTTTGGATATATTGAGGCGAAAAGGGAAACCCCATGTATACCTCCATCCTTGAGCCAGGATACAGTCCAGAACCGGTTTCAGTTGTCTCCTTTTGGCAAGGGTAGTCGGGGCTAGATCAGAAAAAAGCAGCGGTGTGTGCCCCTCGATGGGAGGGATGCCTTTTCTTGCGGCCTTCATGAACAGTTCTTTGGTGGAGTAGTAGTGGAATCTGGCAGTGATGTCTCTTGGGCGCTCCTGTGGAGATGAACGGAATCCTAGGGCTCTGTGAAACCGATCCATTCTCAAGTTTTCTGGATGTATGTTTGGGAGGAGAAATTCACATAGATCGTTTAGGTATGCGTGTAGGTCCTTGACAGACTCCGGCACATTCCTTAGCCTTATGTTCTGTCGTCTAGATCTGTTTTCTAGATCTTCCTGTTGCAACTGTTGTCTAGATTGTTCCTCCTTCAAAGCCAAGATCTCCTCTGTTAGCTTGTTGTTATGTTGCATTATTTCCGAAATTTTAGTTTCCAGTTTTGTTGTTTTATCGTCCACCTTTTTAATTTCTGTGGTTAGTTCTGTTGTCACCTTCCGGATGTCTGATTTGACCTCCTCTCTGAAGTTGGATATTAGGTCTTTAAGGTCCTGGATGTCACTTTTAGTGCTAGGCGCTGACATTTCAGAGCTTGTTGCTGCGTGGACTGCGGCTGTGGGTGTTTTATTGGTGGGAGAACTTGCTGAAGATTTGGGTAGGCAGTAAGATTGGATCCCTTTATTGTTCTTTCTCGTGGCAACACCTGCCATCTCAGTGAGAGTATTGTAGATCAAGTTGTTGCCAGAGACCTGGTTTCACTTGGTTTGTCCCAGAGCAATTGTTAGCGTCCCTATATTGCTGGGCTTTTTGCTAGTTACATCTTTTTGCATTTATTAAAAGTTCTTGAACCGAAGTGGTCATAGCTTAAATGCTTATAGTTGAAAATTGAGCTTTGGTTGTCTCTTTTTACTTGCTTGGTGCTTTTGAACTTTGTCCACTAGGTGGTAGTAGAGTTCCACTAGTACAGTCTGTTACACAAGCAGGGATTCGGCCTGGAAACTAGCCTTGAAAAACAAATGGTTTTGTAATCCTGTTTGGTTGGTAAGTGAGCCCTGTGCAGTGTACTTTTAATGTTCTGAGTCTAAGTAGACAGGTTGGGCTGGGTTGCTTGGACCCAGGGTATGGGGAGAGCTTTGATGGGGATATGTGGGTAAGGGGCCCCGGATTGCTTAATTTTTCTGGGGCTAATTTGCTTCTGATGCCCCCCTGGGTACCCCTTCCTTGGATCAGGGCTATCTTCTCCCCCCACAGCTCTATAGCCTCTCCCCTGTACCTGCTTATATATGTCCTCAGCAGTGCAGCTCCACACTCTCTCCCTCCAGGCTTCTAAGGGGAAAAGTTCAGCTGGGTAGGGATTCCATGCAGGGGACTCTTCCGATTTTATTGTTTTTTTTAAGGTAATTTTGGGATCAATTTGTTCCCCTAGGTCTTCTGAGTTTAGTGATATTGTTTGTTGGTCACTCAGGGCATCTATAGGGGTCGATTGTCCCAGATTAACCCAGGCCTTAGCTGGAGCTCTTGCAGGACATGTCTTTCCTCTCCAGCAGCTTAGCCACACCCCCCCCCCATTCCAGTATTTTTGATTAAAAAACCTCATGGATAAGCACAACCAGAAACATAGACAGATGTGCCTGGCCTGCTGCGTCCATATGGTCACGAAGTCCGACACAATTGAAGGACTGAACAACAACAACACGTTTGTATAAGAACAGTTAGATATTTACATTGGGACAATTCCTGTAATATCTTAGTATAAAATAAAATAGCTAACAGCGTTATCTACTGTGAATGGGCAGTCTAACTCCAAAACTTGGGCCAGAACCCAAACAAAGCTAAAGCGAGTTTCTGTAATTAATGGTTGGATAACAATACAAATACAGCCAGCTTCTCAGGTTCAGGTTTTGTTGCTAATTTAAAGACCCAGGTTCGAGGACATATTTTACCAGATCATGTAAACATCAAGTATCATGTCAGTTGTATGGCATTTACAAAGTATAGTCCAATGAGGAGCTTCAACTGAAAAATAATAGGTTTCAAATAGCTTTTCACTGGATTAAAGAGCTGTCAGCTCTCACTTATTGGGATAGGGATTAGGGCTGGTGGGCACAATTCCAACCCTAATATTTTAGTTTATTTATGTTAATAGTTGTCATCCTTTGAGCCAAGGGTGATAGATGGATAATATGTGAGTTATCTTGGCCACTTGGCTATTTTATGTTACTGGGTAGTAGGTAAAGCTTATTTAGAGCTGGGGAGCAGGATGGCCATCCTAGTCCAAATAGGCTAGAAGGGGCAGTCAAGTAGTAAAATTCCTCATCTAAATTTACCAGAGATTGAGAGAAGGGTGGGGCATAGAGTCCCTCCATTTAATAAGAGGATCTCTTGAAGCCCTTTCTTTTTTAAACTCCCACCACACCATGAACCCCTACTTTATGTTATGAATGCCCACTCCTCAGCAAATGGTTCGGCTTGGCAGAGGAGTCTTATATTTCTGGATTTATACATTTTTTTATTCTAAATAACCTGCCTCAGTAAAAGACAATGTTAATATTTAACCCCACACCCACTATCACAGTAGGAAGATGGTTTCTTGGGAGAGCCAAGTATTCTCTTATTTTTAATAATTGTATCCCCTTTCCCTTGCTAATTGCATTAGACGCCAACATGTTTTTAACTGCCTGCCAGCTCCAAAGAAGGTGCTCTTCGTCCAGGGGATCCAAGGATCCTCCCTGTAATTTTTAGAAAGCCTCATGGCATTGTAGTTGATATAGAAAAGGGGAGCGTTAGTAGGTTGAGGCCTACCAGATCATCACAGGACATTGCTAGATTAATTTTAATAACTGCAGGAATACTGTTACATAGTTACATAGTAATTGAGGTTGAAAAAATACTTTTAGTTCATCAAGTTCAACCTTTGTAGATCTCCTCTGGTCGGCAATATGCAGATTAATTGTTAATTGTTAATTGATCCAGAGGAAGGCAAAAAAAAAAAAAAACACAGTGAAACTTTGCCAATTGTCTCAAAAGGGAAAAAATTAAATTCCTTCCTGACCCCAGATACTGGCGATCGGACTCCTCCCTGGATCAATACTCCTCTAATTATCCCAGATAACCCATTTTATTTAAAAATATATCCAATCCATTTTTTAAAGTTATCTATCTAATACACTGTCACTGTCACAACCTACAATGATGATGGAGTATAGAGGATCCTAGTCCTCTTTTCTCCTGTAGGTTTTAGACCTAAGATTTGGATGACTCAGACCAATGGACCTTCCTTGTGGATGCAAGAGCATAAGTCCCAGCTTTTGGTAGTGTGCCTGGGAAGAACCTGGCATGGAGTCAGAAACGATCTCCTCTGCCAGCATATGCCCTTGGGTCAATAATACACCTGCACACAAAGTCTTGATGAAAATTATGAACAACTTCTTTATTTTTACACAAGTATTTAAACACCTCACAAAACAGTACAGGGAGTGGCTACCCCTTTGTCCAACCCTTATCTTCCTCTTGGCCAATGGGGTAATCTTCAGAGTAATTTGATTACCTCTAGCCAATGGACTAGAGGTAAGCTCTGGGAACTTCCAGACCCCTCCCCTGGGCCGCCCACTAGGTGTGGCTAACAGAGTCATTTGCTGTCTGGCTCTCAAGGGAGAAACATCTACCTGTCCTCTGGACTTTGCCCTGACTCTCTGAGTGAGAATACCTGTAGACCCCCTGGGGTTATGGTGCCTCAATGTCTGTATAGACCCCTTTGTTCTGGCCTTGCAATCACTTCAAGTGTTTACTTTAGGTGATAGCTGGAAGGCAGATGGGTGATCAACTCAGGTTACATATGCAGTCAATATGGATGATGCACACAACATGGCTCCAACATTCCAATACAATATATTTACAGATACAACACACAATGTTTCACACACATACAACCAACACATCCCACCAGCTCCCTCACATGACATCCATTACAATGAGCCTAAACATGGAAGGGATGGGGATATGCTAAGGGTAAACTTATAATACTTTATCCCCTAGACCACAAAATAACAATATAACCTTATAACAGTATAACAGGGTGTCTGGGAGCCCCAAACCCCCAGGTATCATCTCTTGTTAACAGTCTGTGACAGACATCTGTCCAAGTCCCAGATGACTGCCAAGTGAGCCATGACAGTCACCACCTCCTTTGGTAGATAATTCCACAGATTAACCACCCTTTACCATGAAGAACCCTTTTCTTTCTTTAAGGTGAAATCTTTTTACTTCTAAACACAAAGGATGTCCCTTTATCAGTTGAAAACCTCTTGGCACAAAAAGCTCACTCGACAAAGCCTTTTATTGATCCTGGATATATTTATATAAGATAATCATATCCCCTCTTAGACGCCTTTTTTTTCATATCCCCTTTTAGCCCCTCCATTCCCCTTATTAGTTTTATTGCCCTTCTCTGTACTTTTGTCAGCTCTAAAATGTCCTTTTTATGAAGTGGTGTGCTAGTGCCCAAAATTGTACTCCATATTCCAAATGATGGCATACTAGGGATTTGTATAATGGCAGAATAATATTTGCTTCCCTTGCTTCTATACCCTTCTTAATACATGCTAATATTTTATTTGCCTTTGCAGCTGCTGCTTGGCTTTGAGCACTGTTACCTAGGTGGTTGTCCACAAGCACTCCTAAATCCCTTTCAATATCTGATACACCTAGATTTGCTCCATTAAGATTATAAATTGCATTGCTATTTTTCCTTCGCAGATGCATAACTTTACATTTATTCGTATTAAATCTCCTCAATTTTATGTAAATCCCTTTGGAGGGAAAGCACATCATTATCTAATTTAATTACCTTGCACAACTTTGTGCCATCAGTGAAAATGGAGACACTACTTTC
This sequence comes from Discoglossus pictus, assembly GCA_027410445.1. NCBI lineage: Eukaryota > Metazoa > Chordata > Amphibia > Anura > Alytidae > Discoglossus > Discoglossus pictus. The sequence continues at coordinate 369,789,908 of CM050165.1, read as the reverse complement.
CAGTCCCACCTCTAAGTCATTAATAAATATGTTAAAAAGAGAGGACCTAATACTGAACCCTGAGGAACCCCACTTATAACATTAGTCCAATTGGAGTATGTTCCATTTACAACAAACATTTGCTTCCTGTCTTTTAGCCAGCTCTCAATACATGAGCAGATATTTACTGCAATTCCTGTATCTCTCCCATGTGGCACTGTATCAAAAGCCTTTGCAAAATCCAAAAAGACATGACCTATCCCTTAAATCTGTGTTGATTCCTACTTATAAACTTGTTTAAATAGACACATTCTTGTATACTATCCCTTATTAACCCTTCCAAAAGCTTTCCCACTACAGAAGTGAGGCTTACAGGTCTATCATTTCCTGGATTTGTTGTTGCTCCCTTCTTAAATATAGGTATCACCTCTGCCTTTCTCTAGTCATCTGGTAGAGACCCTGTGTTGAGTTAATCTTGAAAAAATAGATAATATTACAGAACCCAGTTCCCTCAGTACCCTTGGATGTATTCCATCGGGACCTGGGGCGTTATTAACATTTATTTTTTCCAACCTATTTTGGATTTCTGCCTTAACCAATTATTTGGTGAAGATAGTGTAGATTCATTATGTTGTGGTATCCCAACCACTGGTACCTCCCTTGTATATACCAAAGAAAAGAACCTATTTAGCTCATCTACCTTTTCCTGTCACTAATTGTCAAATGGCATGTGTCTCATTGTAATGTTCCTATAGCTTCCTTCCTCGCCTTCTTCCCATTAATATATTTAAAAAATATTTTAATGTTAGTCTTACTCTCCTTTGCAACTAACTTTTCATTTTCTATTTTAGCCAGTCTAATAGCCATATTGCAAGCATTGTTGATTTCCTTGTACTTATGTAAAGCAGTCTCTGTCCCCAATTGTTTGTATAATTTAAATGCCTGTTTACTCCTCATCTTCATCTTTAAGTAATTGTTAAGCCACATAGGTCGTGATTTACTCCTTCTACTTTTATTTCCACATGGAATATGGTGATAAGTATGTATATTTAGTAAGGATTTAAATGTTGTCCATTTATGTTCAGTATTTTTACCTGCCAGTTCTCTGTCCCAGTCTATACTTTGTATTGCTGCCCTTAGACCGTTAAAAGCTGCCCTTTTAAAATTAAGAGTTTTCGTTGGCCCCTTAAAATTTTGTTTTTGTAATTCAATCTCAAACGAGACTGTGTTGTGATCACTGTTTCCCAAAGGTTGCCCTATTTCAACATTTGATACTATATCAATATTATTTGTGATGACTAAATCCAAGATAGCCTCATTTCTAGTAGGTTTTTGTATAACCTGAGCCAGATAATGATCCGCGAGTGTGCTCAAGAACCTGCATGTTTCAGAAATTGTAAAACCATAGGGACATTTCACCATACTTGATGGGATTGCCCCATAATACAACATATGTGAATTACTACCACCAACCTAGCCTCCACTATTCTCAATATTACTATAAATCCTTCTATAGAGCTAGGCCTACTGGGTATATCAACACCAAATGTAAACAAACATCACAATAAATGGCTACAATTCTTAATGTTAGCTGCCAAAAATCAAGTTGCCAAACAATGGAAGACACGCATATTAGATAACAAAGAAATAATTCAGAAACCAAACTACATAATGATCTACAAAAAAATTACACATGCATTGAATAACACTCTTCCAAAATTCACAAAGATATGGGATTGTTGGATGGACTCCACTCATTCAATTTCAATGAATTAAATTAATGAAATCCCGAATTACATATGTCAAAGTCGCAAGAGAAGAAAAAACCTTAGGCCGCAGAGCTGATTCTCAAACCTGAATCTTCTGGGACAAAATTATAACATCATGGTACATATAGTTTGTTTTATGTAATTTTAAAATATTATAATGTATTATTTAGTTAGAATGTTCTTATATAAATACAATAAATAAAATAACACTTGTTTATCCTAGTTACATTCTAGTTACAAGGTCTAAATACAATATAGAAAGTATAAAATAAAGAAAAGAAAGACCTTAGTAACCAACAATACATTACATGATAAATGGAAAACAGAAAAAGATGTTGAAGGAATCACAATGTTATTTATGCTTTAGACTAGGCCAAATAAATGAATGCTTCACTCAATAGATTGTACTGTTTTGACCTGCAAGTCTTACTTTATTACTTAACTAAAATGTAATTGACATTGGTGATAATAAAAATGATTGATACAAAAAAAAAGCTGAACTGCTGGTCTTATTTATCTACTTTATTTCAGGATAATTAAAATCTCCCATTATTAGAACTTGCCCATGCTTAGCTGCATTTCCAATCTGTAACAATATTTGTATTTCCTCACTTTCAATTATATTTGGGGGTTTATAGCATACTCCTACTAATATTCTTTTGGAATTTGCTGCTCTGCTATTTAACTCTACCCACAAACATTAAATTCAGGCTTAACATACAGACAAATCCCTTCTCCTTTTTTACCATTTCTCCTATCTTTCCCAAATAGGTTATAACCATCCAGATTAACAGTCAAGTCATGATATTCATCGCACCACATTTCAGTAATGCCTATTAAATCCCATTTCTCATTAACTGCTAATAATTCTAACTCTAACATTTTTCCTGGCAAGCTTCTGGCATTAGCAAGTATACACCTTATGTTATGAGTCTTCTGGAGTGCCTGCCACTGTACTTGAATTACTTAACAATACCTCCCTATTGACTATACTAACCCTCCACCCATCTCCTCCCCCTTGACTAGTTTATTAGTTTCTTACCCCCTCTACACTTTCTACACCATTACTTATATCTAGTTCTTCCACACCTACTGGTTTAAAAACACCCCCAGCCATTCTACCATCCTATCCCCTAGCACAAAAGCTCCCTCATCATTAAGGTGCAATCCATCCTTGCTATAGAGATTGTACCCAGTGCTCTAAAAACTCAAACCCCTCCTTAATGCATCACTTTTTTAGCCACGCGTTAACCTCCCTAAGCACTATCTGTCTCCCTGGGCTAGCACGTGGCACTGGTAGTATCTCAGAAAATACTACATTGGAGGTCCTTGCCTTCAGCTTATTACCTAGTTCTGTAAAATCATTCTTTATGACTCTCCATCTTCTCCTAACTTTGTCATTGGTACCAATATGTACCAAGACTGCCTGTTCATTTCCCGCCACTCCCAATAATTTATATACCCGATTCACAACATGCCGAACCCGAGCACCCGGGAGACAGCAAACTGTTCAATTGCTGGGATCTGGGTGACAAATCACCCTGTCTACCTTCCTAATAATAGAGTCCCCAACCACCTCTCTCTTGCTTTGCCTATTCTGCCCTACCACTCCTCCAGTAGAACTGTTCTCCCAGCTGTTAGAGGGAGCAGTTCTATCTGGCATTGTCATTCCTGAATGGACATCCCCAACAGTTTCACTAATGTGGCAAATCTGTTGGTGTGTGCCAACTCAGAACTGGCCTGCTTCCTCCTACTGTTTTCCCTGCTTCCCCTTGTAACTGTAACCCAGCTGCCTCCCTGGACATCCTCACTAGCCCCAGCGTCACCCTCCATGTTAGGCCCAGCTAAACTGTGCTCCGTGAGCACCAGCTCCCTTTCCAGTAGAGCAATATCACTAAGTGCTGCAATTCTCCTCCCTAGTTCTCCAACTTGAGCTTCAAGATAGGCAACATGCTCATACCTCTCACGGAGGTATGGACCCTGGATCATCTGTCCCAACAGTTCATACATGTGACAGAATGCGCACTGTGATGGCCCCAGCAGCAATGAGCAGAGAAAAACGGGTATCAATAGCTGCCCATCACTGTTACTGTTAGTGACTCTCCCTACATTTGTTTAATATGCTTAAATTGAATCTTAAGGCACCTGTAGGATTTAGTTGAGTAGTGGCAAGAGGATTGTTTGTCACAAACTCATAGTGAACTGATAGGGCCACCTAATGATTTTTGAGCCGGCTACTTAACAATAATAATGCACTGTGTTATATAGGTAATTCATAAGTGGGCCCATAAAACATAATCTAGTACCCAGACACATCTGCACTGCTTTTTTATTATTTTCTTTAAGCTGTATTACATGTGTTTCATAATTGTTTTGTATTAATCCTGATGGATTGGACCTGGATAAATAACATGTACCTTCTCAAAAGAAGGAAAAACACTTCTCATAATTGTATTTTTGATTTTGGATAACAGAATGTGCAATCACAAGCCCTACTAGAGGCCGTCTTTCTTCTGAGGTTCTTGTGAGCCTATTCCATTGGTGAGGATACATGTTATTTTTCCAGTGCCAATCCATAAGGATTAATACATTATAACTACTTACAGAGCACTGAAAATAAAAGCATTTTGTTTAAGATTAATGCATATTTGTGTTTTATAATAGGCTTTATATAATGTAGCGGTTCTTTCAACTGCCTTGCTTTCTGTATGGAACAGGTCTCCAGCTGGACCAGAAATCACAAGCACACTGCAAACAGCAAAAATCTCTCCTAGCAGCAACCCAAACAATCAAAGCTTTTTCCTCTTGATTCCTTAGACATCTAGAATGGAACAAAATGTGGGGTTTATTATTACAGTAAAGAGAAATATGGCATTTAGAGGGATCTTGTTATTTATGGTATATGCAGGACCTGAAGGATTGTGCCCACTAAGCTCAAAGATACCTGCTTGGGGTCAGGTTAAATCAACAAGTTGAGTTGAGGCCTGTGCTATCCACTTGTTTATTGATCACTAGAGCAGTGAAACGGTTAAAGCAATTAAACCACTGTCTTCACCCCACCTTCCAGCTGCAAAGAGGTCAGGTCTGCAGTTCCCAGAGGTTCTGGGAAAAGATAAACGTCTGGTTGGAGTGGTGAGATCACAGCAGGCATCGGATACACTGCAGAAAACAATAGGAAGATTATATTAGTAAAGTTAAAGGGACACTTCTGTCCTAAATTTTCTAGAAATAATTTAGAAGAACAGATTTTTTTAAATAAACAAATCAGCGATCTAAAGCTTGTGAAATACACAAATGAAATCAAACAGAAATACTGCTGGGAGAATTGATGACTTTGTATGCCGTGACCTGTTAAATAATGCAAAAAGGGAAGTAGACTTGCAAGTTGACGGTAAATAATACCATATATATATATATATATATATATATATATGTGTATATATATATATATATATATATATATATATATATATATATATATATATATATATATATAATGTGGACATTGTTCATAGTACTTTGCTTTATTTCCATGCTTTCAAAGGCTGATTCTGCAAACATCGCTAATATGAGTTTGCAATCACTTTCCAAGGCTTCCTTCTAACTTTGTTTTATTTAGCAAGTCAGGCATATGGAGGGCCAAACACTTCCATATGCAGTTTTTTTGTTGTTGAAGAACGAACCATAGCATGTAATTGTTCAACTATTATATGTGAGAACTACAATTTTTATTTCAGTACATCTGCTTCTCCAAGTGGAATGGAATGTTGAATGCGGAGAAGAATTTCAACTATTGAGATATTGTATTCCTTAACACCAGTGCTTTTGATATGACTAATGGAAATCTCATCAGTCTAAATACGTCCTACCTGCTGAGAAATTAGCTAAGCATACAAAGCAATGGCTGGGCAAAAACTAAGTTGGAGGTGCTTGATCTGAGAGAGCACAACAACAACTCAGTAGATCTGTTGTATACGTTGGGTTATCTACTCAGATAGCAACCTCTTTTAACTCACTTGTGCTCTTCACAGGGAGAAATATCCTGTAGTATATCAGTCTGGTCTCACTCAAAAGAGTGATCCAGCCCCAATATACCAAACAATGCTACCCTGTAAAGGAGAAACATCAAACCCCAAATGTATGTTTCTGCCTCTGTGAGCCTCGTCAGTGAGGTGTAGATGAACTCCTTAAGGCACAGTGAGCAAGGAGTGCACATCTGGAGCCCCCTATCACCAAAATCAACGTCTGGACAGTACAGAATAATTACATATGATATGAAATGAATTAATACTGTATTTTTTTCACATTCTTGCCCATTACACAATCTAGTTTTTGCATGCAGCCTACTGCAAAGGTGAGACTGTTGTGGTCTTTTAAACAGTGAGGACCAGGAGACCCCAACACTCAGGATCGTAGGAACTGTGGGGGATGGGGGGACAAATACCCCCACAGATTAAATGAATAGGGGACACAAAAAAACGCAAAATTAAACTTAGTTATGCATTACCATATTTGGCTACTAATGCTATGGTGCAGTATGTATTGCTCATGAAAGTTTTGACTAACTATTTATATATATATATATATATATATATATATATATATATATATATATATATATACTGTATATATATATATATATATATATATATATATATATATATATACTGTATATATATATACTAGCGACTTGCCCGACAAAAATGACGGCAATAAAAACTGAAGCCTGGCAATGCTGTTTGCCACACAATGGGAGCCTCTCCCCCTCTACTTTACTGGCCTTGTGATGAGCCCCTTTGGAGCTCATTGCGAGTCTCTCCCTCTGTCTACTTCCTCCCTCGTGTCTTATTTCCCCCCTCCTCTCCCTCCCTTGTGTCTCCTTCCACCTCGTCTACCTCCTTTGTATCTCCTGCCCCCCTGTGTTTTTACCTCCCTCTCCCTCCCGTGTCTCTAAACTCCTCCCCTGTGACTCTTTCCCCCTTCTCCCTCCCATGCATCTCTTCCCCCCCCTGTGTCTCCCCCAACCCTCCCCTGTGTCTGTTCCCCCCTGGCCTGTGTCTCTTTCCCCCTCCCCCTGTGTCTGTTCCGGCCTTCCTCGTGTCTCCATTTCCCTTCCTTGTGTATCTTCCCCCCTGCACTCTCTCCCCTGCGTCTCTTCCCCCTCCTCTCACTCCCCTGTGTCTCTTCCCCCTCCTCTTTCTGTGCCTCTTCCTCCCTGTCTCTTCCCCCTCACCCTCTGTGTCTCTCCCCACTCTGTGTCTTCCACCCTCTCCCTCTGTGCCGCTTCCCCCGCCTCTCTCTGTGTGTCTCGCCACTGTGTCTCTTCACCCCTTCCTCTGTTCCCCCCCCTCTGTGCCTCTTTCCCCCTCTCTCTGTACCTCTTCCCCCCTTTCCCTCTGTGTCTCTTCCTCCCTCCCCCTCTGTATCTCTCCCCCCTGTGTCTCTTCCCCCCTCTCCCTCTGTGCCTCTTCCCCCCTCTCCCTCTGTGCCTGTTCCCCCCTGGCCGGTGTCTCTTTCCTCCTTCCCCCTGTGTCTGTTCCCCTCTTTCCCCCCCCATTTCCCTCCCATGTGTATCTTCCCCCTGTTCTCCCTCCCGTGTGTCTTTTCCCCCTCCTCTACCTCCCCTGTGTCTCTTTCCCACCTATCCCTCTGTGTCTCTCCCCCCTCCCTCTGTGTCTCTTCCCCCTCCCTCTGTGTCTCTTCCCCACTCTCCCTCTGTGTCTCTTCCCCACTCTCCCTCTGTGCCTCTTCCCCACTCTCCCTCTGTGCCGTGCCTCTCCCCCCCCTCTTCCCCACTCTCCCTCTGTGCCTCTCCCCCCCCCCCCCTCTTGCCCACTCTCCCTCCCCTCTTCCCCACTCTCCCTCTGTGCCTCTCTTCCCCACTCTCCCTCCCCTCTTCCCCACTCTCCCTCTGTGCCTCTTCCCCCCTCTCCCTCTGTGCCTGTTCCCCCCTGGCCGGTGTCTCTTTCCCCCTTCCCCCTGTGTCTGTTCCCCTCTCCCCCCCCCCCCATTTCCCTCCCATGTGTATCTTCCCCCTGTTCTCCCTCCCGTGTGTCTTTTCCCCCTCCTCTACCTCCCCTGTGTCTCTTTCCCACCTATCCCTCTGTGTCTCTCCCCCCTCCCTCTGTGTCTCTTCCCCCTCCTTCTGTGTCTCTTCCCCACTCTCCCTCTGTGCCTCTTCCCCACTCTCCCTCTGTGCTGTGCCTCTCCCCCCCTCTTCCCCACTCTCCCTCTGTGCCTCCCTCCCACTCTCCCTCTGTGCTGTGCCTCTCCCCCCCCTCTTCCCCACTCTCCCTCTGTGCCTCTCTTCCCCACTCTCCCTCCCCTCTTCCCCACTCTCCCTCTGTGCCTCTACCCCCCCTCCTTCACTTGTGTCGGGCCGCGCTGCGCGCAAGCGCGTCTTGCGCCGCGCTCTGCGCATGCGCGTCTTGCGCCGCGCTCTGCGCATGCGCGGCTCGCGCCGCGCTCTGCGCATGCGCGGCTCGCGCCGCGCTCTGCGCAATGCGCAGCACTTTATAATTGTCAAACTGCGATTCGTCTGAAGCGTGACGACGAATCGCAGTTAGACAATTATAATATGTGATATATATATATATATATATATACTGTATATATATACTTCCCAGAATGCGGTGTAATAACTTTTTCTTGGAACTCTGAGCTGGAAGCAGGTTTTTTTTTAGCTTGCTTTAGACATTCAAATGTGAACACAGATGTACTATTTATTTACTGTACTACTGTACGGTGGAGGGCTTCTATCGCTCTTTTGCCCACCATATTATAAATGATTGTTGTGGTGAACTACCTACTCATAATTTCCACAACACAAGCTGAGATCCCGCTCCATGCTGATGATAGCCAGTAAGCTTGAAACAGCTGTACATGGACTGGATACTCAGCCTGTGTTTATTCCAACCTTGGCTTTGCATTAAAGCTGTGCAATACAGCATGCATAAGCTTAAAGGAAGCCATGTTTGATAATGGCTAGGATTGAAGAGCGAGGCATTTGTGGGCATATTTGTGTGTGCTAGCTCAAATTCCCAGAATGCAGTGTAATAACTGTTTTTCTTGGAACTCTGAGCTGGAAGCAGGTTTTTTAACTTGCTTTAGACATTCAAATGTGAACACAGATGTACTTTTTATTTACTATATAAATATATATATACATGGAATAGATACAAATTATATTAACTATATATGTGTATATAAATATAAATATATATATATATATATATATATATATATATATATATATATATATGGAAATATAAAAATAATTATATTAACTAAATGGCATATAGACATACATTATACAGGAATACCCCGTTTAAGAGCGCTATGTGAATCAGCACTAAACAGGGCATTTTCAGTGCTATGTCGGGGAAAAAAGCACAAGTAAACGCGACTTGGCACCAAAACTGCGCTATAGATTTAGCACTAAGCAGGAAATGTGAAACAGAAACCGCGCTATAGTGAATATATATATTTATTTATACCACTTGTTGATAAATTTGCCAGACAGAATACCCAACAAGCACAAATACGAACACATAAGACTCTATCTTATAATTGATGCAACTTAAAAAATAACTCTTATTACTAGGCCTAAAAAATAATAAATGGAGGAATTTAAAAAACTATCCAATATACCAGAATAAAACAGAAGCGCTTAACTCTCCTATATAATTTAGAGTATAGCGCTAAATACTTGTACTCATTGCTACTTTACAGTAAGTGTAGCTGTAAGATTAATAGCGATGTAACAAGAATCTGTTAATATGAAAAGATACATTCAGTTGGAAGTTACAATATATCATATGGACATAATGCTTCTTTGGTGACACTTGAATTAATCCAGCATAACAAGGTCCCCTTTAAGCTTTAGGCATCATATAATATTAAATCAGCATAGCAAAAATACCAATCCACACTGCGCTAATATTTAAGCACATTATAATGACTTTCTTACTTTAGCTGCTGATCAATGAAAGTGGTAGTAAGATACTTACATTCTGTTATAGAGTGTATACGGGAGGTTGTGGTTCTGTTCTACTGGGTATTTTAAATTCCCCCATTTTCTATTTTTTAGGAGTATTAATAAAAGTTATTTTTTAAGTTGCAACAATTAAGAAATATATGTTATGTGTAATATGTGTATTTGTGCTAATTGGGTATTCTATCTATTTATAGACATAAATTATATATATATATATATATATATATATATATATATATATATATATATATTTATATATATATATATATATAATATACATGTATATATGTGTGTGTGTGTGTGTGTGTGTATATATATATATATATATATATATATATATATATATATATTTATATATATATATATATATATACATATATATATATATATATATATATATACTATATATATTTATTTATTTATATATATTAATAATATTGGTTGGCCAAGGGGCAGATCTACCCCTGATTCTTGTCCTGGGAGTAGTGTTGAATTATCCCCCCCCACAGATTTTTTGGGCTCCTACACCCATGCCAACACTTTATACATACCAGTACCCACTGTCATAGCTATAGACAGATTTTTGAGGAACATAAAATAAACATTTCAATCAGTGCAAAACCAAATTCAAAATGAGTGTGTTACATGTAGTATAATCTTGTTCAAAATGTTCTGGATCTCAAAGATGGTCCCTGTAAGCACTGAAAGGTAATCGAGTGGTCCTTATATCACAACGATTATTAGACATTGCTTTAAAAAAATGCTTTATTAAATGCAAAATATAATTCTTCCTTGAATGTATCTTATTTGTTACATAAGGAAAGAATGTGGATGGAGATCAAGACAGCGTTTAACATCCCCAGTAACTGGCCTTGAACAGGGAAAATATTACAATATGTGCAGAAAGGCTCACACTGGCAACAAAGAGTGTATGTAGCGCCCATAATGACATCAAATTATGAACTTTGTTACGGGGAAAAACAATGTCAGCATTGTCATCAGGGACCAATTTTATAATCTGAATTATTAGTTGAAAACTTCAAAAAATCTGCTTGGCTTCCTAACATGGCTGCTGTCTTTAGGGATTAGTAACATGTATTTTGCCAGAATTTCTGATTGGGAATGTGTGCCAGTTTTTTTTTTTTTCATTCATCTGGCCCTGTACTTATCAGCCACAGCAATAGTGGGAAAGGGAGGAGGTTTGTTTGACTGGGCAAAGTTATATTTTTTATCTGTTAATCTTTATTGTATGCTTTTTGCACAAAACTTTATTTTTTTATTATCTATTCACAAGAGAAGTACTTACACATCACAATGTTTTTGCAAGAAGGGCTGGAGCTGAAAAAGTTCAGAAAAATACTTTAATCATCCATGATAAAGGTATTTAGTGAAAGTCATAGGAACTCCATCTGACAAACTCAGAGGTGATGCTATATATTAATGCTTACTAAAACATAAGGGCGATACATTGCAAACATAGCTCTACAGAGATTAGAGGGCCACTGTCATCCCACATTTTCTATCTGGTATTAAACTAACATGTTTATAATATCTTTTCATGAAAAACTGAATACTATTAAGAAAACTCAATCTAAATCAACACAGAATAAGATCTCATTAACCTGAATTGTAGATTGAAACAAGCATGCAAGGAAGTCTTATTAAACTAGAATATTGCCCGTCAAAAAATGACGGCAATGAAATTGTAAGTGAGCTAATGCTGTTTGGTGTATGTTAATCAAATAAATAATACATTAATAAATGAATATACTTTACCTATTTTGAAGTAATATATGCAGGAAGCATTGTGTTGAAGAGCTGGCAATCTGTTTTCATGTTGCTGCAGCATACAATGTGTGTTTTGAGTGCTGTGGAGCTGCTGTGTAAGTGTCAGCAATGTGTGCAGTGTGTAGTGTAAATAGTGTGCGTGCGAGAGGAAAATCTGTACCGCATTGTGTAAGAGTGTTGTAAAATGGAGCCTATTGTGTGTTGTACGAGACTGTGGCTGATTTTGCAGCCTTGTTTTCAGATGTCGTCCGGCTTTTTCGGAAAATCCGTATGTGTTTGGTGGTGTTTTGCGTCTTTAGGGTCCTGTAGCCTCATTTTTTTTTTTCGGCGACCATTTTTTCTCTTGCTTAGGTGATTTTCGGGTGTCTAAACTCTGTAATTTGGACTTAAATGGAGGTGTAACTTCACTTGCAGAGGTCCTTGCTATGGGTAAGCTTTTTATGTGTTTGTTGTGTGTAATTATCATGTTTCTAATGTTTTCAGATTCGCACGGGTCCGCCATTAAAGTCGTATCTTTGCGAGGTCGTAGTGTTTTTTTTTCCAAGTCCTGCCTCTCGTTTTTTTTTGTCCTAAGTCCGTAAATGTTGCAAGGTCCGTAGTTGCTGGCTTCGCGAGCCCGCAGTGTTAGCAACAACCCGCTTGCTCACAACTTTATATGTGATGACTATCCAATACTTTTCACCATTGGTAAATAAAATCATAATAGTAAGGTCAATCAACACTGCATGAAGGATGATGAATTACTCTCAGAATATTACCCTGGCTCCAAAGTCAGGGCTAAAGCTATCTGAGACAAGTTTGTGCTAAGGTATCTTGGGTTAGTTGTTGCATATCATTTTCATATGGTCGGAGGCAAAGCAGGACACTACTACATAGTCTGACCAAGAGTTTGAGCGAGTGGACGAGGAATTTATAGTTGGTATTGCATTTTGTTCAGGAAAACTTTAGTCTATGCAACAGCTATTAAGTTGTGCTCAAAAGTTTGCATACCCTGGCAAAAATTGGGACATTTTAGCATTTATTTTGAAAATATGACTGACCATGTAAATAAAATGTCTTTTATTGAAGGATAGTGATAATATGAAGCCATTTATTATTGTTGTTTGGCTCCATTTTAAACCATAATGATAACAGAAATCACCCAAATGGCCCTGATCAAAAGTTTACATACCCTTGAATGTTTGGCCTAGTTACAGACACACAAGGTGACACACGCAAGTTAAAATGGCAATTAAAGGTTCCCACACCTGTGGCTTTTTAAATTGCAATTAGTGTTGGTGTATAAATAGTCATAAATAGTTTGTTAGCTCTTGCATGGATGCACTGCGCAGGCTAGATACTGAGCCATGAGGAGCAGACAAGAACTGTCAAAATGGCTTCATATGATTACTATCCTTCAATAAAAGACATTTGTTTTTGCATGATCAGTCTTATTTTCAAAATAAATGCAAAAATGTCACAACCTCTGACAGGGTAAGCAAACTTTTGAGCACAACTATATATTTATATATATATATATATATATATATATATATATATATATAGAGAGAGAGAGAGAGAGAGAGAGAGAGAGAGAGAGAGAGCGAGAGAGAGAGAGAGGTAGCAGTGAGTACCAGTAATCCAGATGAATAATCAGAGTATTGAAGTATACAGTGATACCTTTTTTATCAGACAAACATATTTATAAATATTATGAGGACATGTTTCCAGTATCATCTGGGTTTGGGTCCATGTTTCTGGCACGAGTTATACAAAAATAACAAAATAATCAAATCAAAGAAAATAATAGGCATAGTTTTTCTTGAAGCACTACATTAACTGAGCAACAGTTTCCTCACTAACCAGCTCTCATCCAGATAAACCTGGACGGAGCAAAAATAAACAGTACAATAGTTTGTTAACAATGTCTGACCTGTATTCTTCAGATTTCCAGGTCTCCTCTCTACTCCATATGACCATAAGCTGCAGGCTAAAGTCTTCTGTATGCTTAGACAAACTGCAAACAATAATTCCATAAGCACCTCCACCCATACTCCATACCTAAGTCAGCTCTACTCAAGTAATGCTAATTAACTGAGCAGAAAATGCAACCACTGCAGTCCCCCTGAGGGAACAGAGCTTTACAGAGTGTTTGGCTCACATCAACTCACTGTCAACCATAGGCGGAGTTACCCGTGGCAGTGCAAAGCACTGGGGCCCTGCTCATGGAAGCCCAGTGCTAACTTATGTATATGTTTATTTATGATGTGTAGCCCCCACACACACACACACACACACACACACTCTCTGCCAAGGCCCTCCTCTATAAGGAGATCTAGTGCTTGTAAGAGAAAGAAGTCTGGTTTGCATTTGTAGTATATATTGTCACAATACTTAATGTTTATCCAAAACCTGTTTCTACCTGCCTATACTGTTTTTAAATAAATAATTAAAAAAATACCCATATAGATTATAACTGTTTGTCAACTAAACATATCAAGAACAAATCTCAATAAAGCAGTGAATAAACATAATGCATGTTATCCACAAATGTAAGTTATAGTTATTTGTCCAAAGCCAGGGTCCTATGAGCTTATGGGCAAATTATGTTTTTAATTTTGTTTAGTAAATAATCATAAACAATGAATGGGAAGGTAGTAGAAATTACTAATGAGGAAAAAAATAAAAAAGAGATGAAAGAGAAAGTAAAATAGGTTAGAGGTGAAATATGTTAAGAAAGGAGGGTCTTGTGCTATAGGTAGTGATATGAATATCATAATTATTGGAGCCCCTGAGGGACAAGTCTGCTAATCCAGCAGTCTTGTCAGTCTTGCCTTACTGTGTTGAACATTATGTCTATATCTGAGATTAGGGCAGTAAGTTTATCCATTGAATAAATGGAGCAAAGTCTATTTGCTGTTGTTTCCTGGCTGCTAAAATGATGCAACTTGCAGCCGTCAGCATGTGTTTGTTCAGCTTTTTTTGTGGCTTGATAGATCATCTATGTGGTATACATATTGTTGTGACCTGTTCTACGAGTTGGATAATTTTTAGCCAAAACTGTTGCTAGACCAGCAAATGTGATGCTTACTCCCAACGTGCTCGCAATATTTCCAACACGTGGGATGAATGTTCAGTTACATCTTCATCTTACTAAGGCATTAAGGGATCATATACCAACGTGTTAATATCTTATAACCATTTTCTTTCATTGTCGTACAGATAGAAGTTAAGGCTAAGTCCACACTTGCAACTCTGCAATGCTATCATCCTCATTCATCTCAGATTTCCACATACTTACATAGGGCAAATTGCCTGTTAATAAATCAGGCATTAAAAGGGGGTATATTTAAGAGATCAAACCTTTGTCTTGTGATGTAGCATTCTGTCATACTTGTAAAGTTGTCATGTCAGATAGAGAACTAGAATCCATGCATGATTAGAAAATATGTCAGTTTTAGAGAAAGAAAAAACGTGAATTTAAGGTAGGGAATTTAGGAGAAAGCTGCACCCTGCAAAAAAAGATACCTTGGGATTCCCATCGAGCAAATGTTTGAGCTGATGAGTGGGAGTTGTACAGAGAACATGTTATGAAGTTTAGTAGGCAAGAGGGTTTAGTGGTGAGTGAATGAAATTTATTAAACCAAGTCAATTGCCATCATAAATGATGGGATAATATTTAATGTTTCTCTTCATCCCTCTCCCTCCCCTATGTCTCTTCCCCCTCTCCCTCTTCTGTCTCTCTTCCGCCTCCCCTGTGTCAATCACCCTGTGTCTCTTCCCCCCTCCCCTGTGTCAATCCCCCTGTGTCTCTTCCCCCCTTCTCCCTCCCCTGTGTCTCTTTCCCTTCCTCTCCCTCCCCTGTGTCTCTTTCCCTCCTTTTTCCTCCCCTGTGTCTATTCTCCCCATTCTCTCTCCTATATCTCTTCCCCCTCCCCGTTCCTCTTTCCACCACTCTCCTGTGTCTCTTCCCCCTCTGTCATCTCAATGCTGTGAGCTATATTATGAAGGGTCACTCAAAATGGGCGGGCCATTTCAGAGAGCTCATATAAAATGCAATCCACTGGAGTAAGAACTGGCATCCCAATCCAGTATCTTTGCCATGAAAATCATATGGATGAGCACAACCAGAAACACAGACAGATGTACCTGGTGTGCTGCATATATGTGGTCACTGAGAGTCAAACATGACTGAAGGACAGAACAACAACAACAACAAGACACAGAGGGGCATATGGACTCACCTGAGCTCTGCAGCTGCTTCTGTCTGGTATAGGCTGTGGTGGTGACAAGCAGGTCACAAGCTTGGTGTGTGGAGCAGGGTAGTCAGAATCAATAAAACCATCAGAGTACTGACAAAGCTGAAGCATGCACTGTGAGCTGGGAGTTGTTTTTTTCCCAATAAACTTTATTGAGATTTTCAGGATTGGACCAATATATTCCCTTAATATATTCCCTTCTAGAGGGACTGTGAAAGAGGCTGTCCCTGCAGGATCTGGGACTTTTCCCTCCTGGCCATTCTGATTGGGTGATGCTGCATTTGACAGACAGGCTCAGTCCTATAGGTTAGAGCACAAGTTTGGAAATGATGGTATTTTGACTGTTGTTTTTTTTCATTCTCACATGTACGCTGAACTGTAGTACTAGGAAAGTCACCAGCAGGGGGCTAGATGTGATAAGTCAATGTGTTTAACTGCAGCACAAAGGGTTTTGTAATTTAAAATGACAGCAACAGCTATTAAAAAAAATAGAATATTGAACATGATAACATTTTTATTTATTTTTTTATTATATAAATTATACAATTAAGTAACTGATGGGGGATTATGTAAGTGCATTAACTTTGGGAGGGTGGTTGCCCATTTGCCCCTATGCACCAGCCACCCCTGATTAGATGTGATTCTATTTGTTTTGAGTTGTATTCTTGAGATACTAGGGGATCATTAAGCCCAATGAGAATGGGCTTTTGCTACTGTCTTTCAAAGAATGTAATAAAGGGTATGAGACAACTTAATAATCAAGTCTTCAATACATTTTATGTGGGGCAAAATATGAGGTCATTTTTTTAGATTTACCTTGGAGTGTCCTCTAGGATACAGGCAGAATGATGAGCAGTGGCGGATCTAGCTAGAGCTGTCTTATTTTTTTAACTTTTTTTGTAATTTTCTTTGTGACTGTTTCTGGGGACTAGGGGCTTACCCACCATGGGCCACCCCATGACTTCCCCTCCCTGGGCTCCCCTGCAACACCCCTAGCCCCCCTCATCAGAACCCCAATAATGAAGTAAATTGCACACCTAGATCACGTACGCACAACTATAATGAGGTGGTCTTGGAGGACCCCTCCCTTGGGTGGCCCAATTTTTTTTTGCACCAGGGCTATCCATTCATTAATATTATCTCCCGCTATAACATTGGGACATGAGTCAAGCAGAATATTTTTCAAGGTATTTTGAATGAAGGTAGTTCAGCCTTGAATTGGGGCATCACTATGTATTTAATATAATGATTGGTTTGGCTGATTAGCATACAAACATCATTTTTCTTGATATGCAGAGTTGAAATATTTATTTATTGAAACATTTGTGTTTCTTTAACATGGTAGAAATGTGCACCTACATTATTATAGTATTTACTTTTAGACAGTGGAGGTCAGTGATAGTAAAAGATCTCTTCTATTTTATCAATCCAATCTGGACATGCAAATTCTGGCTTAGCCCAGCGTAACATTAGACAAAAAAACACAGACAGAAAGAACGTGTTTAAATCAAAAGTGTAAAAAATGAATACACAATTTTTGAAGGTGTCAGATTTTGATGTTACAAAAAAGCATCAGTCATTCAGTGGTTCCTAAAATGTATTACCCGCACTAGTGTGCTTTGCATCAAAGTCATGTTTATACATGGGACACGGAAGAGAAGAGATTAATTGGCCTTAAAGTGATACATTATAATGTTTTTACCTATATTTAGAAATTTCCAACATATTTCACAGCACTTTTCAAGTAATGCATTGTGACAGTAAGCGAAACGACAATTTTATTTCAATCTCCAATCATAAGAAGCATGTAAAATAACAGAGAAATCCTTTTATAAAATTTCAATAACAAATGTAATAATTTTACTTTGAAACTGTTCCATAATAGCACTTAACAAGTGCCGCCTACATTCCCTGTCACTTCACAGTGGGAATCCTAAATTGGCCTTTCAGCCAATCATAGGTTCTGTGATGTCATTTGACCGCTATTTACAATTAGCAATTATCCTATTGCAATGTGGCTACTGTGAGCTCAAAAACCAAACTGTTACATGTATAGTTATGGTGCACGTGCATATCTACATGAAAAGAACTATACTTGGATATCAGGAGGGAATTTCAGGTTTTCATTATGCACTTGTGGTTCTTCAATGTAAATATTTCAAATGTAACTTTTTTTTTTTTTTTTAAGAAAAAAGGGGAAAGCCTTAGGAGGAAAATCTGAAATGTCTAAATGTAACAGTGCATTTACAGATATGTAGTTACACATAGACTGTAAGTTTGTGAGTTTTCAATCTTGTACGGTTATTTAGAGAAACCACTGTGTACGTTTCATTTTAAGCTCAATAACTGGGCCCTGTCTTGATTTGTATTTAATCCGTGTATAGCACTGGGGAATATGTTGGCATGTTACAAATAGAGGATAATAATAATAAATAATATAGAGATAAAAACACACCTTTAAACACACACACAAATGTAGGTATTTATATGTGATGAGAGGTGTCTAATCACTCAGGTAGTGTTGAAGAGCAGAGAGATGTATTGCACTGGTGGGATTTATATGCTGTCTGGTTGTTTGTGTTTTCTCTTTCCTCCATCTAGTGGACAAACTGTGGTGTTTGTGAGGATGGTGTCTGGTGCAGTGTGCTGCTTTACGTGTTATTGGCTCACTATTTATTATAGCTTATTACGGCATGGCACAGTGGGATGCTAAGGAATTGCAAACACTGGTGTTAAAGTTGTTGAGAGAGCTGTATCCTTTTCGTTCCTTTTACTGTATTCACTAAGAAAATGTTTTCTCTTTCTACTTTCTTGCATTTCTTTAGTAGTGACTGCTAGTGAGAAGGTGCATGTATAAGCAGACATTACTACATTTCGTTAATAAATTAAAACATTTGCAGTTTATCTGCTGTTTTTTTTCTATATTAAAGGACCACTTAGCGGTCTTATAAATGGTCTCTAAACATTAGTTAGATAGATCTTGATAGGAAAAAAAACATTATTAAACTATTACCATCTATATATACAATGACTATTTTTCAATCATGCCCCAATTCTATAAACTCTGGACCTCTCCACCCCCAGGGCAGAGTGCTATCTAACTTTGCAAATGACATTTGCATCTGCAGAGTGTGCTGACTAGAAAGTGTTTGTACATGGCTAGCACCTCTGGTTACAATGTTCCCTGCTACTAATGTGTGTTGTAGAGCATGTGCATTTTCAATTTGGTTATTCTCCATGTTTGGGTCCACTCCAGCTACTATACTTCACTAAGGGGATGCATACATTGTGTACAATTGGGAAATCAGTTATCTTTATGGGAATATGGTGATGGTGGCTAGTGTGTCACCTACAGCATACCTCTAACGTGAGCATGAGGCTGATGGCGATGAGAATTTAGTAGGAAACAGTTTAGTGAAAAATGGTTTTGCTACTCCATCTAAACTTCTCAAATCTTAGTGAATATATAAGAGCACCATATTTTATGTTTATTAGTGCAGAAGTTATGGAAATATTTTGCGGCAGCACAACTAGCACAGATTTCAGCTTGGAACTGATTGCATGGGTTTAGATAAAAAAAGGACTCTTTTTTGGATCAAAATATTGCATTTTATATACAAGGGATTCTGAGCCAGAAAGGAAAATGAAAAAATCATAAATTAAGACTTCATAAATCAAGGCTTATGGAACAAATACAAAATTCTCACTAGGAAAAAATATTTGTTGTTGTTCTTGTGATGGATCCAGAAAGGACTAGTTAGGAATATTTACTTCTTTAAAGAAAGTAAAATACTAGTAATGCTGATTTGCTTGCTAGTTAAATATGCCAAATAGTAAAATATTTAGGTATTTACAAATTAAGAACTTTTTAAGTTCTATACAACATCTAGATTTACAATTACCTGTAACATTGTATTAAAGAAAATGCTTTAGGTGTCCAAGCACTAAAGGAATAATTTCAGCCACACATTTTAGTAGTGTGCAGGCACATTCATCTAACAGATTGAATGCTGATGATTGGTCAGATATGTTTTTGAGACAATATATATGGTAGTAGAAATGCACATAATTAAAATACCTTCATATGATATATTTAACACCTTCTAAACTTAATAAAATGAATACTGGAGTTTTGCACAATTGCTTCAGAGGCTGTAGTCAAATAAGCACCTTGATACATATAATCTGGGAATGCATTGTTGTTAAGGCTATTCGGTGACAGAGGCAATCATATCTTGTCTTAAGTTCCTGAAATAAGCATAAACCCAGATCCAGCACATTGTCTCCTTCATTTACCACTTCCATATGATCCAAGAATTTAGTTTTTTTTTGGCTGATTTTATATTTACCACTAATAATGGAAGTATTGTCTAGTACCTTAAACAACAAAATGGAAAAATTCAAGGAGACTTGGGCACCATGGCTTCATTCAGAATATGCTTAATTCCTTATTTTGATCATGATGGAGATATATTGGAAATATTAATAAACTGAAAGCACTTTTGATATGTATAAATTGTATATTAGATCAAGGATTATATGATTTATCAGTGTTTGTAAAAATGATCAGTGTAAAGCACAAATGTTGATTGTGAAATGTTTATTATATCTGTCTAGGTTTGACAATTGCTAATTTAAAAAAGGAGTTTGAATTACCTTTTTTTATTTTTTTATTATTCGTTTAAACACATAAAAAGATCAGTATCCAAACAGTATTCATAATCACTACATACGGTACATTCTTTCCAGCATTTCATGAATATACATACAACTTTTCTCAAATCAAATTCAAGTAGAAGAGAAAGGGCAATGAGAGAAAAATAAATAAAATATAAGGATCGAGGAAGAGATAGAAAAGGATTGTGTCCTTTTATTCATTCAGCTTGAACTTGTCCCATATTTTCCAATTGAATATCGGTCTTCTTTTGGGACCTTGAGCAATATCATTGATCATCAAATCTCTATTATGGATTATCTTATTCTCAACTTCTTGTCGACAGTATTGTCGATTAATTCCAGTGTTTAACTAGAAGGGACTTGATGATCAGTAACATATGTGAAATGGAATAAAACAACTGCTGGAGTACATGGGACTTTTACACATAACATTAAAGATATATATTCACAGCATTCTTTCCAGAAAGATTTGATTATATCGCATTCCCACCACATGTGGGGGGCAGTGCCTAACTGGCCACAGCCCTTCCAACATAGAGGGGAGATTTGAGAGTCAAACTTATTAATAATTGCTGTTACCAAGTACCACTTTTGGGTAAATTTAAAATATAGTTTTATATACATCTTGTTTATCGATTACTTTTTTATTAAATTTAACGATTTATACCAGATCTGATTTCCATAACTAAAATTAAAGTCGATTTCCCAATCCTTTATAGTCTTAGATTTTATATATGGAATATCTTTTGTTCTGATTTTGCTAATCTTCGATATAAGGTGCGGGACTGGCCCCTTAGTAAAAACTTGTACATTTTTTCCATTTTAGGGTTAACGTAGCCAATTTGTATTACATTTTCTACTAATGATCTATAATTTACCCAAGATATTTTTGATATTTTCCAACAAGGATCCTTGGAAATATAGGTTCGGTTATAAATTTTATTCAGGCTTTTTTTAATTTGTCTATAACTGTCTTACTAGATTCCTTGATTAGTATGTCTATGAGTGCTGATAGAGTTGGTAGATGTAATAACTCAAATTTAGGTTTATTCTTCTCTCAGAATTTTATCAGGGATCCCACTCCCTTTGGTAAATTTCCCCAAATTTTGTCTTTGCATTTATATTTCCCTATCAATATTAAGCTTAAGTCTACTCCTGCAGGATCTTCTTCTATGATTTTCCAGCTGGTTAACCCATATTGATTGATCATATTTATTATGTGTGAAATTACATTATTTTTATAAATCTCTTTAATAGAGGGGGACCCAATACCACCCAATTCATATGTTCGAATTGCTATTATTTTTTTCACTCTCACCTTTTTCCCTAGATAGATAAAGTTGTCTATTACAGTATGAATGTTTTTAATGATGTAATTTTGTATAATATCAGGGATACACCTCATTAGCAATGTAATCTTGGGGAAATACTAATTTTAACAACCACAATTCAGGTCGACCAGGAGAATCTTATACTACGCCAATCATATTATGTCATTTTAATATTTTTCAATATATCGACTACATTTTCTTTAAATATATTTTTGTAATGGAAATTAAACTTTATACCCAGATGTGTTATATATTTGGATCGCCAATTAAATGAATAGGCTTTCGTTAACATGTTTATTATATCCAAATATAAACCAGTATGTATAATGTCTGAATTTGTAGAATAAAAATAATAAAATATGAAATTTTACTAAATTGTGCTAAAATAAATTGTAAGTTTGCACATGATTCTTCTGGGTCAGTCAGGGTCAGTATGATATCATCGGCGTATAGCATTATTTTATGAGTAGTATTGCCAATTGTTATCCCTTTAATGTTTACAGATTCCCTTATTGTTATTGCTAAGGGTTCTATAAAAAGTAAAAATAATAAAGGGGAAAGTGGGCACCCTTGATGGTTTCCATTACTTATGGTAAATTTCTCTGATTCAAAATTGGGAGCAGATATATAGGCCACAGATTGATTATATAGAGCTTTAATTGACTTTAATGCAAAGTCGGCTAGGCCAAACCTCTGCAAAACTGCCTGCATAAAATTCCAACTGACCCTGTCAAATGCTTTTTCCCCATCAAGTGACAGGATCAGTGTGGGAAACTTTGTTTTCCTTGTAAAGTGCATTATATCTTTTAATCCTCTTGTATTGTCAGAGACCTGACGGCCTCTGACAAAGCAAGACTGACCCAGATGAATAAACTTTGGGATGATGTTGTTTAGTGTGTTAGCTAAAATGTTTGCATACGTTTTTATATCTATATTTATGAGGGTGACAGCTGATACATTCCTCTGGATTTTTCCCTGGTTTTAAAATATTTATTATTTTAGCCTCAACAAGTTCTAATGCTATTTTCCCTAAGTTTTTTTTATCTCATTAAACATATTGTCCATATGCTCTCCTATTTCTGTAATAAAAAATTGTAATATAGATGGTTGATTTGTTGGATTTGGCCTTTCTAATGATCTCCTCAATTTCTTCCATCGTGAAATTTGCATTCAGCGATTTTTGATCTTCCTCCTCTAATCTAGGAAAATGTATTTTATTCAAAAATGTATTTATTTCGTCCTTACTTGGCTTAATAAATGTGGTGTAATTTTCTAGATTATAAAGTGATCTATAAAAGTTAGTCATTATATCTATTTCATCAGGGCGCGTGTAGATCTTTTTTATCCATACCTTTTAAGCTCAATATTTTATTTTGTTTTTTTTGTTTCTTTAGCTTATTTGCTAGGTACAGTGGATATAAAAAGTCTACACACCCCTGTTAAAATGTCAGGTTTCTGTGCTGTAAAAAATTAGACAAAGATAAATCATTTCAGAACTTTTTCCACCTTTAATGTGACCTATAAACTATACATCTCAATTGAAAAACAAACTGAAATCTTTTAGGTGGAGGGAAGGAAAAAAAAAAGAAAAATAATGTGGTTGCAAAGGTCTGCACACCCTCTTATAACTGGGGATGTAGCTGTGTTCAGAATTAAGCAATCACATTCCAAATCGTGTTCAATAGGAGTCAGCATACACCTTCCATACTTTAAAGTGCCTCTGATTAACCCCAAATAAAGTTCAGCTGCTCTAGTTGGTCTTTCCTGAAATTTTCTTAGTCGCATCCCACAGCAAAAGCCATTGTCCACAAAGAGCTTCCAAAGCATCAGAGGGATCTCATTGTTAAAAGGTATCAGTCGGGAGAAGGGTACAAAAGAATTTCCAAGGCATTAGATATACCATGGAACACAGTGAAGACAGTCATCATCAAGTTGAGAAAATATGGCACAACAGTGACATTACCAAGAACTGGAGCTCCCTCCAAAATGTATGAAAAGACGAGAAGAAAACTGATCTGGGAGGCTACCAAGAGGCCTACAGCATCATTAAAGGAGCTGCAGGAATATCTGGCAAGTACTGGCTGTGTGGTACTTGTGACAACAATCTCCCGTGTTCTTCATATGTCTGGGCTATGGGGTAGAGTGGCAAGACGAAAGCCTTTTTCTTACGAAGAAAAACATCCAAACCAGGCTATATTTTGCAAAAACACATCTGAAGTCTCCCAAAAGCATGTGGGAAAGGGTGTTATGGTCTGATGAAACCAAGGTTGAACTTTTTGGCCATAATTCCAAAGATATGTTTGGCACATCACCAAAAGAACACCATACCCACAGTGAAGCATGGTGGTGGCAGCATCATGCTTTGGGGCTGTTTTTCTTCAGCTGGAACTGGGGCCTTAGTTAAGATAAGAGGGAATTAATAACAGTTCCAAATACCAGTCAATATTGGCACAAAACCTTCAGGCTTAAGCTGAACATGAAGAGGAACTTCATCTTTCAGCATGACAACGACCCAAAGCATACATCCAAATCAACAAAGGAATGGCTTCACCAGAAGAGGATTAAAGTTTTGGAATGGCCCAGCCAGAGCCCAGACCTGAATCTGATTGAAAATCTGTGCGGTGATCTGAAGAGGGCTGTGCACAGGAGATGCCCTCACAATCTGACAGATTTGGAGTGTTTTTGCAAAGAAGAGTGGGCAAATCTTGCCAAGTCAAAATGTGCCAAGTTAAAAAGACTGAGTGCTGTAATAAAATCAAAAGGTGCTTCAACAAAGTATTAGTTTAAGGGTGTGCATACTTATGCAACCATATTATTTTATTTTTATATTTTTTCTTCCCTCTACCTAAAAGATTTCAGTTTGTTTTTCAATTGAGTTGTACAGTTTGTAGGTCACATTAAAGGTGGAAAAAGTCCTGAAATTATTTATCTTTGTCTCATTTTTTTTACAGCACAGAAACCTGACATTTTGACAGTGGTGTGTAGACTTTTTATATTCACTGTATTTTCTAGATTTATTTCCTCAAAAAATGGGATTGCTGAAATCTCCAAATTAAGGAGTCAGCCTGATATTGAAGTATTTTGTTTATTTGGGCATTGATTTTTAGTAAATGACAGATACTCAATGTTATGATATGTGAAGGAATATCAGACACAAAAAGCAGAAGAGGGAAAGAAAGGAAAAAGGAGGAAAAAGAGAAAAAATACATTAACATTGCCAAGTCTATTTCTTTCAGCAGAATGATCCATGGGATACCAATTCTGAAATGGAAAGGCTTAAGGTTCGGTCTTCTTGTGATCTTACAAAACCTCATTACTTGCCAATCTGAAGGACTTTCCCTAGTCATTCCTGAAATCCAGTCCATTATAGAACAAATGTAATATCAATCAACAGACCTTTTGCTATTATTTATTTTAAACCATAATCCTATCCTCAACAGATAGATTATTCTTATTTAATGGCATAAGAGGTGGAATAAAATTAATTTAAATAAAGTGCTAAGTATAAAGTGCGATTTATTAAAGTGCTAAGTTTGTACATACTGTATATAAGATTACACTCTATTGTGAGAGACTTAAGTTTATAAAGTTTGGTGCTTGGTGTTAATTAAAAACCTAACCACTACTTAGATTTAGCAATGTGACTGACATATTTAACTCTACATAGTGCCTGCTAGTGTTAGACATTTTATAAATTAGTGCAAGAAAGTTAAAGGGCAAATTTAAAGTGCATAAAAGTGTATTTTAATAAAAAATTATCTAAAATTGTGCTTATTTTTCTCTTAAGGGAATTTCACGCTTTGCACTGGTTTGGTGACACTTAATCCCGCGACACTTAATCCCGCGACAGATAATCCCATTGACACTTAAGTGGAGAAGATTAATACTATTACAAGTGAGTTAGCCAAGAAACTCTCTGACTTATATAGTGGGAGTTATGGTGGTTTTCTTAATTTCAGCCAATCTGGTCCGTGTTAGTTCTTCAACGATCAGAATTATTCATGCGATCAATGATCAGAATTATTCATGCGATCATACTATTGTATAAGCTTATTATTTATTTGATGGATTACTGTTGGTGAAATTGTTTGCAATATTAGCCTATCTGTGAGTATATAATGTGTCAGCGGGATGAAGTATCGGGGGATTAAGTGTCAATGAGATTAACTGTCGCGGGATTAAATGTCGCGGGATTAAGTGTCGCGGGATTAAGTGTCCGTACACCTTTGCACTCAATTGTTAGGGGTATTTCCGAATAGTAATATTACTTTCATATTCCGTAGCGTTGTACAAGGGGAGAGAACAGGGAAAAATACAATATTAACAACTGAAAAATGGAGGGCCCTGTTTTGAGCTTAGAGTCTTTCTAGAAAGTGCTTTTTCCCAAAGCACCCTGGAAGACTGAAAACTCGCTACTTACAATCTAAAGGGAATGGAGGAGGCAGAAGTCTGGGGAAGAAAAGTAAGGAATAGGAGGGTCAGGAGGGATGTGTGAAAGTTTGCTTTGGTGGGAAGATGTGAGAACTTGGAAATAAGTGGTGGAGGGTACATTTTAGACATGGAGGAGCAAATTGAAATACATGGATTAAGGACAGAGTTAATAACCTTGTTGCTGAAAAGAGTAGATGAGAGGTGGGACTGAGTGAGGGGTCAGGGTTAGGAGATAGAACTCCAGCCGCAGAATAAGCAGGGAGAGGAGATGAGTGTATGACTTAAAGAAGCATTTCTGCTTATGGTCTTTAGAACATGAATGAAATAGTGATTGAAAAAAGGAGAGGAGCTTGTGGGAGCAGAGGAAAATAGGGAAGGAGAGATATTAATGGTGTTGGAGACATAATGTGGAGCAAATGAGGAGGATAGTCTGAGAATAACACTAGAGTTTAAGGTGAAGAAGAAAGTGAAAGGGAACATAGTGGCTAGGAGAGTGATCTAAGAGGAGGAAGTAGGGATAGTAATCATGTGCAAGCAGTTTTAGTGATTCAATAAATTAAAGTAAACCACGGGTGGGTGGGAGGGGATTGCTGGTCTGTATTCAGGGGAAGCAGAGGTGAGATAGACTAAGGGGAGAGCTTGCTTGCAGAGTGCAGCTTGCTGGTCTGTATTCAGGGGAAGCAGAGGTGAGATAGACCCAGAGGAGAGCTTGCTTGCAGAGTGCAGCTTGCTGGTCTTGCTTGCAGAGTGCAGCTTGCTGGTCTGTATTCAGGGGAAGCAGAGGTGAGATAGACCCAGGGGAGAGCTTGCTTGCAGAGTGCAGCTTGCTGGTCTTGCTTGCAGAGTGCAGCTTGCAGGTCTGTATTCAGGGGAAGCAGAGGTGAGATAAACCCAGGGGAGAGCTTGCTTGCAGAGTGCAGCTTGCTGGTCTTGCTTGCAGAGTGCAGCTTGCTGGTCTGTATTCAGGGGAAGCAGAGGTGAGATAGACCCAGGGGAGAGCTTGCTTGCAGAGTGCAGCTTGCTGGTCTTGCTTGCAGAGTGCAGCTTGCTGGTCTGTATTCAGGGGAAGCAGAGGTGAGATAGACCCAGGGGAGAGCTTGCTTGCAGAGTGCAGCTTGCTGGTCTGTATTCAGGGGAAGCAGAGGTGAGATAGACCCAGGGGAGACCTTGCTTGCAGAGTGCAGCTTGCTGGTCTGTATTCAGGGGAAGCAGAGGTGAGATAGACCCAGGGGAGAGCTTGCTTGCAGAGTGCAGCTTGCTGGTCTTGCTTGCAGAGTGCAGCTTGCTGGTCTGTATTCAGGGGAAGCAGAGGTGAGATAGACCCAGGGGAGAGCTTGCTTGCAGAGTGCAGCTTGCT
This sequence comes from Discoglossus pictus, assembly GCA_027410445.1. NCBI lineage: Eukaryota > Metazoa > Chordata > Amphibia > Anura > Alytidae > Discoglossus > Discoglossus pictus. The sequence goes on along the minus strand of CM050165.1, from coordinate 369,762,342 downwards.
GGTCTTGCTTGCAGAGTGCAGCTTGCAGGTCTGTATTCAGGGGAAGCAGAGGTGAGATAAACCCAGGGGAGAGCTTGCTTGCAGAGTGCAGCTTGCTGGTCTTGCTTGCAGAGTGCAGCTTGCTGGTCTGTATTCAGGGGAAGCAGAGGTGAGATAGACCCAGGGGAGAGCTTGCTTGCAGAGTGCAGCTTGCTGGTCTTGCTTGCAGAGTGCAGCTTGCTGGTCTGTATTCAGGGGAAGCAGAGGTGAGATAGACCCAGGGGAGAGCTTGCTTGCAGAGTGCAGCTTGCTGGTCTGTATTCAGGGGAAGTAGAGGTGAGATAGACCCAGGGGAGAGCTTGCTTGCAGAGTGCAGCTTGCTGGTCTGTATTCAGGGGAAGCAGAGGTGAGATAGACCCAGGGGAGAGCTTGCTTGCAGAGTGCAGCTTGCTGGTCTTGCTGGCAGAGTGTAGCTTGCTGGTCTGTATTCAGGGGAAGCAGAGGTGAGATAGACCCAGGGGAGAGTTTGCTTGCAGAGTTCAGCTTGCTGGTCTTGCTTGCAGAGTGCAGCTTGCTGGTCTGTATTCAGGGGAAGCAGAGGTGAGATAGACCCAGGGGAGAGCTTGCTTGCAGAGTGCAGCTTGCTGGTCTTGCTTGCAGAGTGCAGCTTGCTGGTCTGTATTCAGGGGAAGCAGAGGTGAGATAGACCCAGGGGAGAGCTTGCTTGCAGAGTGCAGCTTGCTGGTCTGTATTCAGGGGAAGCAGAGGTGAGATAGACCCAGGGGAGAGCTTGCTTGCAGAGTTCAGCTTGCTGGTCTTGCTTGCAGAGTGCAGCTTGCTGGTCTGTATTCAGGGGAAGCAGAGGTGAGATAGACCCAGGGGAGAGCTTGCTTGCAGAGTGCAGCTTGCTGGTCTGTATTCAGGGGAAGCAGAGGTGAGATAGACCCAGGGGAGAGCTTGCTTGCAGAGTGCAGCTTGCTGGTCTTGCTTGCAGAGTGCAGCTTGCTGGTCTGTATTCAGGGGAAGCAGAGGTGAGATAGACCCAGGGGAGAGCTTGCTTGCAGAGTGCAGCTTGCTGGTCTTGCTTGCAGAGTGCAGCTTGCTGGTCTGTATTCAGGGGAAGCAGAGGTGAGATAGACCCAGGGAAGAGCTTGCTTGCAGAGTGCAGCTTGCTGGTCTGTATTCAGGGGAAGCAGATATATATTACTAATAAATTACTCTCCATATTGCAATATTCTAAATTTCTTGGAACCGTTGATGTAGGTAGGAAGTTATTAAATTCGATACACAAATTTGAATTAACGTCACATACAATGACATAGCATATGTTTCTAAAAAAAAAAAGAGGGAAAAAAATCAAGTTAGAGCCTTCATCTGTATATTATCTTGGTTCCCTTTACACTTAAGAGGTATTTTACTACTTCCCAGTCTGGAATTTTCAAGATGGACTCAGAAACTCTATCTTTAAAGGTCTGTGGTCCAGATGGGTATCCCATGTTTGTAACAAAGTCAGTCAGTGCTTCTTTGACAGAGTTAATTCCATGCCAAGTGGAATCTTTTTGAATTAGAAGGCCTGTAGGAGATCTCCATCTGTATTTAATTTCTTCTTTCCTTAATTTTGGTGTTATCACAGAATATTCTTTTCTCCTCATTAGGGTCTGTGAAGAAATATCAATAAAGATTTTAATTTTCTCATATGAAGCATCCATCATTTTCTTTGTATACTTTGCTTTTAATATTGACTCCTTAAATGGCAGAAAATGCAATCTTGCTATCACATCTCTGGGTATCGATTTCTCCAACCCTCTCGGCAGTGGAAACTATGTACAATGTCAATTTTTTTGTTTTCTTTAGGATATTCTGGAACTAAATTATGGAACATTTCTGTGCATATTTATTCAGTTCTTTATCTTTTATATTTGCTTCTATCCCTCTGATTCTTATATTATTTTCCTTGATTGGTCCTTCATGTTGCAGATTTTGTTGTTTAATTCTTCTATTTTATTTTCAAGATTCGATGTGTATTTTAACAGTGAATTATTGTCCAAGAGTAATTTATCGCATTTTGTCTCAATCCCATACATTTTTATATTAGTTTAATTTATTGATTTTGTGTTTTAGTACAGGATAGATGATCATCCTGGATGTTTTCAGCCCCCTCTAAGGTAGATTGGGATTATGTACAAAGGGATTTATTTATTGTTTGTTCAAGTAATGAGGCATCTGTCTGAGATGTTTCCAAGGGGTTCGTTTTATTTTTAGGAGAGATGAAAGTAGTCATACTGGATATTTTATTTTTCTTATCTTTAATTTTTGATTTTGAAACTGAGGATGTTTTTTTATGGGCCATCTTCCTTTTCCTTACTTTTATTGTTCTCCCCTTCTAAAAGACCTATGTACCGCTTTATTCATGGAAGACTGATATCCAGTTTGTAATTTAGTCACAGGATGAAAATCTTCTCCTTTTATCTAAGGCTTTTTTTCAAATAAATCCGCTGTCCCAGCTAGTTGGTTATAGAAAGATTGTGTCTTAAATCGTTTAGACTCTTTATATAAAGGCATCTATGTATTTATATGTCGTCTTTTCCCCTTTTTTCTTTCTTTTAAATAGTAAACATTTATATAAATATATAAATACACCTAACATTGTTGATATGCCATATTCTCTTAATAATTATAGTAATTACAGGGCACTATATTAGTCTGGTATATTAATGGAACTTAAATAAAGGGAGAGAAAGTGAAGCCTTCACTTAGGCCCCTAGGTTTCTTTGTCCCCAAAAGATGAATCCATTTGGCATCTCTTTTTAATAGTTCTCTATCCAAGTCTCCCCTTCTTATTGTTTTTCCAATATGATCTATTGCTGTAAAGGTAAGTCCATTAACATCACCCTTATGTTTTTGATTTACGTGTATAGATACTGGTGTGTCATATTCTCTTTTGACACTATAAATGTGTTTCAAGACACGTCACCTCAGCTCTCTACAGGTTTTACCTACGTATCTGGCCCCACAAATACACATTATTATGTAAATAACACCTTTTGTTTTACATTTCAAAAGGTGCTGAATTTTTAATACTTGATTTCCTGTTTATGAAGTAAAAACTTTTGCAGGTTTGATGAATTTGCAAGCTTTACAAAATTGGCATTTGAAGCAACCCCAATTTTTTTTTTTTTATCTTCTGCTAGTTGTTTGTGCATAATCTTGTAAAAAAGGTCTTACATCATTATTTTCAAGGAGTATTTCCACAGTTTTTTGAAGATTTTTTAACCTTATGCCATTTATTATTGTAAGTACCTATACATCTTACAATACAGTATCTTCATTTTTTTTCTTGTTCTATCTAAGTAGAGTCTATTTATGATCTTAGCTCTCTGATATGCTTTTTTTTAGTATACTCTTTGAGTATCCTCTCTTCGTAATGGCGATCAATGCTTTTATGCTTGAACAATTTATTTTCACACTAAGGTATTGATCTATGAGAATACCTTCAATCTGTGCTTTATGGTGGCTACTCTTTGCATGCAAAAGAATGTTGGTTGCCATTGGTTTTCTATAAGTTTTGGTTCGTATTTTGCCATTCTCTGTTATTTGTGTTTGCAAATCCAAAAACTATTCATTACTATTATATAGTCCTGTAAATGTTGCAAGGTACCGTTCCATAAAATCAAAATATTATCGATGAAACTGACCCATAATTCAAAATTTTTAGTGTATTTATCCATTGTCTTATTAAATACCACTTGTTTTTCCCACCAACCCAAATATAAATTTGCATACGTGGGGCGCAGGCAGTGCCCATCACCGTCCCACATATTTGTTGGTAAAATGTATGCAGAAATACAAAATAGTTGTAGGTTAACACAAATTCCAGTAATTGCGAGAAAAATATGTTATGATTACCATATTGAGTTCCTTTCTTCATGAGAAAGTATTAAACAGCATTTAGGCCTTTCTCATGTTTGATGCTTGTATACAGTGGCTCAACGTCCAATGATGCCAACAGTGTCTCCTTTTCAAGTTGTATATCATTTAATTTGGACAATACATCTTTTGAGTCTTTTACATGGGACGACAAACTAGATACAAATTTTCTCAGGACCTAATCTAGATATTTACTGGAATTATCTGTTAGATTGTTTATCCCCTACACTATTGGTCTATTCAGTGGTTTTAGAGGATTTTTATGAATTTTGGGTATGGTGTAGAGCGTGGCTATTTTAGGATTTTTAATATCCATAAATTCAAATTCTTGTTTGTTAATGACATACTCATCCAGACCTTCCCTCAATATCTTAATTAGATCTTCCTTAAAGTTGTCCGTTGGATCTTTGCTTAATTTCATATAACAATTTTTATCATTTAGTAGTCTATGATTTTCTTGGATATAATTACTTCTATCCAAGATTACTTTATTGTCCCCTTTATCAGTATTTTTAATGATGCCTCATTGCTTTAAAGTTCTTTGAGAGCTTGATGTTCTTGTTTTGTATAATTTGATATTTTTGATTTAGCCAGAGATAACCATTCTAGGGCCCTCATTCAATTGCAATTTGGCCAATTAAATAGGGCCCTAAATAAGCACATAACATTTTTTTTTTTAAATAAGTTTTTAGTTAGTAAGCATCTATCCAAAATCAAGGTTTTCACTAACTAAAAACTTCTTTAAAAAAATATGCTCTGTGTTTATTTAGAGCCCTATTCAATTGGCCAAATCGCAATTGAATGAGGACCTAGGTCTCTTTCAATGTTCTGCACAAACAATTCAATGTTGGGACTAATGGATAATGGTGGAGTAAACTTACTTATGGCTTTGAGATTTGAGAAAATGGTCCTTTTAGCTGTTTATTTTAATTTTCAGATGATAGACTTTCCACAATTTTCAAAGTTTTTTGATTCATTAAGGGAGATATTTGTTTCTTTTTTAGAGAAATATTTCTTAAGGGCCGGTTTCCTGGCAAATAAATGTGCATCCTTAACCCATTCAAATCACTTGAGGTCTTCAGTTGGTGAAAAATTCAAACCCTTTTCTAGCAATGATATATGTTTGTCAGATAGTTGAAAATAGGATAAGTTGAATACCTGTAAGGAATAGGTAAAATACACAATCAAACACGTGTATGTGGGCTTATGCATATGTAACGTATATCAGAAAATGTCAGCCACTTATACAAAGAAATGTCACTGTGTAAACACATTTCTGTGCATATGAACACACTTCTCCATAACCCTCTATTAGCAGTTTGAGGCAGGCTTTTACCTCCTGAGAATATCCTTCCCTATGCCTGGGCCTCCTAGGCAGAAACACACCACTGGTACAGTTGAATAAACTGTTTCTAGGATGACAATGACAGAAAGCTAGATGATTCAGCGCAAAAAAACAACAAAGCAAAAACATTTAAAGGTGCATACAGTCCAGGGTTTGCTCTTTCTCATGTTCATAGAATAATTGCCTGGAATATTTCTCCCTGTGAAGGGCACACATGAGCTAAAATAGGCTGCTCTCTGAGTAGGTAACCAGACCTTTATATTACTTAGGGAGTTCAACTACAACTCACTGATAAGGCCCAAGAGAGGCCAAAACATACATCTGGGGTTTGCTGTTTCTTCCATTCACGGTAGAATTGCCTGCTATTTTGGGGCTGTATTTGGAGACTAGACTGATATCCTATAGGATATTTCTCCCTGTAAATGGCCCAAGTGACAGAAAAGAGTGCTGATTCCTGAGTAGGTTACCAGGCCCACAGAACAATCCTATTTAGTTGTTGTTCATTCTCAGATTGAGCGCCTTTGACTGTTTTTGCTAAGATCTTTTTTTTGCTGTCATCTAACCTATACATATTTCTCTATCTTTTTCCTTTGGAAACTCGGCCAATGTACACTGGCCTGGGAAATGTACAGCAGCTCAAAGCTGTGTTAGCTCTTGTAAAGCCTGTGCATGGTACAAAGGTTGTTAACTGTGTCAATATTTTTATCAAATGATCAGATGTTTTTTTTCAGGGAACAGGACATTTCAGGATTACTGATTAATTTTTTTCAGTGCAATATAAACCCACTGAACATTGACATATATTCCAAAGCCTTCCAGAAAAATGACTGAAAGTTAATTTTCAGCTAAAATGCATTCAGTAATTCTTTAACTTATATGGTGCATCATAAATAATTAATGTTTGAGATATATTATAATATTTGATTTGCTCTGAGCCAACAGGCACAATTTGCAATGCTGTTGAGATATGGTATTCATTGCCTGCAATAAGCATTTGTTTACCCAATTGTTGAATGTCAATGTAAACAGACAAGTAACACGTAGCAGTTACAAACAATTTGCTTGTGCAGGAAACATTCCCACTATTACATTTGTTCCAGATAATCAAATAATAAGTATGGTTGATTCACTGACTGAGGTATGTAATAATATTGAATGCGGATATATACAGTTGTGCTCAAAAGTTTGCATACCCTGGCAGAAATTGTGAAATGTTGGCATTTATTTAGAAAATATGACTGATCATGCCAATTCTTTTTATTTTATTGAAGGATAGTGATCATATGAAGCCATTTATTATCACAGTTGTTTGGCACCTTTTTAAATCATAATGATAACAGAAATCACCCAAATGGCAATGATCAAAAGTTTACACACCCTTGGGACCTTGTGAGTTAAAACTACGCACTGAGCTCCAGCTGCAAAACTGCAAGTGGCCGACAGATGGCGCTGTTGCAGTTTTGCAGGTCTGGATTTGCAGATGGTGTCTGTGAGTGCCACAGAGTGACTGCTAGTCGGTGCCTGTGAGTGGCACAGAGTTTGTGACTGTCATGCTGTCTCTGAGTGACAAAGTGAGATTGCCAAGCAGTCTCTGTGAGCACAAGGAATTATAAGCAGCAACTTTGCATGGCATAGCAGTGACTCACAGTTTATGTGATTGGCAGGAGGTCTCTGTCAGCAGTCTCTTTTGTGTTAAGATAGATAGTGCAGTTATAGCATATATATAAGCAATGATATAGAAAGAGTGTTATACAGATGGGGAACCTGGGGGCGGTGGTAGGAGGTCGGAATGGGGCACCTGTGGGTAATGGGGGGTAGGAGATCAGAATGGGGGACCTGTGGGTTGGGGGGGGGGGTAGGAGATCAGAGTGGGGGGTCTTGGGGGGGTTGGAAAGCCTCCCCCCCAAGAACCCCCATTCTGATCTACTACCCCCTACCACCCATAGGTACCCATTCTGATCTCCTATCCCCCACCACCCACAGATCCCCCATTATGATCTCCTACCCCCCACCACCCAGAGGTGCTCCATTCAGATCTCCTACGACCCCCCCCCCAGGTCCCCCGTCTGTATAACACTCTTTCTATATCATTGCTTATATATATGCTATAACTGTACTAATCCACCTTAACACAACAGAGACTGCTGACAGAGACCTCCTGCAAGTCACTCTATGCCAATCACATGCTATGGCACTCAGATTTGCTGCTTATAATTCCTTGTGCTCACAGAGACTGCTTGGCAATCTCACTTTGTCACGCAGAGACAGCATGACAGTCACAAACACTGTGCCACACAAAGCACCGACTGGCAGTCACTCTGTGGTACTCACAGACACCATCTGCAAATCCGGACCTGCAAAACTGCAACAGCTCCATCTATCGGCCAGCTGTAGCTCAGTGCGTAGTTTTAACTTACAAGGTTCTACCCTTGATTGTTTTGCCTTGTTACAGACACACAAGGTAACACACAGGTTAAAATGTCAATTAAAGGTTAATTTCCCCCCCCTGTGGCTTTTTAAATTGTAATTAGTGTCTCTGTATAAATAGTTAATGAGTTTGTTAGCTCTCATGTGGATGCACTGTGCAGGCTAGATACTGAGCCATGGGGATCAGAAAAGAACTGTCAAAAGATCTGTGTAACAAGGTAATGGAACTTCATAAAGATGGAAAAGGATATAAAAAGATATCCAAAGCCATGACAATGCCAGTCAGTACTGTTCAATCACTTATTCAGAAGTGGAAAATTTGAGAATCTCTTGATACCAAGCCAAGGTCAGGTAGACCAAGACAGATTTCAGCCACAACTGCCAGCAGAATTTTTCGGAATACAAAGAAAAACCTACAGGTAACCTCAGGAGAAATACAGGCTGCTCTGGAAAAAGACGGTGTGGTTGTTTCAAGGAGCACAATACGACGATACTTGAACAAAAATGGCATGATCGAGATAGCAGAAAGAAGCCTTTACTGAGCCAATGCCACAAAAAATGCCCAGATACAATATGCCGACAAAACCTTGACACACCTCACAGCTTCTGGCACACTGTAATTTGGAGCAATGAGACCAAAATAGAGCTTTATGGTCACAACCATAAGCACTATGTTTAGAGAATGGTCAACAAGTCCTATAGTGAAAAGAAAACCATCCCCACTGTGAAGCGTGGCTCACTGATGTTTGGGGGGGGGGGGGGGGGGGCGAGCTTTAAAAGCACAGGGAATCTTGTGAAAATTGATGGCAAGATGAATGCAGTATGTTATCAGAAAATACTGGTAGACAATTTGCATTCTCCTGCACGAAGGCTGCGCATGGGACGCTCTTGGACATTCCAGCATGACAATGACCCTAAGCAGAAGGCCAAGTTGACCCTCCAGTGGTTACAGCAGAAAAAGGTGAAGGTTCTAGCGTGGCCAACACAGTCCCTTGACCTTAATATCATTGAGCCACTCTGGGGAGATCTCAAAGGTGCGGTTCATGCAAGATGACCAAAGATTTTGCATGACCTGGAGGCATTTTGCCAAGACGAATGGGCAGTTATACCACCTACAAGAATTAGGGGCCTCATATACAACTATTACAAAAGACTGCACGCTGTCATTGTGCTAAAGGGGCAATACAAAGTATTAAGAACTAAGGGTATGCAAACTTTTGATCAGGGTCATTTGAGTGATTTCTGTTATCATTATGATTTAAATAGGAGCCAAACACCTATGTGATAATAAATGGCTTCATATGACCACTATCCTTCAATAACAGACATTTCTTTTGCATGATCAGGCATATTTTCAAAATAAATGCCAACATTTCACTATTTCTGCCAGGGTATGCAAACTTTTGAGCACAACTGTATTGTCAGTATGCATTATTTGCAGTATTAGGAGATTATGATCCCAAGATAGGATAATCTCTCCTATCTTTTCTCCAGTTTATTATTCATCTACATGGAGTAAATAGTTCAGGGAGTACAGATGCAATAGACACCTACCTTTCTCAATGCACCCTGCAAAACTCACTAAAATAAAATAAAAATTTTAGACAAACCTTTCTTCCTAGACAAACTAATAGAAGTCTAAAAACAACTTTTAGGACTAGCAAGCCTTTTCCTGTTGGGGATTTCATCTGAAGGTAGAGGACTTCCATTGTTTGTAGACACCACTTGGTGTCAAAGGGGGGGAATGTAGGGGGAATTGCAAAATGCTTGTCTTTGTGGCTTCTCCATTTTGTAACTTATTTTATGCTTGGCTACCCTCGCAGATGACACTATATATCTCAATAAACCCTTTCTACATACCCTAAGTCCCCAACAATTCTGGAGAATAGATAATGCTGGCATCCTGAGATCAGGCACAATAACATTGATTATCAACTGACTCGGCAATGAGCACAAAAAGTTGCACAACAGAATTTTTTTGCGCACACAGACTCCAAACAATTAGAGGGAACATAGCCCCTGACTCCAAACACTCTTTGAGAATATCCAGAGAACATGTATAATAAACTTTTTGAGTTCATTTCCCTCTGGCCCATTGCTCCTTTTTCTTAAGTAAACCTATAGAAATTCTCAGTGAGGCCTAGACTAACCATATCAGACAAGTCACCTCTGCCTCTTCATGCGTAGTCTTAGAAATCCGGAACAAATCAAATATCCCTTCTTGGCAAAAGTTATCTTGAAGGCTCTATTTCTGTTTCAGTCATTTTATTATCAACAATGTCAATTATGTTTCATTAAAGCATTATTTTATGACTCACAGGTCACAACAAGCATATTCCATAAAACATAATGTTTATTTCTTTGGCCTAGCATTAACCATAAATAACACTGTGATTTCTCCTTCACCTTTTTCCTTTTTTAATTTATAAAACAATGTATTATTAGCTAGCAAGGTCATTCTTTCAACTCTCTAGAATTTTAATCTTTAATCTTAAGAGACCTCTTAAATAGGTAAAGCAAGAGATGTTGCAACTATTGTTCTTATACAAATAAAACCAAAGATAAATACTAAACAATAATTTAGTAAAAACATAAAAAAACAACAGTATGTACCTTCAACGTTGCAATTAGACCTTCCTTGCACCAGCATTGATGCCCAGAAGTTTCACCAGAGGGATCGAATGCAGGGATCAGCTCAGCAGTCTGAGGCCAGCACTCCTCCATGTATGACCCACATGTGATAGGGTGAGGTTATACGCCTTTAAACTACTAAAAAGGAATGGGTGGAATTAACCAGCACTCTCCAACTTTTGAGAATTTAGGGAGAGTGTTATTAAGAGTATGTGTCATTTTTTCATATAGCATTATGTAGGTAAGTTTATATATTATCTTTTGATTATCTAATATTGGCGTCTTTCATCTTTTGGCAACTTTTTTTGCAGCTAACATTAAGAATTATAGCCATTTATTATGGTGTTTATTTAAATGTGCTGCCGATATATCTAGTAGACATAATTCCATTGATGGGTTAGTAGTAGTATCCAAAATTGTAATATTCAACCACATGTTTTGTATTATTGGAAATTTCCACCAAACATGGTGGAATGGTCCTATTTCTCTACAATTCCTTACTCCCATCTTGTCATATATCTTGATTTTTGTTTGGTTTGTGCCTCTTCTTCCATACACCAATCTCCTTTAAGCAATCACAAGAAGCATTCAGGTAAGTTAATATAATTTTTTTCATGTTAATGCTGATATGAGGGGGAATGAGGGGCAGGCCCCAGGGACAGAACAGGGAGATCAGGAACCCAAGGCACAGTTGGGAGGGCAATAGGTAGTGATGTCGCAAACCTAAAATTTTCGGTTTGCGAACCGCGAACGCGAACCGCGGCAAATGTTCGCGAACCGGCGAACATCGGAGAACCGCCATAGACTTCAATGGGCAGGCGAATTTTGAAACCCACAGGGACTCTTTCTGGCCACAATAGTGATGGGAAAGTTGTTTCAACGGGACTAACACCTGGACTGAGGTAAGCCGGAGGGGGATCCATGGCAAAACTCCCATGGAAAATTACATAGTTGATGCAGAGTCTGGTTTTAAGCCATAAAGGGCATAAATTACCTAACATTCCTAAATTGTTTGGAATAACGTGCTTTAAAACATCAGGTATGATGTTGTATCGATCAGGTAGTGTAAGGGTTAGGCCCGCTTCACAGTGACAGACCAAACTCCCCGTTTAACGCACCGCAAACAACCACAAACAGTCCATTTGCACAACGGCAAACTCCCCATTTGCACAAGGTTGGATACCAAGCTAGCCATGTCCCGTTCCTTGTCCTCACTGATGTCATTGAAGGTCTCTTCCTCCACCCAGCCACGTACAACACCAAGGGTCCCCGAAAGGTGACAACAAGCCCCCCGGGACGCCTGCTGTGTTTGGTCTTCCACCTCCTCAAAGCAACCTTCCTCCTCTGACTCCTCTTCTTCAGACTCCTCTCACTGCATTGCCTCTCTCTGCATTATTATAAGGTGTGTTAAGTAGTACTACTCTTATCAGTTTAAAACCTGTTACAGCACATATCAGGGGGCGTGTATAAGGCCTGGATTTTTAGAACCAGGAGATGGAAAAAGATGCTTTGTTGGTCGTATCACTTCAATTTTGGGGCACTTTGTGACATTAGCTTCTTACGCTCAAACATGTCCTTTACAGGCACCTGACTATGGGCAGATGAGCAGGAACTGCTCAAGGCGAGAGACGGAGTGGCGGATGGTTGAGAGGGGGCAAGGAGGACAGCAGTGGTTGATGTGGCTTAGGATGCTGCTCCAGGAGGAGGATGGCGGCTTTGAGTTTGTGTGCTGCTTGTACTCATGTGTTGGTCTGGAGTCACCCAAACATTAGGTCTCAACCTGTAGAGGATAAGGGAACCAGGCTACTCTAGACCTCATTCATCATTACAGGTTTTGACAGATCGGTACTATGCGTGCAAGCTACTGTGACAACAGATATGAGTGGCACTGTGCACTTGCAGAAGTTGGTAGAGTAGACGCTGTAGGTCTGACACACACGCTTGCAGACAACTAACTGCTATGCAATCTATTACAGTACAATTTTTTTTTGTTTTAAATGTACACTACTGTTACACCACAAATGAGTGGTGTGTTAAGTAGTACTACTCCTATCAGTTTAATCCCTGTTATGTGCCTTTTTTTTGGGTTTGGTTGTTGAAGCCACAGTGCAGCACCAGAGGCCAGAAAAATTAGGCATGTACACATGCCTGAAAAATTAGGTATTGTTGATCTTGCAGCGAGCAGAGAAGAAGGTAGGCCTGATTCAACGCCCCATCCCTGCATATCCACACTCAGAGATTGAGGGGGCGACCCTTACAAGGCCACGGGCCGGAGATATAAAGGGGGGCCATCCCAAATAAGTCCACAAGCGGGGACAAAGGTAGTGAAGGGGACATAGAGGCCCATGGACTGACGGTCGCCATCTTGGCAGGAAAAGGGCCCAGCAATTAAGCCAAACTGACCCAGCACAGGCAGCTACTTGAGTCAAACGCTGTACAATTACACCTTAATAAAGCTGAAACATGCAGCAGCAGGAATTCTAAACGGCCACACGGGGACAAGGAGGCTAACAGCCCCCACAGTCTCTGCACCACTCTTTTTAACAGATAACCCAATGGGCTAACCAGGGACCTTGCCCACATAAAAAAACAGAATTTTATTGGAGGAATTATTAGTGTCTTTACCCCCCAAGAGAGGACATAATATACGGTATCTTTAGACTACCTGATGGCCAAACCTCCTTTAGCCCCAGTGCTATCCAAGAAACATTTCAAAACTTTATCTGACTGGGGGTCTATAGAGTGACCTTAGTACTGACCTTTATATGACTGGGGGTCTATAGAGGGACATTAGTACTGACCTTTATATGACTGGGGGTCTATAGGTGACATTAGTAATGACCTTTATCTGACTGGGTGTCTATAGATGGACATTAGTACTGACCTTTATCTGACTGGGTGTCTATAGAGGGACATTAGTACTGACCTTTATCTGTCTGGGTGTCTATAGAGTGACATTAGTACTGACCTTTATATGACTGGGGGTCTATAGAGGGACATTAGTACTGACCTTTATATGACTGGGGGTCTATAGAGGGACATTAGTACTGACCTTTATCTGACTGGGTGTCTATAGAGGGACATTAGTACTGACCTTTATCTGACTGGGTGTCTATAGAGGGACATTAGTACTGACCTTTATCTGACTGGGTGTCTATAGAGTGACATTAGTACTGACCTTTATATGACTGGGGGTCTATAGAGGGACATTAGTACTGACCTTTATCTGACTGGGTGTCTATAGAGGGACATTAGTAATGACCTTTATATGACTGGGGGTCTATAGGTGACATTAGTACTGACCTTTATCTGACTGGGTGTCTATAGAGGGACATTAGTAATGACCTTTATCTGACTGGGGGTCTATAGAGGGACATTAGTACTGACCTTTATCTGACTGGGGGTCTATAGAGGGACATTAGTACTGACCTTTATCTGTCTGGGGGTCTATAGGTGACATTAGTCCTGACCTCCTGCTGCAGTATTATTACTCCCAGTACTCCCAGGCTTGCTACTATTAGATATAATAACCTCAGTTTCGTTTCCTTATCTGTTGGTAACATCAAAATACGATTATTAAATATTTCATATTTGTTTGTTTTTTCTCCCAAAGTGAACCCCTTTGTGTGTGTCAAACAGATGTGGCGTTTCCGCTCTGCGTATGTTGGATTTGCACCGCTCAAAAAGTATGAAAAGAGATCCCCCCCCTTGAAGCCCATTAATGACATCATCAGTAAATTGTATGTAACAGATTCCAGTGTTTAGGGTTTATGACCCAATACTGCGATCGTATCATTTATGACAAAAATCCGTATTTGTCGTATTATTCAGACGCGCGTGCATCTTTGTGTTACATTTCCTGATACTTTTATTATCTTGATCTTTATATATTTACTAGCGACTTGCCCGTTAAAAAATGGCGGCAATAAGATTGTAAGGCAGGTAATGGTATTTGGACGAGACATTCATTTTGTTGGCGGTCGGAGATCCTTCGGCGCTCATTGCGAGGCTGTTGGTTGTATTTTTTTTCTGATAGGCGCTTTTGCTGTTATTCTTTGGTCGGCGGTGATGTGTTTTTTGCGCTTATTGCAAGGCTTTGTGTGCTATGAGCAGCGTTGGCGCTCGTTGTGAGGCGCGCAGTGAATGGCTTTTATGTTTAATGTGATAATGTTTTTTTAGTGTATATGTATTTTTGTATGCTAATGAAATAATTACTAAATGAATATACTTTACCTATTTGTAAGTAATATATGCAGGAAGCATTGTGCTGAAGAGCTGACAATCTGTTTTCATGTTCCTGCAGCATACAATGTAGGTTTTCAGTGCTGTGGAGCTGCTGTGTAAGTGTCAGCAATGTGCGCAGTGTGTAGTGTAAATAGGCTGCGTGCGCGAGGGGAAGCCGTTAGGGTAGCTGGGTACTTCTGCATTGTGTAAGTTAGTGTTGTAAAATGGCGGGGAATGTGTATGTGGTACGCGGGTGTGGATGATTTAGCGTCCTTGTTAATAGTGTATCTTTACCTCGTACGGCTTTTTAGGAAAATCCGTATGTGTTTCGCGTGTTTAGGGTTCTGTAGCCTCGTTTTCTTTTTTTCAACTGCCATTTTTTCTCTCACTTAGGTGATTTTCGGGTGTCTAAACTCATGAATTTGGACTTAAATGGAGGTGTAACTTCACTTGCAGAGGTCCTCGGTGCCCGCCTTGCTGTGGGTAAGCTTTTTATGTGTTTGTTGTGTGTATCTATTGTGTTTTTAATGTTTTTAGGTGCGCGCGGTTCGGGCGTTAAGGTCGTATTTTTGTGAGCTCGTAATGTTTTTTTTTTCTAAGTCCCGTATTTTTGGATGGTAAGTCCGTAAATTTGATGGTGTAAGTCCCGCCTGCGGCTCATTGCAGCCGACGTGGGAGCCTTCGGCGCTCCTTGCCAGCAACTCTGGCCCTCGCTTCGCAAGCCCGCAGCGTTAGCAACAACCCGCCTGCTCACAACTATATATGTGATATCTGCAATGTCTTCCCCAGTTGGCACTTGTAAATCGGCTAAGCGACAAAAAAAAAATGGCGCCCGGAAAAAATGAAAACGAGGCTACACGACCCCAAACCGCGCAAAACATCGGCAGCCATGTACGACTTTTACCTAGGAACAGACGAGGTACAAAATACACTATTAGAAATAAAGGAAACTGCTGGCGAGCCACGTAACACATACACAATCGACGCCATTTTACAACACTAACTTGCAACTAATAACATTACAAATCTAAAATGGCGCGTTACACGACTATACAAGCGGTTTCCCCTCGTGCACTGCGCACATTGCTGACACTTACACCTCAGGTCACCAACAGTCCAAATGTACACTGTAAGCTGCAGGAAAATTAAAACTGATTGTTAGCTCTTCAGGATATTGATCACTGGATATATTAATTACAAATAGGTAAAGTATTTTAGTAATTAATTAATTCATTATTATAAAAAAAAAAATCTATAAAAAAAATTCGCTTAATAGCATATTTTACACTGCCGTTACTTTACATACATTAACGCTTCGCACTTCCTAATACATTTGTTCATTCACAATAGTTATTATCGTGCATTCATTTAATAAGTATTAATTAGTAATGGAAAATAAAAATGTAGACTTTACACTACACTAAAATGTTTTACTTTTTACTCTGCAGTTATATATCTGGATTACTACTCATTGGCTGCCAGCGATAGCACTCTCAAAGCAGTTACAAATCTAAATCACTTTATTATGTTCTGAGACCTGAATACATTTTTTAATTTACACTGCACAAAAAAAATTATATATTTAACACTGTACTTATATATCTGTCTTTGCGATGAGCGCCGAAGATTGATCGTTGCAAAGCACGAAACATGAAGGACTCGAGGGAAGAGGCTCACAATGAGCGCCGAAGGTCCTCAGAGTACAAAAAGCATCACATTGTGTGGCAAACAGCATTGCCATGGCTTCAAACTTTATTGCCCCATCATTTGTGCCAGGCAAGTCACTAGTGATATAATATAACATAATGCAATACAATATTATACAGTACACATGGGTGTTGGAACTGGGGGGGGGGGGTAAGGGGTAACCCCCCCCCCCCCCACCAGATTTCTTATCGTATGTATGTATGCGTATAGAAGCTAACAGGGGAGGGAAGAGGGGGAGGAAACACAGGGGAGAGGGGGAGAGGAAGACACAGGAGAGGGGAGAGGGGGAGGAAGACACAGTGGAGAGGGGGAGGAAGACACAGGGCAGAGGGCGGAAGAGAGACAGGGAAGGGGAGAGGTGAGGGGAAGAGACACATGGGAGGGGGGAGAGACACAGGAGAGAGTGGGGGGTAGAGACACAGGGGAGAGGGGGGAAGAGACTAATGGGAGGGAGTGGTGAGGAGACACCGGGGAGAGGAAAGGGGGTAAAGACACAGAGGAGGGGGGAAGAAACACAGCGGAAGGGAGAGGGGGTAGAGACACAGGGGAGAGGGGGTAGAGACACAGTGGAGAAGGGGGAAGAGACACAGAGGAGGGGGGAGAGACACAGGGGAGAGGGAAGGAGGGAAAGACACAGGGGAGGGGGGAAAGAAATACGGGAAGGGAGAGGGGGTAGAGACACAGGGGAGGGGGGAGTGACACAGGGAAGAGGGAAGGGGGAAAAGACACAGGAGAGGGGGGAAAGAAACACTGGAGAAGGGAGAGGGGGTAGAGACACAGGGAAGGGTGGGAGAGACACAGGGGAGAGGGGTGAGAGAGACACATGGGAGGGAGTGGGGGGGAGACACAGGGGAGAGGGGGGAGAGAGACACATGGAGGGGAGTGGGGGGGAGACACAGGGGAGAGGGGGGGAGAGAGACACATGGGGGGAGTGGGGGGGAGACACAGGGGAGGTCTTGTGCTTTATTATTATTATTATTATTATTACTATATAATGTGTAGATGTACCGGCTGGGCATGCTCTTGTGCATTATTATTATTATTACTATATAATGTGTAGATGTACCGGCTGGGCATGCTCTTGTGTATTATTATTATTATTACTATATAATGTGTAGATGTACTGGCTGGGCATGCTCTTGTGCATTATTATTATTAGTAGTAGTATTTTACTAATAATAAAAAAATAATAATAATGCACAAGAGCATGCCCAGCCGGTACATCTACACATTATATAATAATAATAATAATAATAATAATAGTAATGCACAAGAGCATGCCCAGCTGGTACATCTACACATTATACAGTAGTAATATTAATAATAATAATAAGGCACAAGAGTCCTTCAGCACTGCACTGGACACTGAATAAACTTGCCTAGCTATGGTTTTCACTATTGATGCAGTATCACCTACACTCAGCCTCCTCTCAGTAAGACTGCAAGTTAGTTATGATTCCAAAATGGCTGCTGTCCATGAGGTTAAAGGGTCTGGAAGGGAGTGTATGCTGCTGATTGGCTGGAATGTGTCTGCTGACTGTGACATGCAGGGTCAAAGTTTGCTCAATGATAAAGTATTGGGGGCGGGTCAAATATCGCATATGTTCGCTGTTCTCTGCGAACGCGAACATGCTATGTTCGCCGGGAACAGTCCGCCGGCGGACTATTCGCGACATTTCTAGCAATAGGTTGTGCCAAAGCAGAGGGCCCTCAATTTTAGCCCAGAGGAGACAGAAACCCTCCTCAGAGAAGTCGAAGCCCAGCCTGTGCAACTGGTGGTGGCCCACCACTCAACATCACCTACTGTGAATGGCAGCGTACTATTGAGGAGTTTTTGGAGCCAGCTGCAGTAGTGGGCCTTCCAGGACAGCTGGACACTGGCTTTCAGGAAACCCTGCAATGTGAGTATCACATGCACCATCACGCCCTCATATGCAAACACATGAACCCACACACATAGATAACTGACATACAATAGCACTGTAAGATCTCTGGTTATGACTACAGATAAGTGGGGCACTAATAACCATGTACATCCAGGAAGAATAAATATTATTATCATAATTCTTATCAATGAAATATCTGTCCAATACCTGCAGTTCAAACGAATTCTGAATAGCAGTTGCCAATGCAGTTTGTGTTAGTGTTATGTTTGCTGTCTGTTCAAAGTTCATATAAAACAAAACAGTTTAACTATCAATTGCAATTGTGTATTTTTTTGTCATGAGTTCCCCTTTCCCTATCTTCCCCATGTTAAACTGCACCGTTTAAAGCTGTGTTGCTTAACACTCCTACTGCTTGGAAGCTATCCCAGTATTAAACGAGGCATAGCTGTAGATTACTTTGATTTTACATCCAAAAGAGAGTAAATACATGGGTGTGCACACTGCAGAATATGTGGATACAGACTCTGAAGGACTGCATGTGTGTGTCATGTACTAGCCTAACCTGCACCATGTCTCATAAGCATGTTAACACCGATTGCTGAGAATTGGTCACAGATTGGTCAGTCTCACACACTGCACAGCAGATTCAGATGAGTACGTGTCCTAATAAACTGCAGATGGCACACTGTACCAGCATTACATATATTGATATGAGCCATGATCCACACTGCTCATGATACAGCTCAATGTTTATCTGCGGGAAACTATCACCACAGCCAATTACAAGTGACCATGATGTGAGGGATATGGAAAAACACAGAAAACAATTGTTTAGAGAATCAATACTCAAATACAATTGTCCTCTCATTTCAGTACCCAGGAGGCGTACCCCGGACACAGAGACCCAGGCGGTGGCTCCACAGGAGGAACCACAATCACCAACACAAGTGGTGGTGGAGGAAATTGAGGGCCCAGGCCCATTACAGAAGGCTGGGCCATCAACAGCAAGGCCATTGTAGGAAACACCCCAGGCCCTGCCATGCATCACAGGCACGTTCCCAGCCCTTTCAAACTACTGAAATGTCATTGAGCCAGCAACCACCTGCATGGATGTAGGGGTCTCAACAGGCCCACTACTGCACGCTGGTGACATGCAATTGATGCATTGGCCAGAACCCAATTCTATCCCACTCCTGACTGGGCCACAACAGATGTTGCCCCAATAGATGATGCCACAGCAGTGGTTGTCTCAGCAGTGGTTGTCCCAGCAGTTGTTATTGCAGCAGTTGTTGCCTCAACACATCGGCCTGACACCATCCCTATGGGCAAAACTATCTCAATTGGCCGACACCATCCCTACGGGCAACACCATCTCCAATGGCAAAACCATCCCTACCAGTAATACCATCCCTACGGGCAACACCATCCCTATGGGCAACACCATCTGCAATGGCAACACCATTGCTAATTGCAACAACATCACAACAGGCAACACCTCTGGCCTCGCCACAGCACATCCACAGTCCAACTTTGTCTGGAGCACCAGCTTCAAAGGCAGAATGATATTGGTACTGAGCAGGTCGAAAGCATCAGAGCAATATATGGTGAGGTGAGCAGGCATAATCTAAGGATGGAGAGGTATGAGTAAATGGCTCATAGGCACAGACAAGCCCAGACACATCGTTTGGCACAGCTAGTGCAGTTGGGGAGAAGCCCACGTCAACACTCTCCAGCCTTTGGTTACACAGGGTCCACCCCCACCGCAAACAGGGCCTGCAACCTCCTCATCTCACCCCTTACAGCCAACGCCAGCTGCTACACACCCCAGTTGGATGCACCCCTCAATCCAAAACCTCCTGGCCGTGGTAGAGGGAGGAAGCGCACGGGCATGGAATGTGTGAGACCAGTGCTCAGAAAGAAGAAGTAGGTGAGAACATCCCCAGGTCAGTTGTTGTCAAACCTCTCCCCAGGACTCACCACAAAGACTGTCATTTAGGTGAAACTCTGTGAATACACATGTGAAACAATTCCAGGCTCCACCACCTGTTGAATATTATTTGCCTCATTTTTGGTTTCACCTAAATTATGGCCTGTCTAATGACTCCTAAGGAAAGGATTGATAACCACTGCCCTAAGACCTCCTCATCCACACTCCACAATGAATATTATTATATATTAATGTTGACATACTATTGACTGGCTACAGAGTGTGTACACGTATGGTTATGTTGAATATTTCTGCAATTGATGTTCAATGTGGATTGCCGTTGAAATGAGGTGTTGAAGTCAATCCAAATAGTGTTCTGATTGATATCTTGTTCTTGTCTTACTAGGTCTTAATAGCCCAATCTCACGACCATGAAGGCATGTTCCTCAATCTCATCTTTCTGTGTCATAGATTCTGCTCATCAATTTCTGAATATTCCTTAATATCTGAAAACAAACTGTGTGTTGAATAGATCTGTATGACATTATCCATGATTATGTTAATCTGTTTCATTGAGCAGATATAGACAAGTTGTAAGTGCTATGCACACAACACACATGGCTACTTCAATTACATGGAGTGATTTTTGATGATCCTTTATTTAATCAGATTCCGGTTGCAGTGGTGAAGCGACACATGTGACCATGGTAGGTGCAATGCATCATGCTTATTCTAGACTATGACATTACCCCCTTTAGGTAACCCCTTTTTCCCATACTTGCCCTTTGGGGATCCGCCTACAACACACATGATATTAATGCACAGTCTTACGCTGATATACATGTGCTCTGTGTATCTAATAAACTATGTATGCAAACTATCATGGTGGAGGTGGGTAGGATGCAGAGTTCTAGTAACACTGGGAAATAGGGATATAGGAACAGAATGCAGGCAGGGAAATGACATTGATATGGATGGTCAGTTGAGAGAGATTTACAGTATATCATCCAGCATGAGGCAATATAATTTACATCATATTATTACAGATACCAAGACAATTATAAAATTCAATAAGCAAAGATAACAATAATACAGAATAAGGAGATAAAAACAGAGATATATGGTGAGAGGCAAAATATAGGCTTGTGTGTCCACCAGTAACTCCTATGCAACTTTGGAAGTATAAGAGCTCGATCAGTTAATGTTATAACCCCCATAGGTCAGTTCTCTGGCAATGATAATCCGCTATGAGAGCAGCCTCTTTGGACACTCAGATGGGGACCTGACAGTACCATATCAGTCTGTTCTAACTTGGGCAATATGAGGGGAATTATGTTCTCTGAATAAGCATCTCTATTATCTGTTGTTGCATATGCATAACTGAAATTTAATGTAACCTCATTAACAGTTATGTTCCTAGCCTAGAGTTACTCTTCCCCATATGTACGGGGAGGATCACATCAGCACTGAAGAAGAGATCTGGAAGGAAATATGATGAATGCTTCACAATAGTCCAAGTATAGGAGAGTATAGAATGTCTAAAGCAATAGTGACATATAAATCTATGTAGAGTATGTGAGTATACACATGCTGTGGATAAGCAAGGAACATCAGGTGACAGATGTAACATGACAATATTGTATTCTGAAATTACAGATTTACATATATTGGCTAATCAGTAATGGGAATCAAATATCACACTGGATGCAACAACCTGATTATTCGGAGACATGCACATACATGATGACATTAGCATGACCATGGAATGTCGGGATGCTTATCTTCATGCCTTGTTATGACTGTGATCTGGAAGAAACACACAATATTATGATGAACATTACACATGCTTTATGCTTTAAAATATGCTGGTATGTTAATATTTCCAGATTGCTATTAATTGCATTGACCTCTATTGGATGGGGATTAGCATGATGTAGACAATGTGAACATTGCTGTTCTGTACTGTGAAGAGGTTTTCAAATACGTTTGTAGAGGCTATATACATTGACATTGTGGAATATAAAATCCTATCCATTTAGTCTAGTTTATGGAAGTTTGCAGATATCAGTACATATGATGTGTATGGGAATGTGTGCATACTTACCATAAATGGATAGCACAGCATATTCTAGTTGATCCAGTGTTAATCAATAATGCATCATGACACATACATCATATGAGGAAGTTTGATATTCTGTATGACAATGGGGGAGGGGAAAAAAAGTTGTATTAGTTATGCATAATCAAGCTACATTATAGTTGGTTGTTATTTGTTTTGTACTTACATGTGAAGTACTCACGAATGATGTGGGCATGTTGTTGTGACCCCTGAACATTATCCACAACAGGAGGAGGTAGAGGCTCTTCCTCCTGAAGGAGCTGAGCCTCATCAATGTCCCCCAGACAGTTGGCCTGTAATGCTATATTGTGCAGACAACAGCAGGCCATAATGATCTGACAAACTAATCGGGGGTATACTGTAGCGCCCCTCCAGTGGAATGTAAACAACTGAAGCACATCTTAAGCACACCAAAGGTGCACTCGATTACATTCCCGGCATGTGGCATGGGCCGCATTGTACCTCTCCTCCGCCTGTGTGTGTGGATTGTTCACAGGGTTTAACAACCGCGGCAAACACCCATATTCTGCATCATCTGAAGTAAACAAAATGGGAGATGTAGATAATAATGTGATGCTGTGATGTTTGTTAAAGCGTATGAACGTATACATAATGATTCATGAGATGTTAGTTTATGGATATGGGGGTGTGAACTTGATACTCCTATGATCAGATCACACAGGGTTATACTCAGCCATAAGCATTGATGCAATGGCTCAGGCAGTCTTACTCCCTTAGTCACATGTGAACGTCAGAGCAATACAGTGGAACATGGTTTATATGTTAGGGTATTCTCTCTTGGTAAGATATGCTTGCCTGTGATTACTTATGGGTACTCACCCAGTAGCCACACAGATGGATATTAACCAGACTGGAAGTAGTGATAGGTGGAGGATTGACGCAAGATATGAGCATCGTGAGTACTTCCAGGAAAGCCTTCAAACACAGTTTGTATGCGCATGTATGCATCACAAACAACCTGTACATTGATAAAATGATAGTGTTTGCGATTTCTGAACAGCGCTTCCTTATCTTTAGGAGGTATCAATGCTACACGTGTGCAATTAATAGCACCTAGCACATTAGGGACACCTCCTATTCGATGAAAATCAGATTTCCCCATCAAGGTCTCTTCTACAGTGTTGAGGAAACTGATGTATCTGGTAGCTTTCAGAACAATAGCACAGAACAATGTGCTCAGACACCTTGAGAAGCTTGCATGAGACATTCATCCTACTATACTACCAGTGTTCTGGAAACTACCAGATGCAAGGAAGTGTATTGCAACTAACATCCGTGTCATCCCTGGGATGGCTCTATTGGTCCGTGAGGAAGGCTCAAGGACTCCCTTTTCAGGACCGCATAGAGGTGCTCAAGACTGGCCTAAAATGCTCATACAATTCACCATCAGTTAACCCCTCTAATGTGACTCTCTCCCTGTATACTTTGGGTGCCCCGACCCTCCTTACAGGCTCCTGGGCCTGCTCACCTCCCTGAAGCTGTTCACCCACATCAAGGTCATCCTCCCTGTCTGCAGGTGCACTTATACCCCCATGTGCCACTAGAGCTTTGTCCCCTACCTGCACTCCCCCCCCCCCCCCGCACCATAATCCTAGGCATATCCTGTGGTAATTCACGTGTCTGGCTTTGTTCTGGACCACCATGGATAACATTAGTACGCTCAATCACATTCACTCCCAGCCACAACTCTCTGTCACTTCTCAGCCACTCCTCAATCGCACGCCTTGCATCAGGGTCTCCATTCCGCAGCATTCGGTACAAATATTCACGCTGCTCCGGCACCGTCTCCTCACATGCATATACACAGCAATCACATGGCAGCAATCCATGGTGGGTCAGACTTCCTGATGGCTTATTGGGGCTTGGGTTATATAGCTTGTTGATTACAGCACCTGTTAATATCCAGGTGGGTATCAGATTTGGAATAGTTAACTTGTGTATTTGATACTTATCTGGCATTACAGCTGATTTAGGTATCTAAAGCATGATAATCTGATGAACTTTCCAGCTTTTGTATTGTATTTGCCAGTCCTATTTGTAACCCATAATATTTTGGCATCCATTAGTTTTTGTTCTCCTGGTACTTGATATATGGCCATGTAGCGGTGTAATTTGTCCAGTATTTGTTTTCCCAATGTAGATGTGATGAATGAGATGTACAGTGGATATAAAAAGTCTACACACCCCTGTTAAAATGTCAGGTTTCTGTGCTGTAAATAAATGAGACAAAGATAAATCATTTCAGAACTTTTTCCACCTTTAATGTGACCTATAAACTGTACAACTCAATTGAAAAACAAACTGAAATCTTTTAGGTGGAGGGAAGAAAAAAAATAATAATAATGTGGTTGCATAAGTCTGCACACCCTCTTATAACTGGGAATGTAGATGTGTCCAGAATTAAGCAATCACATTCCAAATCATGTTAAATAGGAGTCAGAATACACCTGCCATCATTTAAAGTGCCTCTGATTAACCCCAAATAAAGTTCAGCTGCTCTAGTTGGTCTTTCCTGAAATTTTCTTAGTCGCATCCCACAGTAAAAGCCATGGTCCACAGAGAGCTTCCAAAGCATCAGAGGGATCTCATTGTTAAAAGGTATCAGTCAGGAGAAGGGTACAAAAGAATTTCCAAGGCATTAGATATACCATGGAACACAGTGAAGACAGTCATCATCAAGTTGAGAAAATATGGCACAACAGTGACATTACCAAGAACTGGAGCTCCCTCCAAAATTGATGAAAAGACGAGAAGAAAACTGGTCTGGGAGGCTACCAAGAGGCCTACAGCACCATTAAAGGAGCTGCAGGAATATCTGGCAAGTACTGGCTGTGTGGTACATGTGACAACAATCTCCTGTATTCTTCATATGTCTGGGCTATGGGGTAGAGTGGCAACACGAAAGCCTTTTCTTACGAAGACAAAAATTCAAGCCAGGCTTTATTTTGCAAAAACACATCTGAAGTCTCCCAAAAGCATGTGGGAAAAGGTGTTATGGTCTGATGAAACCAAGGTTGAACTTTTTTGCCATAATTCCAAAATATATGTTTGGCGCTAAAACAACACTGCACATCACCAAAAGAACACCATACCCACAGTGAAGCATGGTGGTGGCAGCATCATGCTTTGGGGCTGTTTTTCTACAGCTGGAACTGGGGCTTTGGGGCGGTTTTTCTTCAGCTGGGACTAGGGCCTTAGTTAAGATAGAGGGAATTATGAACAGTTCCAAATACCAGTCAATATTGGCACAAAACCTTCATGCTTTCTGCTAGAAAGCTGAACATGAAGAGGAACTTCATCTTTCAGCATGACAACGACCCAAAGCCTACATCCAAATCAACAAAGGAATAGCTTCACCAGAAGAAGATTAAAGTTTTGAAATGGCCCAGCCAGAGCCCAGACCTGAATCCCATTGAAAATCTGTGGGGTGATCTGAAGAGGGCTGTGCACAGGAGATGCCCTCGCAATCTGACAGATTTGGAGTGTTTTTGCAAAGAAGAGTGGGCAAATCTTGCCAAGTCAAAATGTGCCATGCTGATAGACTCATACCCAAAAAGACTGAGTGCTGTAATAAAAACAAAAGGTGCTTCAACAAAGTATTAGTTTAAGAGTGTGCATACTTATGCAACCATATTATTTTATTTTTATAAGTTTTCTTCCATCTACCTAAAAGATTTCAGTTTGTTTTTCAATTGAGTTGTACAGTTTATAGGTCACATTAAAAGTGGAAAAAGTTCTGAAATGATTTATCTTTGTCTAATTTTTTTTACAGCACAGAAATCTGACATTTTAACAGGGGTGTGTAGACTTTTTATATCCACTGTATATCAGATGATCTTTGTATTTTTAGGGACAACATTAGAGCCTCTGTGAGTGAGAAAGGTTTAATATGTCAGCAATTTCTATGTATTTGTGTTGCAATTTAATGAGGTAGTGTGTTTTAATAGTTTTCAGCTTCTTGCAGCATGACTTTTCATATTGGCATGTGCATGACTATTACAACCTATGAGAAAATTTAAATGGTATTTCTTTCAATATTTGATAGTTGGGAGTTGTTGTGCAAGTAATTGTAATGCCTTCGAATGCTTCCCCCAAATTTTAATGTGTTTTTATTGTGATTTGCAGTGTTCCAAACTAGTCTGTAAACTCTTTGTTGTTGTAAAACCCTTTGGAAGCCGTAAGCATTGGGCTGACATTTGCCGTTTGTGGGCTTGACTGCGGGTGCGGTCTTGAGGAATTTTTGTAATTGAAAAGTGATTTGCGATTTTAGCGATCTAAAACTCTTGTGGTCATGAAAGATCAAAGGCTTTGGGGGGCTGTAAGTTCCGGGTTTAACAACTGCAAGGATTTCAGGCTCGTAACCCATTCGGAGGCCGCAAAAAAAATGCCAGTTGAATAGCAAATTAACTTACAGCCTCACGGGTTACAGTAACTTACGATTGCTCAATTGAATGAGGCTCATACTGTTTGCAATATGATTTATATAATGTGTATGACAGCAGGGCTCTTAAAAAAGTAGCCAAAGGGTCAGGGTATTGTTTCATAGATGTTGTGTTGTGATTTATTGATTAATTAATTTCTGATTCCCTGAAGCCCAAGACAAGATCAAATGTGTAGATTTTTGTATAAAGCATTCAATATCTAATGTAAACCTGGTTTGTCTCTACTTTCCATTTGCAAAGAAGAAGGTTCAAAAGAAGCAATGGGAAATGCTCTATGTTTGATGATCACCTTTAAGATGTGGAGGAATCTGTACATGTATTCTGTTATTTTGTTATTGATCTTTTTAATAAATGCCCCCATCAGATTTACTAGGGTATTCAACTGGGACTCTCGCAAAATTTACGCTGTTACGCAAGGAAAATACGAGACACGCTCCGACCCATTACGACCTCGCAAAAATCGGTGCACATGAAACACGCGCACATGAAAACATGAAAGATACAACAAATACACACAACAAATACATAAAAAGCTTACTTACAGGAAGAGGGAGCATCCAGGACCTCGAAAACTAAAGTTACACCTCAATTTAACTCAATTAAAAGAGTTTAGACACTAAAAAATTCTCTAAGCAAGAGAAAAAATGGCCGCCGAAAAAACGAAAACGAGGCTACAGCAGTCTAAAGACGCAAAACACCACCAAACACCTACGTATTTGCCGAAAAACACCTACGAGATTAACAAACAAGGACGCAACCCGCGCGACCCCAAAAACATTACAAACACAATAAATACAAACAACAAACACATAAAACGGTTACTCACAGCAAGGGGGGGGCACCCAGGACCTCTGCAAGTGAACTTACACCTCCATTTAAGCACAAATTTTGAAGTTTAGAGACCCGAAAATCACCTAAGCGAGAGAAAAAATGGCCACCAGACAAAACGAAAACGAGGCTAAAGGTCCCTAAACACGCAGAACACCACCATAAACACGCAAAACACCACCAAACAGCTATGGATATTCAAAAAAAGTCGCACAACATAGAAAATGAAGGACGCTAAATCAACCACATTATATTCACCAAACAGCGTTAGCTCACTTGTAATTTCATTGCCGTAATTTTTTGACGGGCAATTCGCTAGTAACATATATTGATAAAAGAGCAAAAGAGTAGATGTCCCTGTTTCTGAGAGCCTACATTCTGAAGGAGGTGGTTATCCAAGTGATACAGAATCAGTGAGGGAGAGTATTAACCAGTAATAAGTTGAAGAAGGTGACTGTGTGCCATGGTGAAGACTGAACCTGCAGCGGCAAGGTCTATAGGTAATAGGCTTTTAAAGACCACATAAAATGATGTCGGAATATCCAAGGAACAGTCTGACAGTAAGTTATAGAATTCCCAAGAAGAGGAGCGACATGGGAGAAGGCCATTAGACAGGTGTGTGAGGAGGTAATTACAGATGAAGATATAAGATCAGGTTCTGAGCCGACTGAATGGGTTGTTCAGAGTAAATGTGGAGATGGTAACCAAGATGTAAAGGGGATGCTGACTTATTGAGGAATTTGCACGTAAGGGCCAAAGTTTTGAATTTTATTCTGAAATATTTTAAAACCAATTTAGAGACTGAGAGGCGCAGAGGAGGAGAACATAGACATGACTGTGGTGATAAGACAATGAGCCATATCTCCCAACCGTCTCTCTTTTAGAGTGACGATCCTCTTTCAAAAGCAAATCTTTTCCCTACCCAACCCAAAATATCTCCTTTATTTTAAAGAGACAGTCTGAAATTTAAGGACATGCCCTTCTTTCTTCCCAGAGGAAGTGGAATTCAAGAAGACATTAAGTAACACAAAATAAAAAAAGACATTAATGATTTAAGGTTTATGATTATAGTCTGCAGCCTCCAGAAAACACATCCTTCTATTTATGCATGTAATACAAAATACCAATAAACAAATATTACAAAATACCAATAAACAAATATAAATAGTGAATATAGCATACAGATTGTGCAAGTAATTTTTATCTCTGTATCGACAACTTTATATAATGTATTAACTAGTTCATAAAACATTTACATTACATTACGTTAACTTTGCACTTAGATGAGACAGTCTTAAAATGATACAGTTCACGTCAACTGCCAGGCTAGATGTTACATAGTTACATAGTAATGGAAGTTGAAAAAAGACTTTTAGTCCATCAAGTTCAACCTTTTTAGATCTTCTCTGATCTGCAATATGCAGATTACTTGTTAATTGATCCAGAGGAAGGCAAAAAGAAAAAGAAAAAAAAGTGAATCTTTGCCAATTGTCCCAAAAGGGGAAAAACTATAACATTCCTCCCTGACCCCAGATACTGTCGATCAGATTCCTCCCAGGATCAATACTGTCTAATTATTCAAGGTAGCACTGAATGCCCTTTTTATTTAAAAATATATCCAATCCCTTTTTAAAGTTATCTATTGAATCCACTGTCACCACCTCCTTTGGTAAAGAATTCCACAGATTAACCACCATTACTGTGAAGAACCATTTTCTTTCTTTAAGGTGAAATATTTTTACTTCTAATCTCAAAGGATGTCCCCTTGTTAGTGGAAAACCTCTTGGCACAAAAGTTCACTTGACAATCACCCTCTTAGACGCCTTTGTTTCTAGAGAAAATAAGCTACATTTCCTTAGTCTCTCTTCATAACTTAGCCCCTCCATTTCCCTTATTAGTTTTGTTGACCTTCTCTGTACTTTTTTCAGCTCTAAAATGTCCTTTTTATGTAGTGGTGCCCAAAAATGTACTCCATATTCAAAATGATGGCGTACTAGGGATTTGTATAGTGGCAGAATTATATGTATTCCCTGGCTTCTATACCCTTCTTAATACATGCTAATATTTTAATTGCCTTTGCAGATACTGCTTGACATTGAGCATTGTTACCTTGGTGGTTGTCCACAAGCACCTCCAAATCCCTTTCAATATCTAATACCCCTAGATTTGCTCCATTAAGATTATAAATTGCATAACTTTGCATTTATTCGTATTAAGTCTCATCTGCCAGTTAGTCACCCATTTTTCTAACTTATGCAGATCCCTTTGAAGGGAAAGTACATCATTATCTGTTTTAATTACCTTGCACAACTTAGTGTCATCAGCAAAAATGGAGACAATACTTTCCAATCCTACTTCTAAGTCATTAATAAATATGTTAAACAGGAGAGGACCTAATACTGAACCCTAAGGAACCCCACATACCACATTAGTTCAATGGGAGTATGTTACATTTAGAACAACCCTTTGCTTCCTGTCTTTATGCAGCTCTCAATCCAGGAGCAGATATTTACTGCAATTCCTGTATCCCTTAGTTTGCACAATAGTCTCCCATGTGGCACTGTATCAAAAGCCTTTACAAAATCCAAAACGACTACATCCACTGAGTTGCCTTGATCCAAGTTCCTACTAACATCTTCATAGAAACTAATTAGATTTGTTTGACATGACCTATCCTTCGTAAATCCATGTTGTCTCCTACTTATAATCTTGTTTAAATAGAAATGTTCTTGTATACAATCCCTTATTAACCCTTCTAAAAGCTTTCCCACTACAGAATTGAGGCTTACAGGTATATAATTTACTGGATTTGTTCTTGCTCCTTTTTCTTCCTCATCCCTGTGGGTGGCCAATTACTGTCCAAATTCCAAATATAAAAAAAGAATTTGAACAGCACTGGGTAGAAAAATAAATGAAAATGAAATTTATATACACTTTGATTAATGTTTCTCATTGTGCTATACCTTTCATTGTAATTTATGATTTGTGTATTAATATATTACCTTTTATTGCAATTTAAGATATGAAATGTGATATACATGATACTTGTTATAAATGACGTCCCTTTGTAAAGTGGAACAGTGAGGTTTTTATAATTTCGATATAGACTTTTTATTTATCCAGATTTTTTACAGTTTACTTTGAACTGATGGTCTTGTTTTTCATATAAAACCTTAAAACTAAACAGTCATGTCAAGGACCCCTTTTTCCAGTTCCTGGATCTTAGCCCATTAAAGTACAGGCGTCTTGGCTCCAGCCACTCCATTGTATTGTAATCTGCTTTATCCCATTGGTGGCAGATAATCTAACTATGTCTCTGATGTGCTAAACAGGGTGTGCTAAATCTGCAGTGAGCAGACACCTCTATTGTACTGTTATCTGTTCTGGCCCATTGTTAGCAAATTAAGTTAATCTCATCTGCCATATACTCTAATCTAAAGTCTGGACTGCTCAGACACAGAGACAACAGGATGTGTATAAAAAGGTAGCCCTATTGTTCTCAGGTGCCACACCCTCTCATTGTCACATTGTCTACATCCCCTCTGTATCTAACTGCTATAAATATTGCTGACTTCAAAATAAAACAGTTGACTACTGAGACATATTGAAATGCTGTGTCTCTTATTTTGCTCCTGGATGGCAGTAGGGATGTACTGAAAGACTCTGTAGGATCCTGCTGGGGATGGTTTGAATTTAACACGTCTTATCAAGCCCCCTAAGAAGAAGCAGATCTGGAGTCTCTTGGTAGCCTGGAAGTGCTGATTTCTGATGCAAGGATCCTGACTGATACAAAAGCCAGATTTCAGGGTGCTGGTGTTTAGATTTCCAAGAACCCCATGGTACTTGTTGGTAGTTAACCTATAGTCTATAGCAGGTGGCCCTGGCCTTGTATAGCCCCTATCTTTGGATGATCATAAGACATAAATAAAAGACAACAATAAAATCAAATAAAATTGAATTTCACTTCGTTAACTTAAATTTCATTGGGGCCCAATGGGATGGTGGTGATGTAGAGGAGGAGGAGAGAGGTTTTTGTTTGGAACTATCTTTCTTGTAAGCACAGCCTGCACATTGGCTCTTACGGACAAAGGCTGCACATTGCCACTTACAGGCACAGGTTGCAGACTGGCTCTTACAGACACAGGGTGCACATTGGCACTTACAGATACAGGATACAGTTTGGCTCTTACAGACACAGGCAGCACATTGGCTCTTACAAACACAGGCTGCATATTGGCTCTTACAAACACAGGCTGCACATTGGCACTTACAAATACAGGATGCAGATTGGTACTTACAGACACAGGCTGCACATTGGCACTTAAAGGCACAGGCTGCACATTAACACTTAAGACACAGAGCACGATTCAATTGAGCATTTGCATGACACTGGAGCCCGTAAGTGAAGTCGCAAGTTAATTTGCTATTCAATTAGCGTATTTTTGCGGGTTACGAGTTACGGCCTTAATAACTTTGCAATGAGGAAATCCGTAACTCACAGCCTATCTAAGCCTTTGATCTTTCACTTTCGCAAGAGTTACAATGGCTAAAACCGCAAAACGCAATTCAATTTCCAAGCCTGCAGGGGAAGGCAGGGAGCCCATAAGTGAGGTTGCAAGCTAATGTCCTATTCAATTGGCATCTTTTGGCGGCCTACCAATGGCTTCCGAGTTACGTGCTTGAAAAAAAATGGTGGTGGTTAAATCCGAGTTACAGGCTTGAATAAAATTTGGCAGCTATTTTTTTTTTTCAAGACCTTAATATGGGCTCCCTGCCTCCCCCTACACCCATTGCGGCCTTCACATGCCCCCTGGGCCTATTGAGGGCCTTGTGATGAGCACCTTTGGTGCTCATTGCAAGCCTTTCCCCCTCCTCCACCTTGCAGGCCTTCCGATGAGCCTTCGGCGCTATGCGCATGCACAAGTTCCCAACTTTGCGAGCGTTACTGACAAATCGCAATTATGTTTATATATGACAACTATATATATGATATCCACCATTCACTGTGATAGTATGGGTTATACATACTTAATGTGCTCGCACTGCTCTACTTCCAGGTATAGTACAGAATAAACACTTTCTACATGCATATTGTTATCCTGAAGCAAGTGAAAATAGCACCACCAGCCACTAGAACCCAAGGAAACCTGCAAGCCCTTGACCCACAACATCTTTCGACTGTTCTACAATCCATTCTCTGTCCCCTCACCTCTCTCACTTGCCCTGACATTGCCAATACACATTACAACTTGACCATAACTTCCACTCTTGACACTCTTGCTCCCATAACAACAGGCAAACGTACTTGCTCTCAACTACAACCATGGCACACACAAACACGCTACATACAGCAGTGCTTTCACACTGCTGAACAACTATGGAGGAAACCTCGACCTTCAGCTGACTTCTTTCACTACAAATGTATTCTATGCTCCTATCACTATGCCAAACAGTGCTATTTCTCATCATTAATATCCAGTTTGGCCTCTAATCCCAACATGTGTTCATCACACTCTCCTCTGCCCTTACAGCAGAAGACCTTGCTAACCACTTTAATAATATAATTGAAAAAATCTGTAACAAACTTATCTCTCAGTGTGGCCCTAACTCACCCTCCTCTGAACATACTGGCAACACCCAGCCTTTTTCCCAATTCCCACATCCATAATGGACGCCTTTATCACTGTAACTAAGGATAACGTTTCTAGCCTTCTATCTACCTCTCGTCTTACAACTTGTCCACATGACTCTATTTCATTACAGCTAATCCCTTCCCTGTCTACCACACTTATCCCAGCTCTCACATATCTGTTCAACCTTTCCCTGAACACTGACAAGTTCCGAAAACCTTTAAGACAGGCCATAATTACACCCATTCTTAAGAAACTCATCTCATCTCATCTGATCAAGCTTCTCCATCTAATTACCGCCTTATCGCACAATTTCCCATGATTTCTAAACTGCTTGAGTGTATCGTCTACAATCACCTTCACCGATTTATTTCCTTCAACTCCCTCATTGACCTCTTCCAATCTAGCTTCCAGCCTCAAGACTGCACAGAGAGTGACCTCACTAAAGTCACTAATGACCTCCTCACTGCTAAGTTAAAGGGTCACGTCTATATTCATATTCTCCTGGATCCCTCTGCTCACTTTGACACAGTTGACCACCCTCTTCCTATCCAAATTTTCTGCTCTCTTGGCATCCGTAACACTGTGCTCTATTGGTTCAAATCATATCTAGAAAAATCAAACATTTTAGAGTCTCCTTCTCTGGCTCCTCTTCTTTACTTTGACCTCTGATGGCATACCATGTATACTTCCTTTACCCTAATAAATTATTTTGGATTCAGTATCATCTATATGCAGAGGACACCAACATCTCTCTGCATCAGAATTATCACTCTATCGTCTAGATCAAGTTGCTAACTGCCTCTCTAGCATATCCTCCTGGATGTCCACCGTCAACTCAAACTCAACATGTCATGGACTGAGCTCCTAATCTTCCCACCATCTTCCACTCCTCACATTTTTTTGAACATGGGGATTTCTATTGTTCTTAATTGTTTTAGAAAATTAAGAACAACAACAATAGAAATTCCCATGTTCAAAAAAATGTAATTAAAAAAAGAATAAGAAAAAATAAAAAAGCATAAATAGGATAATAATAATTAAAAAGAAGGTGGAAAATGGATGAATCAAATTTATAATAAACAATATCATTAACCAAAATATCATTTGAAATAATAGTTACTTAACCAAATAGAAATTCATTTGGTAAAAGATTGTGTTTTTTAATTTCAGCAAGGCTCCAAGAGGATAAAGTGTTCATTATACTAAGATTTTTCTATCTCTTGGTACATATAATCCTTGTAATTAAAAAAGAGAAGACTTTTTTCCGTGGTATTATTGCTAAATGTAATGAAGATTAAGACATTTTATTAGAATCAATAAAAGTTATGTTTTAAAATAAGCAAGAGTGCAGGAATAAAAACTGTAAACCTGATTCAATTAGAAGCCTTCATTTTGTGGTATACAGGCCATATGTCTGCAGGCTTGCTGCAGGCTTGAACCCTGCTACAATTCTGATGCTGTTCAATTGAACAAGCCAGCAAGTTACGGGCCGAATTGCAGATTTGCGAGCTTGAGACTGTTGTGCAATTAATTCTAATGTCTTTCATCGCACTCGTAGGATTTTCTTCTACATTTGCCATTTATGGGTGTGAAAACATTTGTCGCCTTGCAAGATTGTAGCAATTGAATAGCGATTTGCGATTTTTGGCGATTGTAACCCTTGGGAATGAGAAAGATCAAAGGCATTGGGAGGCTGTAAGTTACGGGTTTAACAACCGCAAGGTTTTCAAGGCCGTAACCTGTAAACCGTTTGGAGCCTGCAAAAAGACGCCAATTGAATAGCAAATTTACTTCACTTACGGGCTCTAGTAACTTTACGATTGCTCAATTGAATTGCACTCTGTGTTTCTATCCTAAAAATTATTTCCAATTGTTCAGTAAATCAGTTAATCACAGTATCCTAGCACCAATGCTGACATACATAATTAATATCTTTTGATACACTTTTTCTGTGCAACAGAAATGTATTTATATTTAATCCTTCAAACCCTCACTAAAAACACATCTGTTTAAAGAAGCTTATCACCTTCAGCCTTAATATGTACAATGTATTGTACCTGACCCGTCTATAGCTCAAACATCCCCTCTATACTGTAAGTTTGTGAGTTTTCAATCTTTTAGGTGCATTACGGAAAGCACTTTGTATGCTTGATTTTAGTTCAATAACAGGGCATGTCTATTCTTTGTAATTTGTTAACATTGGTTTTGACTTGTATCTACCCTGTACAGCGCTACAGAATTTGTTGGCACGTTACAAAGAAACGGGTAAAAATAAAAATAATAATAATAACTGGTGAAAGAAAGTGTGATGTATTATGGGCTTTAAAAATGCATCAGTTAAAAGAGAGGCATTCCTTAAGTAGAGGGATATTTTGGAAGCTCGGAGAGACAGCTGCATTTTCTTTTAAACGTGGGACTGTTTCTCTAAAAGAGGAATGGTTGGGATAGGGAAATGTGTCAATTGCTTGTTTGGAGCTCTGTTTTATAAGTATTATTTCCAAGTACTATTATGTTACATTCTTTCAGTGGTAAAGTCAGGATGATTTGCAAATGTACCAGCATGGTCAGGCTATTTTACTTTCTGAGAAATAAAGCATTGTGTAGGCAAATAATACTTTGGGTTGATGAGACTCTACTGAGACAAAACATTCAAAATGTAATGTGGGAAAATGTATATGGATGCAGTGCCAGAGCTAGAGAATGTAAAAAAAAAAAAAAATTGGTCCCTCCCCTCCCTAAGGACTCTTTCCATAATAGCACCACTCCCCAAGAACCTTTCCATTTCTGCTCCCCCCTAGACTACTTTCCATAGCTACTTTAGAAAATATGACTGATCATGCAAAAAAAATGTTTTATTAAAGGATAGTGACCATATGAAGCCATTTATTATCACATAGTTGTTTGGCTCCTTTTTAATATATAATGATAACAGAAATCACCCAAATGGCCCTGATCAAAAGTTTACATACCCTTAGTTCTTAATACTGGGTATTGCCCCCTTTAGCATCAATGACAGTGTGCAGTCTTTTGTAATAGTTGTCTATGAGGCCCCTAATTCTTGCATGTGGTATAGCTGCCCATTCGTCTTGGCAAAATGCCTCCAGGTCATGCAAAGTCTTTGGTCGTCTTTCATGAACTGAGTGTTTTAGATCTCCCCAGAGTGGCTCGATGATACTAAGGTCAGGAGACTGTGATGGCCACTCCCCAACCATTACTTTTTTCTGCTGCAACCACTGGAGGGTCAACTTGGCCATGATGGAAATTCCAAGAGCCTCCCAGGTGCAGCCTTTGTGCAGAAGAATGCAAATTGTCTGCCAGTATTTTCTGATAACATGCTGTATTCATCTTACCATCAATTTTCACAAGATTCCCCATGCCTTTAGAGCTCTCCCCCCCTCCCAAAAAAAAACCCCATCAGTGAGCCACCACCATGCTTCACAGTGGGGATGGTATTCTTTTCACTATAGGCCTTATTGACCCCTCTCCAAACATAGCACTTATGGTTGGAATCATGAAGCTCTATTTAGATCTTGTCACTCCAAATTACAGTGTGTCAGAAGCTGTGCGGCGTGTCAAGTGTTGTCGGCATATTGTAACCAGGCTTTTTTGTGGCATTGGCGCAGTAAAGGCTTCTTTCTGCCATCTCGACCATGCAGCTCATTCTTGTTCAAGTATTGTCGTATTGTGCTCCTTGAAACAACCACACCGTTTTTTTTCAGAGCAGCTTCTATTTCTCCTGAGGTTACCTGTGGGTTTATCTTTGTATTCAGAACAATTCTTCTGGCACTTGTGGCTGAAATCTTTCTTGGTCTACCTGACCTTAGCTTGGTATCAAGAGATCCCTGAATTTTCTACCTCTTAATACGTGATTGAACAGTAGGGCCTTTTTTTTTTTTTATTGTGAGAAAAGAAGGTTATACCACAACAGGATAAACATTGAGAAAACAACAAACAAAAAACATAGTACATTGATATATAATGACTATTATGATCTGTATCTAAGTTATTTTGAGTATGCTTAAATGATCTATGTTCTCTCATAGCGTTTCCAAGATAACCTTTAGTAGTAATCAAACAAGAAAAATAAAACAGAAGAGAGAGCAGAAAAAGGGGAAAGAAGGAGGGGGGCGAGGTAACCATTCCAAGTAAATAGGCTCTTGCCAACATCACCTGTCAGCTCTCAAGGTCCAAATGTTCCAACATGAGGCCCATCTTCAGTATCTCTTAACAATTTCGGCAGATAAGACATTGAGTGGATGAAATTGATTTTGTGTAAGACATCCTCATATGTTGGAATAGTTAATTTTCCAATGTTTAGCATTATGCTTTTGGCTGCTAGGAATATCTGATTATATAAGAACTGGGCAGTTTTTGGTAATCCTGAAATAGGTAAACCTAGTAGCGCCTCCTCTTATTTTTGAGGAATATTCGTATCCCATAATGTCTCTAATGTATTACAGGTTGCAGACCAAATGTGTTTAATTTTGGGACAGCCCCACAACATGTGCTTTAGAGTTCCTATTGAGTTACAACTTCTGGAGCAGTTTCCATCTGCTGAGTGATTTGCGAGTTTAAGTCTAGCTGGTGTAAGATATAATCTCATGACGGTTTTGTATGCATTTTCCTTCAGTGTAATATTTAAGGAGGAGTTTGCTGCATTTTTAAAAATATGGCCCTTGCATATCACCTAGGGCCATATCAAGTTTTGCTTTCCAAGATGATCTGAAGAATAATTTTTTGGGAGTGACCTTATAATTTAAGTAGTTGTATAGCGTTGTGATGTTTTTCTTGCCCTTTGTTTGCAAGCAACATTGTTCAAAGGGAGTTTTACTAGCTAACTTATTGTCTTTTGTAATTTGACTTATTATAACGTGTCCTAAATTCCATCGGGGACCAATGTTGACAATCCAACAGTACATCTGCTACAATTGTAATCCAGTGCCTAACCCACCAGGCTAATAGGGAATTTTTATTGATTGATGGGTCTTTATAGGGTTATAGCCATGAGCCATCTTCTAACGATCTGGTTCTTTTAATCTATCTGCTTTTACAAGGTGATAGAGTGATTTATACATTATGGTAATGATTTCAGGCTAGTCATAGGATGTGCACTGAGCCATAGTATCTGATTCAGTATTATATTTTGTTCCTGAAGCACTTGTTGTTCTATTTCGACCCACACTGTCGGGGAGTCCTTATTGTACCATTTGGTCATTTGGGCTAATCTTGCTGCTTTATAATAACTCAGTAAATCAGGTATGGCTAATCATCCTCTCTTTTTGATGCCGTCATCCTAGGTTTCTTATTGCCCCAAATTAAACTTGAAATTGCCTTTTGTAAGGCAGCTATGTCTTTTAATTTAATTGTCGTCGGGACAGTTCGAAAAAGATACAATAATTTAGGAAGCGTGTTCATTTTAACTGTATGAATTTTACTAAAACATGATATCTTCAGTGAGGACCAGATATGGAGTTCTTTATAAATTTCTTAGAAAATACTGGGGTAATTGATTAGATTAATTTAGAGTTTCAGGGGATATGAATTCCAAAATATTTTATATGATTAGGGGACCATTTTAAATATTTTTTTGTGACAACAGACTTTCGAGCTGTTTGGGTAAGAAAATATTAAGTGCCTCACTTTTATTTGTATTTACCTTGAAACACGATATTTGGCCACATTTATTCAGTATTTGAAACAAACCGGGAAGGCTAATTAACTGATCTGTAATGGTAAGTAAGATGTCATCCACAAAGAGGCTGAGTTTGTATTCTTTACCCCCCAAATTGATTCCGTTAACATCTGGGGATTCCCTTAGTGCTATCACCAAAGGTTCAAGACACAATGCTAAAAGTAAGGGAGACAGTGGACATCCCTGTCTAGTACATCTGGCTATATTAAATAGTTGTGATCTGAAAACTGGTATGAGATATATGCTCTTGGGGGTGAGCACAATGTCATAATACTATTTAGAAAGCTTTCGCTTAAGCCAAATCGGAGTAAACCCGCTTTCATATAAGTCCAATGCATTCTATCGAGTGCCTTATTGGCATCTAAAGATAATAACATTAGGGGTAACTTTTTATTAGAAGATATGTCCATTTGGTTTCAAAATTATCCTTGTATTATCAGGTGCTTCTCTACCTGGTATAAAGCCTACCTGGTCCGAATGGATCACAGATGGCAGTCTATTTGCTAGAATCTTGGAGTATAGGCTAATATCGTTGTTGTTGATTAAAGATATAGGCCTGTAAATGCTACACTGCATATGATCGTTGTTTTCTTTATGCAACACAATTATTTTTGTTTCCAGAAATTCCCTTTTCATGTTTTTTCCTGAAAGAAAATCATTGAATAGAAGTTGAAGATGGGATAAAAGAGTCTCCATGTACTGCTTGTAATCGTAGTTAGTGAAGCCATCTGGACCAAGGGCCTTGTGGCACTTAGTAGCCTTGAATGCTACTCTAGGGCCATTTGGGTATTTCTGTTATCATTATGATTTAAAAAGGAGTCAAACAACTATGTGATAATAAATGGCTTCATATCCTCACTATCCTTCAATAAAATATTTTTTTTTTTCATGATCACTCATATTTTCCAAATAAATGCAAAAATGTCACAATTTCTGCCATGGTATGCAAACTTTTGAGCACAACTGATTTACTTCTAGCAAGTAAAGTGTGTTTATTAGCTGTGTGCACTAATTTTGTCCAGGTGAGAATGGAGTGGTTTGCCTGTGTTAAACTTGCATATAAGTTTGTGACTTGGCTGGGGCTGTTTGCAACTGGGATTTACTTCTAGCAAGTAAAGTGTGTTTATTAACTGTGTGCACTAATTCTGTCCAGGTGAGTAGGCAGAAGCTAATATAAACAGTGGAAGGGGCAAACTTGTGAGCTTGCAAACACTTCTAGTGTAAGTGCAGTGCAAGTGTAGGAGTTTAAATAAAAGGAGGGAGGTCAAAGAAAAGAGGGCACACTTATAGTGCAGAAAAGGAAAGAAAAACAATGTTTTTATACACAGCTTTAAACAAATATATTGTTTTTATTATTGTTTACTTATTTTTCCCACTGAATTTTTGTAGACAATAATTATGAGTCACCCAGTCTACATCCTGTCATATGAATGCACTACTGGAACATATAATCCAGGGTCCATACCTCTGTGACCGGTGTGAGCATGTTGCCTCTCTGGAAGCTCAAATTGGAGAACTGGAGAGGAGAATTGCAGCACTTACTGATATTGCTTCACTGGAAAGGGAGTTGGTGCTCACTGATTACAGTTTAGCTCAACCTAGCATGGAGGGTAGAGATGCAGCTAGTGAGGATGTCAAGGGAGGTAGCTGGGTTGCAGTTAAAAGGGGAAGCAGGGGGATCACGTGGAGGAAAGAGGGCAGTTCTGAGTTGGCAAACACCAACAGATTTGCCAGATTGAGTGAAACTGTTGGTGATGTCCATTCAGGAATGGCAATGCCAGATAGAGCTGTTCCCTCTAACAGTCGGGAGGACAGTTCTACTGAGGGAGCGGGAGGGTAGTATAGGCAGAGGAAGACAAATGTTTTGGTTGTAGGAGACTCTATTATTAGGAAGGTAGACAGGGAGATTTGTCACCCAGATCCCAGCAATCGAACAGTTTGCTGTCTCCCGGGTGCTCGGGTTCGGCATATTGTGGATCAGGTAGATAAATGATTGGGAGGGGCTGAAAATGAACCAGCGTTCTTGGTACATATTGGTATCAATGACAAAGTTAGTGGAAGATGGAGAGTCCTAAAGAATTATTTTATGGAACTAGATAATAAGCTGAAGGCAAAGACCTCCAAGGTAGTATTTTCTGAGATACTACCTGTGCCACGTGCTAGTCCGGGGAGACAGAAGGAGCTTAGGGAGGTTAATGCGTGGCTAAAAATGTGGTGCACTAAGGAAGGGTTTAGGATTTTAGAGCACTGGGCTGACTTTACACTTGGGTACAATCTCTATAGCAGGGATGGATTGCACCTTAATGGTGAGGGAGGTCTTGTGCTAGGGGATAGGATGGTAGAATGGCTGTAGGAGCTTTTACACTAGTAGGCGGGGGAGGGACTAGATGAATGTAAT
Organism: Discoglossus pictus; assembly: GCA_027410445.1. Classification (NCBI taxonomy): domain Eukaryota; kingdom Metazoa; phylum Chordata; class Amphibia; order Anura; family Alytidae; genus Discoglossus; species Discoglossus pictus. The sequence continues at coordinate 369,721,156 of CM050165.1, read as the reverse complement.
GGTATAGAAAGTGTAGACGTGATAAAGGATGAATTAGCTACTCATGGGGGAGGAGATGGGAGGAGGGTTAGTATAGTCAATAGGGAGGTATTACTAAGTAACTCAAGTACAGTGACAGGCACTTCAGATCTACAGATACATAAAAATATAAGGTGTATGCTTGCTAATGCCAGAAGCTTGCCAGGAAAAATGGGAGAGTTAGAATTATTGGCAATTAATGAAAATGGGATTTAATAGTCATTACTGAAACATGGTGGGATGAATCTCATGACTGGACTGTTAATCTGGATGGTTATAACCTATTTAGGAAAGATAGGGGAAATGGTAAAAAAGAGGAGGAGAGGTTTGTCTGTATGTTCAGCCTATAGTCAGAGAAGATATTTATGGTGGAACTAGCGATAATGTTGAATGTTTATGGGTAGAGTTAAATAGTGGAGCAGCAAATACCAAAATAATATTGGTTAAAGTATACTATAAACCCCCAAGTGATGAGTGAAACCAGCAGTACGGGTAAACGGAGCAGGTTCTTGAGTACACTCAGAGATCATTATCTGGCCCAGGCTATACAAGAACCTACTAGAAAGGAGGCTATCTCGGATTTAGTTATCACAAATAACATTGATATGGTATCAAATGTTGAAATAGGGCAACCTTTGGGAAATAGTGATCACAACACAGTCTCATTCGAGCTTGAATTTAAAAAAAAACTGTAAGGGGCAAACAAAAACTCTTAATTTTAAAAGGGCAGATTTTAACAGCTAAGGGCAGCAACACAAAGTATAGACTGAACAAAAACTGACAGGTAAAAATACTGAACATAAATGGACAACATTTAAATCCTTACTAAATATACATACTTATCACCATATACCATGTGGGAATAAAAGTAAAAGGAACAAATCACATCCAATTTGGCCTAATGATTTAAAGTTTAAGATACAAAGTAAAAAACAGGCATTTAAATTATACAACAAGAGGGGACAGAGACTGCTTTACGGGAGTACAAGGAAATCAACAAGACTTGCAAAAGAGTTATTAGACTGGCTAAAATAGAAAATGAAAAATGAGTTGCAAAAGACAGTAAGACTAACCCTAAAATATTTTTTAAATATATTAAGGGGAAGAAGGCCATAAAGGAAGCTATAGGAACATTACAATGTGACACAGGCTATCTGATAATTAGTGACCAAGAAAAGGCAGATGAAATAAATAGGTTATTTTCTTTGGTATACACAAGGGAGGTACCAGTGGTTGGGTCACTGCAACATAATGGGGCTACACTACCTTTCACCAAATAATTGATTAACACAGGAAGAAATCCAAAAGAGGTTGGAAAAAATAAATGTCAATAAAGCCCCAGGTCCTGATAGAATACATCCAAGGGTACTAAGGGAACTGGGTTCTGTAATAGCAAAATCCTTATATCTAATTTTTCAAGATTCACTCAACACTGGGTCGCTACCAGACGACTGTCGAAAAGCAGAGGTGATACCTATATATGTAGTGGGAAAGCTTTTAGAAGGGTTAATAAGGCATAATATACAAGAATATGTCTATTTGAACAGGATTATAAGTAGGAGTCAACATGGATTTATGAGGGGTAGGTCATGTCAAACAAATCTAATTAGTTTCTATGAGGAGGTTAGTAGGAACCTGGATCAAGGATGTAGTCTTTTTTGGATTTTGAAAAGGCGTTTGATACAGTACCACATGATAGACTATTGTGCAAACTGAGAGATACAGGAATTGCAGTAAATATCTGCTCATGGATCAAGAGCTGGCTAAAAGACAGGATGCAAAGGGTTGTGGTAAATGGAACATACTTCAATTGGACTAATGTGGTAAGTGGGGTTCCTCAGGGTTCAGTATTAGGGCCTCTCCTTTTTAACATATTTATTAATGACTTAGAGGTGGGACTGGAAAGTATTGTCTCCATTTTTGTAGATGACATGAAATTGTGCAAGGTGATTAAAAGAGATAATTATGTACTTTCCCTCCAAAGGGATTTGCATCAATTTAGATTAGATTTAGATCAGATTTAATACGAATAAATGTAAAGTCATGTATCTGGGAAGGAAAAATAGCCATGCAATTTATAATCTTAATTGAGCAAATCTAGGGGTATCTGATATTGAAAGGGATTTGGGAGTGCTTGTGGACAACCGCCTAGGTAACAGTGCTCAAAACCAAGCAGCAGCTGCAAAAGCAAATAAAATATTAGCATGTATTAAGAAGGGTATAGAAGCCAGGAAAGCAGATATAATTATGTTACTTAACAAATCCCTAGTATGCCCTCATTTGGAATATGGAGTACAATTTTGGGCACTACTTTATATAAAGGACATTTTTAGAGCTGGGATGGGTACAGAGAAGGGCAACAAAGCTAATAATGGGCATGGATGGCTAAGTTATGAAGAAAGACTAACCAAATAAAATTATTTTCTCTAGAAAAAAAGGCGTCTAAGAGGAGATATGATTACCTTATATAAATACATCCAGGGTCAGTATAAAGACTTGTCAGGGGAACTTTTTGTGCCAAGAGGTTTTCAACTGACAAGAGGACATCCCTTGAGGTTAGAAGTAAAAAGATTCCACTGTAAAGAAAGAAAAGGGATCTTCTCGGTAATTAGTGGTTAATCTGCGGAATTCTCTACCAAGTGAGGTGGTGACAGTGGATTGGATAGATAACTTTAAAAAGGGACTGGATGTATTTTTAATAAAAAACGGCATTTATAGCCTTAGTAAACTGCGATTCTGCCATATTTTAAAATGGCTGAATTTAAGCACATAGCATATTTTTTTACAGAAGTTTTTAGTTAGTCAACTTCTATACAAAACCAAGGCCTTCACTAACTAAAAACTTCTGTAAAAAAAATATGCTCTGTGCTTATATAGAGCCCTTTAGAATTGGCCGAATCGCAATTTAATAAGGCTGTAAGGGTTCCCCTGGTTATTTATAGAGGGAGTGTGGATCTAGGGAGGAATCTGATCACCAGTATCTGCTGTCAGGAAGGAATTAATTTTTTCCCCTTTTGAGACGGTTGGCAATGTTTCACTTGTGTTGTTTTTCTGTTTACCTTCCTCTGGACCAATTAACAACTAATCCACATATTGCAGATCAGAGGAGATCTTAAAAGGTTGAACTTGATGGACTAAAAGTATATTTTCAACATTAATTACTAAGGGCCTCATTCTATTACCGGCCGTAAATCGTCCGTAAGGCTGCGATTCCTTGCGGGGGTTCAGTTAACTCGCGATTCAATTATACGGCCCCGCAAGGATCTCCCCTTACGGCCGGCCGCATATCTTGGAACCGGCCGTAAGCTCAGAAATATAAAAACGCAAAAATAAATTCAAGCCTGCACTGTACAGCTCTGTAAATGCTAGGGATCATATTGGGGGACATGAGGATTAAAAGTAACCCACTCTCAAGCTTGCACATCAGACCAAACCCGAGTTCAAATTAACTGTTTATTTTCCGGCTGCGGCGTGGGCGGGTCTGAGGTGCTCCAAGCACTCTGGACTTTTTACATGGATATTTTACGTATATTAAAAAAATATTATTTTACGGATTTGATTATAGGGTAATTATGTGCTATTTTTTCAAACACCGAATATCACTTTATAGACTCCGCAAAGTGCAGGATGGCTTTATTTGAGCTATTTTATGTGCTTAATTGGTGTTAGCGGGACCTGTTTGCTACAAGTAAGCTGCGGCTCGCTTTTAGCCTTGCAGAGAGGGTTCCCGGAGCAATTGAATTGCAAATAGGAATTTCTTACGGCCGATTTCCTTGCGGCCGTTTAAGATCAAAGGATTTCCTCCGGCGCGAGCGGCCGCAAGAGATAGCAAGGCGCCGGCCGCAAGCCTGCCGGAATCCCCGGCCGGAGGGGAATAGAATAGCAGAATAGCTTGCGGCCCTAAGTAACTATGTAACTGTATATAACATACAGTGGTATATACATGTATGGTTAATACTTTTCAAGGAAGTTTAACTTGTTTTTTCATGCATAAAGAAACAGTTCGTTAATGTAGAAGCATATGTCTGTAATGTTTAAAATAGTGATCCCTTACTACTTTGATTTTAAATTATATACGGTACCTCATAAAGTAAAGTTTAATTATTTGCATTTTTAGATATTAATTTTTATGGTAACATGTTGTTTAAAAATGTACTAATGCTCACTACCTTGAGAAAAGCATTATAGGATCAACTTTTCTCATTAATGTTTTTAGAATGCCGCCTTAGCTCAGGCTGTCATTGACTCAAGGAAGTCTGAATACAGTGGTACCTTGGTACTCAGCCTTAAACTGTTTTGGACTGCAGGAGGAGAACGAAAAAGGTTGAGTACCAAACAAACATTTCTCAATTCAAATTGAAATAATCCATTCTGAATCCCTGAAATTTTACATTTTAGTTTGAACCGATGGCGTTGTTTCTTGATACAAAAAAATAAATCTTAACAGACATAAATAAAAAACAATAATTAGGTCAAATTTAACAGAATGTAACTTCACTTTAACTGTACTGAGAGCGCTTGAGGGCCCAATGGGATGATGGTGATGTAGAGGAGGTGAAAGGGGAGAGAGCACAAGCTACACTTTGGTTCTTATAGGCACAGGCTGCACTTTGGTTCTTGTAAGCACAAGATACCCTTGGTTCTTGTATGCACAAGCTACATATTGGTTCTTATAGGCACATGCTGCACTTTGGTCCTTATAAGCACAGGCTGAACTTTGATTCTTATAAGCACATGCTCTACTTCAATTCTTATAAGCACAGGTTTCAGTTCAGTTCTTAGAAGCACAGACTACACTTTGATTGTTATAAGCACAGGCTGCACTCTGATTCTAATAGGCACAGGCTGGACTTGTAGGCCACCATACTTTCTTAACTTCCTGGGGAGACAGAAAGCGTGGGTGGAATGAATGCGACGAGTACCGAGGAAGCACTGTTTCAAATAAAAAAAATTCTCATTCGGATGCGTCGCGTTCTGAAATCAACGAGTTCTGAGGTAGTTGAGTTAAGAGGGTTCACTGTACTTCCATACCCCTTGGATGTTCAGCAGCAGCAATGTTTTAACCTTGCCATGACTTGCTTATGAAAGACGTATTCAGATAAATACATTTGGTAATACTGTACTCCTTCCTTGTCCCTTTAACTGTTTTTGACCACACACATCTACTACCATGTCTGTAAAGTAGTACTTTGCCTATACAATTTATAAATGTCCATCTTCAAATCATGACCTCTTGTTCTTGCATTCTTCTTTGTTAATTTTGCCATTATTAAGAATTATTCTCAAAAGTAACTTTGGACCTTAACTTTATTTAATATAGCCTTTCATATTGTACAATCCCATATGTATCCCATATGTTATGCTGCATTTATACAGCACTTGCACAATATAAGACCCACCTTGCAAAGTAAAAAGTGAATGTGTTATTATAGTTTCATTTACAAATAAATATCGTGTTTTATATTTAAATTATTTAATGTCTGAAACTTTCCTAACTGATATTTGAAAAGAACCAACTGCAGCAACAAGTGTGCCTATCCTGTACTGCCTGCATGGGAATGTTTCCTTATTTGTACCAGCAGCTTGACGCCAATAAGCAAATGGGACAAATAGGCGTTTGCCCACATCCAAAATGGCCGCGTCGCGATAGTAGCATGTGACTTACACTCTAGGCAGGGTTGTTGGAGGTGACAACGGGCTGCCCCAGTGACGTATTACGCCAGGTCTCCTGTGAGGAACAGGGCACGTTGCTCAGTCATTGGTGACGCGGTGCGTGAAGCCGTCAGGTGACGGTGCGTGGCTTCAGCCATCTTGTGTTGTTGAGCTTGTGGATTCGCTTCGAGAGAGAAGCTGAGAGGTACAGTCAGGTTAAGTTACCGACATGGCTCATTACACGGGTAGTTATGGAGCGGCAGGGTGTGCTAGGAGCACCGGGCGTGTGTGTGTGTCTCTGTGTGAGCTCCCCGGGCACACAGGGACTCCGGGACACACACACACACTGGGGTACACATGTGCAGAAGAGTGTGCAGAGTGTGATAGTGCAATGTGTACAGCTGGTTGCACTGTGCAACTACTGCTGTATTATATACAGTTATGGGAATACCACACTTTATATGTATATACACCATCGGCACACCCTAGATACACTTGTACACAGTGTGATAGTGCACTGTGCAACTACTGCTGTATTATATACAGTAATGGGAATACCACACTATGTATATATGCCATAGGCACCCTCTACATACACATGTACACTGTGCAACTACTACTGGGAAATATGCACTATATTATATACAGTAATGGGAATACCACACTATGTATGTATATATACCATAGGCACACTTTCTAGATACACATGTACACAGTGTGTTAGTTACTACTGCTGGGAAATACACACTATATTATATACAGTAACGGGTATACCACGTATGTGTGTGTATATATATATATATATATATATATATATAATCATAGGCACCCTCTACATACACATGTACACTGTGCAACTACTACTGGGAAATATGCACTATATTATATACAGTAATGGGAATACCACACTATGTATGTATATATACCATAGGCACACTCTCTAGATACACATGTACACAGTGTGTTAGTTACTACTGCTGGGAAATACACACTATATTATATACAGTAATGGGTATACCACGTATGTGTGTGTATATATATATATATATATATATATATATATAATCATAGGCACCCTCTACATACACATGTACACTGTGCAACTACTACTGGGAAATATCCACTATATTATATACAGTAATGGGAATACCACACTATTGTATGTATATATACCATAGGCACCCTCTACATACACATGTACACTGTGCATCTACTGCTGGGAAATACCGTATGATATACAGTAATGGGTATAACACGCTATGTATGTATATATACCATAGGCACCCTCTACATACACATGTACACTGTGCAACTACTGTGCTGGGAAATACTGTATGATATACAGTAATGGGAATACCACACTATGTATGTATATATACCATAGGCACACTCTCTAGATACACATGTACACAGTGTGATAATACACTGTGCAACTACTACTGGGAAATACTGTATGATATACAGTAATGGGAATACCACACTATGTATGTATATATACCATAGGCACACTCTCTAGATACACATGTACACAGTGTGATAGTACACTGTGCAACTACTACTGGGAAATACTGTATGATATACAGTAATGGGAATACCACACTATGTATGTATATATACCATAGGCACACTCTCTAGATACACATGTACACAGTGTGATAGTACACTGTGCAACTACTACTGGGAAATACTGTATGATATACAGTAATGGGAATACCACACTATGTATGTATATACACCATAGGCACACTCTACATACACATGTACACAGTGTGATAGTGCACTGTTTAACTACTACTGGGGAATACACACTGTATTCTATAGAGTAATGGGAATACCACACTATGTATGTATATATACTATAGGCACACTCTAAATATACATGTATATGGTACACGCCATATATGTATCATAGGCAGAATCATGATACACATGTACATGAGTGGTAATTCTGTGTATACAGTGCATCCACTGCTGGGATATACTCAGTGTATTATATACAGTAATGGGATTAACACACCATATATGTGTATATACCACCGGCACACTCAGGATACAAATGTGCAGGAGAGTGTGATGGTGTTGTGTGTACAGCTGGCTACACTGTTTGTCTCAATACAACTACTGCTGGGATATGCACACTGTATAATATACAGCAATAGGATTAACACACTATATATGTGTATAAATACCATAGGCACAGTCTGGAGACACATGTACCAAGTGTGATAGTGTTGTGTGTACAGCTGGCTGCGCTGTACAACTACTTCTGGGATATACACAGTGTATCATATACAGCAATGCGATTAATCCACCATACATGTGTATATATCATAAGCACAATCTGGGCATTTACATGTGTTTTATTAATTCGGGGTGTCTGTATACATAATTTAGTTAAATGTGTTTTTACTCCCAGATATTTATATACATATATATTTTAAGGAAAATGCATGGTAGAATATACAGTATTACAAAGTTGTTATATCCTATGTGTGTATATACCATAGACTGGGTCTTACACATACACACATGCTGAGCTATGCAAAAAGAGATGTATCATTATTTAGTACTGTATGTAGCAGTACACATTCCCACCCCAATGTTTATGTATGTGTGTGTGCATTAATGTAATGTACATATGTCTTGCTAAGTACTTTACAATTCTATATAAAAGCTTACCATAATTGGACACATTAAGTGACTGGAGCAGAAATTATTTGAGGGATATCATTGCTGTATCCCCACACCCAGTACTGTATTTTAATTTTTTTGTATTTATTTTTTATTACACAATAGTTTTAGATTCAGTTATAAAAAGTTACATTTTAGAGGTATACTATGTCTCAATGCTTTGTTTATGTGCTATCCGACTAGATCAGGCCTAGCAATATTACTGTATTTGGCAGTATACTATATGCTCCATGTTCTTTTTTAACTACATTGTGAAGCCTGAATACAACATTTGTCAGCAGCATGTGGCCTAGATACTAATGGGCTACTAAAGTATTTTTTCTATGTTATCTTCCTCATTAATGAAGTGAATGTAGTGCATCTTTACTACAGTGGTACTGCATTATCACTCACAATATATGAGAAGAGCTTTATAATTGTGGTTACTATTCACACCACTGGGTTTTCTCTGTTATTTGATATCTGTATACAGATATATAAATACTGAGACTTTCTTTTTCACCATTAAAAGATGCATTGAGTAGGATGGTTAGAAGTTTGTGTCATTAAGTATGATCTAACAGTCATTATACCTTCATGCCAGTGTGAACATGCCTAAGTCATTGTTTAAGACTGGCTTTAATGTTTTCCCACCTTTACTGGAAGAAAGAACAATTAATATGGAAGTGCTTGGTCAGCCATTCTGGAAGTCACATGTTTGTTCTTGAGTCAGCAGAGTGATCTATGCTATAGAATTAGTTGTGGTGTCAATAAGAAGCATTTATTGTGTATGAGGTATTTACAGTATCATGCCTTGTAAGGTAACTACAAAAGGTGCTTGGTACAAACCTAAGACCATAGCTAGGGTGACATGCTGTCAGCTGTTCACATACATCAGGGTTGTCACAGGGAATGAACAATCATAAGATTAGATATCGGTGACATATATACCAATTTATATATACTACCTATTTGTTGTATAAATTATCTAGTTTATCTAGAAATACACACAGCTGGAAAAAATAACATGTAAGAGGTGGAAGGAAAAGTAAATTTAAGCCATTTGATCACTTGATTTGCCTCAGCCCATTAGAGAGTTTTACGTCTGCTGCATATTGTTATGTCTTTGATATCTGGGAAATACGCCTGGATATTATTATTTTTATTTTGCTCTATCAATTGGGTACATTGGAGAAATCTGCTGGGCCTTTACTTTAGGGCTTGTGTGTTAAACCATGCACTCATGCTGCATATTGCTCATATGTTAGGGTTTTTTTTTTTTTTATTTAATAGCAATTTAATCAGTAGCTTTTAAAACCTACATTAGAAGTTATTGATTACATCATGACTTGACAAATCAGGAGCCAGAGTGCTGTGGCTCCTAAAATGTTACTGCTGGCTTCTAACTTTTAGTTATTATACATATTTCTATATATAATCCATATTCAGACAAACTAGTAAAGTTTGTCTGGCTCCTAAGTTTCAGAAAATTTGTCAACTCCCTTAGATTGTAAGTTTGTGAGTTTTTTCAATTGTGTGTCCGTGTCTTGGAAACAAGCACTATGTACATTTGATTATATGCTCAAAAACGGGGCCCTCCATTCTTTAAGGTGTTAAGTTTGTTTTTTGCCATGTACTAACCCCCTGTACAGCGCTACGGAATATGTTGGCGCGATATAAATAAAGATAATAATAATAATAATAACTCCTGGATTACTTGTATAATATCTAGAAAGTTAGTAGCCAGCAGTAACATTTTAGGTGGCTACCAGTATTTTTCAAGACTGTTATCAGGGCAACCATCTGGGCAGATCTTCTCTCCACATGGGCACCCGATAGAGCTGGGGAGAAGCATGTCTGGTTGAATTTTGCATACAAAACTTCAAACGTAAGTTTAAAAAAGAAATATATATATATATATATATATTTTTTTTTTAACATTTGTTTTCCAAATACCAATTGTATGGATACTCTTTAATAAATAAGAAATTACAACCCTGCTGTTTGACCTCTACAGTGATCTTTTAATTTTTATAAAGTTGAGTCAATCCTCAATTTATTGACAATTTACAAGTTTGTTTTTTTTCCACTGAAAAGAAACCTTTTTACTTTTTATTTTTGCGTGTTGTCTGTGCAAGAGACAACATGCTAAAGGAATCACCTAGACATTGCTGGGTGTAGATGATTTCCCACTTTTGAGACTCCTTACATGTCTAACTTCTTATAGTCTGGGAGATGCAAATCTCCATAGAGATAATCTCGGCCCCAGCACCGTGGAAAGGAAAGCAGTGGCACTTTCTGAAATGTGACCTTGAATGTAAAGTTTTTCCAATCTATCTATAGATATCTGCCTTTCAGGAAAAGTGGTATTATTCCATTTACAGCTACCTGTTGATGGTTACTTATGTTTGTAAGTAATAATGATTTGTTGTACTGGGTGCTATGATGAAGCTGGCTTTTCTTTAGAAGGGAAACTCTTCCTAAACATAATCTGCTTCTTATATGAAAGTTTCAGTGAAATATAAAATTATTTTATTGCTTCAGGAATTAAGTATGGAGGTTTTTTTTCCCAAGACATTATTGGTCAGAGGTTGTCATTATTCTACAGCTGAACATGAAGATAAGTTTTCATGTTAAAAAATGTAAAGCGAGGGGAAAGGTATGATAAGCTGAAGTGATGCAAGGAAGGATGGAAAGGTGTTTGTGAGAAACTTGGTAGGTCAGGGACTGACAACTGTATATGAAAGTTAGGAGCCAGGCAGCTTAGTGAAGAACATAACAGGCCTTTTTAGGAGCTACATAGGATTATATATAGAAATACATGTATATTAACCAAAAAATTAGGAGCTAGCAATAAAACGTTTCTGAGCCATGGCTCCCATAATCTGACAAGCCTTTCTGTAGCTATTCTAGTAAGGAAATGTAGGATATGTTTACATGTATTGATGGAACAGAACTGTTGCATATACACCTTTTATGTGTATTAAATGGTTTCTGTGTTACCAAACTGTACTCTTTTGTGTGATTATTTTCAAGTCTTATTAGTCTGTCATTTGACTGTTTTTATTTTTGTTAATTACTATACATTGTTTGTCCAGTTTATTTTCTACAGACTCAAGCATTTTTTGCATTCTATTAAAAGTAATAGGATTCTCCCATCTTTCTTCTCATAAATTATTTTTCCAATTAGAATAGGCAATTTCTTTCTATAACATGTTGTTGCAGTCTCTTCTAAAGTGGTACCTAATACCATCACCAGGGCTTCTAGTGACACTTCTGTCTTAATCATATAAACTCTTTATTCAGTTGTGTTGAAAGCTGCCTATATAAATAGCACACCTATTAATTACCGTAACTATAAAATAGACATGCAGGCTAAACCAACGTGTTTATCTTACCAGGGAGTTAAGAGGAAGTGTAAATAAGGACTAAATCAATGGAAATGAAAGCATAAGTTGCAGTTTGGATATCCATAGGGCTCACTGCTCCTCTACTTCATGTAACATAATGAGGACAGAAGCGGGGGAACATTCCCAAACCATGTTATTTACTTTTTCTTCTACATTTTAAATAGTTTATTTCTCATGCAGGTCTAGACAAATGTATATGAAATTGAAGCAAATATGTCTTACAAGCCAGGGAAGGGTGTGCAGTATGTATAGAAGTATATGTAGAGTAGGCTCAGGAATATCATTTTAGGATCTGTAACCTGGCTCCCTGCACTCGTCAAGCCCTAATTTCCCTTCCTGCTTTACCTCTAGAAACCTTCACACCCGTCAGTCACCTGATGTACAGTGAGTACACGTCAAGTCTCACACCTATCACATTCACTAGACCCGCTTTTGTTATAATGATAACACTTTAATAAACTACTGGTTTTGATCTCTTTAGGAGATGTTGAATCTGGAAACGTTTTTCTCATTAAGAACTAGCTGTTCGCGTGTTTGTTTTGCTCAGGGCTTACAGTTTGGAGATCATATGTAATACATGGGTTTATTGAAGTTTTTTCTGGATATTTTGGTGTGTGCATGTATTTTGTTTACTATAATGTCTTAGTGGTTGGCAGTATAAATCATGAGAACCGATACAGTTTGTCAGTTTCCTTATTAATGGCAGCCTAGTTTCTCAATTAATCATCTAGCAGAAATAGTTTTGGTGCTGCAGGGAATGAGAAGCCAGCTTCCAATGAGCTACTTCGCATGTCTGAAGTAATATTTAGTGCCAACCGCTAGAAAGAGGAAATTACTTGGACATTTTAGAAAATATTTTGGAAGATGTCAAATGTATTCCAAATTTTAAGGATGAACTGTATCATATGAAAGTTATATTATTGTGTTTTTTCCTATGTATTCTATTTACATATTATGACTTAATTCTTTTACTGTCGTTGCTACAATATAAGTTAACCGCTGCAGTTTCAAAAAAGGAACCTTGAAAGCTTCTGCAAACCTTTATCAAACCCCCACATTGACAGATTTTCACCTGTATGAAGGCTATGTGGGAAAGTGTACAGCAGTGTATGCATGGTATGGATACCTTGAGTCACAGTAAGTGTCACAGTGTCTGGGAACTAGAAGTCTCTCTTCATTTCCCACTTATGTCAAATAATTGCCCTAGTGAATATACTTTAGGCAGGTGTATAAGTTTTGTTGTCCTGGTCTCTCAAGTGTGTCTGCTTCCCTGTCTGTTTTGATACTTCACATTATATTACATTGTCTGAATTCATTATCAGTCTTTTAGAAGTGCTTCTCGGTTTCATGGATTCACTCCATGGCTAGGAAATAATGTAGGAAGTGTAGGGCAGGCTTTCAAATACACAAAGAGTATAGAAGTAGTTATAGTCAAGTTTTTACTTTTATCTATCTATATCTTCTAAAAGTCCTAGCCAAAGAAAGTTGCCCACATATGGTGTAAAACCATGTATGATATGCGTGGAATCACATATATAGTTGTGAGCGTACGAGTTGTTGCTAACGCTGCGGGCTCGCGTAGCGAGCTGCGGCCCTCGCTTCGCGAGGGCCGCGGCTCGCGCAGCAAGCCGAGGCCCTCGCTTCGCGAGGGCACTGCCCGAGGGTCTCAGTTGCTGGCATGGAGCGCCGTAGGCGCTCCATGCCAGCACCTGAGGACCTCGCAAAGCGAGGGCCGCAGTTGCTGGCATGGAGCGCTGAAGGCGCTCCTTGCCAGCAACTGCGACCCTCGCAAACTTCACGTCGCAACCCAAACACTACGACACACACATTACGACACTCGCAAACAACATACGACACACGTTCACACACATTACGGACTCGCAACACTCGGACGCAACTCGCGAACATTACAAAATGTAAAACACAATACATACACACACCACATACATAAAAAACTTACCTACACCAAGAGGGAGCACCCAGCACCTCAAAAATACAACTTACACCTCGATTTTACTTCAAATAAAACAGTTTAGAGACTAAAAAAAATCGAAGCGAGAGAAAAAATGGCCGCCGAACAAAACGAAAACGAGGCTACAGCACTCTAAACTCGCAAAACACCACAAGAAACTCGCAAAACACCACAAAACACCTACGGATATTCCGATACAAACGTATAACACACATTACTCGCCATTTGACGCCAATGCGGAAGTACACGACAACGGTTTGGGCTCGCGCACGCACAGTGTTACACTGCACACATTCAGCACGCTTACACAGCAGCTCCACACCACTAATGCTGCAGCAACATCAAAACAGATTGCAGCTCTTCCACACAATGCTTTAAAATAGGTAAAGTATATTCATTTATTAATGTATTATATATTTCATTATTACACACTAAACAGCATTAGCTACCTTACAATTTCATTGCCGTCATTTTTTGACGGGCAATTCGCTAGTAATTATATATTCATTAGTTTCCGAGGTATTTTCATGGAAGCCAAATTGCTATAGCAATAGGCTAGGTGTTTGACTCTGCCGTCAGTATCACCTTCCTGGTTATTGTGTGCTGGGTTACACCTCCCTTTCCTTTCCTGTGAATGAAGCAGTGACGTGGACATACTGTTTACAGAGCAACAGTCAAATTTGGAGGACGCGGTGGCAGACACATTGCTAATTCTGGCTGCAGGCTGAGATTTTGCCATGTGCTGAATAATGTCTGGCCTGGACCTAATGTATCACTAGGTGGCGATAATACACAGCAAGTGGAAATAGCTATAGTACCTTGTTTGGTGTGAGCTATCGCTTCACGTCAGCCAGTAAAGTATACAGTCTGGCACTTCATAATGTAGCCCATAGACACGTGCAGAAGAAAGGAAAACGCAGAATGACAGGGCTATGGAAAAAATATATATTTTTAATTTGATACTAAAGAGGTCCAGAAATGAAACTCTCCTAACGAAGTGTAATTACAGTTGTTTATTGGAAATATTGAGTGGAAGTATGATAAAATGTAGGTATTCTAGATTATTTGCATATTTGTCTACCTGAAGAGATTACCTTTGTTTGTTTTTTTATGAAAAAGTACTTGCCCAGTTTGTTAAATCATAATCATGTAGAGACTCATAATTATTAATTGAGAGCTAATTGTAATTGCATTAATTTATATGTGTACTGTTCATTCCTGTGATTTTTGCGGTGTCATTTCCATATATGCCGTATGTTTTCCTTTTCTCAGACTGTCTGTATTGGTATTTTAGAACCTGCTCGTAAAGCTGTCATCCAGTTGGTGGCAGCTGCATGAGTTATGAAGATGTACATGCAGGCTGAATTGTAGTGCTATATACAGTGCCTATGTGCCTATTAGTATGGACGTTTTTCAAAGTTGAGGAATAATTTTAGCAAAATGATAATGACTATCACTAGTCTTTTGCCTTCTTTGTATGCCCATAGCCCCCCTCTGTTTCCTCTCTTACAATAGATAAGTTCATGATTAGAGATGACAATTCAGTTGGCAGTTGATGTCATTTGAGTGAGGACGTTTTGTGTTACAAGTTTGACAGTAGATAATGAAAAGATTATTGCCCAGTAATTCTTCCCTTGACTTTTCTACTTTTTACCTGCAGGACATGGCTTAAAAAACCCACTGTAGTTCAAGAAAAGGTATAACAAACTAATAACATTGCCACCCGTGTAAGCCAAGGACATAACATCTGTGGGGAAATCATTCGATTTAAAGACTCTGAGGGGAGGAATTCATTTTATGTTACATCATTTCCTGAGATCACAAAGGTGTTTTTTGATCTGAGTAGAATGAGGGGTGGAGACAAGGAAACCTGTAGAGTCAAGTGGTTTTGTTAGATAGTAGACACATAATGAAACAGACACCACATCACTCCCCATCATAGTCCAAGAAGCAAATTGCTTTAATCAGGAAATGCAAGTGTTACTCTCATGATAAGTAAACACCCTTTAACACACACTGTTTTTTCCACCATATATGGCTCCAAGAGAGGCATCAAAATGTAATGTTTTCTATATAAAATCTGGCTTTTAAGTTGTTTTTTTAAACATACATTTCTTTATTGTACGGTATAGGTGTACAGTGGGGTTTAATTTGTTTATTTGCTATTGGCAATAAAAATCTTTATTTGAAGAAAATAAATTCAAGTACAGTGACTTTTTTCTCCAACCCATTTGGTATCCATAAGATTGGTTAGGAGCTGCCCAAATGGCTGTCCTATTTTTTCCTACCATTCTTGTCCATGTCTGGTGTGGCCACTGCTAGAAAATAAAGACGAATATCAGGACATCATCCTAGCCATATCCTTCCCAAATCCCTGGAACCCTGATAGGGGGTGGAGAGAAGCAGGTTTGTTGAAGGCTGAAAATTTGTCTCACAAGTTCAGATGTAAGTCTTAAAAATTAAATAGATTTTTTTTTCTTCAAATAGGGAATTTTTTTTTTTTTTTTAAACTTTAGTTTCTGCTTAAAAAAAAATCTTATTTTGAATGAAAACTGCTCAGTTCACTTTCTGCAGACAGGATTGTTTAATAAGCCAATAAATACTACTTTTGTTTAGAGACTTGTAATAAAAGGCTTAGCTGGAGATCAGCAAGTTTATCAGAATAGAAGTATTTGACACAGTGAGAGGTTAGAAGACACAGAGGCCCCACATTCTCCACCACGCATTTAAATGAGCTCATTTGAAATGTTACAAAAGCTTCATGTACATAAAAAGGTGCTTTGAAATTTATATTAAAGCGAGTCAGAGCCTACTTGTTACCTGATATGTTAAATGGTGTGCACATGAGAAAAGCCTTGGGACTGATTAAAGCAGATGACTGAGTTTGATGGTGAATACAAACAGAATTTAATTTATGGTGACTCTGCAGGTTTCCTTGGGTGTTGTCAACTCTGGCGTCAATGTATTCGTTAACATTGCAGTAGTAGTATATAAATCGGTTTAAGTATGGCATTTTTCTAAACTTAAAGCTACATTCTGTACTCTCAGGGATTTTATAGTATATTTCATATTTGAATATAAAATTATCTTATGGTTTATAGGCATGGCCACTGTTAACGTGTCAGATGAGTTTCAAGAAAATGTGTATTCAAGCTATAACCTTACTTTTATATCCGCAATATACTTGTGTTTATGCTATTATTCAGATTTTCCACAATAATAAATAATTATATCTCCTTACAATGATTTGACAAGAAAAAAACAAAAAACATAGGTCTGGTGTATCAATAAAATGGGGGGACAAGGACTCACGTAATTGGGAAATAAGTTGCTTGTTTGCCATATGTTTTTAATAGCAACAACAAGAAAGTAGGGTGTAAATGGCATTTCTGATCCGACTGATATTCCTAGAACTCAAAAAGGGGGCCATAAAAGGAGTGCTTTAATATTTGTGTGTGATTTTATATATATATATATATATATATATATATATATATATATATATATATATATATATAATATTTAATAACAGATGTGATTCTGTGTGAGTTGTTTTCCCAGTGCTTTATAAACCAGTTCGGTCACTCACATAAACTATAAACATGTTTTTGGTGCTTTTGTGTCGACCAGTTAAGCCACTTTAGCAGTTATTTGCTCTGCTTGTGAGGATATATTTCAGGTAATGTGCTAGGAAGTATTTAAAGTTCTTGTTTGAAATCTTTCTGGAGAAACATTTTTGAAGCATGAACTCGGATGTGTTTTCTAAAGGTCTGTTAATCGGTTTCCTTGCAAATGACTGCTTCAAACTTGGCATTTTTGCATTTCTATGTTTACATACAACTGTATTTTGTGAAGCAGACATTACACCTACAGCCTAGGTCCAGATTACCAAGACTATAGTCTAATCTCTAAATGGCCCTTTGTTATGTTTCTAATCTGTGAATAAGACAGAGCTCTGCTATTCAAACTCATTATATTTGACCCCTCTTAACCATGGCACCTTTATTTGAACATTTATTCAATTCCAGTATTTCCTAAGGGCAGAGCACACCCATATTGTTTGTGCATTTTAAACAGAGCGGTTTTTGTTTGTTTGTTTTCTTTGGAACGTGTTCTAAACCTCCATGCTGTCATCTAACCCAGGTACTGCTGCACCCTCTTCATTATAATAATATGCCTGGTATGGGACGTGACTTCCCACACCACTGTCACTTCTATGCAGATATTAACTGGCCAAACGTGAAGTTAAAATGACACAGAAATGAAAAGCGCACAGATGAATGCAATTGCAATTGCTTTCTGAGTGGAAGTGTTAGATAACTGAAGTGAGTTGTCTGTCGCCCAACTCTAACTCTTTCTAGGGCTACTCACTCTCATAGTAGTGGATGGTACAAAGATAAGCAGGTCTAGTTGATATAAACTTATAACAATGACAAACGTTGGCATTTCAATGTCTCTGTGACTATTCTCATCAATTCAACAGGACATCACTCACTATTGTGAGAGTTAAGTAATTGCAAAGGGTGGCGCTGTGTAAATAATTTTATTTTTAAAATGAACTACTTTCAAGCTTAATTCTCTAACAACCAATTGTAATTACATTTATTTATGCACGCTTCTTGTTTTCTGCAATATCTGAGATCTTTGCTGTGTCACTTTAAGTGGTGCTGGTACAATAATTGTAAATTTTCTAGTAATTTGTTATGCAAAAAAACGGTTATTTCTGTAAAACACAGCAGTGTGTTGATAGCTGCAACCTGTTCCTAAATATTCAATATTACAAATATGCTGCTTATGTTCTGCTGCATTTGCATGTGATTTCTTATGGCAGTAGTTATCTTTAAAATGATAATGTAGCTATGACAAGTACTGCAGCATTTAAGATTCTGTCTGGCTCCTTAGTTAGCTTTATCTTGTGCTGCTGCTATGTCTGTGTGTCTCCCAGAGACTATACCTCAGCTGGTTATCATTTATTAACTAGCGAATTGCCCGTCAAAAAATGACGGCAATGAAATTGTAAGGTAGCTAATGCTGTTTAGTGTGTAATAATGAAATATATAATACATTAATAAATGAATATACTTTACCTATTTTAAAGCATTGTGTGGAAGAGCTGTGAATGTGTTTTGATGTTGCTGCAGCATTAGTGGTGTGGATCTGCTGTGTAAGCGTGCTGAATGTGTGCAGTGTAACACTGTGCGTGCGCGAGCCCAAACCGTTGTCGTGTACTTCCGCATTGGCGTCAAATGGCGAGTAATGTGTGTTATACGTTTGTATCGGAATATCCGTAGGTGTTTTGTGGTGTTTTGCGAGTTTCTTGTGGTGTTTTGCGAGTTTAGAGTGCTGTAGCCTCGTTTTCATTTTGTTCGGCGGCCATTTTTTCTCTCGCTTCGTTTTTTTTTTAGTCTCTAAACTGTTTTATTTGAAGTAAAATCGAGGTGTAAGTTGTATTTTTGAGGTGCTGGGTGCTCCCTCTTGGTGTAGGTAAGTTTTTTATGTATGTGGTGTGTGTATGTATTGTGTTTTACATTTTGTAATGTTCGCGAGTTGCGTCCGAGTGTTGCGAGTCCGTAATGTGTGTGAAGGTGTGTCGTATGTTGTTTGCGAGTGTCGTAATGTGTGTGTCGTACTGTTTGGGTTGCGACGTGAAGTTTGCGAGGGTCGCAGTTGCTGGCAAGGAGCGCCTTCGGCGCTCCATGCCAGCAACTGCGGCCCTCGCTTTGCGAGGTCCTCAGGTGCTGGCATGGAGCGCCTACGGCGCTCCTTGCAGCAACTGAGACCCTCGGGCAGTGCCCTCGCTTGGCGAGGGCCTCGGCTCGCGTAGCGAGCCCGCGGCCCTCGCTTCGCGAGCCCGCAGCGTTAGCAACAACTCGTACGCTCACAACTATATATGTGATATGCTTTGCATTGTCATTTATTTTCCTGTCTTATATTGTTATAAGCTCAGCAGACAATGTGGTATAAAATACTTTTAAACATTTTTAAAACAATATGTAATTTAACAGGTTATGAAACCGCTAAATTTCCTCCCCTTTATTCACATGATTTTATCCCTAAATCCGCCTTTTTTCATTGCCCCACGGTCTGGTTTGAAAACATGGGGGAAAAAAGGTTCCAGTGAAAATTTTACAGTAACCATTTAAAATGTGAATATTTGCAACTGGAATTTATTACAAGATGTAATTTATTAGTAGAAAACCAGCTCTGAATTTACTATGTTTTGGTTGTCACTCCATTTAAGAGAGATTCTCCAACTAGACTAGTACCTAATCACCTCATTATTGATGATTGGCTCGCTTGATTAATGGCTTCCTTTTGCATATAGCTTCTCAGGTGTCAGTGTGTGAACAGCCAGACTATTGATCCCACAGAAGCAGTATGCAAAAGGAAGTATATTTTCCAGTAAGCTGAAAACCAGTCCGTTCTCGTGGAACTCTTTTGACCTGAATAAGAGCCACAATGTACTAACTTGAATACTATGTTTTATCTACTAAACTTAATTTGTAATAACTTCCAGTTGCATATATTCAGATGTTATTGGTAATTTACTATCCTACCATATTTGGAACCTCATGTGTCCATTTAAATCCTTCACACTTACTGTTATCTTGTTGGATTATGAATCTTTTTAGGTTGGTAGGTCCTATTTGAAGGCTGCTCTGTGATTATCATAAACATGTGAATAAAGGCAGAGATAAGGGGGTTGCACTCAGCATTACAAAGCTGTTGGCTATGTCTTTTTAGCGATGTCATTGTTTCCAGAAGCTAGATGTACGGAGTGAAGAAGGCTCAGCCCACTGCACACATTTGCATTACTTTTTAAAGCAGAAATATGCAGTTCAAAAGAATAAAATCTAAGGTATTCTTACAAAGTATGCTTCAGTTGTAAATGCTCTTACACTATCAATGTACCTTTTAATAGGTGGAAAAAGACTGTGATGTCTGTAGCTATTTGAGTAAATCAGTTTGCATTTTGTTTGTGGGATTTTTTACTGACCATTTAATTTGTATATTCATGCACCAAAGCGGCAATGCTGTTTATACTCATATTTTTTTGCTGTATTTCCAGATTTTCATCCTCTTAATAAAAACTTAAAGAAACAGAAGGCATCATGACTGCCGAGACCCAGACCCTGAATTTTGGCCCTGAGTGGTGAGTGATGTTTGTCTATACTTCTGTATGATTAGTACTTTATTGTAACATAATGCTTATCAATGACATAACATACTGTACTGAAGTTAATAATTTCCTATTAAAGGGACACCATACCCCAATTTTTCATTGCAGTTTTAATTAATTAGAATCAATAATGGGCTAAAAATTATTGAATGTAAACAAGATCAAAATAACCTTTTATTTACCATCTATTATAAGTAATGATATTAAATATTGCTTTGTTCTGTAAGGACTTCCCCATATCTGGTTTTCAACTTCCAATTTACATTCCTTCTTAAAGGGCAGATATGCAAAGTCAATTGTCTGTTTTATAAAGTTGCAATGAGCTAATCCAAGCTTATATAGAGCCCTATTCATTTGGCCAAATCGCAATTGAATGAAACCCCAGTCTCTAAGGTCCCAACATACTTGACACAAATCTATACTTGCAGATAGAGGGATAAATTGGAAGGACGCAATGGAGTTGACCATGACAGTATACAGTTGCATAATTAAGTGATAAACTTAAAGGTTTTACCTAACTAAAACATGTTGGCTCATAGTCAATAATAGTACTTTAATATATCTAAAATGTCAGACTACAATGTTTTAATGGTCAACTTTTTTTGCCCTTGCTATGGCTAATTTGTTTAGTCGCGTCAGACTCTCCATGATGCTATGGATCACAGCACTCCAGGTGCATCTCTGTCACTGCCCCTCAAGTTCGTGTTCATTGTTTCAGGGACCTCGTCTATCCATCTCTTGCAGTCCAACACCACAATTCAAAGTCAATTGAATCAATTCTACGGCTCTCAGACTTCTTTATGATCCAGCTCTCGCATCCGTATGTTACTACTGGGAATACCATAGTTCGAACTATGCAGAACTTTGTTGATAGTTTAATATCTTTACTTTTTACTAGCTGTCCAAGCTTGCCATAGCTTTTCTCCCCAAAAGCAAACATCTTTTAATTTCGTGACTGCAGTCACCGTCTGCAGAGATCTTGGGCCCAAGGAAAATAAAAACTTTCACTGCGTCCACTTCTTCCCATCTATTTGCCAGGAAGTGAGATTGCAGTTTGGCATGATCTTTGTCTTTTTAACATTGAGCAGTAGGCCAACTTTTGCACTCTATTCTTTTACCCTCATCAATAAGTCCTTTAGTTCCTCCTCACTTTTAGCCATCAGAGTAGAATCATTAGCTTATCTGAGATTGTTGATATTCCTTCCAGCAATATTGATTCTAGCTTTGGACTCATCTAGCCCACCCTTACGCATGATGTACTCTGCATATAAGTTGAATAAAGTGACAATATACAACCTTGTCGCACTCCTTTTTCGATCTTGAACCATTTTGTTGTCCCATGTACGGTTCTGGCCATAGCTTCTTGGTCCACATACAGATTCTTGAGGAGGAGGATGAGATGATCTGGTACTCCCATCTCTTTAAGGATATGCCACATTTTCTTGTGATCCACACAGTCAAAGGATTTAGAATAGTCTATGAAGCAGAAGTAAATGTTTTTCTGGAACTCTCTTGCTCTCATTGGCAATTTGATCTCTTGTGCCTCTTTCTCTCTGGAACCCGGCTTGCACATCTGGGAGTTCCTGGTCCATATATTGTTGGAGTCGAGCTTGTAGAATCTTAAGCATTACCTTGCTGGCATGTGAACCTAGTGCAATTGTTCAATAATTGGTGCACTCTTTGGCCCTGCCTTTTTTGGGGATTGGGATGTAGACTGACCTGTTCCAGTCTATTGGCCATTGTTGCATTTTCCTAATGTGTTGGCATAAGGCAAGCAGCACTTTCACAGCATCATCTTGTAGAATGTTGAATGGTTCACTTGGGATTCTATCACCTTCTGCAGCCTTATTATCAGCAAGACATCCTAGGGCCCATCTCACTTATCTCCAAGATGTCTGGCTCCAGCTCATTGGACAAACTATTGAGGTCATCACTGTTAAGATCCTTCTTGTGTATTCTTGCCACCACTTCTTTATTTGATCTTCTTCTGTTAAGTCCCTACCATTTTTGTCTTTTATCACGCCCACTTTGGCATAAAAGGTGCCTTTTAGGTTCCCAATTTGCTTGAAGAGATCTCTTGATTTACCCATTCGGTTATCATCTATCTCTTTACACCGCTCCATTATAGAAAGTCTCCTTGTCTCTTCTTGCTATACTCTGGAAGTCTTCATTTTGTTGGAGAAATCTTTTCCTATCACCATCACCTTTCGCCTTGCCTTCTTTCCTGGGCTACTTTCAAAGCCTCATCAGACAGACAGTTTGTCTTCTTGCGTTTTCTTGCGTCTTTCTTTTAGGGATATTCTTTGTTTCTGTTTTCTGGATAATGTTGCAAACTTCGGTCCAAAGTTCTTCAGGCATTATATCTTCCATGTCTAGTCCCTTAAATCTATTCTTTACTACTACTGCATATTCACAAAGGATATTATTTATTTTGTATCTACTTGGTCTGATGGTTTTCCCTCTTTTCTTCAGTTTAATTTTCAACTTTGCAATAAGAAGCTCATGGTCTGAGCCGCAGTCAGCTCCAGGTCTTGTTTTTGCTGACCATACAGAGCTCCTCCATCTTTGGCTTCCAAGTATATAGTCAATCTGATTTCTGTGTTGTCCATGTGTAGAGTTGTCTCGGAGGCTGCTGGAAGACCAGAGAATTCTCTTGACAAAATTCTACTAATATCTGACTTCTTTGTTTTGTACTCCATGACCAAATTTGCCAGTTATTCCAGGTGTCTTTTTTGGTTCCCTACTTTAGCATTCCCATCTCCTATGATGATAGTAACATCTTTTCTTGGTGTTATATCTGACAATTTCAGCCTCTTCAGCATCTGTGGTTGGAGCATAGACTTGGACCACTGTGATATTAAATGGCTTGCCTTGAATTCGATTTTGAGATTACTCTGTCATTTATTGGGTTGTAACCAAGCACTGCTTTGGCCACTCTTTGATTGACTAGGATGGCTACTCCATTTTTTCTGTGGGATTCTTGAACACTGTAGAAGATCTGGTGGTTGTCCAATATGAAATGTCCCATTCCAGTCCATTTAAGTTCACCAATTCCCAGGATGTCGATGTTTAACCCTGTAATTTCATTCTTGACCACATCTACTTTGCCTGGAGTCATAGTTTTAACATTCCAGGTTCCTATGTTGAATTGGTCTTTGCAGCAGCAGACTTTCTTTTTTTCCCTCCAGACACACCTGCAGCTGGGTGTCCTCTCGGCTTTGGCCCAATCACTTCATTAGATCTGGTGCTACTTGTACTTGCCCTCTGCTCTTCCTCAGTAATGTGGTAGTCACCTTCTGAGCAGAGGGGCTCAGCTTATAGTTATGTCTCTGGTTGTGTCTGTCCATAAAGTTTTCATAGCAAAGTTATTTGAGTGGGTTGCCAGTTCCTTCTCCAGTGGACCACTATTTTTCTGACCTCTCTGCCACGACCTGCCCATCTTGGCTGACCCTACATGGTATAGCTCACAGCTTCTTCGAAGTACATAAGCCCCTTCACCACGGCAAGGTAGTACTAAGCAATTGATTCTAAACGTGATTAGTAAATGTTATTGAGACCACTTAGATATTAGAACCATATACTTGGCACATCCCATTCTGAAATCTTTACTTTGATGAAGCATTGTCATTTTACTTTTAATATGTCATCATCTGTCCTATGGTGATGAGAGATATGTGCATCTATTCTACAGTAGCAATGACTTCTTTCTACTTCAAGTGAGTAATGACCTAAGGTGACCCACAGCATTGCAAGCTTTTTAATTGGGCTTTTTTGGGAGATATTGCAGAAGGAATATTGTATAACTAAAAAATACCTAAAGAAGAAAAAAAAAATAGAGTTTAAAGCTTAAATTTGAAATTTAGTGTTTAATATTTCAGTAGATATTCTTTTCTCCACCCTCTTTCAGACAGTGGGAAAGGTCTGCTGTCCTCATAAGAGTCTTTATCTGTCTCACTGATGATAGACTATGGAAGTGATTAGTTGTCTTAGGACCACCTCCTCCTGGGCAGATCCTGTCTTAGCCCCTTAACGCCTAATAGGCAGTGGAAAGGAGCAGTTCAGCTAGTCCCTGAACGCAAACATTTTTTATGTCTGGCTTAAAAGCTACATTTAGCATACTGTATTTAAATACTTACCTTATTGCTAGTCCATTATTAAATAAATGAAACCCTATTGTATGATCACTACCTTTAAATGACCACGTTTATTTGTATAACTTGAGAGTAATCTCTTTTTTGTGTTACAGGCTGAGGGCTCTGTCTAGTGGGGGTTCTGTGACCTCCCCACCACTATCCCCGGCATTGCCAAAGTACAAACTTGCAGACTATCGTTATGGGAGAGAGGAGATGTTAGCACTTTATGTGAAGGACAACAAGGTAATAAGTTAAATATGTTATCGCTTCTATCATCATGCTCGCTCTTTTGTGTAAGTGATCTTAATTTTTATATTTTACATCTGGGATTTGATAAAAGGAAAGCTGCAGCCAAAGTAAGGAGCTCAAATCATGGAGTGGTTGATTAGCATATTGGTACCAAAGAAGTGAGTTAATACATGTAGATGAGCAAAAGTTTGATAAATCTACAACATGAGTGTTCATCTCTAAATGAGTATATGCTTACGTACTCTGGAGTTAATCCATTTATTTTAATAGTCACTTGTACTTAAGGAGAGCTAGTTAAGACCTGACCTTTTCGAGACCTTCAAGCACTTGAGCTTGGCACTACTTATTTAGAGAGATACTAAATGATTGGCCGAGTTGGATAAATTATTAACATTCGCAGGAAGAGCATGCCCTTTTGATTGTAGCCTCGAAATACCAGGCTATACCTCACTGACGAGGCCCATAAAGGCCAAAACGTATGTCTGGGGTTTACTGTTTCTCCTGTTCAGGATAGAATTGCCTGGTATTTATTGCTTTAATGGACTGGATAAACTAATGATATAAGTATTTATCATACCCTTAGCACTATGAAATCTGCTGGTACTCCTCAAATAAAACATAATAATAATAATAATGATGATGATATTCATAGAAGTACTTATATTTACTCTTTAATAAACAAGTAATACAATTTGACTTGGCAATGTGCATTTAATACACATCCTTAAATATGTTTTAACAAAAAATATGCTTATATTGCTCCTTTAACAAAGTTGCCTCTGTCAAACAGTTCCTGATTTTTAAATAATCCTTTTTTTTTATGCCAGGTTCCTTCAGACCTCCTGGATAAAGAGTTCCTGCCAATTTTAAAAGAGGAGCCCCTTCTACCACTGGCACTTGTTCCGTTTACCGAGGAGGAACAGGTGAGTTCTGGCTGATTGACATCTGCTGATATTTAGTAGCACTATAACAAGTATATCTATGGATTGCACTGAATGAAACGCAACATGTTGCTGGTTGTTTGACAGGCAATATGGTAAAAGACATTTCCACAAGTAACAGACAATAGGTAACAAGGTGCTTCATGTAAATCATGATTTAACCCCAGTTTAAAATAAGATCAACTGTGTGTAGGTTGGGAGTCTGTCGTCTTATGTATAATAGGAGCTTATTCGCGTGGTGGGGTGCAAGGAAGAAGAAGGTTTGTTTTTTTCCTATGCATACTATGCTATATTATTCAGGATCTTATTATGATCTGATTCTCTTATACATTTATGAGGACCTTGGGCTCCATACACTGTTATATACAGCTGTATAAAGTCAGATAATCACACTAATATGGAGGACATGCAGAAATTCACAGAATCATATAACAAAAAGTATTTACGTACTAGTGTATTATGCAGTCACTACCTTCAGACAAACTGGGGTGAAAAGCAGAGCATTACCTGTCTCTTCACTGTCAAATTACCCACAAGGGACAAAGCCCAATTGCAGTACTTGCTGATCTGATAGAATTCATATGATGGGAGACTTGTATTGTGCCAAGAAAATATAGGGGTAGTAGACTATGCAACTAGACCCTAAATCCTGTACTGTTTGCAACCATTGAGATGTAGATTTGAACATATATCAATTTGATTAAAATAAGCATGTTTTAGTGTTGTCTGCCTACATCCATTACATTCTTCACTGCTATTTTTGCAATTTTGCCAGTGGCTTTGACTCAATTTTTTTTCTCTATTGCTGGTTGCAAAAAAGTTTCACACCAGTAGCATAGTTGTCATGTTAAAAATATAGGATAATAATAGTTGTACTTCATAATTGTAAAGTTAATGAAAAGTAACTTGTCTTTAAAGGGACATAGAAGGTTTCTGGATTTTACTTGGAATATACTGTAATATATCGATCTCTTTTTACTTTTAAGCACTTTTATTTTATTATAAAGTGCTTAAAAGCATTTTTTAATGCCTAAAAAGTAGCCAATCGGTGACCATATCTCAGCACCATGTTGCCATTGAGACAGTGCAACCTCTGTACTTAAAAGTACACAGTGTTCATGAACTGCAGAGGGGACAAAACCGAAAACAATGTTTTAGCACTTCTCAATAAAACTAATTTACACAAAGTATATGCATAGGTATATTATAGTCCTAGTGAAATCCAGAAACCTTCCATAGCCTGCCTGGCCCATCGTTACATTCTCACTCCATATTTTCCATAATGAATTTTAAACTCCTCTTGCGTACAATCTTTAGTAGCGCACATCTTCGTATATATTTTCAGATGCGGACATTTTCTGCATGTTTTCTTTTGCATATAAAATGGTTTTGTCATATGTCTTGTGTATACTGTACTATGTAATGTGTGTCCCTCTCTCCAAATAATCAAGTTTGTTATAAAAGATCAGTTTACTGGAAAAAAAATTCATATGGTCGTCGTATCCTGTCTCTCAACAGAGAAATTTCTCTATGTCGGTAAACAGTGCGGCCGTACTGCGCCTCATGGGCAGGGGCAGTGGCGGAGGTGGGGGAACAGTAGTAGGGGTCCCCAGAGGTCGAAGTTCCTCCAGAGGTCGAGGTAAGTTGAGCATAGACAGGTTCTCCTGCCCCAACCCAAAAAAAAAACTAAGGAAAAAAAAAGCATGGTTATTTTGATTTAATTTTGTTAAAAGGTTCAACATACAGTGGATATAAAAAGTCTACACACCCCTGTTAAAATGTCAGGTTTCTGTGCTGTAAAAAAATGAGACAAAGATAAATCATTTCAGAACTTTTTCCACCTTTAATGTGAACTATAAACTGTACAACTCAATTGAAAAACAAACAGAAATCTTTTAGGTGGAGGGAAGAAAAAAAAAAGAAAAATAATGTGGTTGCATAAGTCTGCACATCCTCTTATAACTGGGGATGTAGCTGTGTTCAGAATTAAGCAATCACATTCAAAATCGTGTTAAATAGGAGTCAGCATACACCTGCCATCATTTAAAGTGCCTCTGATTAACCCCAAATAAAGTTCAGCTGCTCTAGTTGGTCTTTCCTGAAATTTTCTTAGTTGAATCCCACAGCAAAAGACATGGTCCACAGAGAGCTTCCAAAGCATCTGAGGGATCTCATTGTTAAAAGGTATCAGTCAGGAGAAGGGTACAAAATAATTTCCAAGGCATTAGATATACCATGGAACACAGTGAAGACAGTCATCATCAAGTGGAGAAAATATGGCTCAACAGTAACATTACCAAGAACTGGAGCTCCCTCCAAAATTGATGAAAAGACAAGAAGAAAACTGGTCTGGGAGGCTACCAAGAGGCCTACAGCAACATTAAAGGGGCTGCAGGAATATCTGGCAAGTACTGGCTGTGTGGTACATGTGACAACAATCTCCCGTATTCTTCATATGTCTGGGCTATGGGGTAGAGTGGCAAGACGAAAGCCTTTTCTTAAGAAGAAAAACATCCAAGCCAGGCTACATTTTGCAAAAACACATCTGAAGTCTCCCAAAAGCATGTGGGGAAAAGGTGTTATGGTCTGATGAAACCAAGGTTGAACTTTTTGGGCATCATTCCAAAAGATATGTTTGGCGCAAAAACAACACTGCACATCACCAAAAGAACACCATACCCACAGTGAAGCATGGTGGTGGCAGCATCATGCTTTGGGGCTGTTTTTCTTCCGCTGGAACTGGGGCCTTAGTTAAGATAGAGGGAATTATGAACAGTTCCAAATACCAGTCAATATTGGCACAAAACCTTCAGGTTTCTGCTAGAAAGCTGAACATGAAGAGGAACTTCATTTTTCAGCATGACAACGACTCAAAACATACATCCAAATCAACAAAGGAATGGCTTCACCAGAAGAAGATTAAAGTTTTGGAATGGCCCAGCCAGAGCCCAGACCTGAATCCAATTGAAAATCTGTGGGGTGATCTGAAGAGGGCTGTGCACAGGAGATGCCCTCGCAATCTGACAGATTTGGAGTGTTTTTGCAAAGAAGAGTGGGCAAATCTTGCCAAGTCAAAATGTGCCATGCTGATAGACTCATACCCAAAAAGACTGAGTGCTGTAATAAAATCAAAAGGTGCTTCAATAAAGTATTAGTTTAAGGGTGTGCATACTTATGCAACCATATTATTTTATTTTTATATTTTTTCTTCCCTCTACCTAAAAGATTTCGGTTTGTTTTTCAATTGTGTTGTGCAGTTTATAGGTCACATTAAAAGTGGAAAAAGTTCTGAAATGATTTATCTTTGTCATTTTTTTACAGCACAGAAACCTGACATTTTAACAGGGGTGTGTAGACTTTTTATATCCACTGTAGATGTGGCTGTCTGTGTTGCATCTAAGCACAAGTTACTCTTATTATTATTATTATTATTATTATTATCTTTATTTATATCGTGCCAACATATTCCGTAGCGCTGTACAGGGGTTACATGAGAGTAAGCTTAAAGATGGGTCAAATATATGTGTAAAAGTTTTAGCACTTGCTTTTAATTGCTCGCAAACCTTGTTTATACTAAGTGATGTGATCGGCTTAGGAATATAGAACAATAACTGCCACGGTTAACATCTAGAGCTATGTTTTAAAGAGCTTTTGACCCTATCAGATGACATAGATTATAAATAGAAGTCTCAGTGATAGAGACATCATAATTATTTTTCTTATGACATCTACTATTCTCAAACACTGAGTGGTAACTGGCAAGCTAGGCAAGTTCCAGAACGTTTATATAATATTAATAAAACTTTGTTTATTGAGAATATGGAAGGTTTCTGGATTTTATTATTTATAAGATACCTGTGTATTTAAATTGATTTTAGGTAGAGCTAATAAAGTACATAAAACAAATAGCCCTGTTTGGATCTGTCCACTGCAATGTATGCAGACACAGACTCTGTAGGATTGTATGTGCAATGTAGTGTCCTAGGCTATATGGGACCACTTCTGCAGCATGTTGCTGAGATGATCACTGATTGGTTAATATGAGAGACTGCACACCCAGTACTACACAGTCTGTGTTCATAAGCTGCAGAGGCCAGACCCATGCAAGTAATATTTGTTGGATTGTAGGCAGTAAATACAGAGCTTATAAGCACTTCTTAATAAAATAAAGTATATGAAAGTAAATAGATGCATAGGTATATTATATAACTAGTAAAATCCAGAAAACTTCCATATCCTATTATCACTTTTATTGGATTTTCTCGAGGCATTGTTTATTAATATAAACTATAATTCCATTTAGGTGGACCATGCCCTTTAAGTTTAATTTATCTGAAAATATAATACCTTTCTTGTTTTTATTACTTATTCATCTAATGGAATGTACATATAATATAAAACTAATTAGATGTATATCCTATGATGAAAATAATGAAAACTCTGGCATATTGTGTTCTTTATATATGACTAAACGCATTTACTGGGTGATAGAAAAAGCTTAGAAATCAGATGGTGATTAAATGCATAGGGCCTGGGGAGCCTGTGACCTTGGGATGGAAGAGTTTGTAGTTATTGCTAACAAGTGTTCGTTACTCCTTGCACGTGAAGGCCCTGCTAATAATTAGCATTGTACCTCCCTGCGGTTTGCACATGCATAGATATGTAACATTTATTTACAATAATAACACTATGAAAGTGGAACTGTAACCTTTCCTATTTTTTACTTTAAATTGATCATGGGCAGCTTGTTTTTGGATCGCAAAGAATAATCTGACCACAGTTCTTTTAAAGGACCACTGCAGTTCAAGAAAACACACACTTGTTTATCTAGTACTTACCAATCTAACAATTATAGCAGCTGTGTAAGCCATGTGTATAATGCATTTTTTGGGAAAATCAGATTTTGTTTTTTAAGACTGAGTATAGGAATCCATTTAGTGTTGTTTTTTTTTTTATTTTAAACTTCCTCCGAACTGACTCATGAAGAGGGTTGTTTTGCGGGCTGGGGAATTGGATAAGATAGAAACGCCCTTTCTGTCTCACTAGCCCAGAAGCAGGCCCCTTGCACCATTCACTGCAACAATAGCTCTCCAGAAATGTACACCAATTAGGTGTACTGTTTTTTTTCCTGCTTAATTATGCTCTGAGTCAGACTTAAAGCTTTCAAACTAACGTATTTTTTTAAAAACATGTCCTTTTAATCACAGAAAAAACAGCTCTGAATTTATTACATATTGGCAGTCCCTCAGCTACTAGACTGGTCTTCATATCTTTATATAATTTCCCTCATTGAATGGCTCCCTGATTTTATGGCTTGCTTTTGCGTATGACATCTGAGATGTCAGTCTGTGAACAGTCAACCTCCATTGTTGCCACAGAAGACACCTTTAAAATGCTGTAATTTGTCATTAATAATTGCATACTGATAACAAGACTATTTTGCTAGGATTTAGAAAATTCAAAGCTGTATTTATTTGAAAGCTTCCAAATACAAATATTCATATTTTTATTTTACCGTCATAATCATATTGGTCTACAACCATATCCGTAGATTACAATGATTTACTATCAGTTTACATAATTGGGACTTCTGCCTTGACTTTTAATGACCTTGTTTTTGCATTTAATTCCATGAGTGAGTAATGCATTTGTTTGAGTGGAGAAACTCTTGGCTTGATAACCTTGCCAAGGACATGGGGTTATTTGCGTGGTACATTTTAAGAATTTATGTACTTGTCTCCAAATTGCATACATCCACTTCTCAAGCAGGTGGCGCTGCTGGTCTAAATTTTTTACTTTACTTGCTAACAAATATATGTATATATGTGCACTGTACATTTATATTGAAACCTTTGTGTATTTTGGTTCACTGACGTAAAAGCCCCTTAATGAGCTATTTTGGAAAGCAGTACGCGTTGTCCACTCTGCAGTATTTATGGTAATTCTTTTAGGATTTACCTCCCAGGTTTTCCAAGCTTTTACATTTATCCCCAATTATAAAACAGGGCACCAATAGTAGAGAACAAACAGTCTTTTTACAAATATAATGAAATGAAGGTGGGTTAATCTTTGCTGAATACGTTTTTAAGATTATTTTTAAACAGAAGAGGAAAGCATAGTAATTCGTTTTGTGGGCTGTGCTTGCAGGCCCTACTAGAACCAGGTTTAGGTGGGTAGTTGTAGGTCAGTGTGGGTGTATATCCTTCTACATGAGAAGAACAGTCACGCGAGCCTCAGTGAGATGGCATTCAAAATGATCTAGGTGTAATTTGGGAAGTATGTGACAAACTAACAATGCTTGCCGCTATTTTAGCCAGGTGCATAAAAACATTTTTAGAGATAATTTAGATATTTAGCTGACTGAGTTATGGGGACTCCATCTTGCTTACAGGATGCCAGTCTGTATGTAGTTACGCTTCTGTTGAGTTCTATTATCAAGTATCTTTGTAAAGATTTTCTGTATGTTTTCTAATCTTGGAAGGAATGAAGTCCATGTTATCTGCCGTTTTTTAAAACTGAATACAATAATACAAAAATAATAGCTTTATTTTAAACTTTGTAAAATGACCTTACTTTAACTAGAATACGTTTTTAGTGGTAAAAGTCAATTAAGAATAAAAAGGTAAGAGGAAAAACCTAAATTTGTGTTGCCATCCAAATATGTAAGGGACACAATCCGATTTTATACCAATCATTATAGAGGGCCTTATACAATAGTCTCTCTTTAAGCATTGAAGAATCACTATAGTTCAAATATTTTAATTATACTCTTTTTTTCTTTTTTTTTGAAGAAGTTGTTCATTTATAGAAACACAAAGTGCATTTTTACTTTATGTATCTGATGAGCAGTTTGGACGTCTGTAGTGGTCCATACTATTCACTTTTCTATCTGTCCCTTGTCATCTCTGTAACCTAAATAAAGCCATTATTCTGCTTAAGGTGCCAGTCAACTTAGTATTCGCCTAACATGGGAAATCCTCATTTAAATAATGGTTGTGGATAGCGAAAAGTCTTGTACGCCTCATACCCAATCAGTCGTGTGTAGGAGTCCCCTAAAATCTTAACTGTGAGCCCTTATGAAGTGCTTGATTTGATAAGACAAAATGGTTTTCTAAGTTTACATTTTAAATATTGTAATCCGTTTTTGCTTTAATGGCAGTAGACATTTTGCCTTTTTCCCCCTAACCGTTCTGGACCCCTGAGAGGTATTGGAAGAACTGTTGATGAAGATAAGATCTCTGTTCAGTTGTTTTGAAACATGGCCACTGTAAAAAGTCTCTTGACCGTACCACAAAATAGAACAATGAATCCCAATATGATGATCCTCCCATTCAGGCTACAGGCAACCGAACAGTCCAATATGGCATTCCCCCATGATAAAGCAGCCTCTTAAATTTAGTTTTTCTCTTTAAACGCTTATACCTTTCATAGCTACGAATATTGTTAGTTTGTTAAATACTTCATAAAGATGTGATGCTTTTCTCAAACCACAGTAGACCTTTTCATATCTGCCCTTAGTATACAACCAATTTGTCGAGATGGCTGATCACATGGGTACCAAAAAACGTTTGCAATGGTTGCTGAGGTTGGATATGACTCGAGCCTTATTCTTTTTTTAAATCAGAACATGATTTTGGAAGTGTAGTTTACACCGTTCCATTACTTACTGTGGAATTTAGCCACATTATGTGAGAGCGGTCAGTCTCCAGTCTGGAGGGCAGAAATCAATTCTATACACGAGCACATATTTAAGCCACCATGCCCTTCAGTTTGTGCCTCCTGAGTACTCCCACTTACAACTCTGTAAATTGTGCTTTGTATATAGCAGTTGCTAAAAAAGAGATTTTCTTCCCATGGTTTTCAAATTGAACCTCATTCATGCACCCATTTAACCAACAAAAGTTGTCATGGTAACCCTGGGCTAGCAGAATGTAAAACTGGGGAAAAGTCAATAAAATGACGTTATGAAATGAAACAAGTAAGTAATAATGGCACATGCTGTTCTTGCAACATTATGACGTTTATTTCATTTTTGGCATAATTGCTATGTTACTTGAGCACAATACTAAATTAACATTTTCTCTGCCAGCACATGATAGCAATTCATGGTCGGTGGAGAAAGTAAATGTTTAGCATCTTATCAAACTTAGGTGCCAGCCAAGCACTTATTGACTGTTGGGTGAGCGGTCTATATGTCCGAAATAACCATGTCCGTTATCAAATTGAGTATGAGTCTGTTTTAGGAAATAGATAATCCGGAAAACATATTGGTGAACAAAAAGCCTTTAATTGTTCTATAATTAAGCACAGGGTATACATTGTGGGTTTTTGGGAAGCAAAGCCACAATAGGAAACTGATTCTTTAATTTCTCACATTTTGTTAGTGCTTAGTTTGGGTTTTTGGGATAGGATAAAACTGAAATAATTAACTTATCTTGTTTATAACTAGTTTTGAGTTTGTGCCATTTTTTTTCCCAAAGGACGAGGCAGAGGCGAGGGTGGTTTCTACCAAAGAAGCTTTGACGAGGTTGAGACTGGGTTTGGTCGTGGAGCTCGTGAAATGCACAGGTCACAGAGCTGGGAAGAAAGGTGAGTGTGTAGTGGAACTAGTGAAGTTGAATTAGCACTCTTATGAGCAGTACAAAGAATAGCATTGTAAAGAAGAGCCTGCTGGAGAGATATTTCTTGAAGTGCCACTGTGGTGAACCATTGTTGCAAAGCAGTATGGTCTGATTTTTTGATACCATTCCATTTTGCTGTGTGAGTTGTTGGTGAATAATGGTGAGGCTACATTATTGATTATCAAGCTTCTTTTTGTGTGATATGTAATGGGACAAGCGATCGGATTAGTGCTGGCAGCGATTTTAGTTCTAGAACACCTATGGTGATTCATATTGCTTTGGAGTTTGCACTGTCATGATGTTGCTTGGTTAGAGGTGCCAATGTTAGTGAAGATAGGTGGGTTTGATTGGTTACAGTTTGCAATAGTTAGATTTGGCACCACGGTACCTAAGATACTGCTGTGTTGAAGGTGTACGAAAGAAGTGGTTTCAAAGTACCTCTGGAGATGAGCAGCCACTGAAAGTTAACGGCTCAACACTACTTGGGATAGAGGTGGGTTAGAAGATACTTGGGAAGAGGTGGGACTTGTGAGGCATTGTTTTTAAAGAAAAGTAGCTGTAGTGGAGTATTACTAGTGAGGACTTGAATCTTTTTGGGGGCAGTATTGAATCTTTGTGAATATACCCTATTTGGGAAAGGGTAGCACGTGGGCTAGGGATGACTGAGAAAGTTGTGGCAATATATTGATACAGTCTTTGGAAGATATTCTTCTCTTTTTGATATTCCATGGTGGGAATCATGCACTTTAATAATCTGTTTCTTATGTTCACTGTATAACAAGACATCTCTCTAATGGATGTGGTGATGCTGCTGGGTAGTAGGTAAATTAATATATTGTTACGTAAATACACTCTGCAGTGTTTCTAGATATTGCTAGAAAGATCATTCATTAGTGAAGAGCATATGGACATGAACTACTACTACTACAGGACACTGGATGTGAAATATTTACAACATATCTCAATTGTGTCTTTCTTTTACCCCCACCAGAGGAGATCGACGTTTTGAGAAACCGGTACGGAAAGAACCAGGTAAAAAAACATTCTTTTATTTCACATTTTTTAAAGTAATCCATCTGCTTATCTATTTTTTATATTCCTTAAAAATAGAATTGCATTGAACTAAGGGGGTGAAAGTTTTGAGTGATATTAGTGAACACATGGCATAGCATTCCAACAGTGCTGATTGAGTCATAAATCAACATGGAAAGTTTCGTGTTTTCAATATTATAATAAAGTGTTGCATATTTAATCACAATTTTATGTTGAAAGTTCTATTTTCTTATTCACTGAAATCCAAAAGGTGCTTGCAAAGATCCGTCCCAAACTTATTTTATATTAAAAACTAGGAACCTTCCATTTCCTTTTAACATTCTCTGTAACATGGGGTGACCCCATCTGCTCTGCTAGTTTGATCAACAGCTGCCATAGGAAGCCTGTTGGAATCAGTTTTAAAATAACTTTTGTTACCAAAGTTGGAGGTAGCCATTTGAGCACCAAGCTACATAATTTGGATATGGCAACTTTCCATTAAAATCAAGATTTCAGATTGTACAACAATTTGTGATGTAAAGCAGCGAGTAAAATGTGCAGTGAATTGTTGCACCAGTGGGTTGAACAAAAACCTATACCTATAACCAGCTCAAACAAGTTCTGCTATCGGTCTATCCCTGAATGTTTAGGTGTGTTAACTACAATGACTGAACCAGGCACCGCGACTGTAATATTATTATGGGAAATGGAAATAATACACCCAAATATTGTTTGTTGCACGCAAGAAATATAGCTTGGTCATTGTGTATAGAAGAGATCTATGAACCTGCTCATATTTTCCATTCCATTGTCCTTTATACATTAGATAAAATAATCTAATGTGTGTGTATTGGGTAACAAGAAAAGTAGTAGAAGAATCCTGGGAGCTTAAAATTTTTCTGTGTGATTTTATAATATTTTCAAGAAGTATTATGAATTTCTATAAATTGTCTTTATGTGGTCACAGACACATACTATCTCACTTCTAGAAAATATTCCTGGCTCCTAAGTATTGTATATTTTTGTCCACCCCTGCACCTACCTGTGTGTTGTGATTTTGTGAAATCATTGTATATAATTATTTATTCTGTAATTTGTCAATGGATGTGTCAGTGAGCTTCTGTACACGGGTTGTGAATTTTTAATATTAGACGTGCTTTAATTGTATGAATATTGTGCAGATATTTTTTAATCGTGTTCGTAAGTTTTGTGTGTGTGTGTTTAGGTTTAAATATATGTATTGCTTGCTTGTGTGTGTGTATGCTTACATAGTAATTGAAGCTGAAATTACTTTAGTCATTCAAGTTCTTTTAAGACCTCCTCTGATCGCTATATTATGTAAAATGAACAAGACACAGGGAAAACAAGTTTCATTAGGGCCAAAAATAATTTCTTAAGCAAAAATTGTGAATTGGATAATTCACTTATATCATACCAATTGCAATTAATGAAAATAACAGCATATGTCAATTTTATTCAAGAATATATCTTTTGTAAAGTTAACTTTTCAATCTACTGTTACAACTTCCTGTGGTAGATCATTAATCTGACTGCCCCTACTATGAAAAAACCCTTTTATTTTGTTAAAGTCCTGCTGCAGTTCAGTAAAAAGACATGTTTGTCAAGTATGCTCCAAACTAATATATATCAGCTGTGTAAGCACAGGAATTCATTTTATATTTGTTACATCACATCCTGAGAGCTATATGTAGATGTTTGTAGTTATCCATGGAGGGTGGGGTGTGGGATGAAAGTACAGACAGATCAGAAATCCTGAACTGGATAATATTGAAATTTGATATTGTGTAGAATCAAAATCTATATAAAAATGTAGATTTGAAATGTATTTTATGGAAAAAAAAACATTCCCATTGTTATACATTCCGTTGTCATTATAGATTTGATGTAATGAGCAAACCTTTATCAGGTAAAATAAGATTGCCTATATTTTTCAAAAAGGCAGGCATAACAGTTGTGTGTGTGTGATCTGCCCCAGAAGTAGGACGTTACATTAAAGGATGCAACTGTAGCTCTACAGGAGGCCCCCTCCTTTACTCTATCTATACTTCCTCACTCCCTTGGTACCCAAATAAATTATTTTGGATTTCATTATCATCTATATGCAGATGACACTCAAATCTACCTCTCTTCTAGCTCATGTTCCCAACTTCCTCTCTAGCATATCCTCCGGGATGTCTGACCTTCAACTCAAACACAACATGTCAAAGATTGAGCTCCTAATCTTACCACACTTTTCCACAGCTTCCACTCATGAAAATATCTCTCACAATGCCATCATCACGTCCACATCTTAGGCCCGTTTGGGGTTCTACTGGATCCTGACCTTTCCTTCATTCCTCACATACAGTCTATGACTAAATCTAGTCCTTTTCACCTAAGAAAAAAAAAAATCTCCAAAATATGACACCAGACGCAAAAAATGTCTCATCGTATCTCGCCTCGACTACTGCAACTCACTCCTTGCTGGCCTCACAACACCGTCTGTCTCCACTTCAATCCATAACAAATGCATCTGCCAGAATTCTCTTCCACACTCAACGCTCAGTGTCTGCAGCACCTCTCCGACAGTCACTCCATTGGCTTCCCATAGCCTCCAGAATAACATTTTCATGACCCCCATGTATAAAGGCTTCAACAGTAACGCACTGGTTTATATTTCTGCCCTTGTTGCAAAATACTACCCCAACTGTCCTCTTTGGTCTGCTAATGACCTTCTTCTTTTCTCCTCTCGTACTGCCACTACTCTCTAGAACTATTTGCCTCACTCCACTAGACTATCCTCCTGCCTCAAAGCCTTCAAAACCTCACTAAAAACTCATCCGTTTATCACCTTCAGCCTATACCTCACACATACCCTTTGCAAAGTAAGTTGTCCAAGTTTTCAATCTTGTTAGGTGCTTTAGGGAAAGTACTTTGCATGCTTGCTTTTTAAGCTCAATAACAGGGCCCTCCATTCTCTTGCAATGGGTTAAAATAGTTTTTTTAAATTACCCTATATAGTGCTATGGAATTTATTGGCACATTACAAATAAAGGATAATACAGAATGTAAATGCTCTTTTCTCTCTCTCTCACACACGCATGCAGCTTCCACCAATATATTCATAGATTCCTCCATTGTCGTGCAAAAGCATCAATATTTATTTTTTCTAATTGCAAAAATATTTTCCTGCTTGATTGTGCTCTTAGTTAAACTCGTACTCATACTCATTTGAAGCTTTCCAGGGGTAACCTCTTGGCAATTTTGCTTAAGACATACAATGCTTTTCATGAACATTTCTGATTAAACACATTAATCGGCACCAGGGAGTTGACTGGAAACGCACAGTTTATTCAGATTTATTGTCAGAAGTATAGTGAGGGGGTGTTGCAGGGCCAGCCTCTGTGCGGTCCCTTTTCTTCTCCCTGCTCTGGCAATGAGAGTCTTTCTCTGTGCTCTCACTTGGTAGTCTGCCAGCTAGGAATTGTTAAGGGTTAGTACAGTTATTTATCTAAGAGCAGAGTCTGATTCATTAGAAAGCGGTATGCATGTTTCTGCATTGTACACCTGCCTCTATGATATAAGAATGTCTATATAAATGTTAAAGAAGCATGTATGTGTTTTTTTATGCAATATGCGAACATATCGGCATGCATATTATGTGACTTTTTAGTAGCTGTAAAATAAAGTGCACTCCACTTTTTTACAGACGATCTGCGAAGACATATTCAAACCTTGTAAGTTTCACTGAGGTTTGACATGACAAATATGTCCGTTGTATCATTTGCACTTAGAGCATGTTTGCTTTCTTTACATGTATATGCGCTCATCCATTGTTTGCACACGGCTTTGTCTCTTCTCTCTACTCTCTTCCTCTCTGGAGTGCTTTCACTCCTCTGAGCAATTCATTATTTGTTTATAGTAATACATATCAGCTGTGAAGTGCACAACAGGCCCCTCCTGTGGTAAAGGGATTACAGTGCATGTTGTACTGCAGTAAGATATCACAGAAAAGTCTTAGGAGCCTTTTAACACCACCCCCATTTCCAGTGTGAATTTCCTTTTGGAGAAGGGTCAGCATGGTTATCAGAGGGAGGATGTCTGAAGCGGGTAAGAACAGTATTGAAATTTCTAGCAGTTACTCTCCCAGGCCTGTCTCGCAGATTTGGAAGGTATCCCCCCTTTGCCCATTAGCACAGACCTCCAGCTCAGTTCTATAGGATTGTCTGTGTGAGGCCTGGGGCAGCTCAGGGAGGGGTCGGCCAAAGGATTCCATGCAGATGCGGTATCCACCTTCAGATCTGCGAGTTAGGCAAGGGGCAAATCGATGACCTTGCAGTATCTCACTGGGCAAATAGGAAGTACGGCTTTGGCAGATTTCCCCTGATCCTTCCTGAGTAGCAGATAGACAGACCACAAGTTCCAAGTGACCAGGTGAGGATAATGTTTCCCGCTGCAGCAGGACAGCCAGTGGACTTCCAGGAGATAAAATGTGGGAGTAGGTCAGGGGGAAAGAGAAGAAGGGGCACTCTGCTCCACCAGCTTGACCGTCCAGTGAAAATTCCACAGTAGTCTGTTGAATTTGTCCATCACCTCTTTCTTGGTATAAGATTCCACTGACTCTCACCATAGTTAATGGGCTTGGTCTTACGTTGGCCACTTGGAACATCAGACACGGCTTTCCTTCTGGACTCCCCACCACAGCCAGTCTTGAAAAGTTTATTGAAGGTGATCGATTTTTGGGTCGTGCAATTTTTGCAACAAAAACACCTATAAAAAAAAAAACAGAGTTTGTCAAGAGAGAGGAAAAATGGACAGTTGCTCTAGGTAAGCGAATGAAGGAAGTGAAAGCCTCGAATAAAGCTATTAGTAAGAAAATGTGTTATTAGAGTGAGAAAGTAGGTCTTCAGCATTGGTGTTATATTACTTTTTAACGAATAGAAGAGTTCTCACCTGTAATAAATGCTTCCAGCATGAGACCAAGCAGCATCTGTACGGCAAGCAGAGCAATAGCACTTGGACAATCCCCACTGGGGAACATAGTACCATAGCCAATAGTGAGTTGTGTCTCCAATGAGAATGAAAAGGCAGCAGTGAAGCTAGTTATGTACTTGACACAAATGGTGTGGTTTTCTGGAGGGTGATCATGGTCCAGTGCCAGGTCACCATTCATTTCAGCCAAGAGGTACCAAAACACCGCAAACAGAAGCCAGTGAGCCAGGAAGGAGGCAGCAAAGGCCATCATCATCCAACGCCAGCGCATGTCCAGTAACAACCCCCAGATGTCACGCAGGTATGACAGACCCTGCCCTTGCATTCCCACAGCCTTTATTGTGCTATGTCCATCCTTAGTCACCAATCGATAGGAACAAGAATTGAGTAGGGTACATCTTGGGGACCTGTTGTTGGCTTCTTCCTCTCGATCTGTGCTGACCTGCAGCACCACTGAAAAAGAGCGAGGCAACATCATGTAAGCGAAAGAATGATAGAATACATTGGAGTGAAGCCGTGATTAGAAGAAATGATCATTTAGCATTGGAAAGTAATTAATAACTTTCTGTACTGGATGGAAGCAATCACTATTGATATACATTATTTATTATTGTTCTGGCAAACATGTTTTATTGTTCTAAAGCACAAAGTCAGGGCTAATAGTAAATAGTTATTGTAAGCTATATTGTGTGGCAAAATGTATGGAACTTGAGTGGGGAGCATGCAACTTCATCAAGAAAGCATTTAAGAGAAAAGTATAAATAGGCATTATGTAGAAAAAATATCTACAGAATCCAAGAATAAAAAGTATAGTTCAGTGAAAGTAGTCAAGTATGTTAAAATTAAGAAACCAAGAAGATGGCAGGAGTAGATGCTGGGAACTGGTCAATCTATTGGAATAAAATCTGAATACTCTTATCAAGGAATAAAATGTGGTGGGGAAAAAAAGAGACTGAAGAGGGAAGAATGCATAGTGTTACTGAAGATACAATATATAAAATATAAATGTATGTACATGAGATGAATATACATACAATGAACAGTTTAATTGGATAGCAATAGTGGGTACAGAATGCAGTGTGTATTTCTTTCTATTTACTTACTTTTCAACTTGTCGGAGCTCCGGTGAGCCACGCGTGTCCCCTGTCAGCACTATTCTTCCACAAACATGCGTTGGGATAGATAATGAACACTACAACAGTGTTGTGCTGAGAGCAAGCATCCACTTCTCTGCTTCGTTTCTTTGTATCCTGTGGCTTTCTGATGACAGCTGTCCTGTTAGGTTGCTGGCCTGTACAAAATGGACAGAAGAATTGGGTTTGCAGGTGTGTAATGACCATTCTGTCTTGTGTGTCCTGTTATTGTCTTCACAAGAGAGGTTTCTTCTCTGCTATACCATATTCATATTTTCCCCAACTTGCCTCTTCAACAGTTACCTTCCCCCATCATTGGCACCTGAGCAGATTCTGGCTTTGTTCCCTTAAGGCAAGCAGGGGCCTGTGCCTGCCTAACCCCTGTGTCCTGAGCATTTGCCAAACTAAGCGGGATGGGGGTGGGGGAATAGAGTTTCTGTTATGATTTCACGCTCGGGGGTAAGCTGCTTTCCGAAACGCACATCATGATGCTCATGTGACATTCCCTACTGTGGCAAAATATGCTAGCTTTATTTGTCTATGTATGCAGTGGAGAACAGGTACGATTCACCTGTATCGGACAACTTTTCCTGTTTTTTTTTTTTATTTTAATTTTTTTTATTGCTGTACTGTCAACTCAGCAAAAAGATAGTACCTCACTGTTACTCTGTAATAGCAGCATTCTTGTCACAGTGTGATTAGTTAGAACAAATAAGCTGTTCTATCACGCTGTGTTAAGGAAGAAAAAAAAAATCACTGCTGTAGAAATAGTAAAATACGGCCATACTTGTTCTTTAGCACAGC
This sequence comes from Discoglossus pictus, assembly GCA_027410445.1. Classification (NCBI taxonomy): domain Eukaryota; kingdom Metazoa; phylum Chordata; class Amphibia; order Anura; family Alytidae; genus Discoglossus; species Discoglossus pictus. Next base: position 369,678,349 of record CM050165.1, on the reverse strand, counting down.
AGTAGACTGTTAAACAGAAATTTCATGCACTAATAATCTTATTACAATGCAACTCTCACACAAGTTTTACTAAAGTTACTAGTACAGTTATTTGTATTTTAAATGAAAGTTGCTATAACATGCAGAGCGTTGCTCCAGATTCTATGAAATTTAAAATTTAAAGAGTCTTGCCAAGCATAATTCAACTTTATACTTGCAAATGTTACAATTGTTTCAAACATATGTACAACTGACAAATATTGTGTGTGCTTACTTGTGTACCAGAATAGGTTCATATCCTCCATTGTATAGGTTCACGTCATCCAAGTGTGCTCTAAGCCAAATTTGGGAGCAAGTCCGACATAAACCTTACACTTTTTTTTAAGAAACTGGAAGAGTGTTTATATATGTCAGTCTAAGTAATTATACAAAGATAGCAGCCAGTAGTATACGAAGAGCTCTCACTCAATGTATTTATAAATACTAGTATGTGGTATATGTCAAATTATTGACCACATTTCAAAAATGTTGAGACCTGCTCCCAGGAACATGTTATAATCTAGGCTTTCCTAATGCACATTTACCATCATTAAAATGCATACAAGGCCTCCATAAAATGATCCACAGCCACTTATGTGAAGCATTGGTCAAGCACTATGGTATAATATGCCACTAAATATGAATACATTCTTAAGTAAAAAAAAGCTTTAAAAATAATCCATATAATCCATAAAAGTACAAGTATCATTGTTCAAACCGCGCATTCTAAGAACAAAGATTTATGTGCCATTGTGGTTGCTAGAGCTTAAGTAATTTTAATGAACAGTATGTTCAACGGAGACCTAAATCTAACAACACTAAGAGTTAAGCTGAATATTTCCTGGGATTTGCCCTGGATCTCCGTATCAAGCTCCATGTTCATACACAGACTCAATTCATTGAAAGAAACATCACATGGGTGGCATGTGTCAGACTGGATAAGTACAGGGCTGCAAGACAACATTTTTCAGGCAGCATTGCTTGGGTGTGTGGGGAGACTCTAGGCAGCATCAGAAGCTGCCTACCCAATATCACAGGGATGATGGAGAAAGCTCACAATAACAATATATGACAAGCCCATAGACCGAATGGACCACGAGAGAGCACTTACCAGGTAACTGGTTCAGTAGTGGTGTGGTTGGTATTTTCACTGTTTCAAGTTTCGCCTTTTGAAATGATTAGCCTGAAAGTGTTCTTGGCCACGCAATATCTGTAAAATAATGATCTTCTATTCTTCTAACCTGAGTTTGTACACTATTCCTTGATGTTTTTTTTTTTCATGTGCACGCTTTGTCATTCTTTCCTTGCTGGTTGGTGGTATTCTGATATCCTTGTGATTTTTTTTTTTTTTTTTTTTCGACTGGGTCCAGTTTCACAGTCCCTCTGTCTATGGGGGGAGCTCTTGCAGAGTCTGGAGTCATAACCCACATTCCAGTGTTTATAAATCAGGAGGGTTGGGCTTGATCAGCATTACTTTTGATTGGGCATCATACCATTGGGAAGATGCCAGTGAGGTGTGGTATGTGGAGGTCCTTCCCCTCCACGATTGGCTGTGCACAGTAGGTGTGCATTATTTTCCATTAACAATCTCATTACTACTGACTTGGAAAGAGGTCTAATGGAGCAAAATTACTAGATTTAAACCAAGGCATATTATTAAGAAGTGTATTTTACTAGTAAAGGGATGCTATAACTATTGACATTTTCTACTCGCCATCTTCAGATATAACATAGAAAAGGGTCCATTGCATGTCTAACAGAAGACTAGTTCATGGAATACCCTTCTTCTTCTCTCAGCCAGTATACTTATCTACACTTTAGGCATTGGTGATGTCTGTCAACTTACTCCTTCAGAGAGAGATAAAGTGTGTGTAAATTTAATTCTATATAATATATTTGAGTGAAAAGACACCTGCTGTCTTCTTAGTAAGAAAGTTGAAGAAATGCTGCAGGGCTGAGGACGGAGGTTGGTAGAGTACTGCTCTGAGGAGATCTCTCTACGTATGTTCTGAACATACTTAACATCAAGGAATAAAAGTGGTAGTTTGTAAATAGGAGGGAACAAAATTAATCTTTGTGTTCGTAAATGTGTGGGGGTTGCTTTCTTTAATGATCAGCACCCATGGTCCCTGAGGGATTACATTGTGAAGAGACAACTATGTTCAGTTCAGAAGCCTGTGGAGCGCTGTATCATGGTGCCGGGGTAGCCTAGCACATGTGCTGCATCATTTCAGGGGGTGTCAGTGCTTGTTTTTCACTGGACTTTGTTCACCTCTGTCCAGTTAAGCGGATTGGAGAGAACATAGCCCCATTGTTCCTGAGGAGCAAAGCCGTCTTCACGCCTGTGGTGCGGAATATTAAAGTAATGACCCAAATCCCACCCCCCTCAGGGCTTCTGTTCTGTCGTCCTGCCCAAAGTTTGGACCACCTGTTGTCAGTGGCACGTCGGTGCATGCCCATACCTAACCGTGAAAGGAGAAGCTACGCATGCACTTATCACATTAGCAGGTCCTAATTATCTAAAAATAAACAATAGCTTAACCTGCTTGGTGCTGAGAGTCAAAACGTTGTTTAGTAGAACCTGTTGTCCTGTTTTACAAGGATGTTTGCTAATAAACTACTGTTAATTTTGCCTTCTCAGCAGGTCTCAAGTAAATATTGTTATGCAGTGGGTTGAGTATCCTCTATTTCTAACCTTTTACAACTCCTCCTTAAACATAGAATTTAAAATGGCTACATGTAAAATGTTTTTAAATTAAAATTGCCTAACCACTTAACGCTTTGTTTCTCCATATTGCAAATGTATCAACTGATGCTTGGATAATTTCACAGTTTATGTTCGTTATTATATAAATTGATATAATATTTTTGGGTTACATTTTTCATTTTGTTTAGCTTGACAGAGTGCATGTTTCCCATAGCTTTGGTTTAGGGGAGTTCGTTAGGCAATCATATTGATAAGTTACCTTATGCAAGAGAGAACAGTGAAAGTTTGGTACTTAAAGGACCACAGAAATAGTTTTAATGGTAAGTTTTAATTTTCATATACCATATCTATTTTGTAAACATTTTTTATTAGCACAGTGTTAAAAAGATATGAGTATTTTAACAGATGAACAAGTAAACCTAAGTATCCTATACAAAATGTTAACCCCATGGTGTGTCTAAGTAGAGTAAAACCATCACATGATTGTGAAGTATGCACTAAAATAGCAACATTAGCAGGTATTTGAGAGAGGAACATAAAAGCATTTTAGAAAAAATATACTTGTATCAATTGTATCACTGGACTGTGAATATTATAATTCAGTGGTCCTTTAATTTACACAAGCTATGACCAGAAGACAAAGTATTATTACAGTAAATTGCTTGCTATGGTCATAATTAGATTGACTGAAAATCATGCTATTTAATTAAATCATGTTATTCCTTCCATACCTCAATTTTTGCTATCATCTTAAAACACTATTCTTTTATATAGTGATTATTTTTAATTTGTAATTTGAGTGGCAAGCAAGCTTTTTATAGCTAACTTAGAAGGAAGTTGTTCCTAGAGATAAATTATGGTAGGGAAAATATTAGGAGCCAGAATACCTGTTTACAAAATGGCATTTTAGTAACTAAACCTGATAATAGCCAATAAAAGAAACCCATCCTATTGGTTTGCAAGTGGTCTTTACTATGAGTTCCCATGTTCATCGCTGAGCTACTTTCTTTCTGCTCTCCATTAGTGCTTTTTACTATGCTAGCACATCTTCCTTTTCTGCAGGTCTCTTATTCTGCACTGCCCGAAGAAACCAAAATGGTAAATTTCAAAAACCTAATTACATATACAAATAAAGACTTTTTTTTACTTTCCAAACCAGATTGCCTATTATCTAGTGTAATTCTTCAATAGTGTATTCTAAATGTACAATAGTTGATGAAGCGGGAATGTGCAAGTATTACAAAACACTCATGATGCTTTCATTTAGTTGTGCATAAGTTCTTGTTTCTTCATTGCAAATGGAATGTCTTTTTTCCCCCCCATCATTTCTCCATCCTTTACATACAAAACTCTCTTGAAAATGTCCTCTCTCCATCACTGATTATACGCACTCTCAAACAATGAATTATCTGAACTACTAAAGCTTTCTTATTGACGTCTCTGCCACAGAACTTTCAACAATGAGTCCTGGTTCCCTCCAGGACCCCGCAGAGCATCATATTGTATTTTTTCCCAATTGAAAACCAGCCATATGGCTTTTTCCTGCAAAATTAGGATCTTAGTCCAACTCGTTTTCAAATTAATGTATTTTTGTTGTTGTGCAGTAGTCCCTTAATCTTCCCTCACACTTTAATATTATGCACATTTCCAACTTACTTGGACTTGCCCCTCAACTTGTTCTGTACTCACTAGATTTATACAATTATCTCTATATATTAGACATATTTGTTTAATAATTCCTTTACCAGACTTCCTTTTTTTAATCACTAGTGCAAATGTTGCAAGATCTGTAAGTTAGTGTAATTAATACTTTTTTTGTGGGACTGTTATAATTATTGTCACAATTCCATGCTAGTAAACTAATATAAATTTGCTGTACACTGCGGTGTTATGAGCTCAGATGAAAAAAGAACATACAACAATGAAATGAGGTGCACACAGGTGTTGCTTATATTCCCAAAACACAATTAATTATATAGTTTTGTTTATTGATTAATACTATCAAGAACTATAACACGGGAAGCATAGACAAAATAAATTCATTCTGAAAAGGAGGGTGCCCAATCTTGTGTGTTAAAGTTTTCTTATACAGAAAAACGACTGTTTAAACTCTGTATTACATTAAGTAATGATCAATACTATCATTGTAGCAAGCTAGTTAAAGGCATATTCAAGGGAGGTGGGTTATGAATGCATCTTGTAGAAGAGCATCATAACCCACCTAGCAAAAAATGTTTGCATAAAAAAAATGCAAACCATTTTTTTAATTAAAAAAATAAACAAAACTGTTGCAGGTGATGTTTACACCCTCAGGATTGAGCTAGGCTTCTCCAGGTATGATTTTGTAAAAGTGTACTCAGTCCATGTGAGCATGCCCAGCTTAGCAGCCAATCCGCAATGCTGCCAGCATAAATTACTATTACACTGGGTCCTTAAAGGACCATAAATCGATATTCAAGTAAAAATGCTTGAGCGGTTGCACGGTTGTTCTTTAGACATACACCCTCTCCTTGATAAATTCTGACAAATTATAATTGTACTGAAACCAAACATTTCAGCTTCTTCTTCCGATTCTAATTTGTCTATTAGGCGAATGAGCATTTATGCTTGATTTATGGTCCTGCAATGACCTTCAAGAGCCAGCCATGGTCTCTGCATGTGTCTCTCTCTGAGTGCATGCAATTTACTGGGGCAATTCACTGGTGCTGGGAGAGGTGATGGGGGTGGTTACAGGGACAAATCACTGGGGTTGTGGGAAGTATCACCTGGGATGTAGGTAAAATATGAAGAGACACAGACCTTGTTCTGGGTATTACAGAAATCTAAAGGAAAGACTCAGCTCAGTCCCCAGGCCAAATAGATGCAATGTATTAGTTATACTAATTTTCCCTGGGAATTTCAGGAGGTGTCAACCTTAATAGAAATTTGTCAAACTTTAGGGGAACTGTTTAAATGTTTTGGTGTTTTTTCATAAACTACTAATTCTCCTTTATCAGATGCATTAATCACCCAGCTCACTTGAATATGCCTTTAAGCATTTTTCTCATTCACATGTAATACGTTAACTGGAAGTTCTTTGTTAAGAATAGGTTAATTATATGTAGTCTATATAATAAATTGAGTGGCTAGGGTTTCGCTCCATAGATATACTGTCCAGCAATGAACAGGTGAGCATGTTCTTTTATAAACATTGTCCAGACAGAGTTCTTGACCCTCTGTTCTCCCCCTCCTGCCGGAAAGCGGCCACATCACACAGCTCCCGACACACACACTTCTGGTCTCTTTTTTCCATAAACAGCTCTCTTGGCTTCTGCTCAAAAATACCCCACTAATGAGGCTGGGCAGGATCCAGAGCTTTCGCTCCTGATCTTACCGGCTGCTTGAGAGAACTAAAGCTTTAGGAGAATGAGGGCTAATTTATGTGGAGGTATGGGAAGTGATGGAATGGGTGGAGCTCAGATGATGGAAGGGTGAGTTATTGGTTCTGGGTAGCTGGTCTCTCAAAGACTGACAGATCTGGCCTTGCCCGTCAGCGACTGGAGATAATATGCTCAGTGGTGCTGTAGCATGTGAATTTTGGGGACATAACTAATTAATTGTTTACATCACAAGCACATAATTCTACCTGTTCCTCATAATAAAGTAACATTAAGCTCTTAGTATCTGAATAGGTGAAAGAGATCCATTACTACTGAATAAGATGGTTCAGATATGTTCCACCACTGTGCCATTCAGGCAAAAAAAAAAAAAAAAGGATCCAAGAAAGTTGGACTATTTGTGTGTGTGTGTTAAGCAGAACACATAGTAAGACATACTCTTATTTATTGTGCTAGGCTAGAACACCCTGAGTAGTTGTTTGTGGAACACACTGTTGTAGGAAGATTATTCTTATGTATTTATAAAGTGTCCCGATACTATGCAGGGCTATATGCAGAGGATAAAATGAGCTCAAAAGACAAACATGACCAAAGTATATGTACTTGTACAGACCCTTGCTCTTGTAAGAGTTTACAATCTGAGTGATTTCACGGTATGGGTTGCTTATTGGTAGTCTGGTGTGGTAGCAGGTATTATGCACAGGAGTTTACAGGCATGACAGTAATAAAAGTTGCATATATCTTAGGTCAACCTTTTGGTAGAAGTAGTAGTTTTATGTAGAATAACTTTTATATGGCAATATTAAACATGTATAGAAAGTTTTCTGTTATAGTGTCTGATGTGTTTCCTACTTTATTCAGGCAGTTAGAGGTCAACATTAGCTCTTGTGATTGCGGGCAGTTATGTCTCTCTATTTGTAGCTATGTTAGAACAATAGTTAAATTATTTTACCTTTCCCTCAGTTCGCCCAGCATTTGAAGAGGGGGGAACAGTACCAACTGGGAGGAAGCACGAGTTCATCCGCTCAGAGAGCGTGAGCTGGCGCAGCCTGAGGGAGGAGCTGAATGGTGAGGAAGAGGAGGGAGGTGGTGTGTGGAGGACCGCAGCGCCCAGAAGAGATGGGGAGAGGTGGCGGTCCAATAGTCCAGGTGAGTCTATCAATATAAATACTATTACATGTACAAATGGGGAAACTAATAGCGAGTCATTTTTAAATCTGTTTCTAAAATTGCTGTTCTATCTTTCTCTGAGTATTCTATTGTACCCACGCAGGATGTTTGCTGTAGAACCATAAGCAATTTATGGTCCTTTAGGATCCAAAACCAGCAAAAAAGTTTGATAGTTTTATGTTTTCCTTGTCAGGATTAGCTGTACAAGTGAGAATATTGGCTTTAAGTATAAAGGGAATTACATTTTATGGGGATATTGAGGGAGCGGGCAGTGTAAAGAGCACAATAAATTAGTTTCTGCAGAGTTATCTTCCTCTGCTTTCTTGTGTTCAGGCCCTGAGTGAATTTGCCAGCTCTGTTGTTTAATGGGTATTACATTTTAGACTGGTAATCTGTCTATAGCTTGAGGGGGAGGGTTATCCTATGGGGGCTTACTCTGCCATTGACTTCCATTATCAAGTGACGACTTTTTCACCGAAGTGAATTCAGATCTTGTCTGAATCCACAATTCTAGTTTTCTAAGAATTTTCGGATTAAAGACAAAATGTCCATAATTTAAAGTACAATAAAAAATAAAACTGATTGAAAATCAAAGGTTCTAAACTGTTTAAGCATTTTGCACGTTATCAAGTAAAGTTCTTCAATTAGCATTTTAATAGTTCTTTAAGAGCAAGGTGTGATTTTACATTTTATAATTTTAACCTTCATTTTTCTTGCAAACATGGAAGCAACAGAGCTATGCAAAGAAGATTTTAAACGGTGTCAATGGCTGTTTTCCATTTGTTTTAGTTTAAAGGGGCATTTTCCCCCACAAATCAGCCTCATTGATTCTCTGCTTCTGTAATAAAGCATTGATTTAACCAGCCATTCTTACTATCGTGGTGACACATAGATCAGGTGACACATTGAAGTATGAATAAGTGTACAAAGCCACTGGAATATTTCTTAGAATATAGATACTTGGCTCTTAATTCTTTTATTCAGGCTTTCTCAAACCTTTTTTAAGGACCGCTACAGAAATTGCTGCAAACTTACTTTTCTGCCTATTGTATAACAGCTGTGATGTAATATCTTATATTGCAATTTAGCTTGTACATTTATAAACCATTAATTAGTATACATGTCTGCATTTTCATTATGCATGCATATGCATTTTTTTTGTATTTAAACTCCTAGTTTTGAACTTTCTATTTAAATTTGCTCATCAACCCATTGTGTGAAGTAGATATTTCCAATATATCTCCTCTTCTGAGGAAGAGAAATTAACAATGTTTTATATAAAAATAACTCTTGAGAGATGCACTCTACTCTCTGTGGCACAATATACTATTTAGTAACGCAATTCATTAATTGCATAATGTATTTGATTAACATGATGAGTTTAATATAATCATCACAAAACTAATTAGCCAGCTATTTTATTACTATGCCGAGCTACTCATAGAAACTACATATATTAAAAATAACTTCTAAAATATGGCTCGTAAACTTTATAACTACTTATTTAAAGGACTCTATGACCCTTATAGCAAGTTGTTTAGGTTTAAAGAAAACATTTAAGAGCATGACAAAATGGGTATACATTGTACTTAAATTTTTTTTGTAAAATGAATAATTTCTAACTGAATTATCATTGTTGATGCTATATTCTTATGCAAATAAATGTCTCCCAAGTACTGTTTACCTGCTTTGATGTGCTTATTTGTTTTACCGTATGATTGTCTATTTCTGTGGTGGCAAAAACAATGCTTGTCTAAGGTTATCATGCAGTTAGATCTACCCAACCATTGTCAAGCACCCTAAGCTCTAACTTGAGCCATGCTATAGCAAAATGGAGCTGTACAAACATTCTTGAATATATCCATACTTATTTATAATAAAGATAATTCAATACAGTCCATAAAATTTGCCAAAGCTTTTTTTCTCTAAGTTGAAAACAACATGTTTTTGAGGTTGGCAGTGCCCTTAAAGAAAACCAAACAAAAAAACTTTCCCACCACTTGTTGGGCGTTCTTTCCCACCACTTGTTGGGCGTTCTTTCCCACCACTTGTTGGGCGTTCTTTCCCACCACTTGTTGGGCGTTCTTTCCCACCACTTGTTGGGCGTTCTTTCCCACCACTTGTTGGGCGTTCTTTCCCACCACTTGTTGGGCGTTCTTTCCCACCACTTGTTGGGCGTTCTTTCCCACCACTTGTTGGGCGTTCTTTCCCACCACTAGTATAAGCGGGTGCAATGTAAGGGTGTACTGCTCCCACACTGCTCGGTGCTTAAATGCTGCCGAGTCTCAAACTGGTTTCTCTGTATTATTTATATTCGCTAGAAATATTTGAGGTGCTATTACCACTACTGTTCTTTGACTAACAATGAATGAGAGAAGTCAATTTGGATACTGATAGATAAACACAAATAATAAAAGGTTGTGGCTATTTTTGTCTTCGCTCTTCCTTCAGCCACCTGCCTTCCTGATTCACTGGCTCACTGCTTCTGTGTTAATCTTCATGATGGTCAGTTGAGTCATGTGGTTCAGTGATTGCTTATGGAAGATTATTTGTGAACTAGTACATTTTTGGAGATTTGTATGTTTATGTGGGTCTTTAGTCACTGATCATATGTTTAGTTGTATGATGGAATGTACATAGTTACATAGTAATTGAGGTTGAAAAAATACTTTTAGTCCATTGAGTTCAGCCTTTTTAGATCTCCTCTGCTCTGGAATATGCAGCTTAATTGTTAATTGATCCAGAGGAAGGCAAACACAAAAAAAAAAAAACAGTGTAACTTTGCCAATTGTCTCAAAAGGGGGGGAAAATAAAAAAATCCTTCCTGACCCCAGATACTGGCGATCGGATTCCTCCTTGGATCAATACTCTCTCTCTCTGATTATCCAGGATTACCCTGAATGCCCTTTTTATTAAAAAATATATCCAATCCCTTTTTAAAGTTATCTATCGAATCTGCTGTCACCACCTCCTTTGGTAGAGAATTCCACAGATTAACCACCCTTACCACGAAGAACCCTTCTCTTTAAGGTGCAATCTTTTTACTTCTAACCTCAAAGGATGTCGTCTTGTCAGTTGAAAACCTCTGGACACAAAAATTTCACTTGACAAAGCCTTGTATTGACCCTGGATGTATTTATAGAAGGTAATCATCTCTCCTCTTAGATGCCTTTTTTTCTAGAGAAAATAAGTTTAATTTGGTTAATCTTTCTTCATAACGTAGCCCCTCTATTCCCCTTACTAGTTTTGTTGCCCTTCTCTGTACTTTTTCCAGCTCTAAAATGTCCTTTTTATGAAGTGGTGCCCAAAATTGTACTCCATATTCCAAATGAGGGCATACTAGGGATTTGTATAGTGGCAGGATTATATTGCTGCCCTTGCTTCTATAACCTTCTTAATATATGCTAATATTTTACTTGCCTTTGCAATTGCTGCTTGGCATTGAGCACTGTTACCTAGGTCGTTGTCCACAAGTACTCCCAAATCCCTTTCAATATCTGATACCCCTAGATTTGCTCCATTAAGATTATAAATCGCATGGCTATTTTTCCTCCGACATGCATAACTTTACATTTATTCGTATTAAATCTCATCTGCCATTTAGTCTCCCGTTTCTCTAATTTATGCAAATCCCTTTGGAGGGAAAGTACATTATTACCTGATTTTAATTACCTTGCATAACGTATTGTCATTAGCAAAAATGCAGACACTACTTTCCAGTCCCACCTGAGTCATTAATAAATATGTTAAAAAGGAAAGGACCTAATACTGAACCTTGAGGAACCCCACTTACCACATTAGTCCAATCGGAGTATGTTCCATTTACAACAACCCTTTGCTTCCTGTCTTTTAGCCAGCTCTTGATCCATATGTATATATTTACTGCAATTCCTGTATCCCTTAGTTTGCTCAATAGTCTTCCATGTGGCACTGTATAAAAAGCCCCCAAAACACTACATCCACGGAGTTGCTGTGATCCAAGTTCCTACTATCCTCTTCAGAGAAACATGTCCCTCGTAAATCTGTTTTGATTTCTACTTATAATCTTATTTAAACAGACATATTCTTGTATACTAACCCTTATTAAGCCTTCTAAAAGCTTTCCCATTACAGAAGTGAGTCTTACAGATCTATAATTCCCCGGATTTGCTCTTGCTCCCTTCTAAATCTAGGTATCACCTCTGCTTTTTGACCGTCATCTGGTGAGACCCTGTGTTGAGTGAATGTTGAAAAATTAGATATAATGTTTTGCTGTTACAGAACCCAGTTTCCTCAGTACCCTTGGATGTATTCCATCAGGACCTGGGGCTTTATTAACATTTATTCTTTCCAACCGTTTTTGGATACTTCCTGCTTTAACCAATTATTTGGTGAAGGTAATGTAGCCCCATTTTAGTTGCAGGGTCGCAGCCATTGGTACCTCTTTTTTTTTTTTTTTTTTTTATACTGAAGAAAATAACCTATTTAGCTCATCTGCATTTTCCTGGTCACTAATTATCAGACGGTCTGTTTCACATTATAGCTTCCTTCCTTTCCTTCCTTCCTTTCTTCCTTTCTTCGCATTAATATATTTAAAAAATATTTTAGGGTTATTCTTACTCTCTTTTGCAACTAACTTTTCATTTCTATTTTAGCCTGCCTAATAGCCCTTTTGCAAGCCTAATAGCCCTTTTGCAAGCCTAATAGCCCTTTTGCAAGCCTTATTGTCTTCCTTGTACGCGCGTAAAGCAGTCTCTGTCCCCTCTTGTTTGTATAATTTAAATGCCTGTTTTTTACTCTTATCTTGAAGTCATTGTTAAGTGATTTACTCCTTCTACTTTTTATTTCCACATGGTATATGCCGATGTGTATGTATATTTAGTAAGGATTTGAACATTGTCCATTTATGTTCAGTCTTTTTACCTGTCCATTCTCTGTCCCAATCTATACTTTGCATTGCTCCCTGTAGCTCGGTAAAATCTGCCCTTTTTAAGAGTTTTTGTTGGCTGTTTACAGTTTTGCTTTTTTAAGTCAAATGAGACTGTGTTTCCCAAAGGTTGCTGTATTTCAACATTTGATACTATATCAATATTATTTGTGATGACTAAATCCAAGATAGCTTAATTTCTAGTAGGTTCTTGTATAACCTGGGCCAGATAATGATCAGACTGTGCTCAAGAACCTGCTCCCGACTTAGCTGAACTGCTGGGCTCATTCATCCAATTTATATCAGGGTAGTTAAAATCTTCCATTTTTAAAACTTGCCCATGCGTAGCTCCATTTCCAATCTGTAATAATAATTGTAGTTTCAATTTTATATTTGGGGGTTTATAGCATACTCCTACCAATTATTATTTTAGTATTTGCTCCTCCGCTATTTAACTCTACCCACAAACATTCAACATTATTGCTAGTTCCAGCATAAATATCTTCTCTGACTATAGGCTTAAATTCAGGCTTAACATACAGACAAATCCCTCCTCCACTTTTACCATTTCCGATATCTTTCCTAAATAGGTTATAACCATCCAGATTAAAAGCCCAGTCATGACCCACCATGTTTCAGGATTGCCTATTAAATTCCATTTTCTCATTAATTGCTAATAATTCTAACTCCCATTTTTCCTGGCAAGCTTCTGGCATTAGCAAGCATACACTTTTTGAGTTCCTTTTTGAATGTGCTTTCAGCAGGGGTTAAACCACCTGATGAATTTTAGGTAAAAAAATGGATATTACTTTGAAAAGGTAATCTCCCTTCGCTTTCCAAGTAAAAGCAAGAACAAGCAATGGATGACACTCCTAAAAAATGTAAAATGAAATGCACATCTAACTGAATAAATGTTATATAGTTACATTTTCTGTCACATTTTTTTAATTTCAAAGAAAAAAAACAACAACATTTAAGACCAGTAAAGCAAAACGGATCTGACAGTCTGAGTAATAAATATTGTTTTTATTTTATTTAAAGATTTTAAAAAACTGCCAATTCTAGAACCTAAAATGAACATATCAGAACTATGGTGCTTCAATGGCCATTTAAATAAATATAATGTGTAACAGGACCGACAATATGCTGTGTGCCAATCTCCTGCTGTAGACTTGCCTCATGGCACAGGTCTGCCTAAGTTCAAGTTGGTTATCGGTCACCTCAACATAGCCATTATACTAGGTGTGCATACTTGAGTGTGTTGAGTAAAAAAAAAAAAGGATGCTTATTTATGTATTTTTGTTTCACCATTATAATTTCCATCAACATTTTTCCATTGATAGTTTCCGACTTATGGTTTAGCAAATTTAAGTGCAGTATACGACCTGCTAGGAGGTAACTAGGTCACCTCAGATCGATGTTCACAAGGGTTGGATTAGAAAATAAGAGGACAGAAAAGGGCAGTTCAATTTTAGTTGATTAAAGTTTGTAGTAGGATGGTGGAGTAAGTGGGGGCAGAATGGTTTGACTGAATTACTTACTGCTGTTTTATTAAAAATGTGGAATAATGGAAGTCCTATTGTGTGATGATGGAGAGATGTACACTGATGAAGAGTTGTTTTCATGATATCAGGTGGTCCTTTCTTTTTCCAAACCCCTCCGGCCGCCTTGCTGATACTGCTTCTTTGATAAAACTTGATGGTCAGTTGGGTCATGCAGTTCTGCAATCGTGATTGTGAAAGAGAACTATTATATTTGTGTAAACATTGGTATGTATGACTAGTCTTGTGTCTGTCTTCTGTCCACCTCTTTGGCCAATACATTTGCATGCGATTTTAGATGCAGGTCAACCTCATGATGGATTGTTTAAAAACAAAGGGATGTTATATTGAAGCAAAACCTTTTTTTTATTTATTTATTTATTTCCTTTCCTGCTTCTCAATTCCAAGATTATCAACTAAGTGAGTTCACACAATTCATAGAAAGGGTAATGGGTGGACAATCATAAAAATAAAATCTAAAATTACATATAAATAAATTTTGACTGAAAGTTACAACTTTCATTTTTTAATTACAGATTTTTACTTAAAAGCTTACACTTAGTCTGTGCAGAAATGCAGGCACCATTACCTAGTTTCACTATGCATACTTTAAATATCTAATAAGACTAGTAGACCGCAATTGAACTGCCAGACACTGCATTTAAAAAGAAGGAAGTGAATTCATATTTTTGTTTAACTTTATAAAAAGATGGTGGTAGACCTTCAAAAGCGCATATTTATGAATGGAACTTCAATGGCCATTATAGTAGACCTAGTATAGGCTGTGTAATATTACCAGTTAGATGATGGAGCTGAAAAAGAAAGCCCTAAATATAATTATATAAATATATTGTTGCTTTCTTCATACTATATACTTAAAGTCCCACATCTGTCTACCTAAATTCCGGACCGGTTTTAAGCATTGAATAAGTATGGATGAGGTAGGAAAAACGGTGTCAAATGTAAAAAAAATAATTATGTGCCCATGCCTAAAAATATCTAGGTCCATGCATGTTTGCTTGTTTTCATGGATAAATAAATCTATATTCCGATTAGGTAAAGCGGTAAGAGAACGTTCACAGAAATCGTTTTTCAGTGTTCATTTAAGCCCCAATAGGCTGTGTACAAGGACCAATAAATAAGGGATCGATCTAAAATAGAAGAAGCTGTAGTTGAATGGACCGTTCAGCTAAATGTAATTATGTTGTGTACTTGCTTCCTGCTGTAGACTTACCTTATCCCTCGCTTTCCACCTAACTTCTAAGTGGATTGGTTATCTTTTGTCACCTACCACCTCCGCACATGTTTTAGTATGCATTAAACAGGATAGTCTTGGTGAGTGTGAGTCTGAGGTGGTGTCTCTGTAGCCTTTTGGGCTATAATTTGTATTGTTGTGCAGATAGCCGATTTATCAGCTTTTGAGCCGTTATGGTTCTAGAACTGGTCCCCCTAGTTTTTATTTCCAGAATGTCACTGGGAGACATGGTTTGAAAGTGATTGCTCAGGAGTCAGTCAGTGTGTTGGCAGTAGCTCAGATTATAGCTAGGTACAATAATATATTTGCCTCATGAATGAACAAGGGGTGTATTCCTGGATGGAGGATGGATGTTTTTTTACCTGCCTGGCATGTACTGTATTTTTCCTTCTCCATGCACTTTTTAACACTGAATGTAAATGGAACCAGGTGTATTAATAAGAGTGTTGCCTTGTTTGAGTAGATTACCTGAGTTTCCTATCTACAAGAGACTCCTAGTGATAAAAATAATCCAAAAATCTGGTTAAAGCAATGGAAAGGTAGTGTCTTAAGCCATTGTACTAATTTGTAGTGGAGTTTCAGTTTGTTTTCTGTAGGTTTTACATGAGATTATTAAAGGGCCCATGTACAAACTTTTCATTTTATACCTAGATATTTTAGTTCACCATTAATTATTCAAAATGCTTGGGATTTAAGTTGTTAGAATTTTCTTATTTATTGATTACTGTATTAATAAAGTTAAAAAAAAAAAAAAAAAAGGACCCCCCCCTCTTCCTCTCTCTACCCATTCCTCTTCCTCTCTCTACCCATTCCTCTTCCTCTCTCTACCCATTCCTGACCCTTGCTGTTCCTTATTTGTTACTCTTCCCCAGTTCTCTGCCCTTTTAATTCCCTTTAGATTGCAAGTAGCGAGTTTCCAGTCTTGTAGGGTGCTTTGGGATAAATCACTTTCTGCTAAGATTCTAAGCTCAAAACAGGGCCCTTCAGCTTGAATTTGTTAAACTTGTATTACCCCTGTTCTTATCCCCTGTACAGTGCTACGCAATATGTTTGCGTGATACAAATAAAAGATGATGATGATAATAATAATAATACCCATTCCTTTTCCTCGCTCTACCCATTCCTCTCCCTCTCTGTAACTATTTTAATAGGTGTTGCCAAGCATTGTTTAGATTTCACACAAGTGCAAGCAAAAGCAATGGCAGATAGCACACACAATTACTATTAATTATAGAGTTGAGAAAAATAACATAGCTTGTTATATATATACTATCGAATTGCCTATCAAAAAAGGATGGTCATAAAATTGTAAGGCACTTAATGCTGTTTGCCACACAATGTAAGTCTTTTGCTCCTCTGAGCACCCTCGGCGCCCATTGTGAGCCCTGCGCTGAGCTCCTTTGGCGCTCATCACGTGTATCGCAATGAGCGGCTTTGGCGCCCTTTGCGAGCCTCTCCCCATCTCTTTTATTTATTTATATATATATATATATATATATATATATATATATATTTTTTTTTTTTTAATATAATAATTTAATAAATGAATATACTTTACCTATTTCTGATTAATATATGCAGCAATCAATATCCTGAAGAGCTAACAATCTGTTTGGATTTTCCTGCAGCATACAATGTATATTTGGACTGTTGCTCACCTGAGGTGTAAGTGTCAGCAATGTGGCAAGTGTGCAGTATAAATAGGCTGCGTGCGCGAGGGCAAACAGTTTGTTTAGTTGTGTAAAGCACCATTTTAGAATGATAATGTTATTAGTTGCACGTTAGTGTTGTAAAATGGCTGCAATTGTCCATGTGTTACGAGGGTCTGGAGCATTTTCCGTACTTCCTAATAGTGTATTTTGTACTTTGTACGTTCCTGGGTAAAAGTCTTATGTGCCTGGCGGTCTTTTCCCTCGTTATGGGTCGTGTGCCTCGTTTTTGTTCTTTTTTGGCCACATTTTTCTTGTCGCTTAGGCGATTTTCGAGTGGCTAAACTCCGCAAATTGTGTTTAAATTCTCGTGCATCCTCACTCCCAGACATCCTGGCTGTCTCCCACCTGGCGCCCCCCCCCCCCCCCGTGCTGTGTGTGATGTTTTTTTGTGTTTTTGAATGTGTGTTTTTGAATGGTTCGGCCATTAAGTTAGTATTTTTTTGACCTCGTATTTTCTTTTTGTCTCTTTTTTTTTTTTTTTTTCTAAGTCCCGCTTTGCAAAGTGTTACTGGTCGTAATGTTTTTTTTATTTATTTTTTTAAACTGCTACGGGTCTTGCATTGTGAATGGTGTAATTGAGATTTCTGTTGATCTTTAGATCTTCGGCGCTCACTGCCTAAGTCGCGAGCCCTTAACTGTTAGCAACAACCCGTATTGCTCACAACTATTTATGTAATGCTCTTATACAAACATAAAACAAACTAACTTAATTCCATTTTAATTGTCGAGCATTTGTTGGATGGTGGAGTAAGTGGTGGAAATTGGGTTGAGTAGTATCTAGATATATTAGATCTCTTATTACTGCTGTTCTACTAATACGTTATTAGCCCGAATATAATCCTCACTTTTTCTTTTCTTTTTTTTCTCTTAAGTTTGGAAATTACGGGTGCGGCTTTTATTCGCGACCATAAAAAAATTGCTGCTTTGCGTGCTTGAGACCTTTGCGTAATTAATTCTAATGTCATTCATCACTTTCCCTGTATTTTACAGTGCAGTATTGATTTTTTTAATTTGCTACATTTACCCACTTGCAGTTCCTATTTATAACCCGCATTTCACAGGTGCGGTTTATATGCGGGCCAATACGGTAATGTGGAATAAGAGAAGCCATATTATATAGTGATGGAAAGATATTTATATCCTATCAGGCGGACCTTTTTTTCTCCAAACCCCTCCGGCCGCCATGCCCATACTGTTTCTTTGTTAAAACTTAATGATGGTCAGTTGGGTCATGCCGTTTGTGATTGTGTATGAAAGAAGGTTTGTGAAAGAGATCTATTATATTTGTGTAAACATTGGTATGTATGACTTGTGTCTTGTGTCTGTCTTCTGTCCACCTCTTGGGCCATCAATTGGTTAGTGGGATAAAATTTGACATTAGGTATGTAATTTTAGCCACAGTTCAACCACATGATGGATTGTGCAAAAACAAAAGGTTATTATATTAAAGCAAGTCTTTTCTTTTTTCATCCCTTTCGATTTTTCAAGCTCATCGTCTTACGCAATCACACAATTTATAGAAAATGTAATGGCTTGCCACTCGTACAAAAAAGTGAAAATACAATAGCATTCAAGTATTATTGAGTGAATGTTACAGCTTTCTTACATTTTTTATTTATGTACATTGAAACTTGTTAATGTTGCCGGTATTTCTACACTGATTGATATATTGTGTTTAAAAAGTAGAAAGTGAATTGTTGTTTTTGGTTAACGTTTTAAAAAGATGGTAGCACCACTCAAATGTATATCAAAGAGCATATTTATAAATATCGAGCTTCAATGTTCATTTAAACAGACATAGTATATGCTATGTAACATGACATTAGTAAGATGATGGAGCTCAAATAGAGTAAGCTACAGTTCAGTTGAATATATAAACTAATTCTTGTTGTCTACTTCATGATGTCTACTGAAGTTCCAAGTGCCTTGATTTTTCTATGTGTAGAAAAGAGTGGGGGAGAAGGGAGAGGTGAGGAGAATTTCTAAGCACAAGCTTGCCACAATAAATGCAAGCCTTGCTCTTCAGGTATGTAAATGCCCCTCCCACACACAAAACCCTCATGAAAGTTCATGGATGCCTCCAGTAGAACTATCAAAATATTTTCTTTCTTTTTTATATAAATCTTTTAATTTTTTTTTATTGTAAACTAGTTTTATGACTTAATACCCTTTCTAATTATGCCTTTATCCTCAGCATTTTCAACATACATTTTATTTCATTGTGCAGAGGTGTTTTAAATGTCCACATCTAAAAAATGTATCCGATATCTAGGTAAACAATGATGTCCTATGCCTAAGTAGAGGTAAGAGAAAGTTGAGACAAAGGGATACAAGGGAACAGAAAAAGTAAAAAGGGAGAAATTATGTAACAAGTGGTGTTTTGGGTACTTGTGTAGTTAATGTGCGTTATGCTGACAGAAGCTCCCTGTGGAAAATCCGTTGTAGATTCAGTTAGTTGGGAGTTGGGATTTTGGGACATATCAGTAGTCCATACAAATCTAATTGACTTTCTAGGTTTGGAATCTTCTTGGACTGCTAAGATGGTTATATCTTAAATGTACCAAATAGCGTTAATTGTACTGTTATGTACAAACATTTGCCAGTATATGGTAGCTACAACAATTAGTACAATCAAATATTGGTTAGAGATATGGAGTTAAGAAACTTAATACACATAATAAAGACATGACACCAACATCTCAGATGACCTTAGAGCATTGAATACCCATGGGTGCTATAAACGTGCTGGTGACTCTTTGGTGTTATTACTTGGTTTTGTGATAATTAAGACGATAACCATACACTTTTTTGAATTCATTGCTAATGTAGCCACAGCATAATCCCTTTTGGTTTGTAAACCATTTGTATTACTAGTTATGAAATTGAACATGGCATAAGACACTTTAAATAAATGTATTTTTTAATAATACCTCAAAATATCTGATATTTGATGCTTATTTGAAGATTGCAGTGTATTTCACCTGGAGACATAAGACATTATTCTATTTGTTTGTTTTTTTTACTTTGAAAATTCATAACTGCCTTGGATAAGTTGGGTTACCATTGGATTATTTTCATGGCCATACAAACACTACAGGAATTCTAGTTATGTATAAGCACCTTGGTGGGCAGAGATTAACATCTGATTTTGGATTCTTTGGGGTTGTAATGTGGAGACTGAAGATAATTAACTGCATATTTGCCAGACAACTTCAACATATTCACAAAATAATCACACTGCAATGAACATTTTTATTAATTTTCTTTCCAACAATGAGTTTTTATTAAGGATTATAGTAGACAGAAAAATTATGTATAAACACAAAATCTTATGACAACTTATTTTTTTTGTAAAAATGTATCTGCTATTGACATAATCAATATAATTGTACTAAATTGGGGCTTGTGTGCTGTCTGCGTCTAATTTTTGTATTTAATTCAAGAAAAATGGAAATAAACAGAATTACTAAGAATAAACTATGAGCGCGGCCTTGGCTCTACTCGCTGTTATGCCTGCACACATTTGTGGGGTGCGCCCTTACATCGGTGCGCATTCTGCACGCGCGCTGATGTCATGTTACAGTATCAAGGGCATAAGCATGACCTACTTCCAGTATAATTGTATGTGCATTTTCGGTTAGTACCAAGGTCTGGATCAACTCTAAGTCAGAAACTTTTAAGTTTTTTGTTCCCACTGTAGGAGGCAATTTGCAAAGTGTTTTCAAGATCTAAAGCATGATGTGGTTAGAACTTGGCTTTAATGTATTGTAGGCCAATAATTCGAGGCTAGATTTTGGAGTGGAGTAACATGTCTGTCAGCATAGTGTTCCTTCCATGGATGGATGGAGATATAGTTCTGTTGTTTATGACTTCTGTAATGCTTACAATATTGTTTTTTCTATTGTTTGGCTATATGGCTTTTGGTAGCTAGCATAAGGAATTGAATGTAGCAATTTGTGGCATGTGCTAGCCCAGATCTGTCGGCTCCAAGAAGGCAGACGCTGAGATCGAATGAAGGTTCAAGTCTAAAATGTTTGAGGACAATTGTATAACATTCTTCCACAGCCTTTGTCATAAAGGGAAAGGGTATGGTGCAAAGTAGTTGTCCAGCCTCTGTGCCTGGCTCAAACCTGGATTTCCATACTTGTAATTTGTTAGGTGATCTATAGATGTGATATAAAACCTATAGAGAAGTCTCTAATATGCTGTGAAGAGAAATTGTAGTTTAGGAATCAACCCAAGAGTCATGATCCCATACCTAACCTAGTTACGTCTTCCAGAGTGCAGTATAAGGATATTTATAATTTTATGGGGAGCATTAAATGAGCTGTATAGTTCGCTTAGCATATCTCTACTTAATGCGGTGGATCGGCAGAGACGAGAAAACTAGGCATGTTGCGGAGAGCTTGGAAAGGTAGAGGGAGGTGTAATGGGTCATAACAGAATCATTTAAGGCCGTGGTAGAGGCCTGAGGCGGAATGTGTGCGGCAGCTGCGCCAAACAAGGCTTTCTCGAGGAAAGACTGGGGTGGCATTCTGCAGCGTCTGCAAGAACTGAACAGTCAGCTGGAGCTCAACCTCCCCTTTGTGACACAGGATATACACCTAGTACATGAATAGAGATCACTTAGTACTTGTTAATATTGTATTTATTATTGAAATATTATTATTATAGGCCTTATGAGGGTCTGGTGATTTAGCCAGCATCTTTTATATATCACTGCAAGTAAGCTTTGGATAATAGATGGTTTCTTTCCTTTTCTCTTGTACTTTTTGCACAGTTACTTTATATTGTTTGCACTAGGGGTAGGAGTGTAGTTTAGACATATTGATAGGGAAGGGGGAAAGTGGCAGATCCCCGCAGCTGCCACATTACTTTAGGGCTCTTTAGAAGTTAAAGACTAGAAAAGTATCACAGTATTAGTTACAAAGTAATTAAGGTTCAAAAAAGACTTTCAGTCCATCAAGTTCAACCTTTTAAGATCTCCTCTGATCTGCAATATGAGGATCAGTTATTAATTAATTAGTTGTTAATTATGAATCGATTACATATTTTTTTTTTATATAATTAACTTTTTTTTATTGAAAGAATAAACAAATATAACATTGTAAGTTCAGCAAATCATATAACAAATCTCTCAAGTATCAACAAGATATATCAAAAAGTTTCTTTCAAAGTTTTTCTTTTTTGGTTAGAATAACACATGACCATGTAAAACATATATATAAAGTTACACAAGGTCTTGAACATATATACATTCCTCAAAGCAGATATGTGTCCAGGAGGTACAGTAAGGTGAAACCATAGATCAAACATCAGGTCAACCCATAAAAGTAGTTCATGCGAACCTTATTGTGGACCTCGTAGAGTCCATAACTCCCAGCAGGAGGCCCATCGACTGTATCTTTCATCAATTTCAGCTGAAAGTGAGCTCATAGCCCGAATGAAGTACTTCACAAAATCAGGTTCAATGTGAGTAGGGGAGGTAAGTTTCCAGTGTTTAGCTATGATGCATCTCGTGGCCAAAAATATCTGTGTTGTTAAACATTGTTCTGATTTGAATTGCCTCGTAGTTGGAAGGCCTAGCAAAGCTTCCTCAGGCTTTTGTGTTACTGTTGTCCCCAAAAGTGTTTCTAATAGGTCGTATGTTGCTGTCCATATGGGTCTTATTTTCGGACACTCCCACAGCATGTGAATCAGTGTACCAGTGTCTGTGCAGCCCCTAAAACATGTGTCAGGGTGTGTTTTGTTCAGAAGATGGAGTCTTGCTGCTGTAAGGTACCACCTCATTATTGTCTTAAAAGAGTTTTCTTTTAGTGTCACGTTTAGTGAAGAGGTATTGGCTTGTTTGAGTTATCTGCAAGTCAGCCTCCCATGCAGTTTGGTAATGTGGTTTAACCCTGTTGGTGAGAGACACCATCTGATGGTAAATGTTGGCTATATTGGCCTTACCTCCGGGATTGTTGATACAGCATTTCTCGAAGGGAGATTTGGTATGATATTTGTTGATTTTCGTAGAGTGTGTTAGTGTCTCATTAATTGACATTTTTTATTTTTTTATGGTAGATGGGAATAACTTTGGGGGAACGTTTAACACAGATTTTTTTTTTTTTATTATTATAATAAGTTACATTTTATATTGCATGTTAAGATATCGTTTCTTGATCATTGTGTTACCTAATATACATATAGGGTATATGTTGGTCGTATAAGGAAGTCCTTTTTCTTTTCTGTGCTTTAGATAATCATTTAAAGTCACCCATAGTAATCTATGGGCTGTACAGTGGATTTTGGAAATATAAGCTAATTGGACTGCTTTGACATGAAGTTTAAAATTAGTGCAAGATAAGTCTCCTCTAGATCTATGATTACACATGTGGTATTTTTGTATCCCAGTCTGTTTGTGTTGCCAGGTAAATTGAAAATGTTTATCTGTATATGATCTATTTCCCTAAACCTGATGTGTGTGGGCATTGTGAAAAATAAGTAGAGCAGATGTGAGTAGTAGGTTCATCTTTATAGAGTTGATACAGCAGTCCCAAACAAATGAAAACGTGACCAGAACTCTAGGTCAGAGGTTAGTTTTATATACAGTGGATATAAAAAGTCTACACCCCCCCGTTAAAATTTCAGGTTTCTGTGCTGTAAAAAAATGAGACAAAGATAAATCATTTCAGAAAATGAGACCAAGATAAATCATTTCAGAACTTTTTTCCACCTTTAATGTGACCTATAAACTGTATGCTGCCATTGCAAAAAAAAAAAAAAAAATAACAAGGTAATTCACAGACCTGTTTTTTAAATAAGTTTTAGGACTTTAATAATATATGTAGGTCATGTTAACAAATTAGCCTTTAATTCCAAATGTTATAAGAACTGTGTAAGGGTACAGCCATTAGAGAGTCCAGAGCTAAAAGAGTAAATAAGTTGGAGTTTTGACCTTGTGAACGTGATGGGAAATATTTATGATTCACCTCACATTATCCATATTCTGTCTATATGCGGACCTCCTAGCTCTCCTGTTATGTTTGTAAAGCCATCTGATTTGCCCAATTTTAGAGTTTGAATTATTAATTTTACTTCTCGTGTCGCCTGAGATTTTAGGGTTTTTAGATCATCATCTGTGAGAAATGACAATATAGAGGTATTGAAGAAAGGCGGTGTGTTTTTTTTTTTTTTGTTTTGTTAGCAGTAGTGTACAATTTGTGTTGGAAGTATTGGAATATTTTGTTAGGGCGATTAGGAAGGGTGCCATTTGGAGTTCTATGTTGATTTTCGTTTGTGTAGATTTAGATCTGAGCCTGGGGCTAGATGAGTGTGTGTGCTTAGTTAGCTTTAGAAAATAAACTTCTGATTGGTCCAACTAAGCTTTCTCTCTGTAGTTAGATCCTAATCTAAACCAGTTTTTAGTCTGTCTATTGTTTTTTTCAGTTGTTTTTTTTCAGGAATTTAAGAGCATGCTTTATACCAAAGTTGTGTTTTATATGAATAATTAAGTGAACCTGTTTTAAACTCCATCAAAGTGCACAGAGCATACTTACTAAGATTTCACTGGCAAATAAATCCGATCACTTAAGCATTCAAATTTTTTTTTTCCTGCTTTTAGAGCATCATTTGAAAAAAAGAACACACAGTACATTTTCAAACACCCTCTTTAAAATGCAGCAAATAAATTATCTTCGTGTCCCTTTAAGTGAGCGTTGAAATGTTGTGGTTTTTTGTTTTTCTAGTTCTAGTAACTTGGCTTAGAGATTATTTTTTTTTAATATAGTTATTCTCTGGACCTATTTTAATACAAACTCTCAAAACATATGTTTTGTGTACTGCCCAGGTCCATCCACACATGTATATTATATTGATAATACATAACCTAGACTCCTAGGAAATGTTTGGTTGGTTCCCGACTGGCTTTTTATAAATATATATTTAACTTTTATTTTTATTTGTTCCCTAATTTCTTCTCCATATATCTCGCTGTTGACATTGCCATCATCACTCCTACCTCACAGACCCGTTGTCTTGGGGTTCTACTGGACCCTTCCCTCTTTTATTCCTCACATACAATACAAGACCCAGCTAAAATTCGAATACATTCTCTCATCATATTTCGACTCGACTACTGCAACTCACTTCTTGCTGGCCTTCCCATCACCCGTCTGTCCCCCACTCCAATCCATATTGAATGCATCCGTTAGACTTCTCTTCCACACCCATTACTCAGTGTCTGCAACTCCGCTGGCTTACTATAGCCTCCAGAATAAAATTTAAAATCATGACCGTAAGCACCAACAATGCACCCCTTATATCTCCGCTCTCATCTCAAAATACTCCCCGCCCTCTCTCCAACTGCTAACGACCTTCTTCATCCTCTATCACCACCTCTCACTCCTGCCTTCAGGACTTTTCTCATGCTGCCCCTATTCTTTGGAACTTCTTGCCTCACTCCACACAGACTATCCTCCTGCCTTAAATCCTTCAAAACCTCATTTAAAAATGAATTGGTTTAAAGAAGCTCATCACCTCCAGCCTTAATATGCACAACATATACACTGCTTTACCTCACCCATACCCTTTAGACTGTAGGTTTTCGAGTTTTCAATCTCTTTGGTGCTTTAGGGAAAGCACTTTGTATGTTTGATTTTATGTTTAATAAGAGCCCTCCATTCTTTTGCAATGCGTTAAAAAATGCTTTGATTTGTACTTGACTCCTGTACATCGCTACAGATAATGTTGGCGCATTAGAAATAAAGGATAATAATTGCTAATTTCCTTTATTCCCCTTTGTTTTTTAAGGAACAAAGTTTTCATTTATTTAGATTAGGTGGCACACACAGAAATCCAAATTAAGGTGTGTGTTGCAATCTCTAGGCGCAAGTAAACGGTTATGCTCTTAATCACTAATTAATATAGTTTATTTAGTTGAGTGGACTGTGCCTTGATGAAGTTACCGTGGTTTATAATCTAGTGCTGGAGTAGTAATTGTCCTAATATCTGCAAGATGGCTGTTGTTGGGAAAATGAGAGGCTTGATTATCTGTGCAAATATTTGAGGCAAAGCAGTGAAACTGAAACAAGGTTTTATGTAAATCCAAGAGTCTTTATATAAAGCTTCTAAGGTTAAGGATATCACAAGGGCAAAAGTATAAGGGTAAAGTAAAAGTGAGCTTGGAGCACAAGATATATGCTCACCAGGTCTGTCTGTCTCTTCTTTGAGGGTCTGTAGGGTAAGACACATCCCCTTGTTGATCAATTGCGTACAGAAGGGCAAGCAGCGTATTTTTCTGTGTAATATGAATATACCGTATTGGTCCGAATAGAAGCCGCACCTTTTTTCCGATTTTTGAGCTTGCAAGTTAAGGGTGCGGCTTATATTCGCGACCGTAAAAAAAAAAAAAAATTGCCGATTTGCAAACTTTGCTTGTAACGCATGTGTCTTCTATTCGCGAATGCAAAATTACTGCCGATTTTGCGCGATTGCGAGTTAAGGGTGCCGATTTTCGTGCTTGAGACTTCAGTATTTGTCACAACTTACAATGATGATGGAGTATAGAGAATCCTAGTCCTCTTATCTCCTGTAGGTTTCAGACCTAAGTTTGGGTGGCTCCAGACCAATGGACAGTCTTTGTAGATGCAAGAGCATAAGTCCCAGCTTTTGGTAGTGTGCCTGGGTAACCTGGAAGGCAGTCAGAAACGATCTCCTCTACCAGCATATGCCCCTGGGTCAATAATACACCTGCACACAAAGTCTTGATGAAAATTATGAACAACTTTATTTGGAAAACAACATCTTTTAAACAGGCATACAACATTACCAGGAGGGGCTACCTTTAGTCAGCCCCTAACTGCCTCTGGCCAATCAGGCAGGGTCCCTACGTGGGAACCATGAGACTCCTCCCCAGGTCCACCCACTAGTTGGGGCTAACTAATTCACTTGGCTCTAGCTCCCAAGAGAGAGACATCTCCCTGCCCTCTGGATTTTGCCCTGATTCTCTGAGTGGGAATCCCTGTAGACCCCCTGGGGTTATGGTGCCTGCCTGTCTGCTCTCCAGTTGTGAGCTCCCCATTGTTAGTACTCTGCTGGACACTTAGCTAATGGGATTAACAGGCCTTTGGGAACAAAGGAGGTTTGGCTGTATTCAACGGCTTCCCCTCTACAATATAATAACATACTAATATAATAACATACATTCATATTTACAAATATAACAACCAATGTTTCACCCACATACAACCAATATATCCTATTAGATCCCTCACAGGATACTCATTACAATGAGCCTAAACATGGGAGGTATGGGAATATGCTAAGGGATAAACTTTAGAATACTTTATCCCCTAGACCACAACATAACAATATATCCATAACAAGTGGGCCCCAAACCTTTTCTTCCACAGCATGAGCCATGAACTTTGTCCAAACACAATATGGCCACTGGCTGATTCATGACAGTATTGATAGCGATTTACGGTTTTAGTGATTCTAACATCTTGTAAAGCCTGTAACCTGCAAAAAAAGCTACAGTGCTAATTAGAAAGCCTGTTTCTTGCAATGGCTGATCACTTTGAGAGTCTTTTTCTCTCCGATTTTACGGGTTGCGGCTTATATTTGATTACTATCTTTTTTCTATATTTTCCCCTCGTACTTTACGGATGCGGCTTATATGCGGGTGCGGCTTATATTCGGACCAATACGGTACATTTTATACATTGCAGGATTATGTTATTTTTGTTTGTGTTTTTAAAGGAGTTTTGCCTATTGTAATATTTAAGTTTCTGTTCTTTGTAAATTTAAAATGTTTCCAAGCTTATGAAGCCTGGCAGGAAAATGTTAAGCTTACAGTGAATCACCTGGGTTTGATTTACAGTTTGGAATATACTGAATCTCTACAAAGGAAATGGAGAGGGCTTTGATTTCACCATTTTTAGAACAATAGTTTAAGGAGGATTTGTAGGTTTTTGTTTACAGAAGAAAAATAACATTATTAACTTATAGTGCAAAACGTTACTTCTGTTTTAGTGAAATTTGTTTATATGTACATTTTATTGAGGTAGCAGATATGCAACTCAAGCATGATTACAGAACTTGTTCATTTACCTTTTTAGATGGTGCACGAGGGACAGTATGGCGAGAGCATCCAGACCGTCGACGGAGGTTTGAGTTTGACTTCCGGGAGCGTGAGGATGAGCGTGGTTATCGCAGAACACGGAGTGGCTCAGGAAGTGCAGAGGATGAGAGAGACAGTTTACCTGAATGGTGTCTTGAAGATGCAGAAGATGAGACCGGCACCTTTGACTCCTCTGGGGCTTTCCTGCCTTCTAAGGTCGGTCAGTTGCTATGGCTCCATTTTCCATGGTGCCCATTTTCCATCCCTATCCTTTCACACATCTGTTTATACTGTATTGCCTATGGTCTTATTGCCCATTTACTATTTCTGACTTGTTTAAAAGGAACTCTGGCACCTCAAAAAGAATTTTTTTTTTTTTTACATTATTCTTAAAGAGCATGAACAATTTGTATTAGCCATTTTGAGTGCATAACCGCTATATATTTAGTACTGACTTTGCTGCATTTTTATGAAATGAACATCATTCAAATTCTAATTAACTGTTTTGATGTGTTTATTAGGATCACAGTCTACCAGTCTGGCTCTGTGGTGGTCAAAACAATGTCATCCAATATTATCATGCATATAGTACTCTGTACTGCACTTTAGCATGTAGGACTCACAAAAACAATACTAAGCAACTCAGAAATTATTTGCTGTTGAGGAAAAAGGTAGATTCAAACAACTTTTAATGCTCTTTAAGAATACCCAAACGTTCTGTTGGGGTGACAGTATCCCTTTAACTTCGTAGGTCTAGATTTTTTTATTTATTCTTAATTTATGTGTTTTCCATTACAAGTTGACAAACAAGCAAGATCTGTTGTATTTTAGATTTTACTTGGGCAGAATTAGGGTGGGGATTCTGTTCCCAATTAGCCAATGGTGTTTCGGGCGAGCTATTCCTGTCATTGATTTTGAGATTAAAAACTACCATTTACAGCTTTTTTTTTTTTAGATGCCATGTTAGAATAAATGTGCCAGTGTGTCTGTCAAGCTGTATCCTAGTGACCAAAAATAGGGAAAATGTAGATATATTTAATAGCCCAAATGCTGCGGCACCCATGATTACTTGCCCACACTAATTTAATATTCCCTACGTTGTGTCTGGGTCATAACAATTACTGCAATTCACTCATAGGCATGGTCTGGCCTCTCTTAATATTTGTGATACTTCCCTTTTTAAGCATACTAACTGTGCCCTTTTTCCTAGAAGATGCAGAAGGAAATCATCCCAGAGGAGCAAGAACTGGACTTTAGATCTACCACAGAGAGTGGAGAGCACTCAGACTCTGAGAGAAACAACACAGAGGAGGCCAAAGAAACAGAGAGGAATCGGACTGGGGAGCGAGCGAAAGACGCAAACAAAACTGAAAACTTTGGTGAGAGATCGAATAGATTCTTATTTGTCATTTGCAGCAGTTAAAGGAAATTAAATTACTCCAGAATTATGTATCGTATGAAAATTGACCCATGCCTGGTTTCAGAATTAAGTGATTTCTTTATTTGCAGTTATGCAATCAGCTCCATCAGCAGAGTCAGAGCACAGAACCCCCTCCCCAGCACGCTGGACAGAGCCTTGTTCTGAGCTGCCTCCTAAAAAGTCTTTGAGTCCACTTTCCAACAGCACAGAGCAAGAAGTCAGACCACAGACAAGTCCACAGACACCGCCAGCACCTCCTACTCCACCAACCCACAAAGAAGGTAAGGAGGCTTCTCTTGAACAAATATCCAGTGATTCTCACTATTTAACTTCTTCACAACGGTCGGTTTAGATTTTCATCAAAAATTTTTTTTCGCTAGTTACAGGCGCAATTAAAAACATTTCAACATGAGCAGGTATTAAAATATGCACTTGTTAGTCAAGTATGTACCTAAGTAACAACATAAACTGTGTGAGCCATGGACTGAAAAGTATTTTTGGTTAAAGTTTCAATTTTTGAAGACTCTGTTTATGAGTTTGTTATTATTATTATTCTTTATTTGTATCGCGCCAACATATTCCGTAGCGTTGCACAGGGTATAAGGACAAGGAAGAATACAATGTTAACAAACTGCAAAAATGGAGGGCCCTGTTTTGAGCTTAGAATCTTTGCAGAAAGTGCTTTTTCCAAAGCACCCTACACGATTGAAAACTTGCTACTTACAATCTAAAGGAGATGGAAGAGGCATAAACTTGGAGAGGAACAGATAGGGGATAGCAAGGGTGAGGAAGAAAGTGAAAGTTTACTTGGGTAGGAAGGTATGTGACATTGTGAGGTGAATGGCTCAGGTGTGTAATATGTTATGCGTCCCTAGTGGTCAGATAATGTAACTGCTAGTGAAAATGTCAGTTCAGGCCCTCGGTTAGGAAATGTGTCTCAAAGCCAGACGGAGAGATAAGGAAGGGAGAGGCAAATGGGACTCACAGAAGTGTTTCTGCTTATGAGTTTGAGATGGGGCAGGAGATAGTGGGTGGAGGAAGGAGAGTAGATCATGGCAGCATTAAAGAGGAGATGAGAGCATGGAAGGTGAGATGGTTATGCTGGAGACATGATATGGATAAGTTGAGAGGAAGAGCCTGAGGAAAAGGCAGCAGGTTAAGGAGGAGGAGGCAGGAGGCAACATTGTGTAAAGGTTAAATTAGGAATAGTTAGCAGGTGTTTCTAATTGATCAGCTGAAAGAAATTTGTGTGATTCAATAAATTTAGAGCAAATAGAGGTGGATGGGAGGGAACTTGTGTGTAGTTCTGTTGGATTTGTGCAGGAATAATGTCTGCCAAGAGAGGAAACACTGTTGGTAGGGAACAGGAAGTAATTAGAGTGTGATAGGGAGGGGTTAAGGGAAGATTTGAACAAAAGGAGGATGGGGAGGGTTACAGATATAAACAATCGTATTAAATAAGGCAAGAAAGTAACAATGTCAGTTGAATGCAAAATATTATTAATAAAAGTACAGATAGCAGAAGTACATTTACAGTGGATATAAAAAGTCTACACACCCCTGTTAAAATGTCAGGTTTCTGTGCTGTAGAAAAATGAGACAAAGATAAATCATTTCAGAACTTTTTCCACCTTTAATGTGACCTATAAACTGTACAACTCAATTGAAAAACAAACTGAAATCTTTTAGGTAGAGGGAAGAAAAAATATAAAAATAAAATAATATGGTTGCATAAGTATGCACACCCTTAAACTAATACTTTGTTGAAGCACCTTTTGATTTGATTACAGCACTCGGCATGGCACATTTTGACTTGGCAAGATTTGCCCACTCTTCTTTGCAAAAACACTCCAAATCTGTCAGATTGCGAGGGCATCTCCTGTGCACAGCCCTTTTCAGATCACCCCACAGATTTTCAATCGGATTCAGGTTTGGGCTCTGGCTGGGCCATTCCAAAACTTTAATCTTCTTCTGGTGAAGCCATTCCTTTGTTGATTTGGATGTATGCTTTGAGTAGTTGTCATGCTGAAAAATGAAGTTCCTCTTCATGTTCAGCTTTCTAGCAGAAGCCTGAAGGTTTTGTGCCAATATTGACTGGTATTTAGAACTGTTTATAATTCCCACGATCTTAACTAAGGCCCCAGTTTCAGCTGAAGAAAAACAGCCCCAAAGCATGATGCTGCCACCACCATGCTTCACTGTGGGTA
This sequence comes from Discoglossus pictus, assembly GCA_027410445.1. Taxonomy (NCBI): domain Eukaryota; kingdom Metazoa; phylum Chordata; class Amphibia; order Anura; family Alytidae; genus Discoglossus; species Discoglossus pictus. The sequence goes on along the minus strand of CM050165.1, from coordinate 369,646,932 downwards.
TGGTGTTCTTTTGGTGATGTGCAGTGTTGTTTTTGCGCCAAACATATCTTTTGGAATTATGGCCAAAAAGTTCAACCTTGGTTTCATCAGACCGTAACACATTTTCCCACGTGCTTTTGGGAGACTTCAGATGTGTTTTTGCAAAATGTAGCCTGGCTTGGATGTTTTTCTTCGTAAGAAAAGGCTTTCGTCTTGCTACTCTACCCCATAACCCAGACATATGAAGAATACAGGAGATTGTTGTCACATGTAGCACACAGCCAGTACTTGCCAGATATTCCTGCAGCTCCTTTAATGTTGCTGTAGGCCTCTTGGTAGCCTCCCAGACCAGTTTTCTTCTCGTCTTTTTTCATCAATTTTGGAGGGAGCTCCAGTTCTTGGTATTGTCACTGTTGTGCCATATTTTCTCCACTTGATGATGACTGTCTTCACTGTGTTCCATGGTATATCTAATGCCTTGGAAATTCTTTTGTACCCTTCTCCTGACTGATACCTTTTAACAATGAGATCCCTCTGATGCTTTGGAAGCTTTCTGTGGACCATGGCTTTTGCTGTGGGATGCGACTAAGAAAATTTCAGGAAAGACCAACTAGAGCAGCTGAACTTTATTTGGGGTTAACCAGAGGCACTTTAAATGATGGCAGGTGTATGCAGACTCCTATTTAACACGATTTGGAATGTGATTGCTTAATTCTGAACACAGCTACATCCCCAGTTATAAGAGGGTGTGCAGACTTATGCAACCACATTTATTTTTCTTTTTTCTTTTTCTTCCCTCTACCTAAAAGATTTCAGTTTGTTTTTCAATTGAGTTGTACAGTTTATAGGTCACATTAAAGGTGGAAAAAGTTCTGAAATGATTTATCTTGGTCTCATTTTTTTACAGCACAGAAACCTGACATTTTAATATGGGTGTGTAGACTTTTTTTATATCCACTGTAGCTCCTTCAAGTGTCTTCAATATACCTTAGAAGTGGGACTTGCGTGTAGTTCTGTTGGATTTGTGCAGGAATAATGTCTGCCGAGAGAGAGAGATTCTGAGTTCCAGAATCCATTTTGTGTTTGCTACATCACTTCCTGAGAGCTGGATCATGAGGCAGTGCTTTTTAATTTTAGTGTAGGGGTGGGGGGCAGGAAGAGTTCTAGAGGGTTTTAGATAATTGTATAAGACATTTTTTTTTTTTTTTTGCTAATTCTATTGCATAATTGAGTTATCATGTATTTCTGCAGATGCTGCCTCCCAGGAAAAAACTGTGCCCTCCATACCTCGCCCACATTCTGCATTCAGCCAAAGCTCCGCCTCCAGACAGGTTCCTGACACTCATTCTGGTCCTGCTATGCATCCTGTCCCTGCTGCTCTCAGAGCGACCTCAAAGAGGCCTGTTCCTTCAGCAGTCTCTGCTGCCCCGGGCATGAGAAACGTGCCCCCTGAGCCTGATGAAGAAGATGGTTTAGAACACTTAGAGCAGGTTAGGGACCATAAACGTGTTATAAGAGAGTGGATGAGGTGGATGTTTGACCACACAATATATTTTTTTGCTATGGGAAATAGAGGTATCTACTAGTATAAACTTTTGCTGTACAGGTCTCCTTTAAACATGTTTTCTCTTGATTCAACATTAATGTTGGTGTATCTGTTTATTAAGGAATTGTTTTTTATGATCATATTACTGTGCACGGTATTGACCAGAGATTTCTCCACTCCAGCAGGCACAGCAACTGGTGGCGTACCTGCAGGACGGGGCGCTAGATGATGAGCGACTAGTAGGGAAGGTACCAAATCACAGAATAAAAGGACCATCACCAGATAACCAGCAGAAATGGTACTACAAGGATCCACAGGGAGAGATTCAGGGTGAGTCATTTCCACTTATGTGTCCATAGCCTTGAACACATCTTTATGTCCTACTTAGTGCAATGTCTTCTCTTTAAAGGTCCCTTCAGTAACCATGAAATGTCTGAATGGTTTCAAGCTGGATACTTTCCCATGTCTTTGTTGTTGAGGAGGGTATGTGACGAGGCCTTTCAGCCACTTGCTGATATCATAAAAATATGGGGAAGAGTTCCTTTCACCTCAGGACCAGCTCCACGGCTTGTAAGTTATTTTTCTTGCAAAGTGTTTTTAGGAGTTGAGTTGTGTGATATTATTTACACAAATTAACTTGTATAAAGCTGTGCATGATTTACTCTTGACTTTTTTTTACCTTTTTGAGGTGAATGAGATGTTCCTTTTTAACTGATGTAGCAAATTTTATCTCTTATTTTACACAGACTAATAGCCTAGTATTGTTCTTGTAGAGTTGAAGGAGATAGGGACCAATGTGGAAGTATGTAGATTTCCTTTTATGGAACACACATAATTGTCAGATTGCATTGTTCAGAGTTTTCACTTTCCGCAGCAATTGAACAAGTACTAAAAAAACCTTGAACTACAATAATCATGTAATATACATTTATTTCTGTAACTCATGCTTTATAATAGTTCTATTGATCTAATATATATATATGTGTCTATTTGTTGTCTGTTTTGGAAGTAACCAGCTACATTAATACAGAATATCCCTGATAAGTTAAAATGGAGGTGAGCACATTGACCATATTCTGTTTTAGGACACGCTCTTCATGTTTGTGCTCTGCCTTCCTTTCACAGGGCGACTTAAATAATGAGCGTCTGAGTTGCCACCAAGAAATCTCAGCTCTGTACCAGTTGCAGCACCTGCAGTACCAGCAGTTCCTTATCCAGTGAGTGTAGTGTGCATCTGTTTTGCCTTTACACAGTGTGAGTGCAGTGCATGCCATGAATGTGCAGTGTGCATGTTCTTGTACAGGATGAATGTGAGTGTAGCAAGTTTTGTCTACACTTCCAGTGCTCTATGTGCCTGTGTAGAGTGAATTTGTTCCGCATCAAACAAAGTGGTTGTGTTCATTCAATGGAGTATTACTTGTCAATTGAATATAGAGTGAAAATGTTGCGTATCCATAGTGGAATTTGTTTATTTTGTTCTCTTAAATCTGAGTGTGCATCATATCACGTGTGTGTGTGTTATAGAGTGTTCATATGTTACTCATCTATTGAGTGTAGCTTTTGCAGTTGTTCAAACATTAAACTGCTAATTAACTTGTTTCTAAGTTTTTGTGCATACTGCACAGAATTGTTTTATTCTTGTATTTTAAAGGCATTTTTACTTCCAAATATCCTTTGCACTATCTATAATTGTATTGTATGCGTGTATTTCATTTATGTTGTGTGTAGGATTTATCATTTCTTGCTATGAATTGCAGGATATAACTTGGGTCAGTGTCACAAATTCCTTTCCTCCTTCACAGACAGCAATATGCCCAGGTACTGGCACAGCAGCAGAAGGCAGCGCTCTCTGCACAGCAGCAGCAACAACTTGCACTTCTCTTGCAGCAGTTCCAGTCCCTAAAGATGAGGTATCCAAAAATATGCATAAATATTTTTGTTTATGGTTGTAGAAAGCAGGATTTAATGAGTGATGTGTTTTCTAATTTCCAATATAAATTAGATATCTACATCAAGCTTGCAATTCTATATCTTTCATGTGAGGTAAATGCTTTGGTTATCAAATTTTAGATTCAATTTACTTGCAATATAGAATTCTGCACTATATTCTAATGTAAAGTAACATCAGTTCATAGTCACTCACCAGCCTTCAATAATTTTCTTAAACTGTCGACAATGAGGATTGCTTTAAAGATAGTGATCTATAAGTATCCTATATTTTAGTATGAAAATATATATGACTTTCAAGGTGATAAGTGTTTATTTTTTTAAATTAATTAAGTATTCATTTTTAAACTGGCAAATGCTAGAACTGTGTAATATTTCAGAGAAAATGGTATGTTCCAGGGAGGTGGTTCTCCAATTACAGTGCCTTGCACAAGTATTCACCCCCTTAACTTTTTACCTATTTTGTTACATTACAGCCGTAAGTTCAATGTTTTGTTAATCTGAATTTTTTGTGATGGATCAGAACACAATAGTCTAAGTTGGTAAAGTGAAATGAGAAAAATATTTACATAAAACTATTTTTTAGAAATATAAAACAGAAAATTGGCATATGCGTATGTATTCACCCCCTTTGTTATAAAGCCCATAAAAAGTTCTGGTGCAACCAATTACCTTCAGAAGTCACATAATTAGTGAAATTATGTCCACCTGTGTGCAATCTAAGTGTCACACGATCTGTCATTACATATACAATGTAAAAGGCCCCAGAGGCTGCAACACCTAAGCAAGAGGCACAACTAACCAAACACTGCCATGAACACCAAGGGACTCTCCAAACAAGTAAGGGACAATGTTGTTGAGAAGTACAAGCCAGGGTTAGGTTATAAAAAAAAAATATCCAAATCTTTGATGATCCCTGGGAGCACCATCAAATCTGTCATGACCAAATGGAAAGAACATGGCACAACCGCAAACTTGCCAAGAGACGTCCGCCCACCAGAACTCAAAGACCGGGCAAGGAGGGCATTAATCAGAGAGGCAGCACAGAGAACTAAGGTAACACTGGAGGTGCTGCACAGTGCCACATAAGAGACTGGAGTATCTGTATATAGGACGACAATAAGCTGTACGCTCCATAGAGTTGGGCTTTATGGCAGAGTGGCCAGAAGAAAGACATTACTTTCAGCAAAAAACAAAATGGCACGTTTTGAGTTTGCGAAAAGGTATGTGGGAGACTCCCAAAATGTATGGAGGTAGGTGCTCTGGTCTGATGAGACTAAAATTTAACTTTTCAGCCATCAATGAAAACGTTATGTCTGGCGCAAACCCAACACATCACATCACCCAAAGAACACCATCCCTAGTGAAACATGGTGGTGGCAGCATCATGCTGTGGGGATGTTTTTCAGCAGCCGGGACTGGGAAACTGGTCAGAGTTGAGGGAAAAATGGATGGTGCTAAATACAGGGATATTCTTGAGCAAAACCTGTGCCACTCTGTGTGTGATTTGAGACTAGGACGGATGTTCACCTTCCAGCAGGACAATGACCCCAAACACACTGCTAAAGCAATACTTGAGTGGTTTAAGGGGAAACATGTAAATGTGTTTGACTGGCCTAGTCAAAGCCCAGACCTCAATCCAATAGAAAATCTGTGGCAGACTTAAAGATTGCTGTTCACAAGCGCAAACCATCCAACAGTGGTAAGATGTGGCAAGCTCATAGAGACTCATCCAAAGCGACTCGGAGCTGTGATTGCCGCAAAAGGTGGCTCTACAAAGTATTGACTTTAGGGGGGTGAATAGTTATGCACATTGACTTTTTCTGTTATTTTGTCCTATTTGTTGTTTGCTTCACAATATACAAAAAAACATGTTCTAAGTTGTGGGCATGTTCTGTAAATTAAATGATTCAAATCCTCAAACAATCCATGTTAATTCCAGATTGTGAGGCAACAAAACACAAAAAATGCCAAGGGGGGGTGAATACTTTTGCAAGGCACTGTATATATCATTTGCTATCGTTCTTATATGATCAACTTTATTCTATACAAATATACTTAGAACACAAAAAAGATAAGTGTAATAACATGAATGTACTCTGAAAGAAAATACACTTTTATATCTTCAGGGTATCCTCCTCAGGGATATACTAAATATAATATGCGTATGAGTATCCAATTATCAAATAACACAATATTTAAAATTTAAATATATTAATAAGATAAACACACAAAAAACAAACAGATCAAAATAAGAGAAAGTCCTACAGGAAATTACACTTTTACAATATCATGATCACCATATACATGTTTAGATTATCACAAAATAGTATTGCACTTGGACATACAATAGGAGAGAAAGTCAGTCTTACAAATATAGAATACATTTAGAGGTGCTAATTAAATAAAGTGCAAATACAGTACAAAGTGCAAATGCAGTACAAAGTGCACAACTCCTAGTAAATACTCTATTCTCTGTGGTGGTAGCGGAGCCCATCTCCTCATCAGTCTGCTGGTAAATACCTTATAAATGCTGGAACTTGCCTACAGCTAGATAAAGAGGTCTTTTATGAAAGGTCTCTTGCCTTGGTATACAAGGTTGATTTAATCCTGGGTGCGTGACATTAAAGTATTCTCGTTCTTAAAGAAAGCTTTATAAGATTATGTGAGTTAGATCTTTATATGGAGACATATTTGATTAAAAGGTTCTCCAGATCATGGCATGCTTTTTTTTTTCTTTTTTTTTTTTTCTTCTTTATTTGGAATGTGCCAAGATATTCCATAGCACTATAAAGGGCTTTAAGTACAAGGCAAAAAACAATATCATATTGCAAAATTTCACTTATATTTTACACTATATGGCTGATGCCTCATAGTCTTCTATATGTAGTTTAGAATAAGATGTAAATTGTAATTGATTATTATGTGGGCAGGTCTCATGCAAAAGGAACCTTGCATTCTGACTTTCATATACTGTAAGGCCCATACATACCACTCTACTTTGTGATATTAAAGACAAAAAATACCAAAACTAGTTATCAACACGTCTACTTTCACAGTTCTTTAGCAACACTCATGGTTAATGAATTATATAAACTATTTATTCTCTCTCTCTCTCTCTCTCTCTCTCTCTCTATCTATCTTTTTGCTTTGTAATAGTTATTATGACTAAAATCGGATTTATTGTATGTGCTATAATCTGCCTTCCATTCCTAAATTGCTGATATTTGTGTTTTAGGATATCTGAACAGAATGTAATCCCTGCAGTAGCAAGGCCAGTATCGGTGCCAGATAATACTTCATTATGGGATCTTCAATCAGCTGCCCCTCCACCAACAGGTATGTTGACACCCTGTAGGTAATTTTTAGCAGTGAAATGTTGATAATTAAAAAAGCTGCTCATTTTCCTGCAATGATCTTATATTGACTGAACATTTTGTAGGTTGCAAGAACATTACATTTAAATTTTTATATAGGGGGCAGAGAAACACAGATCTTAATTTTTATGATAATTGTTTTTCTGTAGTACTTTCATTGCTTACGTACAGTCCAGCTTAATTGAGTTGTAAAGTGCAGATATCATTGCCAGTATAAGTTTATGCACATCAGGCGTTAGAGGAAACTAAATAATTTTTTTTCAAAATAATGAAAAATACGTGAAGCTGCATTTTTTTTTAAATTAAAAAAGCAGCCGCCACTTTATTTTATAAAGTATGTTTTAAATAGGTTAATTAAACTTGTCCCATATGTTACACACTTGTCTGAAGCAAATTCCGTAACTAAAATGTCCTTATCCTACTTCCCTTTTTGTTTAATTTTTGTCTCAAAGAATGAAAACTTTACAGTTTGCTTGTACAGCTGTCCACAGGTAGTGTATTTTTCACATCTGCAAAGTGCAAGCTCTAGCTACACAAGGGAGAAGTGATATTTACATTTATTAGCGTATAGAGAATAATACAGAATTTTAATGAATTGGGATGATTTAGAAAGCCAAAGTGATCCCCACTGTGATACCATAACATGTTTGCTGAAGGGCTCAAATCATCGTCACATTTTGCCATTTATGTTTTCTCTTATATTTTGATGACTATAATGAGCGGAACCTACAAATAATGTTTTGTAGTAAAAGCTTGGTTTCTGCTTAGATATTTGAATTAATGTGTTAACATTTTAATTTGACTATAAACCATAGTGAAATATTCAGATGGGTTTAGCACGGTAATGAGAATTCTGAGCATCAGACAGATTAAAAGGCTCTGGTGAAGAGATAGATCGGGACAATACCTATTTATCACACCCTTTACATCATTTTTTCTTCAATTTGTCTGAGCAAGGCATTTACCTGTAAAAGTATCACCCACCAGTGTTTCTCGTTTTCTTGCATCCTTCTTATGCTTATACCCATTATTGCAGTGTGGGAGGGCAGTAGTGTATGGGACATCCCAGTGGAACCAGCATCTCAGGGAGCAACTCGGGAGCAACTGGAACAACTGGAGAAAGCAAAGGCAGCCAAGGTCAGTCATGGATAATTGTCTGCAATTGGTGTTGGGTACTATCTTTGCTTAAAATACTGCTGAGCTCCTAAAGCATGGAGTAAATGCACTGAGTGAGAGACCAAGTACTTGGCGCAGGATTGATCTCTTTACAAAGCAGGTGGAATTGAGTTATAAATGATCTCTGAGAGTCATGTAAGTCAGTGTTCCAATCTTCTTAATTTTTACAAGGTATTTACATTTAATAGGTGATTGGCAGCAGTTGGTGGGTGAAAATAAAGCCCTTGGTTTAATTTCAAATACTTGTGAAATACTTTTTTTTTTCAAATTAAAATAAAAGGTAAAAATGCTCTTTCTGTAGTGCATCAATAGTAGGGCAAAGCTACCATGTTATGACAAGTGGGAATTTTTTTTTTATAGCATTTTATTTACATGTTCGTTCTGCAAAAAAACAGTTTAACAAGGCTTTGAGTATGAACATATTAAATCAAAGGCTTAAAGCATCATATCACCCAATGTAGTGTATTTTGTAGTATATGTAATCATAATTATAAAATAACTTGTGTCACTTGCACTACAGATTGAGCAGGAGAGGAGGGAAGCAGAGCTGAGAGCAAAGCAGGAAGAAGAGGAGCAACGCAGGCGGGTTGAGGAGGAGGAAAGAAAGAGAAAGGAAGAGGAGGAGCTGGCTCGTCGCAAACAGGTGCTGATTTTTCCTGTATGATATAGAAAGCTGACATTGTACTATCCCCAAATATACCTTTCAAAGTGCAGCAAAATTACAGTTTGCCTCTTACTTTTAGGAAGAAGCACTGCGGCGGCAGAGGGAGCAGGAACTGGCTCTAAGGAGGCAAATGGAGGAGGAGGAACGGAAACGAGAAGAAGAAAGGAGGCAGCTGGAGGAAAGGAGGAGAAAAGAGGAGGAGAGGAGACGAGAAGAGGAGCGAAAGAGGGCAGAGGAGGAAAGGAGAAGGGAGGAGGAGAAGAAAAGAGAAGAGGAGGAGAGGAGGCAAAGGGAGGAGCTTCAGAGGAAACAGGTAATTTGCATTAAATGTTTAGAGAAAAATCTTTTCCACACATTTATTCACCATTTTGTTAAATGACCATGGTTGTATCCTATTATGCTCTTTTGGAAAACGATACATTGTTATTGTTAAGAAGATGACCATATGTACAGCTAAAATTGAATACTGATAAGGACCCAAATTTTCAATTGAAGGTAATGGGGAATGCCAAAGTCCCACCTATTTCACAATGCAGATAAGTATTAACAGTGGGAACACACAGTGCAAAATATAATGGGTAATTAACTAAATGTAATAATAAAAAAAAATACTTCCATACTGTAAATATGAAATTATTGTAGTAGCTTAAATCGTAAATGTGAGACGTAGATATTTTAGTCTGCACTGTAAGACAATGGACATGCTTATCGCAGATTCCTTGCTTCTTGAGTAGTCTGTCGTGTTCTCTCTGGTGGTTTTATTCTTTGGAATTCACCTTTTTTTTTTTTTTTGTATTTTTTTTTGGGGGGGTATTTTTACCACGCTCAGTTGTATATGCTTTATGTCTTGCATTCTCTTTTACATGGACCTCTTTTTGCTCTTTTTTTTTGGACAGGTTTCTCTTTGTTTCCCCTTGTGTCTAATATCTTATTTTCCATTTTTAAAAACATTTTATTTTTGTTACTTGTATTTAGGAAGAGGCAGCAAGGTGTGCACGAGAAGAGGAGGAGGCTTCAAGGCGGATGCTAGAAGAGAATCGTCTAAAGCTTGAAGAGGAGGAAAGAAAGAAACGAGAAGAGGCTCAGAGGCAGAAGGAGTTACAGAGACAGAGACAACAACAACAGGAGGCACTTAGGCGTCTGCAGCAACAACAGCAGCAGCAACAGTTGGCGCAGATGAAGGTAAAATCATAATAATGTGACTCCACCATGTATTAGGGCATCTAGGCTGTCTGCAGTGACATGTCTGTTAAGCAATTATATCTCACAATATACTTTGCAACACAACTAAATGTTTTCTACTATAAGTTTATTTTATCTGGGCTGTTAATTGGCATACAAATTACTTGTGGTGTTTGCATTTAATGACAAACTATCCTGTTTGAGAAAAGTTAATTCTTCATAACACCGCAAGTTCGCTGTTTTTATGGATTGACAATAACTAAGGACTGATTTCCTTTAAGAACGTTGTTGATCTAATTGACATGTGTTCACTGGTTGAATGGCCGAGGATGACTCCCAATATCAACTCTATGTAAAGCTAACATTTCTTGGCTGTTGCTTTATTCTAGATGTTGTTGGTTTCTGGATATTGGTGCCACATTTGGGACTAAGCACCTTACACACCTTTTTGGTTCATTGTTGATGCTCTTGTTTTCTCTGAGACACTTGATTGAGGTTATCAAATTAGTAGATTGTTCAACTTTGCTGATTGCTCTTGTTTCCTTTCAGTTACCATCTTCATCCACGTGGGGGCAGCAAGCTAACTCAGGGGGAGCCTCTCAGTCAGCACTATCACTGGCCGAGATACAGAAGCTAGAAGAAGAGAGAGAGCGTCAGAACCGAGAAGAGGTTTGTATAGTACCAGTATATGCCAGATCTCTGCTTTAATTATCAGTTTTATTTTATGTATTCTTTACATTTGTGTAGAGTGGGCCGGAACCTATTGGTAAATAAGCATTTATTCATATTCATCTTTGAATGCTGTTGCCTGGTTTGTTTTTTTGCTCTAATATCTGGTAAATGCAGCTCCAGTGCAACCTCCTGCACTTAATATGTGTTATCTAAACTATGCATCACACACCCACAGACTTCTGTAGCTTTTTCCCTAAGTGAACCTAAGCACCAATATGAAGTTGTCACTGTTCTCGTCCATCTTTTCTTACAAGGTCCATGATTATTTGCTCTCAATTTTCTTTATTATGTTAAAGATCTCTCTAGCCTGTTTCCTCTATTGATCACTCATATATATTCCATTTTTGTTTGGCTTCAACACTTATCCATCAGTGGTGGCAGAAGAGGGCTGCTATATTACTTTTTGAATCTGGCCTATTCCCACTTGCCCTGTACATACAGCTTCCAAGGATCCTCTGCAACTGTAAACCCCTCTAACAAACCCAGCCGCAAGCATATTGTCTCCAAGGACCAGCAGATGCATGAACATGTTTTTAGTCTGATTCATATTTTTTGAACATATACATTTTTTCTATTGTATTTGGTCATATTTAATCAACAGTAAATATGTTAATGCCATATACGGTCAGGCTGACATTTTAGGACATCCAATCAGGGAGCATGTGATGCAGAGGCATTTATTAATATTTATAGTAATACCAAGTTTAATGCTGTAGATAGGTTCCAAGCAATAGGAGTGCTAAGCGAAATGGCTCTAAACGGGGCATGTTTAACATGGGGAAGATAGGGATCTGGGAACTCATGAAAAAAATACACAATTTCGATTGAAATTTAATTTATTTTGGTTTTATATGAACTCCAAAGAAATGGCAAACATAACGCAAACTGAACATTATCAGAGATATAAACTTTAAATTATTGGTGTTGAAGCTTCTGGATTCTGTTTTCTTTGGAGAAAAAAAACAGTGAACTAGTGAATCAGAAAGTTAAAAAGGGTCCAGCATGAAAAAACAGTGTTTTAGCGAGGCAATGCTATAGAGAATCAAAGCATTAAAAGGCAAAAACAGCATTATACCGGGGATTAGCATTAAAAGGAGTCTGGCAGGAAAAACAGTGCTAAAAGGGGTAGCAATAAGGATGCTAAGCATTAGTGAAACTGGATGAAACCTAGTTTAGATTGGGAGTTCACAGCATACCCTATTGCTTTTGTAGCCTTACAATTCCATGTTTCTTTATGGTGCTATGTGTATTGCTGACAGGCTGATATAAGATTCACATACAGCAGTGCTTATCTATCATGAATTGAACCCTTTTATTGCAGCAGCGTCGCCAGCAGCAAGAGTTGAAGACTGTGCAGCAACAGCAGCAGCAGCAACAACAACAAAAGCTGTCTGGATGGGGGAATGTGAGCAAGCCAAGCAGCACCACCAAATCTCTGCTGGAGATACAGCAGGAAGAAGCCCGACAGATGCACCAGCAGCAGGCTACCCGCTCTCGACCAGCAAACCTCACCCTACCTGCTGCACCTGTTGTTCCTGTGAGTAACAAGTATGGATGCCAAGTTCTGTTTGGCAACATTTTCCCCATGTTACATCTTAAAGAGTTGTGTGATCATCAATACGTAAGCAGGGATATATTTGTGAAGAATATGACATACAATAAATGAGCAAAATTCCAGGTGTAAAATATCACATTCCCTTTTTTTTTTTTTTGTAGCAACATAACAGTAGCAGCAGCAGCAGTAGTGCCGGAAGCACTGGAGGCTCGGTCTGGGGAGCTTTGAACAACAGCCTGAGCCCACAGTGGTCTGCAGACTCCATAAGTAGTATCTGGAGCAGCACGGAAAACAAGAGCTCCAGTGTGGGTTTCTGGGATGATGCTGTGAAGGAAGTAGCACCTCGAAATCCTGTCAGCAAGAACAAGAGCAATACCAGGTATGGATAAGCCTTAAAGGGCCCCTGAAGTTATCATTCATTTAGAATTGGCTGTGCAAGCTGAGTAAGTGAATTTCCTATATTAATGTTACCTTTTTATTCACTCATTATTCATATTTTGAGATGGCTTAGTGGTTAAAGCAGCTGCCTTTTAAAGACAAGGCTATGAGAACATAGTCCATCAGCTCCTTTTTCCTCAATTTTTGAAAATTATTTATTTAGTTTGCAGAACAAAGAAGAGACACACCTAAAATAAAGAAGTACTGGTATATATTTTACACTTAGCACACTGGTGGGAAACTCTCTGCTTAAAATCTGAAGTGGGGTATGGACATGCATCTTATAATCTCTGCGCAACACTCCATTCTTATTAAAGCATAGTTTTGTTGGTAGATCAGGACAATCTGGACAATTTATCCTTCCCATAATGAGAGTAAATATTTGTGGGATGTGTTTTGTATTTTGGATATTTGAAGATCGGTTTCCCTTGTATTACTGACTTGTTTTTGTTTTTTTAAGTAGGCTTGATCATTTTTATGAGATATCAAAAATCTGAGAATTGGGAAAAATAAAGGGAAAACCTGACAATGTTAACAGTAATGAAGTTGAAAGATGCAGCTTTTCAGGCAGGATGTCAATATTAAGCCTACCAAAAATAATATAATTTTCACAGAGTTTTAAACTTATGTCTCTTGGTATCAATAATAATTTTTTTCTCTTCTCAGTAAATCTGTGGCAACGAGCAGCCGGCAGAGTAAGAAGGTGGAGCAGGAGGAAAAGCTGCTTAGGCTGTTTCAGGGAGCTACAAAGTGTCAAGATGGTTTCACTCAGTGGTGTGAGCAGACGCTGCATGCACTCAACACGGCGCACAGTCTGGACGGTGAGTGATGTGTATGTGAGGGTCATGGGCTGACGTCAAGTTTAATGTGTGAACAGAGGGTTCTACAGTCTTTTTTTTGTATTTCCCCACTAGCATCATGTGGCTCCCACAATGCCATCTTCATTAGAAGAGTATTTCTATTTTTTATTTTATGAGTGAAAGAAACTGTTTTGCATCCTAAATGAGATTTTACACTTAATGCAATTTTCAATTCTTTTTACTAATTGCTATGTCCATATTCCTAATGGTTATTATTATTATTTTTTGTTTTTGCATCTATCTTCTAATTTTGTTCTGGTGTTTTGATCATTTCTACAGGTTGTTTCTTGTATGTAAGATTGTTGTTTTTTTGTTTTAATTGGTGTAGTAATAATAATAATAATAATAATATCATAATTCTTTTAGTTCCCACGTTTGTCTCCTTCCTGCGAGAAGTGGAGTCTGCATATGAGGTCCATGATTATGTCCGTGCATATCTGGGAGATACACCAGAAGCAAAGGACTTTTCCAAGCAGTTTCTAGAGCGCCGAGCCAAACAGAAAGCCAGCCAACAACGGCAGCAGCAGGTAGAAAACAAAAGGGGCCAGATTAACATCATGGATTAAATGTTTACTCAGTAAATAAATCATAATTATTTTATCAATGTGTATGAATATTTTAGGATGCAGTTTGGGGAGTGTACCAAACAAGTCAGAATAACACACAGCAGATGTCTCTAGAAACAGCACAAAGCGCTGGACGCAAGAAGAAAAAGCAAAAAATGGTTCGTGCGGATCCAAGCCTACTAGGTAAGACATGGTATTTAAAACTCAACTCCACCTTTTGTCATTTTCTCTCACTACTTTTACTTCCATGCTTTTCTCGTCAAACCAAAGGAATGTATTTTATACGCATACAATTACCAATATCAATTCTCTTATAGCATCCACATGTTATTCTTTAATCGTATAGTTTTCAGTTATGTAACTTGTAGACTTTTCTGTGCCCTTTACCTTTTTAATGCACTTTTTGTCTCCAATCCTTGCTCTCGCTTAATTGCTTATGTGCTCTTTTGACTACCTTTTCCACCTCCTCACTACCCCACTTGTTTTTTTACTCCTCTCCCCAACCCCTGTTTTTCATTTGATTGCTTGTTCTCACCATCCTTTCTCTCTTATTCCTCTAGGATTTTCAGTGAATGCTTCCTCAGAGAGGTTGAACATGGGTGAAATTGAGACTGTTGAAGATTACTGATCATCATGATGGGGTAGGGGGAAAGTACCCCCTTCCCTACCTCGGCTTCTCTTGGAGGGAGGAGCCGAACAAATGACTCCACCTACCCCAGCACACACTTCCAGTGTTCTGCTGGGTCAACCCAGGGCACCCTCCTTTAATGCTTCATGAGCAGGACTTTTGGAGGGCCTCTTTTCCGCTCCACTTACCCCGTCATGCATAGTCTTCCTGATTGGGTTAGTGGAGAGGAGCTCCCAGGGGCACAGAGTGAGCTATGGAGACTTAACCCTCCTCCATCGAAGCACTGCAAGGTCTCGTTTCAGAGGCTTGAGCAGTCTGTCATTTTACCACCGTTATTAGGTGGAGAGAGGAGACTTTTGGGTGGGACTTTGCACATCCCCCTCACTGCCTTGTTGGGGTTTAGCTCTGGATTCAGTGGAAGGGCAGCCTAATTGAGTGGAGCTTTTATTTAATGAGCTAGGAGTGTACAGTGCCATTCTCTGTACTACTGGAGTGGTTATGCTATGTAGGTTAAGTCAATGGTGCATCTCTCTCCTCTTGCCCCACACATCTTCTTTCCTCTTGTCCCACACCTTTTCTTTCAGCTTTGGATTTTTTAGTGTATGGGGTGCAGGTGGGGAAGCAGGAAGCAAGGGGAGAACCACTGCTTTGACATGCACAGTTAACACCAGTCTGTTGCATCCATGTATATAGTTTTTGGAGCTGTCTGAGGGCATGTGGCAGATCTGCTCCCCTGCATTATATATCCATTCAGAGGTGCAGAGTGTGTGAGAGAAACATCACTCTAATGTTTACACAGCTCCCAGACCACTACAAAGTTTTGCCCCAGTGTGCAGTGACTTGGGGGAGCCCAGGCCTAACCCTAATAAAGCTCTGGTTGTATTATATCACAATTTGATTTGGATACCTTATTCATTGTGAACGACGGGTTGCGTGGAGAGGCTTCACTCCATCGGAGAGATGCATGCAGATACGGACAATCAAACACAGGCAGCCATCACCAAAGCTGTTGTTAAACTGCCAGCTATCCTCAATATTAGTCATGGCTTCATGACTGGAACATCCTCAAGTTAGAAAGGCGTAGCTCAATTGCCTTTTTTTAGCCGTTAACTGGAACTTGAGTTGCAATGAAAACAAAGTGTCAAATTTATAACTCGAACTACTGGCCACCTTTGGCCTTAAACCAGGTAAAATAGGGAAAACACAACTAACTGTGCAAGAAAGTGCAATTTAGAAATGGGCATTTGGTATAATATGGGGTCAATATGAAATGAAGGTCCTACAGATGTTATTAAAATAGAATGTATTTACAGCTTGTCCGTAGTGAAACATTCCTATCCCTTATTTTCAGTCCAAAACTTGGTACTATGCATTTCCAAATCGACTCAGGGATTGCATGAAAACCAGATTACTTTACGTATTTTACATTTAAAATTATATACAATGTATCAATGGAGACTTTAATAACTGGATCCTTTTTAAGAGGAAATAAGATATAAATATAAGCACTTATCTTGTAATTGATCATGTACATAATGACTTGAATAACTGAAACAGTATTCACACCCCATAACCCATCAAAGACAATTAAATCTTTTAATTACAGATGATGTCTCTATATGCCCAGTGTGGACTGGTGAATATGATGGCTCTAGACAAAATGTAATGGCTCATATAGGCATGTTCTGTAAATCTTCACATTGGAAGTTAGGGAGTTTTTAACAGAATTATTTATTGAAACCATATTTTTCTAAGCTAGCGCGTAAATGCACTTTAAACAATAAATTATTCTTAATCTTAACCATTTTGTAAAGTGATCAGAAAACCTCTACAGTTTTAATAGTGACCGTGTATGTATAATTTTTTTTAAATAAGTAGCGTGGTTTCAGAAAAGGAATTTTGATGGGTGGTTCTGGTTCCTGACGTGACTGGAGAGTAGGAGGGCTATGAAGGGAGTGTGAGGTGTCTGGGTTGTGTGTGTGCTCTTGCTTGATCCTCAGCTAAACATTTCCATCCTCACTGGACAGAGACACCTTTGTTAACCCAGGAGCAGCTAGGTCCCTGTAGCGTCTCACCTCTGTTTCTCTGCATCTCCCGTCCCTGTGTCCGCAGACATGCCTTGCTCGGGGACTCCACAGCTTTTGCTGCTGATACTTACCGGATTCTTGCTCCCTGCAGTGCTCACAGGTAATCGAAAATGTTCCATCTTGGGAAAAGGGTGGTGAGCAAAGGTTTTCCTATTGCTAAACTAAATATTCAGAATTATCTATTAATAGACCAATAGTCTTACAACACTTCTATTAGAGACTGGCCTATTAATGCAGAGTTGGCCAAGCATTTCTTTACAGATTAAAGCAATAGCTAACTCTTTACTAGCTTGAATAAGCTCTGACATGACAACCTGGGTTGTTATATGATGCTGACTCCATGGATTAGGTTTATTTTATGCTTTTGGGGGTATTTATATACCAGTATGTTTTATAATCTGGCAGACTTTGGTTATGCTACTGTGAACTGTACAGTTTTATGGCCTATACCTTAGTTACACACAAATTGTATGTAGTACTGCAAAGCAGATTATGCGCTACTGTTACACATTAAGAGCTTTGTGTGACATGTTAGGACACACAGACATACACCTATGTGTTACACACCTTTGCTTTTCTGTAAATAAGTTGATGTAACATTTGCGGCTGGACACAGGGCAGGGTGTGCGCACAACTCTACCAGTGGACAAGGTGCCCTTTGTATAAGGTAACAGGGCGCCTTTCATGCTGCCACTGGCCATACGCCCGCTGTGGCTACTACCTCTGAGCTGACGTCGGCCTTCGCTGTGCCCAAAAGTGACCAACGGCCTTGTACTGTCCTCCAGTTACTACCTACCCATGGAAATGTACCTAGGCCATCCAATCTGCATTAACCCTTTCTTGGTAGAGACATTGCTCTTTGTTGAGAGATTTAAAAAAAGGCGAGTAGTGAATATACAGAAATGGTTCGGCCATTAAATGTATCCGACGTTAAGGCAGACCTTGTGGGCTTTGTAGCATAATGAATATTCTGGCATAACTGCACACACAAATATATATCCACAAGAGTGATATTGCTTATACCATATTTATGTAGGTGCTAATTTTCTGTAAATGAGAGCAAATATTGAAAACTGTTTTAATGTACCTTCATGATGTCATTCTGTTTGCCTACACAATATTTATATTCGTTTGAAAATTAATGGAGGAAGTGTAGGGAAAGGAAATTATAAATATTTGCTTAATTCTGAAAGTTTAACGCCTCCTGCCTCCATGTTATGGAGCACACAGACCTATTGGCGGCGATGTATGTAATGTTGCTGTAATGAACCACTGTAGTCCCACAGTTACCGTACTTTTTTTTATTTATTTTTTTAAACTGCACTTGATATTGTGAAAAAAATTTAGAAAGTAAAAAAAAAAAAAACTTTTCCTTATTTACTATTATTTTTTTACTGGGTGTCACGATATGTCCCCGTAAATTATTGAATTTTTTGGTAGTCCTATTGAAAGCCCTCAAACTCCTATTCAAGTTTAAGAGCAGTGGTTATTTCACTGATGTAAATATCATTGGCGGTTCATAGCAATGTTGAAAAAGGTCTTTTTCTCATCCATCATACAAATTTTTTTATAATTTCACTCATTAATTTCCATTCACCACAAATAGCCTGCAGCTCTCTAGTTAATGTGTGCAGGGTACCTGTTATTATATGAAGTCGTTGGCATTGATGACATTCAATAGATTTCACTGCTATTGAGTTTGTGACCGTGACCTTCACAGTATAACAGTATAGGCAGACTATCTGCTCAGCGTGACCTGCCTGTAATTGTGATTACACCTAATAATTATGTTCTTGGGGTTAGTATAAGGAAAAGACAAGACCCCCAGTAATCCTATTCTGGCAGCAGGGCGCTAGATCTCCCACTGGTGTGTGGAATGTGTGTGTCTGTCTGTTCTGCATTCACCGCAGCTGTGTGAAGGCAGATCAGCATTTCCACAAATGTGGGTGTGCTGCCCATAAAGGTGCGCATGTAAGCATGAATCTGAAATGCACAATGTTTGATGATGTTTTCCTTTTGCATGGCCGGTACACTTGGTCATCTGCATGTGAAGGGTTCACTTCATGTACATTGAATTATCTGTATGGAGGCCTCCAAAATCTGGTGCTCACATCACAATTGGGTTTTATTTGCTAATTTTAGTGCAATATAATGGACTTAAGAGAGGCATGCACTTCCAATCAAGAGAACAGGCTGGGGCTGCATGCATGTGTCCACTACTCCGCTAGGATAACACAAAAAGACTTCCCCATAAGTGCTAGATTAATCTTTACATAGAGGCAAATCTATGCAGCTCACTGATATTGAGGACATACATGTGCCATAGCAGATATAAACATACTGGTACGTAAGAAGCCATTGGAGTTTACTCAAGATTTTTTGGAAGACTGAGAGAGAACTAGATTTGAAACTGTCGAGTCATACAATTCAATTAAATGGAAAAGATAACTGAGAATCTGGGTAATATATGAAGAAAGACAAGTCTATGAAAAGGTTTAACTTGAAACTGAATAACTGTAAAGACATTAAGTTGAGCAGAGACTTCCATGGATTATATGCAGCATGGACAGAGTAAACAAACTTAAGAATGTGTGCCGTTTCCATCATAATCTCACTCAGGAGGAGTAGATCAACATGGTGAGCGCGAAAGAAGTCTTGATGGACTGGTGTAAGATGTCCGGCTAAATAGGAATAGATTTTGTAATCTCGGTCTGGAAAGAGTTATACAAGACAAATTGTTAGCGCAAAGATGTATCCTGGTGTTATGGAAAATGTTGGTGCTTTGCAAATAGAGATTATAAGTATTGCAGAGGTCAGTACAAGAAGATGTTGAGTTAAAATCTCACAAAAAAAAAAAAAAAATCTGTAAAGTAAGTTTGATCAATATTTGTGCAGATAAATGACACTTAGGGGAACTTATGCAGTAAAATGTAATTCACCCAGTCATGGGTGTGCAAACATGAAGGAAAGGAGGGGGTGGGGGGAAAGGGCAAACAACACCACCCACCACCCAAAAAAAATTTTGTGTATAGAAGCTGTTTTTTGTCTGTATACAAAGAGCTATACACCACAGAATTATTTTGACTCCAACATCCCAGCACCTGGTAGTGGCAGTGTTTAAGTCTGTGAGGAACTCTGGGTTTTGTGGTTACCTCAACTTAAATTGTCCTAAAAAGTCATAACACTCTCAAAACAAGGAGAAAATGGTCTCGGTCGTGTAGATGGTTGGAATGCATAGCTTTCAAGTAATAAGTGGGAAGAGATTTGGGTAGAGGGACTCATCACAGAAGGGTTTTGCGTATCTTCTGTGTAAAGATGAGGCTAAAATGTATTTAATTTCCAAATTTACACATGCAGATCAAGAAACAACAAGGGAGCCCAGTGTTGCCACAAAAGAAAGGTTTAGGAGGAAGGAAATTGCAAGGGAAAGAAATGTTAATGGATACGTTGAGATGAGGCAGGTTAGTGGATACTGACTGTAGAAGGGAGTAATTAACCATGTAAGATGTGTTCCAGCTGCATTAGTAGGGAGGCCATTAAACATTACTGTGGGTTGGTCATAATCATTTGAAGTATGATCTGGTTAAGTGGGGTGCTGCCATGAGTTTAAAGGGTCAAACAAAGTGAATTAATTATTTTTAATATGACCAGACACTCTGCTAGCTTGGAGACTAAATAGATAAAAGCTATAGGATTGTAGTTCCAGAGGTAGAGTTTCCTCAGGATGGATATTACTGGGAAACATTTTTGTAGGAAGACGGAGACATTGAAGAAACGGTGAGGGGTGTAATTAGTGCGATAGGTGAGCAAGAGGGAAATGATGATGATGAGACAAGTTATAGAGGATGAAAGGCATTAAGTAAAGATAAAGGACTTGAGGATGGATGTGAGGTTGAGAAGAAAGGAACATTGCATGTTCATATGCGGTTTACTTGAAATAGATTTCAAACCTACTGTACAGATACTACTAGTGGTACTTAAGCAAAAGCCATGAGCATTAACCCATGCCTTTCCACTAGTTTATAAGTAGATCAGTGTAGTGCAATATGTAGGATATACAGGTGTATAGTTGTATTTCTATATGAACTTTAAAGTGCCAACTGCTTGCTTTATTTGTATGCTCTTTTGAAGAACTGTATGTGATAACAGATACAATGTACTAGAGCGTTAAGAAGCAGCTTTTATTGCAGATTCTTTGCGATACAACTTCTACTTTTCTTATTGTCACCTAGTCAAGTGGGAGAGAACCATGCAAACTGAAACCAACTCAAAGCACACGGAAAGCATCCCAGTTATGGTAGAAGTGAAAACTGGACATATGAATAAGGATAATTGCAGCAGATTATTATTATAACTCTATAAAGGTGTTCGATAACTGATCTTAATTTTTAATCGTTTTACAAAAAAAAATACTATTCGCATTCCTCTTGTTGGCTCATTAGTACGTAGAGCATACCCAATTTATCAAATCGGTAAAGTAAGTTAACTAGTGACCCAATATTAAAAGCCATGCCTGGTATGAGGATCTTGAGTAGTGTAGTATTTTCTGCCTAAAAATAGCAACATTCATTTTCAACTAATTCATTTTTTTTAAGATTACCACAATTATAATTAAAGGGACACTAACTAAAATAAGTATAAGTGTGCAGAAATATATGGAAACTGTGCAATATACCTAATTAATTTGGTTTCAAAATAGGTTTTGTATCACTTCACAACACCAATAAGCATACAGGTAAGTGGAGGTATATAAAAAAAAAAAAAAAGTTTCCTATCATTGTTTTTAATTGCATCTTCTAGGTAATGACTTTTTGCCAGTTTTTTTTTACTTTGTAGAACATACTTTGCCCATCATACATTGTAATTGCAAGCATAATGCAGCGTAATGTAAATGTTCAACTTGGATTTCAACTGAATTATAACAAGCTAGCTTTGCATTGCACTAATGGAAGTGCACACAGTCCTATTTAAATTTGAATCAGTTTATCCCCCCCAAAAAAAAGATATTACAAATTTCTGAATTCCCATATGCTAGCCATGATGGCCTATTCCCAGCCCTCAGAGCATGTGATCTAGCCAGAAAGTTATGAATCTCCATATTGCTGCTTATAGTGCAGGAGGCCAGCACCATATGCTTGTGTAGACATGTAGAAAGACGCAGACCATGATGTGTGCCCTAAAATCTGCAGTTTGGAGTTTCATGGCTTGCTCTGTCCCTTCACACAGTAATATACTTGAATGGATGAATTCCAGTCGTCTTAGAATAGTTAAAAAAGCAATTATCTTATTTTTTAATGCACATTTGACAGAAAACGTAATGTACAGACTTCAAGCTATTTCCTCTGTTTATGAAGCATTCAAAAAAATATAGATTTACATTTCTGTGGTCTTAAGCACACACTACTCTGGCGCTCCCTTGCATTCACTAGATGTCTGCTCAAAACCCCCCACCTACATAAAAATAAGCTGTAAACACCAAGTCAATGCTCTGACTACACCAAGCAATATATTTGTCGCACACAAAAAAAATATATGAATATATTAATATGGATGACATATGTAGACACCCCTGAAAAAAACACCCCTAGGTAGAAACAGTTGGAAAATGATAAATCCAGTTTATGATAGTCCTATTATACCGACATACAACCTCCAATTATAGAAGGGATGTGGTTACATTTCCAAATATTGTATCATTTGAAACTGCAGAAATTAGTAGTTTTATAATCTGATTAATAAGAAATTGCATTTTAATAACAATTTAACAGTAAGTATTGGTTAATCTGCCTTCATCATCTTCCTGGGAAGCTCTGACCCCTGTAATCACTGGTCATAGCTACCTGGGGGGTGTTCATGCTGAGCAGGTGGCAGGTTAAGAACAATGGCCAATACCGCAATGTATTTTAAATATGCTGAGCATGTGCAACCCCTAGGGAGCGTTAGATGCTACAGTTAGACAGGAATTTCTGACAAACATCAGTTTAAGTGTACATAAAAAATCTGGGTCTCAAACTATTACATAGCCCTGTAAATAGTCATTTTACTTATGTTTTGCAGCACTATGGAAAAATGAGTGAAATCTAGTCAATATTTTTAAACAAACTGTGGAAGACAGGAAAGCTACCCTAACCCATAGGAGTAAGGACAAAAACAACTGATTATATTGCAAACCTTTAATGGGTAGGAAGCGCATGTGCATTTCAGACATGAAAGAAACAGAATTTATGGTATGTGAAAACTCTTTTTTTTTTTAACGTTTTTTCTAAAGAGAGATAACAATGCAACGGGTGAGCCACTTACAAAATAGCTCCCAGCACCAGGGGATCGAATGCATGTTCAGCCTGTAGTTCTTCACAAAATGATTCAAATGAAACCAAGCCATCACTCTGCAAATTTGCTCTGGTAAAGCCTTTAGCCCCTGTGGCTGTCCGAGACCTTGTAATTGGTGGATCTCTAGCCAAAGATAGTAGGTCATACATATAGATTCCTTGGTCCAGCATGCAAGTGTCTATTTTGAAGTGGAGCATTCCTTTTTTCGGCCTTGAAGTAAAACATAGTTTTGACAAAGCAAGCAGTTTGTATACTAAGCTTTGAACATCCAATGTTGAATTTGCTACATTTGCGGAAAATATCTCTGGTGGTAATCTGTGTATTAACTTCTGAAACACTTCAAGAAATGGTCCCATTATCTCAATTCATTAATTGTCCAGACAATTCTGTAACTGGTCAAATGGTTGCAGAGTCATGGCTAATGGGTCTAAATCTACTTCATAATTGGGTTTAGATAGCACAATCTGATAAAGTAATTTAACTGCTCCTTTAAAAAAAGATCTTTTCACCAACCTCTTGAACAGTGCCTATTGAGGGAAGCAGTTAATGTTTACACTTGAACTTTAGGAGACTGTGGAGACTTGCAATAATTCCACGTCTGATTTTAAACACCATGAGGAGAAATGTTTCCTGTGCTCTAAACTTTAGAAGACCTTTTTCTATGCTTGAGGATGCTCTCAATTATGGGCTCTGATATTTTCACCCGTCTCATTAATGTACTTTCAGGTCCAGGCAGTCAAAATAAGCACTCTTGGATTTGTTTATATTACTGGATCTCCGGTTTGTGTCTGGTGGGTAGCTGACTAGGACAAGAGTTGGACATCTTTAGATCTGACTACAAGGTCCTTCTTGGCTATTCTACTAAGATGACTCTGGCTTTTGGGAATGGTTCTAGTGAACTATCCTACTTCTGACTAAAGACATCCACCTCAAACCTCATTGGTGAATAATTTTGCCAGCTTCATGCTGACCACCAGAACCATCTAATCTTTTTTGGTAGTCCCCGTTTGTCAGTTATCCTTTGGAAAATCCCCACATGTAGTTCCTGTTCTCCTGCACATGAACATTTTTCTCACCCTTGATGTGTACGGCAATTAGATGCTATAATCAGGGGTGTCCAAGTTTGATCCTGGTGGGCTGCACACATATCTGGATTTGAGGATTTCCTTTCTGCACACAGGTGAGTCCCATCAGCTTGACTGAAGAAGCGATGGTCTCACCTGGGTGCAGCAGAGATATCCTCCAATCCAGCCAGGTGTGCGGCCCACAGGGACCAAGTTTGGACACCCCTGCTATAGATGCAGAAAACTTGGAAACACGAACTATGTACATATCAAAACTCTGGGCCACAAAAAATTACCTAGCCCTATAAATAGTAATTTTACATGGTTATGTTCCACACTCTTGCTTATGTTCCACACTCCCATTAACTCTAGATAGTTTGAAGAGCTAATGTGATTTTTTGCGGGTCCCAAGGGCCTTGGGCATTCTGGTGAAGAAAGTCAACGTTTCTGTTCCAATTGTTTAGAATTAAGGCATGAAGAGGCTTTATTTGGGCTTTTACCCAGTGGACTTGCGGAATGGCCTCTGTCATGAGTCCCAACATAGATCCTGGTAAGTTTGATCCATGGGAGTACTGGTTTCACTTTGGTGAATCTAGAATTTGGCCCACAAACCTGGGGGTCAGGTTTTTCTTCTCTAGTTAAACTTAATTTTTTAGTTAATCTTTAATGAACATAAAAATACACGTGCAAACAACAATAAATTGAAATCGTTCCCTTTCATTAGTGCTCATGACAATGAGAGATAGGAGAGGTGAGCAGCAATGGCCTTTAGTCAGGTAAACTGTTTTTAAATATTCCCTGGCTAAAGATTTCCATTGCTGCTGTTTGCACATGTATTTCTATGTTAGTTAATGGTGAGGTAAAAAATAAGTTTAACATAGGTTGACGCGCCAATTTGTTATGCCACTGTGATAGATCTGTAATGGGCTGTGAGCATGTGGAGATGAGTGTCCTTCAGATCTATAGACTTCCAACTTCTACCACCTTATCACTCTCTCCAGCAAGAAAGAAGGAAGTATCCATGCACATCTCACCCTATGTCCTGCCCACTATAATCTATTCTTCCTCAAATTTCTCATCTACACGGTCCAACTCAAACCCACATCTTCCACCTGTCACTTACCTCGGGCACCTGCCCATGTTCCTTTAAACACACATAGCACATTTTTGTGGAAGAAAATCCATCTATTGACCTACCTTCACTCCTAACTACCATCCTATCTCTCCCATTTGCCTCCAAGCTATTAGACAGACTAGTCTATAATTGCATAGCTTACTTTCTCTCTGCCACCTTCCTACTTAACACCCTCTAGTCTGGTTTTTGTTTGGGTTCCTCTAGAGAGACTCAATTAATAAAGACTAATTACCTACTCGCGGCCAAATCTAAGGGTCACTATTCTGTCCCTCTCAACCACCGCTGCAAAACTTCTCTTCCTCACTCCCTGCTCTTCATCTGCTGCTACTCTCTTCAAATCCCTACATTGGCTCTCACTCTCCTGCAGAATAAAATGTAAAACTGTATTGCTTACCTACAAGCATCTCCATGATGATGCACCTCCTACATATCAACCCTCTTTTCTGTATATTCTCATGTTCCCTCCATTCCTCCACATAGCTTTGCTTGGTCTCTCCTCTTATAACCTCTCACTCCCACATTCAACATTTCTCGAGTAGCGTGCCCCTCCTTTTGATCTCACTTTGACGCACTAGAAGACTCTTCAAGTCTCCAAACATTTACCACCTTAAAACGCATACATTCAGGACAGCATATCCCAAACACGGACGCTATACCAAGAAAATCCTAAATCAGACAATCTACCACTCCCTATTACAATGCATCTGGCTTACTTGGCATAACCCATCATTATCATCTACCTTATCACTAATACTTTACTGTCAATCATATATTACTGATTCCAATGTCCACTGATCCAGTCAACACTGTTTCGTTGGTTCCTTTTTGTCCTTGCTGTGCCACTGTACCCATTAGACTGTATGCTCACAAGATCAGGGCCTTCACTGCCTTCCTTATCAGTTGTCTGATCTCAATTAAATTGTCACTAACTCCAAATGTTTAGTGCACATTCTAAGTACTCAATAATAAAAGGTATAATCCAACCGTTCTGTAGAAGATATGGACTCCATCAGAAATTTCTTTGCTCTCACTGACATGTTTAGGAACTTTAAAGACCACTCTGATCTAAAGTTTCCTGATGCTTTTGGTGCCACATTGCATTATCTTGTACATCTGATGATTAGGAACAGAAATGGTGAGGATAAAATGCACCCGCTAGTTAAACAACATCCACCAGTGGAGGGCAGTATGTATGTATGTGTATGCATATATATATCTACACACATTTGCTCACAGAAGACAACCCTTTAAGTGATTTTGCAGATCAGAACTTGAATTTGTCCCCCCCCCCCCCCAGTTCCTACGCCCCTGAAATCAAAACACTTATGATGGACATGTCACTGAATATACACTGTCCATTTGCTGTATTTTAGTGCCAAGATTACTGATAGAATTGTCTAACACTGCATATAATAGTAAGAAATTAAAGACTGTTTTACTTAAAATATTGCCAATTAAACATTTTAGTCATTAACAACCTTTTGTAACTTGGTGATTAAACTGGAGTCTATTCTGGCAAACGGTGTAGAAAGTTTTTTTGCATTTGTTACTCAGAACCAACCCATCTCATTCTGTGTCACATATCTCACTTTCAAGTCTTGCCAGAAAATCAACATTATTCTGTGTTTGGTTCCAAGATGATGTAGCATTTCATTTGGATCTGGGAAGGGCACATTTATATATTGAGTATGGAATTTGAAATTGGTGTGATGTGAGCCTAATGTAGCAAGAATTCACAAGTCTGGATTGAACAGCTCAGACCACTGAGTCACCAATTGCATGATGATGATGATGATGATGAAGGTTCTGCCTGTATTTTGTTCTCTACAGTTTCACAGGTTGCAAATTTCAACACCAAAGCACTTTTATAGACCAAAGTAATTTCCATTAGAAAAGATTTTGGTGTTTGAAAATAGTGTAAATGTAGCTCCAATATGTTACTGCATGACTCCCTGATTTTTGGGTTCACCAGGGTACCCCCAGGCTGCAGCGCCCACTCTTTGGCAGGATCCTCCAGAGATTCCTTCAGGTGGAGGACCCTTGGAAACCACAACATCTGTCCGCCTCTTCGATGTCACAGGAGTGCCTTCTGATAGATTTGAGCCAGATCCCACAAATGAAGATGCAATGGGTAATAGTGATGGTATGTGAAGTTTACTTTTCTCTTACTGTGTTCCTTGCATCTAAAGCCCTACTAGATCCCCCATACACCAAAATATCAGTATAACCCTACACTCTGGGATACCATTCACTTGAGGTAGAAACCTGAGAGATCTGAAAAGATGTGTGTTAGAAAATATAACAGCAATGTATTACAACCTCCATTCTTTTAATTGCTGTAAAGTGAATTCCCAGTGGGGAGATCTTTTATGAGCCCGTTTTTTGTTGTTGTTTGTAATTAAATCCATGAATATGATAACCTAAGAACAAGTCAGTTGCTGATTGTAGTGGGATATATGAAGAATCAATAGATGACAAAATGGTTTGTCAACAGAACAAAAGGAAAGATGAAAAGATGATACATTAATACCATAATGGAGTTTAAAAAAAAAGTTATTGAGACTACTCTGCAGACCTTCAGTCATGGCCATGACAAAAGACTTGTCTTTATCCTCTGCCTCCATTGTGTTTAATACAGTTTTAAATATGGGCACATCTGACAATGAGTAGCGTATCCGGCGGCTGGTTTCACATGCATCTTCCAAGGCTTCTCATCGTCTCTTCCTTTGTTTCCCCGCAGGGTCTCTGGGTCCAGGAGCCGTGGCTGCCATTGTTCTTGCTGCTCTGCTGGGAACTTCTGTGCTCATCGCTCTGATTGTTATCACTCTCAGAAAATTCTCAGCTTCTTAAAGTAATAAAGAATTAAACTGTGCACAATTCTTGTTGGCCCATTTCCAAACTAGCTGAGACAGCAAACAAGTACATTGCAGATGTGTCCTGTTTTTAACCATGTATTTATATTAATCAAAGCATGCTTGTAAGGGAGCCATGTACACAGACATAATTGGCATAAGAACTTAATTTCTGCAGGAATTCTGTATAAAACATAAATTTGGCTAAAACATACATTACATTATCTCTAATATATTACATTATGAAAACATCCTTATCCTACTGCAAAGTGTTATGAAAGATTGGCACTGTTTAGTTTTCATGCTTATTATCGCCTGCTCAAATGATTAAGTGCAGGTTATGGACCTGTAATTGTTTGGTATCAAATGTAAAGGACTATAGAAAAGCATATTAATGAATAGAACGCATTAAATATCACTTTAAACAGTTTCTTGTACTTTGAAGTGCAATTCTACAAATTTTTCAAGAAGCATGGTGACCGTCCTGCCTCGCCTGTACTCGAATCATAGTTGATAATGAGATTGGTTTAATATAAAAGGTTTCTTAAACTTCTCTAGTGTCTATTTATTTATTTTTTTTCCTCTGGCCAGATTTATCAAGATAGAATATCATTAAAGGTTTTTCAAGACCTCCCACTATGCGTCAAACATTAACACCCCCCCCCCCCCCCCCATATATTCTGAGCTGGGGTATCCAACTTCTACCAAACAAGGCTTCCATTTACAGTGACCACAAGATAAAAAAAATATATATATATATATAGTTTCAGAATAAAGGAAACTAGGGTTTATTGTACACACATCAGAAATACTGGCCAGTTGTTTATTCTGAAGAAAGAGTGCTGTGGTCTGTTTGTTCATGTGAAGTTCAGCCTGGGATGTTGTGACCGCGTGTACCACCTAGCCTAAACTCATTTGCGCGCCCTTCACCGGTTTCAGTTTTGTGGTGTTTGTACACATACACACTTAAATGAGAAAATAATTCTTATCCATCACTCAATATAACACATATGTGGGCTAATGGAGAAAAACCGAGGAGAGACTGAGAGAAGACGGTCATCTTTACATGAAGATCTTCATTGACATATTCATGGAGTATTGTTGCTTATGCCACTGGTCTAAACCCAATACAAGGCTCAGTGAGGGGCAGAGGTGCCACAGTGTTGCACAAATTGTTCTAAAGTGATCGATAATGTCGTCTATTAATTAATATGCCTTTCAATGTGCCTTTTAGTTACTCAATTCTCAGAAAGTCGTGCATATTGCTTTCCAAAACCAGACAAATTGGACATGGTTGTCTTGAACGTGATCACCTGCAAAATATTTGCTTACTTAAATATTTACAGACCATGACTGTAAACTTTCTCAGTTTTTTTTTTTTTTTTTTTTACCAATAGAAGAACAAGTGTGTTATTTCCTCTGCTGCATATACATTTGCCCTTGTCTCTTAACCTCCATACAGTTGTCTGGTTTCTTTTGCATATTTAATGTATTCATACTTTCCACATCAACTGTATCTCATACATTCAATGGAATATCCCATGCACACAAGTCCTGTTTCAGGAGGGCATACTGGCTACAACATATCATTACTCCATTGTGTTGTAATGGTTTCCTGTACACAATATATATATTTATAGAGAATATTTGCATTGTGTCAAACACATTAATCCTGTGCATGCTACCCCAGCAGTCCCTTCCTTCCACAGGGGTCACTACCGCGTCCTGCTCCCCATCTTCCGTCTGTCTTTGTTCTGACTCCCGTCGTCTGTTTTGTGCACTCTGAGACATTCCTTCAGGTTTTGTGATCTGATTTCGGGATTTAGAATTTCTTCTGCTACCGAACTGGGAAACCATCCCTTCTCCTGGTCATGTAAGCGCTCTCCAAAAACCCAGCCTGGGAAAAACGAAGATAAAGTAATTTAACAAATTAGCTTATCTTATATGTATTATGGCGTGGTCTTGGTTTGTATATGTATCTTTGCAGCAGAATTTCACATCACAAGACACGTTTTCTTGAAATTGGAGTATATAATAGATGTAAAAATTGAATTGTTTTTAAGGTTATAGATATCCACTACACTCTTTTCTAAAGAATTACAAGCATCTTAAGTTCCTTATGAAACCCATCTCTTTTCCTCATTATCTTTCTCTTTATTTATTGGTTGTTTTTAACAAGGTTCCTGATTTCTCTCCCCTTCTTTTACCTTGAGCCCCCATCAACTTATCATGGGCTAGATGTTACTCCGTTCGTACCCAGATAATCATCTTAGTATAAGAGTGTACAAACCTGCAGACTACTA
The DNA here is from genome assembly GCA_027410445.1 of Discoglossus pictus. NCBI lineage: Eukaryota > Metazoa > Chordata > Amphibia > Anura > Alytidae > Discoglossus > Discoglossus pictus. The sequence continues at coordinate 369,616,511 of CM050165.1, read as the reverse complement.
CACATTAACAGACTATTTTTAGGTCATTTTTTTTTCCGTGTATGTATTTTTATAAGCGTTTACTTATACTCTATATTATTCTTAAAAAAAATATTTGAAAAAAAACAAACACTTTAATTGTCTTTTTTTTTTTTTTTTTTTTAATGCTATTTTGTACTCCCCCCCCCCCCCCCCCCTTCCCCCCCAACTTCAGGGAAGTATAGCAGTGAATTATCACCACACTTAAAAATAAAATGCCATTAGTGTAAGTTATTTTTATATAAATCTATACACTATCTTAATTCATAATTTCCTAGTCTGTTACGTTACATGTGATTTTTGTGATTTGATCTAACATTTGCTAAAGGAATGCTCATCACAGAGACTATGTTTTGTAAAACTAAGTATATTATTTCTTAAGACACCAGTACAGGACATTACATTGTCATACCAGTCATGACCATGGAAGAGGCACAAGATCATTATTTTTTTGCCTGATCTGCAATAATGCTTGAGAGCTCCAACATGATGCCAAGTAATGGGACCTGATAGTAGTCTACTCCTTATCTGGAAAAGTCTTGGAAGTATCTGAAGAGCTGCACACGGACATCTTCCATACAGTAACTTCAATATATATGTAAAAGGAACACTCAAATTCCATACACTAAGCCATTTAAACAATCATTGTAGTCAATGTTTGAAATGCCTTTTTATATATATTGCTTAAACATTAAACTGTGATGCTGAAAAAGATTGTAGGCACATGAGGAAGGGGAACACAGGCAGAGATGGATAGATGAGGTAATTGAAGCAATGAACTCGAGCTTGAGGATGCTCAGAGGTGCAATGCCGACAGATGTGCCTGGTGTGCTGTGTTCCATAAGGTGATGGAGAGTCAGACACAACTTAACGACTCAACAACAACATTTTCAGCTATATCCATTTGCCTGGCAGTCTGTTCAAGTGTTTTCGCTAATTAACCAGGTAACGCTTACTTTTCTTCCCCAGTAGACACACTTTGCATATGTTCATTCAGGCAATTATGAGTGTTTGTGGGCATGTGCATAATGAGAGCTTCTCTAATTTACCAGAAATCCCAATGCCTCGCTAACCGCATGACCCGACTGCTAAGGATAAGAAGAGCTGCAGATAAAAGCAATAATGTAACTGGCCTGCAATACATAAAACCTTTATATGTGTAATTCTAAATAAAACAATATTTACCTTCTAATTTACTGGTGATTAGATATAGCAGACTTTAACAGCACTTCTAACATAAGAAGTGCTATCAGCCTTCATATGCTGGTGTGTTAAACTAATGACCCTTATTATCATTGACATTAAGACGTTAACAAATCTCTCTAAACACAGAGACGGTCATTATAACGGATTGAATAAAATGTGGTCAAGTTGTAGTCTTTATCCTGTTTGGGGATCTCTGCAATTAATACAGAGTGACCCGTGCACATACCGTTCACTGTCTGGCACAATACAATACAAGCGCACACCGACATCTCACAATATATAACACTGCAATCTTCAGAACACAATGTTCCTGCACAGACTCTGGTAATAACTTATTAATAACCTGTTCTGTCACTGGATTTATAGACATTGAACATGACATGGCTTCAGTACTTTCTGATGCACTAAACTTGTATATTATTTTTCATGTTCGTAAATGTAACTGAACAAAGGCGGTTTGGGTGCACATTTACCGACTAAACACACGGTTATTAAAAAAAAAAGCTTTCAGATTATGATGAAATTTAGCAAACTGTGTCAAAGGTTGCAATTTGACAGCTACATTTATTTTTTTACTTAAAAGGACACTTTTAGTTTAATATTTTATGCTGTTGTAAAGCCCTAATAATTATAATAGACAAAATCATTTAGTTAGGTAATATGTTTAAAATACAGCTTTTATTTTGTTTACCTAATTATGCAATTGTAGACCGTCTGTTGTCCCTGTCTGTGTGTATATGCTTCTTGCCAAATGGATGGGAACCTTGGAGACTGAGATTAGCTCATTCTCATTCAGTGAATTGACTGCTCTTACGTGCCCTGTTTCTTTTACTGTACAATACGCTTCAGGTCTCACTAGCAGCAAGAAACAAATTCATATACATTCGCCGTTCCATATTCTCTTTAGTAGTATAAAAGCAAAAATCCCTAGTTGCACTAAGAGCTGTAGTATTTGACCGTTCTGTATAAAAACGGAGAGGCTGCGGCATGTTATATTGTAAGGGAAAGAAGTAACTGAGCCGCAGAGGTCAATATGCAAGTTATCTACTGAGCAATAAACTTGGTCACCATACAACTTGCTGTTTAAGGTATCAATGTACTGAATTTCTCTTTTTTTTAAGTGCTATCAATCCATATTTACTTCCATCTTATTGTCTACAAGACCATTTCCTTCTCAGGGTAGCGATCACCTTGTTTATGCTTCTTTCAGACCACCTTTTAGAGAACGTCACTTGAATGTAAGCAACATGTTCTTAGAGTTTAAATAACAAGTAATATATCCCTAATGTATTACTTTTATATGCATTTATGCCGCTTTACAATCTGCCATTTTGCTTTCAGTTACACAACTATATTTTTGATCTATTGAAAACACAATTTAATTTTTTTTTTCTGCATATGGGATTATATCTATAATGGAAATGTGGCATCCAAAATGCCAATGCCTTTATTATGACTAATGGAAAGCTCATTTGTTTATAAAGACACCCTCACCTGTAGCTCAATAAAGGTAATGAAAACCAGTGATTGCATACAAAAGTTAAATATGTAAAGGCTGTGTTGTTATGAATGAGTTATGGGGGCCAGGATCGGGGTCCCCTGAACCCCCACAAGCAAGAGCATGTATGGCCCAAGATCGAAATGTCACCACCCCGAACTCAAGGACTTTTTTGTATGAGTGTAATAACCAGTATAATGTTAGGCCTCAGGCTCTGATCTGGTACCCCGCATCCCCAAGGACCATGGGCCTGTAAGTATTCAGGCCCAATAAGAATAATGTATTTATGCTAGAAGCAGGCCCTAAGACATGCCTATATTATATAAAAGTTAAAGGGACAAAGGGTTAAGTTTTTCTTCAATAATTTATATGTCCCTCAGAGCCAGCCAAGCACACACTCTCTCTGGCCTCAGACAGTGGTCAAGTTGATAAGCCCATCAGATGGGTAACCCCTACCATTTCCTACAGCAGATCAAAACCAGGGGGGGTTGGCTAAAGAACTGGGGGGATGGTTTATTTTGTGAACATCAAGTAAGAATAAACAGTCAGTCTGAGTTGGAGATTGTAATAACCAGGGGTTTGGGTTTTTTAGCCTAATGACGGCGTAAGAAGGTCCATAGCTAGATACATACTTGGTAATGTCAGTTCCCTCTGGGTTTATAATGCTGGACATTACTTCCCTGCCTAATAAATTGTAAGTACCCTGAACTTTTCTATATAACACGTAGTATTCTGATAATCACTGCCTGTTTCTTACCAAACATTTGAAACCCAGAAACCTTATATATACACCTTTAACTACAGAGCAATAAACCTATTTTTTTCATCTTGTCTCAGTTTAGCAATTCATGACAGCTTGGAGTCTGAGGGCATGTTCTTATTTACAGAAAATAAAGCACGGGGTAGAGAATCTTTACATTGGAACTTTTTAATAATCGACCCACATCTTTCACAAGGTCCTGTCCATTAAAAATGAACAGATGGAAGACGGCCTACTTAAACTGCCTTTTTAGAGAAATTCAATTATTCAGTTATAAATCTTTTACTAAAACAACACATAAACCCCTCTTTTTTTCTATGAAGGTTAATATTTAGTCCAGTAGTTTTGTACCAAGAGCAAATGAAGAAAATGCTCCTGAATGTGTATGAAAAGAAGAACCAAAAATTGTTTTGCAAAAATCAACTATGGGGACTGTAAATAAATAAATTATTATAGGTTTTCAAGTAGAACTAAATGAAGCAACATATGTATCTACAATGTATGATCTGGCAGTGATCTGGGACAAGATAATTCTATGCTGAATTCTGTTAGTTTAATTTTCATCGGACTGGCTCCATGTTTGTTGTTATATATACATCCTAATGTGTTACTATAATATTATTCAGTGCAGTGTAACATATTATAGTAAGGGGAGGGGAGTGAAGCTCTACTGAAGTCTACAGTTATACACCATGAGACCAATTCTATTAGAACTTGAACTCGTACTTATAACTGTGGGTGTTTTTCTCTCTTAATGTTTAGACTCAAGCTTGCAATTTACTTCCTTAAGCCTAAACTTGTAAACCCTGCCTTTTTAAGTAGGATTTCAGGGGCGTGATCATATGATCTGACAATATTTAAGCAAGCTAATAATGTACTTCTTAGACACAGGCAATAGTAAAGGAGACCGTTATCATGGCGTCAGTAAAACATGGAAGTTAGACGTAATCTGCAATCGGTGGCTACAAATTAATTAGTGCCAATGAGTAATATTTGCTTATCGGGCTCGCAACTATTTTACAGGCGATGAGTGACATTGATGCTAATGGGTCAATCTGTCACTGTACTATGGCAATTTGGTATTTAAATTGATACATGCTCCACAGCCTCACATTAAATTAATATTGTCCTACAGCCCATAATAGTACATATATTGTAAATTCAAAGATATATTTTGAGATGTCCCTTCACAAATTACAACCCAGCCCTCTTAATCCTGCAACAACTGCATTTTTCAAGTTGGACAGCTTTATTCACACTAGCATTACAACACTGTGAAGTTACAAGTTTATATATTTACAATATGTCATGTGAAAGCTCTGTGGAGATCAGCAAAGTCAGGTCTGCTTAGCAAATAAGTTTAAAATGCAAAATGTAAACTACATAAGGAGGGGAACAAACTAAGCAGCAAAGTGAATACAAACAACCATGCAGAAAATTACAGTAACCCATCATCACTTTGTTTATAGTGATTTGCTTACAATTAATAAATGTGTAGTTGCAGAACACATTTCCCCCATTTATTTTGTGATAAACCTATATACGGTAGTTGGTACTTTGTATTTATTACTATCAGTTGAGAAATAATACTTTACTGCAGCTCTACCTACCATCTTCACTTTTGTCCAAGACGTTGAGAATTTCAGCCAAGTCTAGAGACAGCTCATCCGGCTCCTGGGCGATGTACGGATGGACACACTGCACTTGAGGACAGTCTAACAGAAATATCAATGAGACATAGCAGTTGGTCAGATATGGTCTACTGTGCAGCAGTGAGATATACCTGATCTGGCATTCATATTTGGTTTGATAAAAAAATAAAACATTCTGGTGATTTTGATTGGTCTGTTACTCGGCCTCCCAGCAGATGGTGTAGGAACATATATAATAATTCAGAAAAAGTTTGAGACTGACAAAATATTATGCCACAATAATATGGAGTATTGTTAATACATCTGTTATCTAATTCTGTGCTAGCTGTGGACACTTTCAAGAATTGAGATCCAAGGTCTTTGTTGTCAGTATCCACTAGCTGCATGTTTGCACATACAATATGCACATGTATAGTATGGGTGCCTGCTCTTATGCATTATTACAGCTCACCCCAGTTATGAGGTGTGTTATTAACCTATTCCTCCTATTAAATTTGTATAACGTACTTTAAAGTTTGGAGTCTTTGTGCCATATTTTACCCTATTACCATCATGTGCGATTGTCTGTGAAAACCACTTACCCATAAATCTAGCAGGAATTGACACAAACTTGGTTCTTCTGTTAGGGACAAGAGAAGTCATCCAGCGTTTCATCTCACTCCTAAAGGAGAAAGGCAATCTGTTAAGTATAACCTCACCACAACCTCATGATGTTTAGCAGTTGAAAAGATTAACCAAATGTATTAGTTTGATTGAGGTGACCTAGTGCACTTGGAGAGCAATACTCACTGGGATGAGGCCTTCAGCATGTAGGTAAACTCCCTCTCATGAGCATTTTCCAAAAGCTTCAAGATAAAAACATTGGCTAATGTCTGCCCCTGATCCTCCAGTTCTTCCACTCGTAAGAGACCACGTGCTGCCACATCAAATACCTGGTATCGGTCTCTGAAAAAGAATAAAGTGTGTGAGGAACTACAAACTACTGACATTTGTAACAGATACTGCCCATATAGCTAGCAATACTGGTCAGTGATACAGCATAATCTGTTTTAATTTACAGAATATGAATAATCATTATGGAGCAAAATATTACTGAATATAGTATCAATCTCAACAAGAGTAACAATGAAGCTGGCGATGTCTCTGGGACTCTCAAGAATATACATCCAAAATCAATATATTTATGTATAAAAGTAGAAAGAACAATCTCGGCTGGCATTCAAATGTTTCTCTTCGGCCTATAAATACCTTGGACCATGTATGCTGATTAGTCAGGGATAACACAATATATCTAGTGAGTTTGCTTTTCTCCTTAGTAAATAAACTCACAGAGCTCTGTGGCGCACTTACCCTGCAAGACGTTTGCACATCAGTAGTAGGTCATTAAATAGAAAGAGATATACTGAGCGGAAGAGTTTCTTAGTGCGCAGGGTCCGAGAAGTACGAGGTCCGGACATCTGCTGTAACTCTCCCTGCTTCAACAGCCACCGCGAGTGAGATATGATCGGCACAGACTGTGAAGAGAAGGGTGTTGGGATAAATTAAGTTGAGGTAGGTGAATGATGTGGCTATGAAAAAAGTTCATGGAGCAGTGCGAGGGATCACAGACAGCAGATCTTCAAGGGGACACTGGGAGAAAAGAATATAACATTTGTGGCAACAGTTTGTGTGGACAATGTAAGGAGAATTGGGCATCGAGTTAACCAATGTAATATTCAGAGGCACATACAGTGAATATAAAAAGTCTACACACCCCTGTTAAAATGTCAGGTTTCTGTGCTGTAAAAAAATGAGACAAAGATAAATCATTTCAGAACTTTTTCCACCTTTAATGTGACCTATAAACTGTACAACTCAATTGAAAAACAAACTGAAATCTTTTAGGTAGAGGGAAGAAAAAATATAAAAATAAAATATTATTGTTGCATAAGTATGCACACCCTTAAACTAATACTTTGTTGAAGCACCTTTTGATTTTATTACAGCACTCAGTCTTTTTGGGTATGAGTCTATCAGCATGGCACATTTTGACTTGGCAAGATTTGCCCACTCTTCTTTGCAAAAACACTCTAAATCTGTCAGATTGCGAAGGCATCTCCTGTGCACAGCCCTCTTCAGATCACCCCACAGATTTTCAATCGGATTCAGGTCTGGGCTCTGGCTGGGCCATTCCAAGACTTTAATCTTCTTCTGGTGAAGCCATTCCTTTGTTGATTTGGATGTATGCTTTGGGTCGTTGTCATGCTGAAAGATGAAGTTCCTCTTCATGTTCAGCTTTCTAGCAGAAGCCTGAAGGTTTTGTGCCAATATTGACTGGTATTTGGAACTGTTCATAATTCCCTCTATCTTAACTAAGGCCCCAGTTCCAGCTGAAGAAAAACAGCCCCAAAGCGTGATGCTGCCACCACCATGCTTCACTGTGGGTATGGTGTTCTTTTGGTGATGTGCAGTATTGTTTTTGTGCCAAACATATCTTTTGGAATTATGGCCAAAAAGTTCAACCTTGGTTTCATCAGACCATAACATCTTTTCCCACATGCTTTTGGGAGACTTCAGATGTGTTTTTGCAAAATGTAGCCTGGCTTGGATGTTTTTTTTTGTAAGAAAAGGCTTTCATCTTGCCACTCTACCCCATAGCCCAGACATATGAAGAACATGGGAGATTGTTGTCACATGTACCACACAGCCAGTACTTGCCAGATATTCCTGCAGCTCCTTTAATGTTGCTATAGGCCTCTTGGTAGCCTTCCAGACCAGTTTTCTTCTCATCTTTTCATCAATTTTGGAGGGAGCTCCAGTTCTTGGTAATGTCCCTGTTGTGCCATATTTTCTCCACTTGATGATGACTGTCTTCACTGTGTTCCATGGTATATCTAATTCCTTGGAAATTCTTTTGTACCCTTCTCCTGACTGATACCTTTTAGCAATGAGATCCCTCTGATGCTTTGGAAGCTCTGTGTGGACCATGGCTTTTGCTGTGGGATGCAACTAAGAACATTTCAGGAAAGACCAACTAGAGCAGCTGAACTTTATTTGGGGTTAATCAGAGGCACTTTAAATGATGGCAGGTGTATGCTGACTCCTATTTAACATGATTTGGAATGTGATTGCTTAATTCTGAACACAGCTACATCCCCAGTTATAAGAGGGTGTGCAGACTTATGCAACCACATTATTTTTCTTTTTCTTCCCTCTACCTAAAAGATTTCAGTTTGTTTTTCAATTGAGTTGTACAGTTTATAGGTCACATTAAAGGTGGAAAAAGTTCTGAAATGATTTATCTTTGTCTCATTTTTTTACAGCACAGAAACCTGACATTTTAACAGGGGTGTGGAGACTTTTTATATCCACTGTACATTTAAGTCAAATTAATAGATAACAAACTATCTTATTGCACACTATGGGTTTACAATAATCCACATGTTTTTCAGGACAATGAAAATTGGACAAGCATCATTTATAATCAAAATGACTTAAAGTGTTCACAATTTTAAGCTAACACAGAGATTATGAGTTTCTTAAACACAGAAAACAATATCAAATAACAGTATGTGTAATTGCAGCATTAGCACAATCCAAGAATAAAGAGTGTGAACTGGAGCTGAGAAAGACAAAATGGTTCAATACCTTGATCTTAAATTCAAGAGTCTTCTCAATGCTGATTAGCTGCTCAGTGCGACTCATCTTCCTAACACCATCATTGCAAGCTCGCACCAACTGACAGATAAAATAGAAGAGAGACTGGTAAAAACACTTTTGGGAGCCGAACACAAGTTTGATTCACAAGGCCAGGACAATGCTCCTTACCTTCTCCAGCTCACGGTGTGCTTGCAGGGTTGTTGTCTCACGTTCTGATCCTTCCTCCACCTTAGTCAGAATATTCTTAAAGGAAAAATAAAAATATTATGAATTAATAATGTATTTTTGATAACAAAGGTAAGAAGATAAGGATCTGATGCTTTTTAACTTGTATATCAAGACTCCATTTACAGCCTTCTAATTTGCCATATCATATAGCATGAATAGTGTTACTCCAAGCTCATCCTTCAAAAACTAGAGTGCCATTATACTGTACCATAAAAGTATTAAAATGAGTGCCGTACAGACCCGATCTACCCTAAGGTAAGGCACTACTAAAATGCTCCTCACAGTATACTGCAACATAAACTAAACATTGTGCATATATATTTCTCTTGTGATGTATAATATGTTGCAGGATTTTCATGTTAACTTAATTTCAGCAGGAGTAGATGCATTGTAAGCGGTTACAGCTCATGTTCTCAGTAAGGAAAGAAGATCTGTATGCCTCACCTCCAACAACCAAAGCACTCACCTATATCTGTGCCTGATCTATACAATCACTGCAAGTCAACTGTAAAACATTCTGTATAAACATATATACATAAGCACACATATGGACTAGAGATGTAGTTACACAGCATTGAAGTGCTATGATCTATAACACAATAGCTGTGAAGTTATATTGACAGATGACAGTGATTTGGATCATTTACTGCATAAACTACATACTGTAGAGCTGTGATCCTTGTTAAACCAGAAGGCACTGTATATTCTGAACAACAGAATGGAAGCTGTCAGTACATTGTTTAAGAGAGGGAGAGGGAAATGTTATAGTAGTACAAGGCATACAGGATGTGATATTAAAGAGACACTTAAACCTATAAACACATTACATAGATGATTATTGCAACCAGAGCCAAAATTACTGTTAAAATGTTTAATGTAAAATCATTTTAACATTAGTTTTAGTGTGAGTTGCAATAATTATCTATGCCAAATCTTAGTACATATGTTAACTAATAGAACTGAGAGAGTCTCCATGGTATTTCCAGCAGTTTACTTTTTATTATATATAATTATGATATTACTATGAAAATGGAAGGTGGAAGATTTAGGGGTGATATGTGAAAGTACAACTATAGATAGAGTTAGACACCTCCCACCCACAAACAAAAAGCTGTATTAAAAAGTCTGTCTCACATTTTTGTCTTTATACCATCAGAAGAAACATCTCAAAATTATGGTTCTTAGCTTCTGTACTATCACTACCCCACAATTTTAAACATTTTCCCTACCATTGATAACACAACAGTTATGCCACTGTCCACTGTCTTGGGGTTTTATGTGACTCCACTCTCTCCTTAATCCCTCACATCAAATCTCTCACTAAATCTTGCAGCTTTCAACCCTGCAGCACATTTGTCCACAATTCATTTTTATCAGTAAAAGACAAAACCAAAACACTAATTCACATACATATAATGCTCTGCCACAAATGATTCCTAACCTAATCTTCCTCACACCTGCTAATGCCCATCCATCAATCTATAATGAATGAACTAACAAGCACAATTAACTTAAACCCTTAATCATCATATACTGGTCCAATCCAAACGGCTTGCCATATCTTCCAGGATCAAATTCAAAATCCTATCCCTAGCATACAAGATATACATAGATTTCCATTCTGGTCTCAAAATACTCTCTAAACTGCCCTTTAGTCTCTGCTCATCACTTACACCTCTCTATCTCTATAATAAACTCCATCAAAGGCTGTCTACATCTTGCTTCACCTGATCAGATTCAATTTTTGTTTGTAATTTTAAACACTTACATACTTAAGACTGATCTATCTCGAAACACTTAAAATTACGACATAAGCCTTCAGATGAGATCAGCTATTCCGACTTGCTCATTATTTTCCCAAACACATCGTTATCTCTTTCTCCAATGTATCAGAATTAATACATTCTTGTAAAAGTAGCATACTCAGCGTGCTAATATGAATGATTGACTCCTACTGCTATTAATAATCTGTTCAGCACCAAGAACCAGACTAGACTTTTGAGATAACAAAATAATGTATTGTATCTAAACATATTGCAGATAAACAACTGGTATGGTCCGGTATGGTCTGGTCTACATAGGGTATCCTAAGAACTGCTGGTTAGTGTTTGGGTCATTTTCGGAATGCAATGATCATAATGATATATTTTGTGAGAAAAACAAACTGTGTATGAAATAATAACATTAATCTGCAGAATGAGGTCAATGCAAAAATTGTAGGTGGGTTGATACATATAATGTCATTATTCAAAGATCTTCCAGGAAGCAAGCTGTTGTGATTCAGCTAGACTGTCACATCATTTACTCATGAATATGGCATTCAAACTGTTTATCTAAAAAGCACCAATCAGACAGCTGAGAAGTAATAATACTCTAGCTCATAGATAGGCAAGCAGTTACAATTTACGGAACATATATATAACCCATGAAATGTCAAATACTTGTAACATGTTGGTTTGGAAGCTCTCAAAACTTGTAAAATTGGGTGATCGAGAGGTGAGAGAAAGCATTTAAAATGTTATTGAGGACTATAAAATGAAGTGGGGAACTATTGTGTCAGCTATGAGAAATTACTATGTCAAAGGAAAAAATGGATTATGCCTTGGAAGTTGGACATGCTTCCCTGCCTGCAAAGAGAAGACATTTGTAACAACATGGGTCCCCAGCTCCTGAAATCCCTTCCTGTGCCCCAGAGTGGGGCAAGACTTCCACAGGTCTTGAGCCCGAAGGATAGAGGGCATGACCATGTCAAAGTCCCAGGGCCTGCTAGCCTAATCACGTGCCGCTTAAAGGCATATCAAAGTTTCCTGGATTATAAATGCATCTGATAGAGGAAAATCAGTAGTGTACGAAAACAAATTTTGCATGAAAAAAACCCCCAAAATATACATTTAAACACTTACCTTGAAGTTAGCAGAATGTCTTGTAATTTCTGCCAGTTGCAAATTAGAGTAAACACACCCTCTAAATCAAGGCTAAATTAGCATAAAATCCATAATTTGTTTTGGCCAATCAGGAGGACACAAAGGCTGAAACATTTGAATTACAATCTTGGGTTTCTGTGCTGTAAAGCAGCCTTGGATATGTAGTTTGGCGCCATGTTAGAAGGTGCTATGTATTTTCATATAAGAGTCTCTCTGTGCAAAACATTCACACTTGATTACCACCATTCCCTGCATCAACTACTGCTGCTGATGTGTTTTTTTTCTTCCTCTCTCTGTTTGGCAGAGCTGAGCCTGCTTGTGTTATTTACCATCCCAGCAGGTTGTCCACTTCCTGCTTTAACTACTGCTGTTGGTGTGTTTTTTTCCCTTCCTGCATCAACTACTGCTGCTGGTGTGTTTTTTTCCTTCCTCTCTCTGTTTGGCAGAGCTGAGCCTGCTTGTGTCATTTGCCACACCAGCAGGTCGTCCATTCCCTGCTTCAACTACTGCTACTGTGCTTCTCTCTCTCCTTGTGCATCTTTTCAGCTGTGAGCTGAGCTGTGACCTTGCCCAACCATGTAATTGGCTCCAGTAGCTGCACTTCCGTCTGGTCTGTCATGAAAATATCAAAATCGGTATCTGGCTGCTCTCCTGTAATTACAATGTTATGTAACCTCCCTGGCGTGTGCAAATCCGGAAAATATCAGTTTGTTCCACATAACTCTGCAAGTACACTGAACTTTTCAATATAATACATATTTTTCTGATAATCAGTGGCTGGTTTTAGGAAGTATTTGAAACCCAGGAAACGTATATATATCTTAAAGGAATGAACATCCAGCTCCTTAGGTCCAATGTTCCTCAAACCCCAACAACCACCTCCAATAAACAAAACCTTAGCTGACGGAGAAGCTACGACAGGGGCTTCTGCTGGCTCCTTGCCCGCAACATCTACGAGGTGGAACAAGTAAGGTTGGGGAGCAGCTCCAATGGGGATTTCACTCAACAGTCCACCTGCACAATCTCACACTCTAATACAGTGTACTGTTGCTGCTTCACCTGTGCTTCTGGAAGGTTTCTCTGTTGTCAGAATGGAGGCTTTTCTCTGCCGATGCCTCGCAGAGGTCATTTAGTTCCCTTCCATTTTTCCACCAGCATAGCTCCCAGCAGAAAGTCTCTGCTCCGATATCGGCTCAAAGTTGTAGCCGCTTCTTCCTGGATCAACTGCTTCTGGTGAGCACTACTCCATTGATGCCTACCGATGGTTGCTCTGCTACTAAGAGGAAGGCTTTTCTTGGGGTCACAGGCAGCATTACTCCTCCTCCAAACACGGCGAGTTGAGTTGACGCCAAAGAGCTCAATTGTGACCACAACACTTTCACCCAGTTCTCCTCTGAATCATTCAGATGTTCATTGGCAAACTTCAGACGGGCCTGTACATGTTCTTTCTTGAGCAGGGTGACCTTTCAGGCACTGCAAGATTTCAGTCCTTCACGGCGTAGGATTTCAGTCCTTCACGACGTAGGATTTCAATCCTTCACGGCGTAGTGTGTTAACAATTGTTTTCTTGGTGACTATGGTCCCAGCTGCTTTAAGATCATTAACAAGATCCTCCAGTATAGTTCTGGGCTGATTCATCACCGTTCTCATGATCATTGAAACTCCACAAGGTGAGATCTTGCATGGAGCACCAGACCAACAGAGATTTACAGTTATTTTGTGTTTCTTCCATTTGCGAATAATCGCATCAACTGTTGTCACCTTCACACCAAGCTGCTTGGCGATCGTCTTGTAGCCCATTCCAGCCTTGTGTAGGTCTACAATCTTGTCCCTGACATCCTTGGACAGCTCTTTGGTTGTGGCCATGGTGGAGAGTTTGGAATCTGATTGATTGATTGCTTCTGTGGACAGGTGTTTTTTATACAGGTACCAAACTGAGATTAGGAGCACTCCCTTTAGGAGAGTGCTCCTAATCTCAGCTCGTTACATGTATAAAAGACACCTGGGAGCCAGAAATCTTGCTGACTGATAGGGGATCATATACTTATTCCCCTCATTGACCTTCAAATCAATTTAGACATTTTGACATGAGTTTTTCTTGTTTTTTTGCTTGTTATTCTGTCTCACAATGTTAAAATACACCTACCATTAAAATTATAGACTGATCATTTCTTTATCAGTGGACAAACACTAAAAATGAGCAGGGGATCAAATAAAGTAAATCCATACAGTGATGGAAAAAAGTAAGATACAATATTTATGCTTTTGCAAGACTGTACATAAATGGTAACTGTTGTATATGCTTATATGGTAACTATTGCATAAGCATATTTGCCCTGGGATGTTTTACCTTTATGGGATTAATGGGACTTGGCAATATCAGCGATTTTGTTTGGCATTCACCACCAGTGTAACTGCGTATACAAATGAGTATCTGTACACATAGGGTTACGTAAATTGTGAAGTCATGAAAAGACACAGACTCTTCCAAAATGGAAGCAGTCAAATGGTTAAACGCGTTAGTGTTCTTGCTCTGGGAATGCTTCACCTCTTATAATGTGGGAAGGTAGTTCTGCCAATATCAAGCAGAACTATCATCTAATTCAATTCAATTTTTTTTAAGTTTTATTTTTATTCATGTGCTTATTCATTTGCTGGGTTATAGAAGGCAATCCAATACACAAGTTTACTGCTCCTTCCATTAGAAGTATATAATTATAGGAGGGCTATCAAGTTTAGACTGGCAATATTACAATACCTTCTCTGATTTACTAATCTGATGCTGTTTATAACACAACTAGCGTATTGCCCGTCAAAAAATGATGGCAATCAGATGTGTATGTTTTAAAAGTTGTTTAGTTATTAATATACATATGGAATTGTAAGGTAGCTAATGTTGTTTTCTGTGTACTACTGAAATATAGAATTCAAATTAATAAATGAATTTCCTTTTTTTTATGCATTGTGTTGAAGAGCTGGCAATCTGTGTTAATGTTGCTGCAGCATTAGTGGTGTTTTCGGTGGTTATAGTGCTGTAGCCTCGTTTTCGTTTTGTTCGTCCGGCATTTTTTCTGCGGCGCTCATTGCAAAGTACTACGGTTTAACGGCTCGCCTCGCTGTGCGAGGCTCGCCGGGCGATGATCGCCTGCGGCGCTCATCGCTAAGCCCGCTAAAGTACTACGGTTTAACAGTAAATATGGTAAAACGGTGAAATGACGGTCAATAAAAATTAAATGTTGTGAAATTTATTTGCCACACAACATGACGCTACATTAGTCCCTTTTTTTTTTCTTAAAATAAATACAATTTTATAAATACAATTTTTTTTTTTTTTACTTGCATCTTATATTTCATCAAATGCGTTGGTTTCGGCGGGAAATCCGATGTTGCGCAAGACATAGGCGTTAAATCTGTGTTAATGCGTAAATCTGTAATTGGGTTTCTTAAAATGTACCCGCTACTGTGTTTTTAGTCATTGTGCGGTTAATCCGCATCCTTTATCTCGTTTTTCAAACACATACGTCTGTGGCTGTGTTTTACGCAGTTCGTAGTAGTATAGCCTCGTTTTAATTTTTTTCGGCGGCCATTTTTTTCTCGCTTAGCCGATTTTCGATCTTTGTAACTCGGCTAAATCGATGTAGATTGGAGTTCCAACTCACTTCCAGACGTCCTGCCTGGTTCCCCATGCTGTAAGTGACCTTTATTTAATTTTTTAGTGTGTATTTAGTGTTTTTTTTAGTGTTTTGGTTCCGCCGCTTATCTCTTAATTTTTTTCATCTCGTATTTTTTTTTCTAAGTACTACGGTTTAACGTTTCGCCTTGCTACGCGAGTCTCGCCTGCAATGAGCGCCTGCGGCGCTCACTGCCAAAGTGCTACGATTTAACTCATCGCTAAGTCGTACGCACTACGCAACAGAGCAGTTTAACGGCTCGCCTCGCTGTGCGAGGCGAGCCTGGCGATGAGCGCCCTGCGGCGCTCATCGCTAAGTCGTACGCACTCCGCAACGCAGCGTGACGACGAATCGTAGTTAGACAATTATAATATGTGATATACTTAAAACACTATGCAGATTATGTCCATTATTAAAAACTAGCAACTTGCCCGTCAAAAATGAGGGCAATAAAATGTGAAGCCTGGCAATGCTGTTTGCCACACAATGGGAGCTCTACTTTACTGGCCTTGCGATGAGCGCCTTTGGCCCTCACTGCAAGCCTCCCCCCCCCCTCTACTTTACTGGTATCGCGATGAGCGACTTCGCGATGAGCGCAGTCTCTCCCTCTGTCTACTTCCTCCCTTGTGTCTCATTTCCCCCCTCTTCTCCCTCCCTTGTGTCTCCTCCCCCCCCTGTGTTTTTACCCCCTTTCCCTCCCCTGTGTCTTTCCCCTCTCCCTCCCCTGTGTCTCTTTCACCCCTCCTCTCACTCCCCTGTGTCTCTCCCCCCTCCTCTCACTCCCCTGTGTCTCTCCCCCCTCCTCTCACTCTTCTGTGTCTCCCCCCTCTCCTCTGTGTCTTCCCCCTCCTTCCCTGTGTGTCTCCCCTCCTCCTCTGTCTCCTCTCCATCCGCCGCAATACTGGCCTCGCGATGAGCGCCTTTGGGCCTCATTGCAAGCCTCTCCCCTCTCTACTTTACTGGTATCGCGATGAGCGCCTTTGGCGCTCATTGCGAGTCTCTCCGTCTGTCTACTTCCTCCCTTGTGTCTCATTTCCCCCTCTTCTTCCTCCCTTGTGTCTCCTCCCCCCCTGTGTTTTTACCCCCTTTCCCTCCCCTGTGTCTTTCCCCTCTCCCTCCCCTGTGTCTCTTTCCCCCCTCCTCTCACTCCTCTATGTCTCTCCCCCCTCCTCTCACTCCCCGGTGTCTCTCCCCCTCCTCTGTGTCTCCCCGCTCTCCTCTGTGTCTTCCCCCTCCTTCCCTGTGTGTCTACCATTCTCCTCTGTCTCCTCTCTGCCCGCCGCAATGCGCATGCGCCCCCCGTTGCACAATGTGTAAGCGCGGCTTACACCGTGCAGTGTGCATGCGCGCCCCATTGCGGAATGCGCACCCTGTTGCACAATACACATGCGCGCCCCTTTGCGCAATGTGCATTCGTGGCTAATGCCACGCAATGCACATGTGCGGGTGTTGCGGCAATCGTAGTTGTCAAACTGCGATTTGTCGCAAGCATGAAGACAAATCGCAGTTTGACAACTATTATATGTGATTGTATGGGATCGATTACTTAAACTTCTTATTTAACTTGTACTTATTTTGGTTCTCTATTAGTGAGCTACTACTCAGTTTAGTTCATAGATTTATTATTTTAAATCAATATTGTAGTTCACTATTGAACATAAAATTTTGCATATATATATATTATATAAAAGGAAGAGCTCCCTACTGTATATATTTATCTCTCTTTTGATAAAAACAATTTAGGCTACTGCTTAATTTGCCTTTTGGGGTAAACACCAATATTGTGTCTGCTTTAAGCATTGTTCAGTGATTGGAAAAACAATAACATTTTGGGGAATCTTGTAACAATATTTGTTGTTTGTAAAATATTTGAACTATTTGCAAATATTAAATAGATTCGCTGAGGAATGGTTCTAACTTTTTGTGTTGCTGAGGAGCCAAAGCCCGTCTGCTTTCTAAAAACATAGAGCTGAATTAAGCATGGAATGTTTTCTCAAGTTAGTATAGAAGGAACAACACTCCATTTATTCAGTAGCAATTGGCTCCTAAAAGAGGTGTCTGCCAATGCTGTGAATCTGCTACATACAAATATCAGTCTGAGGAGAGATGGGTAATCTTTATCAATGCTGCGGTTTGCAAATCACTATATGGTGGCATTGAAGGGACCGCATCGTATATTAGATCGAAAGATCTGTGTTTCTTATTTAACTGGACCCAGGTATAAGATAGCACTCATCAGTACACATCTATTTGTATTTATAGGAATCTATGTGAGTGTACATATATATATATGTATGCTCATATTCTAAAGATGTTTGAAAGACTGAACAACAACAACAACAACAACAGTCATGTCCGATTCTCAGTGACCATATGGACGCAACACACCAGGCACATCTGTCTGTGTTTCTGGTTGTGCTCCATATGGTTCTCATGGAAAGATACTGGTGTGGTTTGCCAGTTCCTTCTCCAGTGGACTGCAATTTGTCTGACCTCTCTGCTATAACTTGCCCATCTTGTGTGGCCCTACATGATTTATTTAACAGATTCATTGAAGTACACAAGCCCTTTCACCACAACAAGGTAGTAATCCAGAAGGGGTCTAAAGATGTTATGTTTGTAATAAAATATAATAAATCTCAATATTTTACCTATTGATTAACAATTCAATAGTAATGAAAATGAAACCATTGGAGGAAGGCAATTTTGTCTGTGTAAAAACCTTTACCAAACATGAATGACTGAGTTGCTTTGCTAGCAAGGGGTGGGTATCATTTTTAAAGTGCAGTTGACTCAGGGAGTTGTTCCATTACAGTATAATTCTCACAATTACCAAAATGGCCAGAACATGCATAAAGACAGCCTTCAGTTTCTAGCCAGCATTTATTGCCTAGTAACATCATAACAGATTCATGTTTACTGAGAGATCTTCTGTCCAGGCGAGGCTCAGGTGCCTAAAGGCACAGGCTCCTCATGCCTCACCCTTTATTCAACAACCTAAAAAGAGGCTATAAATGCCATGGTGAAATCTTTGAATGACAAACATTTTCCAGAAGACCAAAATTGCAAGATTGAATCACATGGACAGACAGGCCTGAAGCACTCCAAGATAGCCGCCGAAATTGCCTAATAATCAATTCAATCCTGTTTCTGCCACTTGACACTCCACTACCTAAATGAGCTGTAAAGTATCTTAAAATATACCCCACCAGAGGGAGCAATGACACTGCAACATAGTTTGCATGAAACAGATCCACTGGAAAATCACTTGGCTCTACAAATATGCCAAATGTTGTGTGTGTTGTGTAACCTTTTACAAGGGTCCATTAAAAGCAGGATATTAATGACTTTGTGGTTTGAAAGTAGGTGGGTCAAAAAGTGTCTCAGCAATTATGATAAGCTCTCATCTTCTCTAGAGTGGTGAGACTCTTTGAATAAAGAAACACATAAAACAACATAATTTCAATACCTGCACCAGCAGCTTCAGCCGTGTTATCCTCTGGAATGGAAGGATAAGGAAGGAGGAAAATGGAAGCCCTCGACACATGGGGTCTGTCTCCAATTGTCCTATCACATCACGGAATTCTGGCCTCTCCTGACTGAGACACAGAAAAAGAGAGAGGGGCCGAGAGTGAAGGTACACATAACTGAACATTGATAAATAAATGGAAAGGCACAAACATGTAAGGAAACATGGGGAAATGAACACCACCTCTAAATATGAGTACCACTAACAAAGGAACTTCACTGCGAAAAAATGAGAGATCAGACAAACTGTTTAGTGGAGATTATGAATGGAGATTGTCAGTGCATTGTTTGGAGATTAAAAAGAAAATACTGGTGTATTCAATATTGAGTGAACACACACTCACCATAGATACAGCTTGTATAATAAAACAGCCAGGAAGACAAAAATCAGACACGCACATAGGTATGACAGTGAGATACAGACACATGGCAGCAGTGACAGAGAGAGAGAGAAAAACAGAGGTTTCTTGGTAACATTTACATTTCTGTCATGGCTGAACTCACAGCAGCTTCCTGTACGCTCTCTCCTGATAAGTCTGGTTGCAAACGTAGGTGACGTAAACTCCAAAGTGATTGGCAGCATGCTGGTAGACCACATCACACACGTCTGATATTACAATGTTCTCTTCTAATCGCTGCTCTAGATCCAAGAGAAACCTGTTGACATAGGACAGAGGTGACACAGTGGATCAGGGGGAGTTCTTTTTGTTTGACCCAGAGCAAGACTTTTTATACTTACAAACAATAACACCAGGTACTAGGTTACACTATACTGACTTCATGTATAGGTAGAAACATTTTAAGAAAAATAATGAAGTTCTAATTTTTTCAGATCAGAAAATTATGGAATTTGATCAAACATGACCAAATAACATTGCATCAATGCCATTTTTTAATTCTTGCATACAGTATTTTAACATTGTTTTAATCTACTGCAAGACTATGCGATCAATCTGCCCCTGCTTCCGTAGAGTAACTTTTTTCTATTTTTTCATTTGTAAGCAATTTCAAACTACATTATTATGATAAGTAATTCCGAGCTTTAAAAAACTAATTTGTAGTTATAGTGCCAGTTCCTGGCAATGGGTCATGATTACTATGCATTATAAGGCAAATACTATATGACTAACTGGCTATTTAGGTCATGTGTCAGGTGTCTGCCAGTGTTGGAATGGGTATTTTTGCAGTTGACTGATTAGCACATTTAGGACATAAAACAAACAACCTCCCATTGGCCTTCATTAGTTTGGAGACAACTGTCTTTTTGAAAAAATATTGTGAATCTCTGGAGGTTTCAAGTAAATGTATTCATCTCTCATGAAGCCGTTGCAAGAATTACTTTTCTATTTACTTCATTTTCTGATTCTAGTAAATACTTGTCCAGAGATCTCATTACCCTCAAGTGCATTTGCTCTGATTGTAAGAGCACACAATGCTATGGGTAGCCTTAAAGGTCTTGTTCATTATTCAAATCTTACTCACAGGTCCTTGCACAACATATTCCGAAAAATATACCAGTTCCAGTTAGCCCCACTGTAAAAATAACCATTTCTAGAGACTGAAATTACTACTGCATATTGCTTTTTACCCAATGCATCTTTAAGTAGGATGGCAGACATGTGAAAACGTACCAGAGAGAGAGAACAATTATTGTTGTTTCTAACATGATCTTTTAAATTTTTGGGCTACAGTGGCTCTTTAAAGGACTACTGGGACCTAGCGTGTTACATACACGCCAGGGCAGCTCCGGAGTGTGAAGTCCTGTACGCCCCTCCCAGTGGTCTGTCACAGGCTCTGTCCTCTCAAGGTGGATTACTACAGTTACCACCATATATATCAACAATGACATACAAGCAGAAAGAGTGTTTTTATACAGACTTGGTCCCCCATTCTGATCTCCAACCAGGCCCAGTTCCCCCATTCTGATCTCCTACCCCCCCCCCAGGTCCCCCATTCTGATCTCCTACCTCCCACCACCCTCAGGTCCCCCATTCTGATCTCTTACCTCCCACCCCCCTCAGGCCCCCCATTCTGATCTCCTACCCCCCCCCCCAGGTCCCCCTTTCTGATCTCCTACCCCCCCCCCTCAGGTCCCCTATATAACACTTTCTGCTTGTATATCATTGTTGATATACATTGTCTTGCCTATTATGTTACATTACAGCCTTAAGTTCAATGTTTTGTTATTCTGAATTTTATGTGATGGATCAGAACACAATAGTCTAAGTTGGTGCAGTGAAATGAGAAAAATATTTACATAAAACTATTTTTTTAGAAATAGAAAACAGAAAATTGGCATGTGCGTATGTATTCAGCCCCTTTGTTATGAAGCCCTTACCTTCAGAAGTCACATAATTAGTGAAATGATGTCCACCTGTGTGCAATCTAAGTGTCACATGATCTGTCATTACATATACACACCTTTTTTTAAAAGCCCCAGAGGCTGAAACACCTAAGCAAGAGGCACCACTAACCAAACACTGCCACGAAGACCAAGGAACACTCCAAACAAGTAAGGGACAATGTTGTTGAGAAGTACAAGTCAGGGTTAGGTTATAAAAAAATATCCAAATTTTTTATGATCCCCAGGAGCACCATCAAATCTATCAGAACCAAATGGAAAGAACATGGTACAACAGCAAACCTGCCAAGAGATGGCTGCCCACCAAAACTCACAGACAGGGTAAGGAGGGCATTAATCAGAGAGGCAGCAGAGACTGGAGTATCTGTACATAGGACGACAATAAGCCGTACGCTCCATAGAGTTGGGCTTTATGGCAGAGTGGCCAGAAGAAAGCCATTACTTTCAGCAAAAAACAAAATGGCACATTTTGAGTTTGCGAAAAGGCATGTGGGAAACTCCCAAAATGTATGGAGGAAGGTGCTCTGGTCTGATGAGACAAAATTTTTACTTTTTGACCATTAAAGAAAATGCTATGTCTGATGCAAACCCAACCCAACATATAACATCACCCAAAGAACACCATCCCCACAGTGAAACATGGGGGTGGCAGCATCATGCTGTGGGGATGTTGTTCAGCAGCCGGGACTGGGAAACGGGTCAGAGTTGAGGGAAAGATGGATGGGTTGGAATGGCCTAGTCAAAGACCAGACCTCAATCCAATAGAAAATCTGTGGTCAGACTTAAAGATTGCTGTTCACAAGCGAATACCATCCAACTTGAAGGAGGAATAGGCAAAAATCCCAGTGGTAAGATGTGGCAAGCTCATAGAGACTTATCCAAAGCGACTTGGAGCTGTGATTGCCACAAAAGGTGCCTCTGCAAAGTATTGACTTTAGGGGGGTGAATAGTTATGCACATTGACTTTTTCTGTTATTTTGTCCGATTTGTTGTTTGCTTCAGAATAAAAAAAAAAAAACATCTTCAAAGTTGTGGGCATGTTCTGTAAATGAAATGATGCAAATCCTCAAACAATCCATGTTAATTCCAGGTTGTGAGGCAACAAAACATGAAAAATGCCAATATGGGTGAATACTTTTGCAAGGCACTGTATAATGCATTAATTAGAGCATCTGTTACTGGGTTGTGTATTAACTGAGATATTGTCAAATAAATGGACATAATTATACATTATGATAATTTTTCATATGTTGATATAGGACTGTTAATTGTAAAATAATGTGGAAATGCCCTCCTTCTTAAGTCATTTTTGGTGCTATACTGTCACATTGACTGCTGCTGCAGCACTCAGCAAAGGTTTTTAAACGCCTTTGCAAGCGGTCATTGGTATTCATAATAATTTTTTTTAGTTACGGCACTGCCCTGGTTTGCGAGTGATCTGTAAAATCGTATTAGCATAGAACAAAAATCAATGGAGATTTGTGCCGTACTTTTTGGCTTTATCATTGTAATGTTTACAGGATGAGGGAATAGCAAAGCTAGGTAGGATTTACTGTGCTACTACAGCACTATTTCCAGGATTAGCATAGGGCCATCAGATGGATCTAAATATATGATTTTCTCTGAAAAGCTTTTATTTTCCAGTCTCATATACCTGTTTTGTTACATACTTCACAAGCATGTGAAGTCTTACCAAGCTTCACAGTGGTCCTTTAAGTATCTACTTTATTAATACATTCAAATATAGTAGGTTGTGCCTGACACTTAAATCGTGTACACAGTTAAGTGTGCTGCAATGTCCATACCCCTTCAACAAGCTACACCTACAATCTAACTATGGCTACAGGCAAAACCATGGATATTTATAAATATACACTGAGCCTCTGAATAATTAATGTCAGTAACTCCTTTTAATGTTCTGGTATCTGTGCATTATGCACATTGAATTGTGTGAATGAGGGGATGATAAAATTACTTTCTTTCTCTATCCCTCTGTGTGTGGTCATCTCACCTCTCGCTGGTAGCCAGGACCTCCAACACATTGGAGAAGATAAAGTGCATCTCTGACTGGTGTATTGTGGCTCTCAGGGTCTCGCTCTCCATGAAGTGAGATATTAGCAATCGTAAGCTCTTGTAGTACGAGGCTTCTGATGTCACTAACTCAAACATGGCCTGGCGGGCAAGACAAGACAAATAGTAAGTTAAAGATGGATACTCACAAGGCACTCATAATAGGGTAATATACAGAAATATGAATAATGAATGACTACACATCACCTAATGGACATAGATACATATTTCTTTCAAGTCATAAAGTGGTTTGTGTAATAGAGTGTTATATGCATGGAGGAAATACATCTCACAAGGTAAAAACCCCAAAGCAGAAATAGGACAAAGCAATAATACACACTATCAAAAAGCTTAATGCATCACAGACACAGTGTTAAGGAGAAGTTACAACTGTTTGTGAAGAAGAGCCTCAAATTCTGTATCATATCTTCCCTATGGTCTTTTATATATTCCACACCAAAATATTGGCAGTTAAATGGAAACAAGGTGAGAATTTTGAAATCAACGCTTTTATGCAGAGGGCAGATCTTGTTCCAAGTACTGAGTGATCACATGAAAAGTTGGGACAAGTTCAATGTAATAATGATTATAAAACTTAAACAAGGTATTGTAACTAAATCCCCAGGCTTCTCTAGAACATATGTGAAAACAGCCTTTTCTTAAAAATGTCCCTTACAACCATCATTTAGTAAACAGTGGTATTTTGCAGACTAGCCTAACAAAACACTATATAGCATAATCATGGTGGCATGGCTAAAGCTTTTGTCGCCCAGGGCTGTCTCTGAGTTTGCCCCCCCCGGTCTGAACATCATATATATATATATATATATATATATATATATATATATTTATATATATATATATATATATATATATACAGTATATACATATATACACATGCACATATATAAGTAAAGGAACTATATATATATATATATATATATATATATATATATATATATTATCCCCTTCTGTCTCTCTTTCCCCACCTTCTCTCTCTCTCTCTTCCTCCCTTCACTCTTTCTCTCCCCCATTCCTTCCCTCCCACTCCTCCTTCTTGTCTCTTCCACCCCCTCCCCCTCTCTCTCCCCTCCCTCCTCTCCCACACAAACACGCTCTCCCCCTCTCTCTCCTTCTATTCTCCCTCCTCTCTATCTCCCTCACTCCCCCTTCTCTCTCACTCTTTCTTTATCTCCCTCCTCTCTCCCCCCCATTCTCTCACTCACACACACTCTTTCGACCTCTTCTATCTCTCCCTCTCTCCCCCTCCCTCCCCTTCTGTCTCTCTCTCCCTCACACTCTCTTTCCCTCCTCTCTCTCTAACTCTCTATCTCTCCCTCATCCCTCTGCCTCCTATCTACAGTATATATCTCCCTCCTCTCTATCTCTCTCACACAGACAAACTCTCACACTCTCTCTTTATCTCCCTCCTCTCCCCCTCTTTCTCTCCCTCCCTCTTACCCCCTTTACTCTCTCTTCTTCTATCTTTCTCCCCCTTCCCTTACTCTCTCTAACCTTCCCATCGCTCTCACTCAATCTTCTTTCACTCCCGCCCCCCACCCCCTTTAGATAGTGCCCACGGTCCAGCGGCTCCTCTCCCTGGTGGCTCCTCCCCTGCAGGCTCCTCCTCTCCCCGGTGGCTCCTCTCCTCCTTCTATCTCTCTCACTCCCCCTTCTCTCTTTCCCTCTTTCTTTCACTACTTTCTCTTTCTCCCTACTGTCTCTCTCACCCTCTCTCCCTGACCCTCACTCTGTCTCTTTCCCTCTCTCCCTCCTCTCCCCCCCCCCCCCTCTCTCTCTCTCACCTTCCCTTGACTGTCACTCAACTTTCTTTCTGTCCACCCCCTCCCTTCCCTTAGTGTCCACGGTCCTGCAGCGCCTCTCCCTGGTGGCTCCTCCCCTGCCGGCTCCTCCTCCACGGGACAGAGGCGTGAAAGGGACCAGGGAGGCAGAGGGGGCATTGGGGAAAGAGTGTTCCCCAAAGAAGTGCTACACCACTGAATAATTACCCTTATGGTTTAATGGCCCAGCTTTAAAAAAAAATGTACCGTAGGTATTAAAATCAGTATAGAAAAATGTATTGTCTTAAAAAAGTTTTTTTTGTAGAAAAAAAAAGTTACACAAAATGAGCTGTTTACACTGCATCTTTGGGTTCCATTCTTGTCAATCTGTTCTGTACTCTGTAGACGGCTTTGCAGCTGCCTAGTTCTATTACAGCTTTAATGGCAGAGCCTGGGAAAATGAGCAGTACTTGATCTCCTTTAAAATATTTTGAGAAAATAAGCAAATTCAGTGTATGTTTTCTCATAAAAGATAATGTTTTTTTTTTTTTATTGAGTAATAATAATAATATTAATAAGTTAAAAAGCTGTTAATTCAGATCTTTACTACTTAAACATCATGACAATGTAACTATTACAGTGGCCCTTGAATAGTTTTAGAGCTTTCTATACAAAACCATAGCTCTGGAAATATTATTTCCTGTTCAACTAGTCAACTTCCCCATGTTCTCCACACTTTTGTTGTGCTCATGATTCGTTTGCCAAAAAAGTCTACTCTACTCCCATAGGAACTGCCCATGAGTCTTATCCCATCTTTCTCTGGTCACAGTTGCACATCTCACCTCTTGTAGTTTGATCTCTTCTGGTTGCAGCAGGCTCAACAGCCCACTGTTTCTGATGTCTGGCAGATCCTGCCATAGGTTGAAACCAGAGCAGGTATTCTGTAGCCGGCTGAGAGAAGGGTTAGTTCTGCGGAGCCCTGTTGGTGGAGGGGACCCTGGCTCTGAGGTTTGAGAATGTTCTGGAGATGTGGGGCGCTGCACATAGTTATCTTGTAGCCTTCTCACTTCAATCTCCTGTTGTGTTGACTTATCCCTATACTCCTGGTACAGGAGCTCTCCAAGATGAAAAAACAATATTAATTAGCGTAATGATAATTGCCAAAAGTCTCTGCAGAGAGTAGAGAACCTCAACAAAACTCAAGTGATCCAAAGGCCCTCAGCAAATATCCTGTGGCTTTTGTGAAAAAATAGGAACTACAAGTTTGGAGAATTGGTTGACTGGTGATATATACAGTGATTATTTTGTCATTAATTACAGGAAAATTACAGATGGTCACACTGTCACCCAGGTGAAAGGTACAGCGTTCTAGCACTTGCTAAATAAAGGTGGATCCTTGTTCTTTCTGGAAATGCAAATGTCTTGCATTAAATGTCTCCTTCTAAGACAATAGTATATGTATGTATACTTTTTTTTATATAGAAGCCAGTACATTGGTACTTGGAGGGGATATAAACATGCAGACTGTAACAGACATTTATTCTGAAACAGGTCCATTTTATTTTACTATACTTCAAACAACAGCAAAAAGATTGTAATCTTTATTTAAAACAATGTTTTTCTCCATTAACATCAAACAATGTAGAACCCTCTGGCAAGACAGAATCTCTTAGAATTTCTCTTCCCCCCTTTTACGTATCATGTCATGTCCATATTCAGTCATCCAAGTGATAGATAGTGAGACACAATACAGAGAAAGGAACATTTTGTCTCATTTTTAGGCTAAATTGAGCATGAATAGCAGAGCTGACATACCACTGCTGGGTTTTTGGCATTGCATTTTATTGGACTGTTAGCATGATAGTGAGATTGTGTTCTTAAAAATAAATAATGAGACACTAGACACAATTTAAAATAAATAATCTTTTTTCAAAAGAAAAGTAAAGAAGGAAGTAGTAGGTAGTAGCTTGAGAGCATTTAATATTGATGGTTAATGAGTTAGTAGTTGTTAATCCAAATAGTGAGTTTATATATCTAAATCAGTTATTTCTGCTAAAAATCTCAAACCCAGTTTGGAAATAAAGATATAGCAGCACCAAATAGATCAGATAGGTAAGTTCAAATGTCTTCTGGAAGGAACAAAAACTGAAATCCTTTTTATGCTATATTGTAGAAAAAACTTAAAAGAAAACATAATAGTCATATTCATGATGGCCAAGTTCAATCTAAAAAGAGGGTAAGACACCTAAATGTTGGGAACACAAACCTAGCCGGTTAAGTACTTTCTGCACATATACACTGTAATCATATCCAACTCAAGATTAGTCTTTTTGTCTCTTCACCCCTGAATGATTTCTTGTCTCTAAAGTGGGAGCCAAACACAAGAGAAAGCTCTCCAAATAGGCATACCATACTTGCAGTATGATAGTGAGCAGTGACTATAAAGTGTATTTGTGTACATTGCTAGCAGCTCTTGTTATTACTGCATACAGTGCCTTGCAAGAGTATTCACCCCCCTTTGACTTTTTACCTATTTTGTTACATTACAGCCTTAAGTCCAATGTTTTGTTAATCTGAATTGTATGTGATGGATCAGAACACAATATTTTAAGTTGGTGAAGTGAAATTAGAAAAATATATACATAAAACGATTTTTTAGAAATAGAAAACAGAAAATTGGCATGTGCGTATATATTCACCCCCTTTGTAAAGAAGCCCATAAAAAGCTCTGGTGCACCAATTACCTTCAGAAATCACATAATTAGTGAAATGATGTCCACCTGTGTGCAATCTAAGTGTCACATGATCTGTCATTACATATACACACCTTTTTTGAAAGGCCCAAAGGCTGCAACACCTAAGCAAGAGGCACCACTAACCAAACACTGCCATGAAGACCAAGGAACCCTCCAAACAAGTAAGGGACAATGTTGTTGAGAAGTACAAATCAGGGCTAGGTTATAAAAAAATATCCAAATCTTTGATGATCCCCCAGGAGCACCATCAAATCTATCATAACCAAAAGTAAAGAACATGGCACAACTGCCAAGAGATGGCCGCCCACCAAAACTCACGGACCAGGCAAGGAGCGCATTAATCAGAGAGGCAGCACAGAGACCTAAGGTAACCCTGGAGGAGCTGCAGAGTTCCTCAGCAGAGACTGGAGTATCTGTACATAGGACGACAATAAGCCGTACGTTCCATAGAGTTGGGCTTTATGGCAGAGTGGCCAGAAGAAAGCTACAAAGTATTGACTTTAGGGGGTGAATAGTTATGCACATTGACTTTTTTAGTTATTTGGTCCTATTTGTTGTTAGCTTCAGAGTAATAAAAAAAAAAAAACATCTTCAAAGTTGTGGGTATGTTCTGTAAAATAAATGATGCAAATCCTCAAACAATCCATGTTAATTCCAGGTTGTGAGGCAACAAAACACGAAAAATGCCAAGGGGGGTGAATACTTTTGCAAGGCACTGTATGTTACAAATGTGTGCTTAACAGAGTGGCTTGAAAAGGTTTTCAATTTGTTACTTCCCCATCAGTAGCTCCTACTCCAGAGGCAAAACATCATTCAGAGGTGGAGAGATCTGGAGAATACAGCCTCTCGCATGATTTAAAATAAAAATAATGAATTGTTTAAATGCACAGTAAACAAATAATATTTATTTTTCTTATCAAGCTCTACATAAATATTCTTTAGTGAACCATTAAGCAGACTGTCTTCACAGCTTGGTGGTACCACAATTCTTCTTAATTAACAGCCTCATTTTATTAATTAGGTTCTCTAATGGTCTGCCACAGCTTGACTTGTGTCGGGATTTAGTGTAGATGTAAGAGCACTGTGCCCTCTTCCTTCATCATTCAAGCACTCTTGGCCTTCTTAGTTCATGTCAAGTTGAAGGAGCAGTTCAGCTCCTCTTGAGAATGAAATGCCTACCAGACCAGAGCTTCCACTGACAAAATTGACAGAGGCACTAATCTGGAAGATAACCAGGTCTTATTCTTTCCGATTCTACATCTGTGTGATAAGCGTGAAGTACTAAGCAAATGTCCCTACTAAAGCCACTGTCATAATATGCACTGATCCTATTGTGATACTGTTGATGACACCACTTGGTCCACCTGAAGTAATAAATGAGGTCGAACACTGATAGATAAGATTATGGTCCAGCTATTAGCACACCTAGTAGTAGTTCACCACTTCCTTACCACTATACATCTTTAAACAAGAAACACATTTCTCACAAGCTTAGGTTGAAACTAATTTAGATCTCAGTCAGTCATGAGGGTCAGTGGAGACCATAGAGTCACAAAGACAACAAACAAACAACAACATTTATGTTTCTATAAATATTGTCAAGCTTACTGACATTGCCCAACAAATTGAAGAATCTTAATCCTGAGGTTCAGGGAATAATGGCTGCTACAGTAATAGAACTATCAACATTGTAATAAATTTGCAGAAAAGCAAGTCATAAAAGATAATTTTCATATGTTTAAAGGATTTGTGCCACTGAGTTCCTTCCATTAGCCATTTTCCCAGAAGATGAGTTCACTATTGTTTAAAATGAACATTGTACCATAAATCCTTGGTTAGGGTTTAGTCGATGTAAGTTGTAGAATTACATTACATTTCCAAGACTTACCATTCACTATATTGCCCCTAAGGTTTTTGGAGATGTGGCGACTGCCACGCAAATATCCTTCAACTGATTTACGGTATATTTGTGTAAATTCATCTTCTGTCTGTCTCCTTTTACCTACATACAATACTGTGTTGGGACATTTCACACAAATATTATGCCATAAACAACATTAAATTATGTGCAGCACAGATAAATATTGTGCCGAATTATAGTATATCAAAAGCACACACAATGTAAAGTAAACTTATAAACAATGTAAAGTAAACTTATAAAATGAAACCAAACGATGTAATAAGTAATCAGATCAAGGCGATGCAGTGTATAAAAGTGTTAACAAACAATTAGTGAGATACAGTATCTCTGATATGAGGTCACATGGATCAATCCCAAATACTATAACTGATGTAAGGTTCTGCTCATACAAACTACTGCTGGAGCCACACCTGGCACAGGGGGTACAACCCTGAAATATTGTGTGACTAGAATAATTCATTATGCAACTTTAGTGCTTCCAATAATTTGTGTGTGATACACCTTACCTCTGATACACTCCATACCCATAGTACATGGGCACTAACATAATCTTTAAACGTTTACCTGTATCTATCTTGACTGCGTGGCTTCATTATCTATGTGTCAGTTGATTCTGTCTGCTTTACTTTTGTGTCTAATACTCTTAACCCATTTAGATTATACGCTCTTACGAGAGCAGGCCCTATACAACTTCTGTACCAGGGTGTAACTTTTGACACATTGGTCTTATGTACTCATTGAACTCCTGTACTTAGCCCTACAGTATATGTTGGCGCTTTGTAAAGGATCATAATAATAGTAATATACATTAATTTACAAAGACATATCAACAACTAAGAGTATGTTTGGTTAAGGTTATGGCAAAAAGACAGATTGAAGAGAAAGATCTGTGCAGAATGTAGTGAGAACTTTTACCTATTTGTTCCATTAGGGTTTTCCAGGAGTCTGCAGTCAGCGGATAAACAGTTGGCAGCGCTTCGGGATTGGAAGTAGCACTCTCCGCGGGTGATCTGCTGCCTTCATTGGGAATGCTTGGCTCCTCTGGGGGAAGGCTTTCCCTAGAGAAAGCACAAACACAGTGAGATCCGGAATTCACACAAATATTTGAGGTAGAAAACAATTCCTATATATGCACTGAACCATATTTAATGCACAAATATGTGATCTTATACAAGCTTTAGGGGTAAATTAATTTCCTAACCTGGGTTTACACTGGTTGTATTCTGAGCAATGACAAAGAGATCAACGTGTAACATGTGAACATGTGATCAGCACAATCCCTTTCACCAAAATTGACTGCTTTGCAAAGGTTATTTACATGTTTGAGCAGTGACTCACTATCAGCACCCAAGTCATGTTAACCCCATTTTATATGCATCAGCATAAAGTAGCATAGCTTTTACCTTTTTGACCTTGACCCTGTAGTAATGATTACTGTTAAATATTAAACAGTTTAGTGTATCCAAGCAATATATCCTTGGGTTTTGTTTTTATGTACACAGTATCCACAATTCCAGTTTATAGTTTTCACGATAGTTGTAAAACATCACATTGCTTGATATGGTGATTTGGTTTAAATAATAACATTTTAAGTTAATTTTGGCTACTTATTGTGTGTATGCCTTTATGAGATCCCCATAGCTCATGTTCTATAGTAGGCTAAACTGAATGACTATAACATGTGGAGTGTGAAGTGGTTATTGTAAGTGTGTGCGTATTTGAGTGAGACTCTGACAGGTACTTCCCATTGATGAACTGGAGGAGCCACTTATGAGAGTAGATGTTCATTCTTCAAATTGTCCCATCCTCATTATATATTTTACTGAGGGATTTTCTCTGACCTGAGATTGATCCATTTAACTCTAGGTGCCAAATGTACATATATAAACAGGTGCGTGCATGTTACTACAGTCCTTCCCAATTAAGTGTTCTGGTTATTTCAACTTTTAATTTCCTGGTTTGTTCCTTAGAAGGGCGGTTATTGTTATTCTGAGGTCTACAATCATTAATACTGGACTTCTGCTGACTAGCAGCCCTATTAAATTAGAAACCCGTATGTGCAACACGAGACCCGCAAGGGCTGCAGGCTTACATAGCTATTAAATTAGAACAGGACGCGAGTTATGGGCTTGAGATGCAAACCCATAAACCATTTGTCGGCCGTGAACGTGATCAATTAGTCAAACTCGTAGTTACGCGTTTAGGTGGAGCCAATGGAAACAGAGATCGTCATCATTGCGTCACAGAAAAATGGAGGTTGGATTACAAAGTCTTATGGGGTTCAATTACGAGTTACGATCAGACCCACAATACAGTTATAATTCAATATTAATAAAGCTGTAAATATGATATTCTATTACATGTATACGTATTAACACATTGCTTGCCGGGATCGATTTAACACAGTATTTAAACAAGAAATAAAGCATTTTTTTGGGTACGATTTGTGAGCTTGTGAATGTTGTGCTATTTATTCTAAGACCTAACATCACTTTACCTTTTAATAAAAGTATAGTAGTGTAGTGATATTTGCATTTAAAGTGCTATGGATTGGACTTCATCCCCCTTGCGAGTCCTCTCTATCACTTGTTGGCCTCTGGGCTACATTTGCGTGTTACGAGATTCATCGCAAGTGAAATTGTAGCAATTTAATAGCATGATTGGAATTGTAGCAGTTACGGGCTTGACAGAACAAAGGATTTGCGGCCTCGAAGGTCCACGTTCTACATCCCGTGGGTTTTTGTTTGCTCCAAACCTGCAGCTCGGCAGCAGCCTGCTTTATGGGGCCAATTTAATAGCAATAAGTCTTACTTTCTACGAGCTACGGTTTTCACAGTAGGCTGTAAGGCCCCTATTCAATTGCAGCAGTTACAGAGTGATTCAATTTATCAAGCCTGCAACTACCTAGCCCAAAGTCTAAACAGTAAACCATGCAATCATAAGTAGCATTTCAGGCCATGATCATTTAAGCAAGGCCGTAACTACCGATTTAGAAATAGCCAATATTAAATTAGACCGTCATCAAGACTTGGAGGTTAAACCACAATCAATTAGGGTTTAGAAGTCCAATATTCGATCAGACTCGCAATCTGGCAATGTACAAAATAATAAAAAATGAATGAAGGAAATGTTCTAGTCCATGTGGGTGGCCTGATATGTATTAACTCCTTGATTACTGAGATTGATATAACATGGAAATTAAACGTAAAAAAAAATATTTTTTTCGATTTTTGATTGCAGTTTTGCGAGCTTGAGACTGTGCAATTAATTTGAATGTATTTCATCTCCCTCCCCGTCTTTTAAAGTGCAATATTATTTTTTTTATTGCATTTACAATGCTACGTTCAGGTGTTTAAGCCCCTTGCGAGTCCTATCTGGTACTCTTAGGATTTTCTTCTACATTTGCCATTTACGTGTGTGAAAATAACAGCGGGCTTGAGAAATTGTAGCAATTGAATAGCAATTTGTGATTGTAACATTTACGGGCTTGAAAGATCAAAGGTTTAACTGGGTCGGAGTTACGATTTTGACAACCGTCATTCTCATATAGTGTATCTCTATGCCCTTATTTAAAAAGAATGAAAACCATGTATCTCTGTCACTTGATGGAATCATATGTTTTAATATATACATACATACATATCACATATAATAGTTGTCAAACTGTGAGTTGTTGTCACGCTTGCGAACCCCACAAAGCGAGGCGAGCCGTTGAGGCACAAGCTCGCAAAAAATATGACTTTAACGGCCGAACCATCGAACTGGAAAAGACGGAGAAAACACACCAATATGTCTCAAATTCACTTACACACTCACACACTGCACAGGCGGAGAGCCAGGAAGCCTGTGAGGGAGGTTGCAAGTTAATTTGAGGCATATTTTGTCTTTTTTAATTACCGAAAATTGACGAGGCGAAAAAAAAAAATGCCGGCCAAAAAAACTTAAAAATTCTGAAACAAGATGAAAACGAGGCTCTGCAAGGCCAGGTACACAGACAGTAACACTTACACCAACTACGCCAGGCACGCGGGACTTAGAAAATACACAAAGGCAAAGACAGTAACACTTACACCAACTACGCCAGGCACGCGGGACTTAGAAAATACACAACGGCAAAGACAGTAACACTTACACCAACAACGCCAGGCACGCGGGACTTTGAAAATAAAACAAATAACAGTCAGCGCGCGGCACGCAAAGATTCAGCAGAGACACAGAGGAGAAAGGCACAGGGGGAAATGGTGAAAAGAGACACATGGTAAGTTGCAAGTTGCCGAGGCTTGTAATGAGTGGTGAAGTAGATGGGAGGAGAGCACTCATTGCGAGCCACACGGAAGGCGCTCAGAGCGGGTCTTGCAATAAGCACTGAAGGTGCTCAGAGGGGGCAGAACATCGCATTGTGTGGCAAACAGCATTGCCAGGCTTCAAATTTTATTGCCGTCATTTTTGTCGGACAAGTCGCTAGTATATATATATATTAGAGAAAATGAATAGTACATTTCTGATCCCATTTATATGTCTAAAAATAAGTTAAAAAAAAACTATTTCCTGCTCAGGTTTCCAGAAATACAGACATTGCTCTACACTCTGGGAGACTGGGTGCGGACATGCAAATGAGACCATAGTGCGCTCTAACTCTTAAATCCAAAAACACTTTATACATGGCTCCTTTTAGGCATATGCTCACTTTATTATACAGCTTTAACCATTGCATAGGATGGATTATGCACAAGCCAGGAGACCTACCCACAGACAGCCACTGTTTTCTGGTTTTCACAGTATATTTTGTGGGGAGGTAGTACATATATATATATTTTATATAAATAAATTAGATTATTGTTGTGGTAAACTAGCTCCTCCCAAAATCTACTACACAAGCTAGGAACAAGGCAGTAACATTGAAACAGCTGTCTGTGGGTAAGTTTCCTACCTTGTGCATAATCCATCCTGTCCTTTGTTTAAAACAGTGTGATACAGCAGGCAGATGCTTAAAGGAAGCCATGTTTAAAATGTTATTAGATAAGAGTGAAGCCTTTGTGGGCACGTTTGCATGTCCCTGCCCAGGTTCCCACAGTGCAGTGGAATACGTTTTTGAAATTATCTAGACATTCAGATGTGAACACAAATGTGATATATATATATATATATATATATATATATATATATATATATATATATGTTATATTTCAATATGTTATTTCACAAACATTATGATTTGTCTGTGCTCACTTGTGGTGTTTTCTCTCTTACTTTAACAACTCACATTCCCACGTAATCTCATCATTACAGCGACATGGCTACTATAATTTTTGGTTAACCTCTAATCATTGTGGTGCATAATTTTTCACTTTTATTTGTGACAGCACACAAAGCTTGTTTCATTATTATAATGTCCTGATCAGCACTATCATGCTTTAATAAAAGGCTTCAACACAGAAAAACAAAACTGAAAGTTGAAGAATGATGATGTGGTAATTCCAAGAGGCGCTAGAGAAGCTCTCTGTAACAAGAAAAGTCAAACAAAATCTCTGAATATACTAAATAAAGTTTATATAGATATAATGAGAAAGAACAGATGAAGTCAGAGAGTCAGAGACTATGCCTCTTTCTGGAAGTATTTTTTTGGCAGCCAGATTATGTTGAAAAAGTGTTTTGGAAATTGCATTTTTAATGCCTTTAGACCTAGACTATCTTTGAGAACACTTCAAAGCAATGAATATAGCTTTCTGCAGTCATTAAATTGGATACTCCATAAAAAACAACAGTTCAGTTAAATTCCTCACATTAAAGGACCACTGAAGTTAGTTGTTTTTTTTTTACACAGTTTTTTAAATAACTAAACTTGATAAAAGACAAAATAATAAAAATAAACAAACACAACCTTTGCATTTTTATCTTTTATACTAAGTTATTCTTTACCGTTCATTTTTTTCTGCCAGCGGATTCCTATACAGTCTTAGAAAATTCAGATTTTCCCACAAAATCTTTTTATGTCCACATGTAAACAGCTGTTGTTAGATTGGTACATAGTTGAGAAACAATTGCCAGCTTCTTGAACTACAGTGGTTCTTTATACTCTATACGGACTGTATAAAGGGCCATACAAAATACAATAACAGAATAAGAAAAATGTGTGGTTCCTGATGATTCTTTTTATGTGTGCCACTGGGCCTCGAAGTGAAAAAGGTTCTGCAAGGTTTAAAGTGAACTCAGGTAGTTCTTTTGAAATATCAGGACTCTTCAGACAAAAACAAAACAAAATATTAGCAATGAGTTTGGTGTATTTGTGATTCTTGCTTGCTTCTATAAGAGGGCTTATGACATTACTGCTTCTGAGTCAGCCCATTCCACAAATGCTGTATTCTTATAATATCAAGTTGTCGGCGTTATGCTGCTTTGAGCAATGTATAGTATAGGGATAGCAACCTATTTCACTTGAAAGGCCTCATACGTGGACCCCATGTCCTTAAAAAGCCTCACACTCCTTCAAATATTTTTAATGTACCCAATGTAAAACGGTGAAATTGCTGTAGGAAATGGATTCATTGGTAATAGGTGTATAGATATTGAGAAGTATTTAGGAGCACAACTGGTATTGTTTTCATGTTTTAGAAAGACATAACTGTGTATTATTGAAGAGGGCAGAGAACAGGCTTGGGGCTGTATGGGAAGTGCCTGGGCCACAAGAGAATGAGGTTCTTGTGAGCAACAATCTTTATTTTTCTTTTCAGCTGAAGTAAGTTAGTACGTTTTCTGATAATAAAGTGTTTGCATGCACAAAGTAGTAATGTCATAATACCATAATAATACCCTAATGTGACCACATCAGATGAATATAAAGATATCACAAGACATTACACACTAATACCATACGCTGGTTAGCCCCCTGGTTCACTTTGACGGTGAGTTGCTTAACTATAGCGTGTTGGTTAGCCCTCACACACCATCACAGCCAATGTTCACTTCTCTTCATGACTCAGTTTCAACCCCGTTTATCCGCAATGGTTCAGTTTGTCCAGTCATGGTACACCTTAACCACAGCAGCACGTGAACAGTTCACAAACTGTGCTGTTTCAGAAATACTACCACGCTTGGCCAGAAAGCCAATGATCATCCCCTTTTCAAAGTTGGATAAAGTGCACCCGTGAAAGCAATGGTTAATATGTTTGCAGAATGCCTACTTGTCACCTGATATACCCACCAAGCCACTGCTGACGTCAAAAGTAGGCAGGTGTCATAATAATGTGACTTTGTATAAATATACATATATATATATATATATATATATATATATATATGTAAATAAATATATATATATATATATATATATATATATAAAAATATATATATGTATATAAATATATATATATATATAAATATATATATATATAAATATATATATATATACAAATTAATATAAATATATATATATTTATATATATATATAAATATATATACATTAATATAAATATATATAAATATACATATATATATAAATATATATATATACATCAATATAAATATATATATATATATATATATATAAATAAATATATATATATATATATATATATATAAATAAATATATATATATATATATATACAGTATATTGTTGTGGTGAACTACCTACTCATAATTTCCACAACACAGGCTGAGATCCCGCTCCATGCTGATGATAGCCAGTAAGCTTGAAACAGCTGTACATGGATTGGATACTCAGCCTGTGTTTATTCCAACCTTGGCTTTGCATTAAAGCTGTGTAATACAGCATGCATAAGCTTAAAGGAAGCCATGTTTGATAATGGATAGGATTGAAGAGCGAGGCATTTGTGGGCATATTTGCACGTCCCAGCTCAGCTTCCCAGAATGCAGTGTAATAACTGTTTTTCTCGGAACTCTGAGCTGGAAGCAGGTTTTTCAACTTGCTTTAGACGTTCAAATGTGAACACAGATGTACTATTTATTTACTATATATATATATATATTCGGGAGGGGGACAGAAACCTTCTGACGTTTTTGAGATGGAAAATTTAATTTTTTACTGTTTACAACATTTTAAAATTAAATACACTCTTTCTCAATGTGTTTTCCTATGGAAATGTGTTGCTTCAGGCATCACATCCTGATTCTTGTAAGTAAAGGAAAAAGAAAAAATAAATCAGCTGGTGTTTACTAGCATACAATCCTGCATTTATATACTAAACAAACTGTGGTGACTTTGTCCAGTCAATGTTAATGTTCTCTTGCTATATATAATTATCCAATTGAATAGAATATTGTGAGTTATTTTGTATGTGCACAAAATTACTTGCAGGCCCAAGACATGTTAACTTTTATATTTCTTATCAGAGGAGTTTTTTTTCAAACTAAAGATGTATCATATAATACCATGACTGGACAGCCTCTGAGTGCCAAATCATTTTGTCCATCAGGCTAGAACACCTGCTAATAATTGGATGCAATATATTTTGGGATTAAGGCTCTATTTAGTAATAAATAGAAAGTTGTAATATCATGATATTATTTTTTATGGAATAAAGTTCAGGTTAAAAAAAATAAACTAGAAAAATATCTGTTTTCCTAAAATCCCACTGACATATGACATTATTACTATGCTTTTTTTTGGGAAAAACCTGACTTGATAATGTGCATTTTTTTTACAAAGTTTAAAATAAGTACAGTCTTCAATTCTTAACATTAATTGTGCTTTAATGACAGATGACATTTTTGACAGATGACATTTTTCTTTGTCCAAGTAATAGACACCTGGGAAGAAAGGGAGGGGCGGTAGATATGAACTCTGTTCAGTTTTGTTGAGAGATTACCATTTTACATAGGTTTAGTTAGAAGAGTATACCTTAGTAAGATAACCCTTCCCCTCAGGCTACAGGCAGACTGGTAGTCTGGAGTGGAATACCTCCACACATGCCAAGTCACCTAAATATAAGAGTTTGTCTATAAATGCATTTACGCTCCTGGCCTACATAGCTGCTAACACAAAATAAATATTTAAAGTAAGAATATCAGATCTTTATGGTTTCTAAAAGTTATAGGCGCCCATGCAGTTTATGCTCACTGCCTGTTCACAATAAAGCATTCCTTATAGCTAATATTTGCCTTACACACTTGAAGCACAGGATATTGCCTCCTTGTGATGCTGCCTTTCATTCCTTGGATCTGTTTGATGCTTCTTCATAAGCTTTATTAAGCTAATGTTATGCATGCTGTTTTCTTTTTAACTATTTGGGTCAGAATTTTGCCTTAGCCTACTTTTCTGCCTAAGGAGCCAGTAATACACTGCAAAGGAGATTTAAAGAGGAGACCAGGGACAGAAGGGATAAGCAGAGGCGGAGGGACAGAGATAAAGTTCTGCTGAGAGAGCTGTCACATTTCAGACAAAACAAACTAGAATCCTAATTAAAGTTTAGCCATCGGCACAGGAAAAAAAAGAAGAAGCAGGCCAAATGAGAAACAGCCAGAAGCAGCGATCCTACTCTGAACACCTTAATGTTATGCAGCAGCTCTTTTGGCTGACATACAACGCTGAAACAGACTCCGTATATCAAATGGATTAGTGAGATTGTGCACAGATGAAACACGATTTTCAATAAAGTGGCAAAGATATTATTTGGAGTGTTTGACCTCCTTGGCCTGTCCTGTCTCCTCCATTTCTTAGAATAAACACTTTCTTCTCTCTCGCCTCTCCTCCTACATCACAATTTCAATCTATCTTGTTACTTTTTTCTTGTCGTTATTTTCTTATCTTCCTATTCTTCTCTATTAGATTTTTGTTTCTTTATTCCTGTCTCGTACATCTCCATTTTCCTTTTTCTGTACCTCTTCTTTTACAGTGTCCAGTTTTCTATCTTTTCTATCTATACTCCGCTCTCTTACAACCCCATATTTAATTCTCTCTATCCCCCTCCCCTGTCATTTCATCTCTATCTCTCACCCTTATTTTATTTCTGTTCCCCTCTCTTATTGACCCCATTACAACTCTGTATCATCTCTCATATCACTCCCATGCCATTCTCTGTCCTTCTGTCCAACCATCCTTGTGTTATTCTTCTTCTTTCCATGTTGTTTACTTTTACAATCACAGCAACTTAAAAGCCCACACCAGAATAGTGTAGTCTCTTCTTCATATTCATCAATGAGCTTCAAGAAGATGGTGGCAGTGTGAGCAAAGTGTCCTTTACTGCAGAACAGATACCATCCTGTCTGACATGAGTTTAGAACAAGGTGGCAAATTGCAATTTGTTCTTGGATTCGAAGGAGACTGGGTATCAGTGGTGGGTGTCTGCCTTGGACCAAAAAGCCCAAGCCGACAGTGGGAGAGAGAAAGAGAGTGGGGGAACAGAGGAAAGAGAGAGGAAGGGGACAGTGGGAGAGAGACAGGAAGAGAGAAAGGGAGCAGAGAGAGAGAGGGGACAGAGAGAGAGGGAAGGAGAGAGGGAGGGGCACAGAGGGAG
The DNA here is from genome assembly GCA_027410445.1 of Discoglossus pictus. Lineage (NCBI taxonomy): Eukaryota > Metazoa > Chordata > Amphibia > Anura > Alytidae > Discoglossus > Discoglossus pictus. The sequence goes on along the minus strand of CM050165.1, from coordinate 369,576,024 downwards.
GAAGGCAGAGAAAGAGAGGAGGAAGAGAGGGAGAAAGAGTGGGAGGGAGAGAGAAGGAGGGAGGGAGAGAAGTGACAGAGAAGGACAATGGAGAGAGACAGAGAGCATACAGAGTGCAGAGAGAGACAGAGGGCACAGAGAGAGAGCTTACACACACACACACAGAGGGCGCACTTAGAGAGAGGGCGCACAGAGAGACAAATGGCTCACAAACAGAGAGGTCTCCCGGAGGGGGTGCACAGACACAGCACAGACAATTGAACATAACATATGACACTGTCATTTATGATGGGCAAGTTACTAAGTTATACATAAACACACAAAATTATCACTTGAAATGGGAAAGGAAAAGTTGTTAGTGGGGCATCAGAGGCACACAAATCTGAAGGCCCTAGGGCAGCATAAAACCTAAATATGCCTATGCTGGGTATAATACATTTTGCCTTGAAATTGGGGAAGTTTTTTGATATTTACCTTATTAGAACCAGGTCCAAGAGATATTCTAGTCTAGAGATACATATTAACATGAAAATTGTTGTAGCTACCTGGGATGAAACTCTTTGAAAGGGTCTTTTTATATTGAAGTAGGAAGGAAGCTGATTTAGAGGAGGCTCTTTTAAAACCATGTCTACTCCCATATACAGTGCCTTGCAAAAGTATTCACCCCCCTTGACTTTTTAACTATTTTGTTACATTACAGCCTTAAGTTCAATGTTTTGTTAATCTGAATGTTATGTGATGGATCAGAACACAATAGTCTAAGTTGGTGAAGTAATATGAGAAAAATATATACATAAAACTATTTTTTAGAGATAGAAAACAGAAAATTGGCATGTGCATATATGTATTCACCCGGTTTGTTATGAAGCCCATAAAAAGCTCTGGTACAACGTATTACCTTCAGAAATCACAAAATTTGTGAAATGATGTCCACCTGTGTGTAATCTAAGTGTCACATGATCTTTTTTGAAAGGCCCCAGAGGCTGCAAAACCTAAGCAAGAGGCACAACTAACCAAACACTGCCATGAAGACCAAAGAACTATCCAAACAAGTAAGGGACAATGTTGTGGAGAAATACAAGTCACGGTTAGGTTATAAAAAAATATCCAAATATTTGATGATCCCCAGGAGCACCATCAAATCTATCATAACCAAATGGAAAGAACATGGCACAAAGGCAAACCTGCCAAGAGACGACCACCCACCAAAACTCACGGACCTGGCAAGGAGGGCATTAATCAGAGAGGCAGCACAGAGACCTAAGGTAACCCTGGAGGAGCTGCAGAGTTCCACAGCAGAGACTGGAGTATCTGTACATAGGACGACAATAAGCCATACGCTCCATAGAGTTTGGCTTTATGGCAGATTGGCCAGAAAAAAGCCATTACATAACATTACAAGCAAAAAATAAAATGGCACGTTTTGAATTTGCGAAAAGGCATGTGGGAGACTCCTAAAATGGATGGAGGAAGGTGCTCTGGTCTGATGAGATTAAAATTGAACTTTTCGGCCATCAAAGAAAACGCTATTTCTGGCGCAAACCCAACACATCACACCACCCAAAGAACACCATCCCCACAGGGAAACATGCTGGTGGTAGCATCATACTGTAGGGAAACTGGTCAGAGTTGAGTGAAAGATGGATGGTGCTAAATACAGGGATATTCTTAAGCAAAACCTGTACCACTCTGTGCGTGATTTGAGGCTAGGACAGAGGTTCCCCTTCCAGCAGGACAATGACCCCAAACATACTGCTAATGCTACACTTGAGTGGTTTAAGGGGAAGCATGTACATGTGTTGGAATGGCCTAGTCAAAGCCCAGACCTCAATCCAATAGAAAATCTGTGGTCAGACTTATAGATTGCTGTTCACAAGCGCAAACCATCCAACATGAAGGAGCTGGAGCAGTTTTGCAAGGAGGAATAGGCAAAAATCCCAGTGATAAGATTGTGGCAAGCTCAAAGTGACTTGGAGCTGTGATTGCCGCAAAAGGTGGCTCTATAAAGTATTGACTTTAGGTGGGTGAATAATTATGCACATTGACTTTTTCCTTATTATGTCCTATTTGTTATTTGCCTCACAATAAAAAAAAAACTAAAGAAACATCTTCAATGTTGTGGGCATGTTCTGTAAAATATATGATGCAAATCCTCAAACAATCCTTGTTAATTCCAGGTTGTGAGGCAACAAAACACGAAAAATGCCAAGGGGGTGAATACTTTTGCAAGGCACTGTAACTACTGTGATTCCTAGTTGTACTGGAGACAACTCGGCTTAGTATACATCAGCTGTGACAACAAGACAGTACTTACAGTGAATCTGGGGGAAGGGTGCGTGGAATAAGTATTATAATTTTCTCATAAGCATTTTCAGCTGTGAATGAGTTACATTGTAGCCACAAACAGTAAAGAATTATACACATTTAGAGTCTATCACTTGAAATAAAACTATCAATCCATAATTTTCTAAACTGAGAAATAATGACTCAGAAATAACCTTTTAAAAACCAATACAATAAGACTGCCTGGAAATGTTCATCACCGATTATTAGAAGAAAAAAAGTAACAATAACTTAATTACCATTTTTTTTTAAAAAACAGATTGTCAATAAAGTACAGTTTACAATGTAAAATACCCACTCTGTGTTCTATTCATTATTGTATTATTGCTGCTGAGATGTTCAAACTGTGCACCAAACTGTATGACAGCTTGACATTGTGGTGGTATTTTTGTAATTTTTCGTTATGAACATTTATAGTTACACTGATAAACACACTAAATACCTGTCTTCTGCATACAGAAAATATAAACCAATAAAACATATTTGAAAAACAATCACTTACTTTCAGTGGCATAGCTAAAGAATGGAGGGCCCCAGTGCAAAAACAAAATTTTAACCCTCCTCCCAAGGGGGGACTGTAATTTTTCTTGCGCTGGGACTTGGCACCAACTCACTCAGTGCCCCTCTCCAAGACCCCTTCCCCTAGTTCCTCTCCCTAAGACCCTTTCCCATAACAGCATCCCTCCCCAAGACCCTTTACCATAACTGCAGCCCCCCAAGACCCCTTTCCATTGCTGCCCCCCCCCCCCCCTCTCAGAGGAGGGCCTTGGTGCATTGCACCACCTACACCACTGGTAGCTCCGCTCCTGGTTACTTACTGAACATAGGGAGATTGTTTTTATATTTTCCACAAAATTCTCTGCTGCAATAAATCCAACAAATCAAACACAAATCAAAAGTTAGGCCTTGTATGCTAGTCTGTTGAATGGATGGTGTGTGTGTGTGTGTGTGGGGGGGGGGGGGGTCTAACTGCATCTGCATGATAGCATTGGGCCCCAACAGAAATAAGCTGACACTGTAACTAATTAGCACATCAGAGTAGCTAATTAGTATGATGGAGCAGCTCATTTGTATAGTAATGCAGCACAAACAACGCTGAATATTTTGTGAATAATTTACATTAGAAAAAAAGTCTAGTATAATGTATAGTCAGCTTTCATGCTCTTTAAGTATAATTTAAAATACAGCTTGAACACATGAGTGAGTGGATACATCGACTTCGCTCTCCTAATCTCTCCCAAGTTTTCCTGATTCCTCAGATATCTGTGTTGACTTTCTTTTAGAATGCATTATGATTTTTCCAAAGCCATTGAAGTTTTTAACTGCTTTATTTTCTATTACTTCTGCAGGATTTCTTTTCCACTATTTCTAGAAGAGCTTCCAGGCTACATCTCCCCATATACTATCAGTTTCAGGGCATGGCATTCTCTTACATTTCTTCATTATTAATAATACACTTCAGTCATTCTGACTGATCCAGCCTGTGTTCAATATGAATGTCTCCCTATGAGAAATGCAATAGTCATGGACACAGTGGGACCTCAGGCTGTACACACTGACCATCAAAAGGAATCAATATGCCAGCGGTGTACAGAGAATCACAGGAAATAAGCCATGCTACACAGTATCAGGATTCAGAAGGATATTATACTGTGACAAGATCTTTGGAAGAAATATGTTATCATAAACAGGATGTAGGATGCCTCCACTGAATACATTGCATGCACCTTCACAAAGGGATCCTGATGAATAAACACAACTCATCAGCGAAGTAGGAGAGAAATGATAAGGATCAATCTGTCAGTCACTGCACTGACAGGTCATTATGTCTATATGAATATGCAATACTCTATAATCTGCAAGCAAATTCAGCGATAAAGACCATTACAATTAATATACATAATAACAGAGCACACCTGGATCATCATACAAGGGCACCTGTTACGACAGAGAACACACAGATCATCATACAGGGCACTAGTTATAGCAGAGCACACCTGGATCATCATACAGAGGCACTAGATATAGCAGAGCACACCTGGATCATCATACAGAGGCCCTAGTTATAGCAGAGCACACCTGGATCATCATACAGAGGCACTAGTTATAGCAGAGCACACCTGGATCATCATACAGAGGCACTAGTTACAGCAGAGAACACCTGGATCATCATACAGAGGCACTAGGTACAGCAGAGCACACCTGGATCATCATACAGAGGCACTAGTTACAGCAGAGAACACACAGATCATCATACAGAGGCACTAGTTATAGCAGAGCACACCTGGATCATCATACAGAGGCACTAGCTAAAGCAGAGCACAGCTGGATCATCATAAAGGGCACAAGCTAGAGCAGAGCACACCTGGATCATCATACAGGGCACTAGTTATAGCAGAGCACACCTGGATCATCATACAAGGGCACCTGTTACAGCAGAGAACACACAGATCATCATACAGAGGCACTAGATATAGCAGAGCACACCTGGATCATCATACAGAGGCACTAGTTATAGCAGAGCACACCTGGATCATCATACAGAGGCACTAGGTACAGCAGAGCACACCTGGATCATCATACAGAGGCACTAGTTACAGCAGAGAACACACAGATCATCATACAGAGGCACTAGTTATAGCAGAGCACACCTGGATCATCATACAGAGGCACTAGTTATAGCAGAGCACACCTGGATCATCATACAGAGGCACTAGTTATAGCAGAGCACACCTGGATCATCATACAGAGGCACTAGTTACAGCAGAGAACACACAGATCATCATACAGAGGCACTAGATATAGCAGAGCACACCTGGATCATCATACAGAGGCACTAGTTATAGCAGAGCACACCTGGATCATCATACAGAGGCACTAGTTATAGCAGAGCACACCTGGATCATCATACAGAGGCACTAGCTAAAGCAGAGCACACCTGGATCATCATACAGAGGCACTAGTTATAGCAGAGCACACCTGGATCATCATACAGAGGCACTAGTTATAGCAGAGCACACCTGGATCATCATACAGAGGCACTAGTTATAGCAGAGCACACCTGGATCATCATACAGAGGCACTAGTTATAGCAGAGCACACCTGGATCATCATACAGAGGCACTAGTTATAGCAGAGCACACCTGGATCATCATACAGAGGCACTAGTTATAGCAGAGCACACCTGGATCATCATACAGAGGCACTAGCTAAAGCAGAACACACCTGGATCATCATACAGAGGCACTAGTTATAGCAGAGCACACCTGGATCATCATACAGAGGCACTAGTTATAGCAGAGCACACCTGGATCATCATACAGAGGCACTAGTTATAGCAGAGCACACCTGGATCATCATACAGAGGCACTAGTTATAGCAGAGCACACCTGGATCATCATACAGAGGCACTAGCTAAAGCAGAACACACCTGGATCATCATACAGAGGCACTAGCTAAAGCAAAGCACACCTGGATCATCATACAGAGGCACTAGCTAAAGCAGAACACACTTGGATCATCATACAGAGGCACTAGCTAAAGCAGAGCACACCTGGATCATCATACAGAGGCACTAGGTACAGCAGAGCACACCTGGATCATCATACAGAGGCACTAGTTATAGCAGAGCACACCTGGATCATCATACAGAGGCACTAGCTAAAGCAGAACACACCTGGATCATCATACAGAGGCACTAGTTATAGCAGAGCACACCTGGATCATCATACAGAGGCACTAGTTATAGCAGAGCACACCTGGATCATCATACAGAGGCACTAGCTATAGCAGAGCACACCTGGATCATCATACAGAGGCACTAGTTATAGCAGAGCACACCTGGATCATCATACAGAGGCACTAGTTATAGCAGAGCACACCTGGATCATCATACAGAGGCACTAGCTAAAGCAGAACACACCTGGATCATCATACAGAGGCACTAGTTATAGCAGAGCACACCTGGATCATCATACAGAGGCACTAGTTATAGCAGAGCACACCTGGATCATCATACAGAGGCACTAGTTATAGCAGAGCACACCTGGATCATCATACAGAGGCACTAGTTATAGCAGAGCACACCTGGATCATCATACAGAGGCACTAGCTAAAGCAGAACACACCTGGATCATCATACAGAGGCACTAGCTAAAGCAAAGCACACCTGGATCATCATACAGAGGCACTAGCTAAAGCAGAACACACTTGGATCATCATACAGAGGCACTAGCTAAAGCAGAGCACACCTGGATCATCATAAAGGGCACTAGCTATAGCAGAGCACACCTGGATCATCATAAAGGAGCACTAGCTAAAGCAGAGCACACCTGGATCATCATAAAGGGCACTAGCTATAGCAGAGCACACCTGGATCATCATAAAGGAGCACTAGCTAAAGCAGAGCACACCTGCATCATCATACAGATGCACTAGCTAAAGCAGAACACACCTGATAATCACCAAGGGGCACTAGCTAAAGCAGAACACACCTGGATCATCATACAGAGGCACTAGCTATAGCAGAGCACACCTGGATCATCATACAGAGGCACTAGCTATAGCAGAGCACACCTGGATCATCATACAGAGGCACTAGCTAAAGCAGAGCACACCTGGATCATCATACAGAGGCACTAGCTATAGCAGAGCACACCTGGATCATCATAAAGGAGCACTAGCTATAGCAGAACACACCTGGATCATCATACAGAGGCACTAGCTATAGCAGAACACACCTGGATCATCATACAGAGGCACTAGCTAAAGCAGAACACACCTGGATCAGCATACAGAGGCACTAGCTAAAGCAGAACACACCTGGATCATCATACAGAGGCACTAGCTATAGCAGAACACACCTGGATCATCACACAGAGGCACTAGCTAAAGCAGAACACACCTGGATCATCATACAGAGGCACTAGCTAAAGCAGAGCACACCTGGATCATCATACAGAGGCACTAGCTAAAGCAGAGCACACCTGGATCATCATACAGAGGCACTAGCTATAGCAGAGCACACCTGGATCATCATAAAGGAGCACTAGCTAAAGCAGAGCACACCTGCATCATCATACAGAGGCACTAGCTAAAGCAGAACACACCTGATAATCACCAAGGGGCACTAGCTAAAGCAGAACACACCTGGATCATCATACAGAGGCACTAGCTATAGCAGGGCACACCTGGATCATCATACAGAGGCACTAGCTATAGCAGAGCACACCTGGATCATCATACAGAGGCACTAGCTAAAGCAGAGCACACCTGGATCATCATACAGAGGCACTAGCTATAGCAGAGCACACCTGGATCATCATAAAGGAGCACTAGCTATAGCAGAACACACCTGGATCATCATACAGAGGCACTAGCTATAGCAGAACACACCTGGATCATCATACAGAGGCACTAGCTAAAGCAGAACACACCTGGATCAGCATACAGAGGCACTAGCTAAAGCAGAACACACCTGGATCATCATACAGAGGCACTAGCTATAGCAGAACACACCTGGATCATCACACAGAGGCACTAGCTAAAGCAGAACACACCTGGATCATCATACAGAGGCACTAGCTAAAGCAGAGCACACCTGGATCATCATACAGAGGCACTAGCTAAAGCAGAGTACACCTGGATCATCATACAGAGGCACTAGCTATAGCAGAGCACACCTGGATCATGATACAGGGCACTAGCTAAAGCAGAGCACACCTGGATCATCATACAGAGGCACTAGCTAAAGCAGAACACACCTGGATCATCATACAGAGGCACTAGCTAAAGCAGAGCACACCTGGATCATCATACAGAGGCACTAGCTATAGCAGAGCACACCTGGATCATCATAAAGGGGGGGGGGCATTAGCTACAGCACAACACACCTGTCTCATCATAAAGGGGCACTAGCTATAGCTGAGCATACCTGGATCATCATACAGGGCACTAGCTATAGCAGAGCACACCTGGATCATTATAAAGGGCTGTTAGCTACAGCGGAACACACCTGATAATCACAAAGGGGCACCAGCTATAGCAAAACACACCTAGATCACCATAAAGGGGCACTAATATAGCAGAGCACACCTGGATCATCATGAATGGGCACTGGCTATAGCAGAACACACTCGATAATCACAAAGGAGCACTAGATAGCTATAGCGGAACACGCCTAGGTCATCATAAAGGGCCACTAGCTATAGCAGGATAAACCTGAATCATCATAAAGGCGCACTGGCTATTGGCTATAGATCATCACAGGGGGGCACTGGCAATAGCAGAGCACACCTGGATCATCATAAGGAGGAACTAGCTCTAGCAGAGCACACCCGGATCATCATAAAGAGACACTACCTATAGCAAAACAGGCCTAGATCATCATAAAGGGGCACTAGCTATAGCAGAACATGCCTGGATTATCATAAAGGGGCCCTAGCTATAGCAGCGCACACCAGGATCATCATAAAGGGGCACTAGCTATAGAAGAACACGTCTGGATAATCATAAAGGGGCACTAACTATAGCAGAGCACACCTGGATCATCATAAAGGGCACTAGCTATAGCAGAGCACACCTGGATCATCATAAAGGAGCACTAGCTATAGCAGAACACACCTGATAATCACCAAGGGGCACTGGCTATAGCAAAAGACACCTGGATCATCATAAAGGGGCACTGGCTATAGCAGAACACGCCTGGATCATCATAAAGGGGCAATGGCTATAGCAGAGCACACCTGGATCATCATAAAGGGGCACTGGCTATAGCAGAACACACCTGGATCATCATAAAGGGGCACTGGCTATAGCAGAGCACACCTGGATCATCATAAAGGGGCACTGGCTATAGCAGAGCACACCTGGATCATCATAAGGGGGCACTGGCTATAGCAGAGCACACCTGGATCATAATGAAGGGGCACTGGCTATAGCAGAACACATCTGATAATCACAAAAGGGCACTAGCAATACCAGAACACACCAGGGTCATCATAAAGGGCCACTAGCTAGCAGGATAACCCTGGATCATCATAAAGGGTTCTGGCTATTGGCTATAGATCATCATATGGGGGCACTGGCTATAGCAGAGCACACTTGGATCATCATAAAGGGGCACTAGCTATAGCAGAACACACCTAATAATCACAAAGGGGCACTGGCTATAGAAGAACACATCTGATAATCACAAATGGGCACTAGCTACAGCAGAACCCACCTAGGGCATCATAAAGGGCCACTAGCTATAGCAGGATAAACCTGGATCATTATAAAGGGACTCTGGCTATAGCAGAGCACACCTGGATCATCATAAAGGGGCACTAGCTATAGTAGAGCACACCTGGATCATCATAAAGGGACATAGATATAGCAGAGCACACCGGGATCATCATATTGGTCTCAAATTGGAGCAACACACAAATAAAGCAAATACTACTTCACAGAAAAGATGGAGCAGACTTCAGGCACAAGTGGAAGAGACAAACACACTGAATACATTAGGATAAGAATAAGACTGTCCTGAAGATTTATTAAGACAATGCTGTTTAGTTAGATGCAGTGGGCAGACTAAACAGATCTTATATGGAATCAAATCATATGGGGTGAAAGGTACAGAAAAACACGCATGGATTATCATGCAGGGGCACTGGTTAGAGCAAAGCACAACATGGAACATCTTACAGAATCTTAACAGCATCAATCGTGTAATGGATCGGGGGAGTCAGGGGAACTGGTTCCAGCTGTGCACACACCAGTAGCCCCCTAAGATCTGCTGTTACAAATGCCTCCTCAGAGATTATTACAACTCACCAGCTAGCATTTCTCACAAGGACCATCAGACGACAGCAAATGTGATCAGGGTTTAAAGGTCATGATGGTGCATCAAGGCTCTCATATGTCACATTACAGAGAACCAATAGGACAAATAGATTCTATCACAGAAAACAATAATCTCTCACTTTTCTTCAAGTCTATAACTGCAGAAATGCTATATATGGAAGCTTTGTCAGTATTGCATTTGTTGCCTTCTCAACTTCTGAGAATAGGTTGAGAAATTGTATTTTTATGCAGTTTGTCAAATGTCACATCAAAAGTAGGAGGGGTGCATCTTACAGACATGGAGCTAGTTTCATGTATATTCTTGGTCACAATGAAGTCCATGGAAACATAGTCAACTCTCCTTTCTATGGAGTCAGTGAGATTAATTTGCAGTATCCCACTAACATGGAGTGTGTATCACTGGTATTATGTACCCCACTAATATGGAGTCTGTATCACTGATATTATGTACCCCACTGAGATGGTCTCCATATCACTGATATTATGTACACCACTGAGATGGTCTCCATATCACTGATATTGTGTACCCCACTGAGATGGAGTCCATATCACTGATATTGTGTACCCCACTGAGATGGAGTCCATATCACTGATATTGTGTACCCCACTGAGATGGAGTCCATATCACTGATATTGTGTACCCCACTGAGATGGAGTCCATATCACTGATATTGTGTACCCCACTGAGATGGTCTCCATATCACTGGTATTGTGTACCCCACTGAGATGGTCTCCATATCACTGATATTGTGTACCCCACTAATATGGACTCTGTATCACTGATATTGTCGATTCCACTGAGATGGAGTCTGTGTCACTGATATCGTCTATCTCATAAGATGGAGTCCATGTCACTGATATCGTCTATTCCACTGAGATGGAGTCCATGTCACTGATATCGTCTATCTCATAAGATGGAGTCCATGTCGCTGATAACGTCTATTCCACTGAGATGGAGTCGGTATCACTGATATCATCTATTCCACTGAGATGGAGTCCATGTCACTGATATCGTCTATCTCATAAGATGGAGTCCATGTCGCTGATATCGTCTATCTCATAAGATGGAGTCCATGTCGCTGATATCGTCTATTCCACTGAGATGGAGTCCATGTCACTGATATCGTCTATCTCATAAGATGGAGTCCATGTCGCTGATATCGTCTATTCCACTGAGATGGAGTCGGTATCACTGATATCATCTACTCCACTGAGATGGAGTCCATGTCACTGATATCGTCTATCTCATAAGATGGAGTCCATGTCGCTGATATCGTCTATTCCACTGAGATGGAGTCCATGTCACTAATATCGTCTATCCCACTGAGATGGAGTCCATGTCATTGATACCGTCTATCCCATAAGATGGAGTCCATGTCACTGATACCGTCTATCCCATAAGATGGAGTCCATGTCACTGATATCGTCTATCCCATAAGATGGAGGCCATGTCACTAATATCGTCTATCCCACTGAGATGGAGTCCATGTCACTGATACCGTCTATCCCATAGGATGGAGTCCATGTCACTGATACCGTCTATCCCATAAGATGGAGTCCATGTCACTGATATCGTCTATCCCATAAGATGGAGTCCATGTCACTAATATCGTCTATCCCACTGAGATGGAGTCCATGTCACTGATATCGTCTATCCCATAAGATGGAGTCCATGTCACTGATATCGTCTATCCCATAAGATGGAGTCCATGTCACTGATACCGTCTATCCCATAAGATGGAGTCCATGTCACTGATACCGTCTATCTCATAAGATGGAGTCCATGTCACTGATACCGTCTATCCCATAAGATGGAGTCCATGTCACTGATATGGTGTATCCCACTGATACAGGGAAGCAGGCTGAGCTATGACATCAGTAGCCCTGCCCTGACTGCCTATATAGAGGTAACAGCTGTTTTGTGGCTGTACGATAGACCCCGCCCAGTGATCGTGCATGGGCTATTATAGCTCAGCCCAATTTAATGATCATGCTCAGACTGAACCAGAGGCTGACTGGTCAGACTTTTATCTTAGTCTAGCTCCCAGGCAGATCTGATAGGTACAGGTTGAGAATCAGCTCCGACATATTCAAAAGAAAGAAAAAAAAGGATTTGATTTTATTTATTTTAAATTGCATACTGTTTTAATAGTCTATACACAACAAACATATGAGCTTTACTTGTAAATGTACTATAGTGGTCCTTTGATATAATGTATCCCACTGATATTAAGTCAGTGTCATTTATCTTCTTTATCTCCATATTCAGATTATATGGAGTCATCAACACTGATATGGAGTTAGTGTCACTGATATAGTGACATGGAGACACTGATATTCTGTTTCCTCGTGGTATAGAGTTGTATCACTAATATCCTGTATCCTATTGATATGGAATCAGTGAATTAATAGAAAAAGAATGCTGAGAAACAGCAATTTACAAATATGCGAATTGTGCAGATACATAAACAAGAGCAGAGAGGGAGTCAAGAAATGTTATATATATATATATATATATATATATATACATACATACAAATAAATAATAAATAAACAAGCCGACAAATAAAACATTTCCTACACCCTTCCCCTCTACCCTCTCCTTAAGTAGCTCCATCTTTTGTCTGACACCACAGTTGATCCCACAGTATTTTAAACTCATGATGTCCTTGAGGAAATTTGTAAACCTAAAGCTTGTTTTTATTTATTTTAAACTTTGTGAAAACCTTTTTGCGCATTATCAAGTTCTTCATAAGATCTTATTTTAAATATGACATTTCAGTGGTTCTTTAAAAAATCACCATACTCTCAAACATGACAGTTCGATTGTAATGATGCCTCGTGGATGTCACAGACAGTACTGTATTTACCCCTAGTAACATCCTCTGGAAGGCTGTGTCATATATTTACTACCCACTATTATAAAACAGTGCCATAAATGGTAAAGTGAATTAAAAACAAGCAATGACAGTACAAGCTGTAACAGTAACCATGATAAAAACATATTAGGTTTAAACCAGTGATAACAATTCTAGATCTTATGCTTTCCTTTCACAAAATCCACTGACAAGAGCTTTTACAACAACAGATCGCGTTTATAGTTCAAGAATGAAAAACAATATGAAAATAGGGACTAATGTATTAGCGGCCATCTGACACAGAACTATTTTAGTGTGCACACAGAGAGAATCAGCAGCACATAATCTTATGCAAGCTTGCAAGGAATTTATTTATATACACACACACGCACATGATAAATTTAACACAATACTAGCAGGTAACAAATTCTTGCTACGTTACTCTTAAACATTTTTACAAGCACAGCAACTAAAATTCAAAAAGTATATATATATATATATGTCATATATATGACCTGTTTATATAGAGCTGCATAACAATCCATGATTGAACATAATGCTTGGCATTTATTTATGAAACAGTTTGATTGATGGCATCACCTTTTGGTGTCTTTGACTGTATTGGCAATGAATATGGTGATAAATTAATGTCAGTATTTTATTGTCAGTGAAAGAAGCCAATACTGTAGAATGTGACAAGAAAAAGGTCAGTGCCTTCAACTTGGACGTTTGATTATGATGGAAGCGTGCCTCTATTTAGATGAATACGCTGTGGATGTTTGTGTGGGACATACTGAGAGAACACACAATGACAATCACACACAGACAGGTTAATACACTCATGTACACCCACAAATATCTATATGCGGTCGAAACGCCCCGTGATTATATAAAGAAATATGACACATACTTATACACTGACTTACACCCACATATAGAAAACATACCCACATTCCTTAGTACAGAGCATATACAACTGTGTGCCGCACAATTATAAAGGGACACACACCTGTTCCAAATACACATTGTGATGTACACCACCAGATTTACACACAACAGACTGAAGGCACAATATCTAAACACAAAATACTTATACAAATAACACATAGTCTAAACAGATACACAATGTCTAAACACACATACACACTGCACAGGACAAACACACAATACATATACTCAGTAAGCACAGAACACACAAGACAATACACATAGCAAGACACACGCAAACAAAATGTATTGACAGAGCACACACACCAGAGCAACACACAAAATCTATATATAAGGCCGACACACAAAATCACGTATACACAAAACACACACACAATAACACTTTTGAGAATACACACAGCACAAAACACGGACCTATCCTGTTTTATGTGTGCATGTGTTGCAGCTCTCGTCCCCATGTAGCTGTCATGAGCTACCACGCCCGGTCAGGGGTTTCGGGTTAGGGTTAGGAAGTGAGGTTTAGGGGGTTAGGGTTAGGAAGTGAGGTTTAGGGCGTTAGGGTTAGGAAGTAAGGTTTAGGGGTTTGGGTTAGCGGGTTAGGAAGTGAGATTTATGGGGTTAGGGTTAAAGGGTTAGGGGGTTTGGGATAGGAAGTGAGGTTTAGGGGGCTAGGGTTAGGAAGTGAGGTTTAGGGGGTTAGGGTTAGAGGGATGGGGGTACTACCTAGTTTGCACAGCTAGATGGGGATGGGAGCGCGGTCGCGTTCCTACAGTCATCATCGGCGCGCTGCAACAAATGCGCACATAAAACAGGATAGATCCCAAAACACATATACACTTATTTTCAAACACCCACAATGCCAATACATCGGATACACATACAAAACAAATACATATACAATACATATAGAAAACATTTATACACAGGGCACAATTATATATATATATAAATATATATATATATATATATATATATATATATATTTATATATGGCTCACACACTTTAAAAACAGGATGTGCACAAATCACTTAAACAAAGAACAAATATCTATACAGTGGACATACAAACATAATGCACAATACCTATACATAGTATAAGGCTTCCTTACAATAAGACGGACATATAAAACAATTCTACATAGACAAATGATCCATACATAATAAAGGCAAACAACACACATAATATTAGTATGTATAGACAAACACACAAATAAAATCCCTGTGCTGAAGCCAGTGCAGAATACCTATACTCAGAGGCATGCAGAACACACACCTACACACTCTGTCACACACTCCTGTGATTGGCAGCACTTAGCAAGCTTTCTAAAATTAGCTGTTTCCCCCATCTGCCCTGTGTCTCTCACCCTTCGATGGGGTCTCCCGTGCAGGGGCTTGGGGGGTCATAATCAGGAGCCTCCCCCTGTCCGGACACTGCCTGTGGCTCCATGCTGCACTCTCTCAGACAGTCACAGGGCAATGAGAGTGCAGGGACGCTGCTTGCCAACCAGAGACTGCACTCCGGGTGGTTACCAAGGAAACGAGAAGGAAAAAAGTCTATGGATGGGGGGGTCCCTCTCTGGTACTAAATGGGGAATATCTATAGAAAGAAAAGAGGAGTGAAAGAAAGAGAAAAAGCTGGGGAATGAAGAATAAATGAGGAGGCAAAAGAAGAGAGAAGAATAAGGGAAAGAATAAGAGAAAAAATGAATGGCAAAAAGACAGAGGAGGGAAAATAAGAGAGGAGGAGGCAAGGGAGGGGAGAGAGCAAGTGAATTGGAGGAGGGGGAAGAACAGGTGCTTTAAAAGAAAAGCAAAAATAGACCGCAAGACAATGTTCAACAGTATTGTAAAGAACAGGGATACACAGAAGGAACATGTGTGACTGGCAGAGCTAATGCTGCTGATAGATAGGATGTCTGACCTCATAACCTATTTACTGCAGCCAGAGGGGCATCATGTTAGGGAGGCAGGTGGCACAAGCTGGAGTACAGTGGCACATATGCAAAGTAAAGAAAGACAGAATGATAGCAGCACCATGCAGGGCACAGAGCAGCCAGCTCAATCAGTGCCAGTTATAGAAGTTGCTATTTTGGGAAAGAGGCACAAGTGTGATCAGAGGCGCTGGTCCTGCCTCACGTTCATAGCAGTGATTATCTGGGCAGAACAGAACACAATTGGTGCAGATTTTTCAATTTCATGTTGCACCTGTGTGTCTGTGAAGCCGTGATGTGCCCAGTGTGCCCAATTCTGTCTTGGGGAGTAGAGAGGAGTTACATTCTGATTAAAGAGAGAGAACGTCACTTCTCCTGACAGGGTTTAAGATGTAAATGCTCCTGGCTGTCAGTTTGCATCACATTGCATTTTACAGCACATTGGATATTGAAGTTTGTAAAGGACCACTCATGGGTTCCCTGGTGGTCCAGTGGTTAGGATTCGGTGCTTTCCCTTCTGCAACCTGGGTTTGATTCATGTCAGGGAACCAAGAGGTCACACCACCCTGAAACCTGCAGGGTTTGGCCTGGTCAGTACTGGGATGGGAGACCACCTAAGAGTACCAGGAGCTGTATGCTGGGGCCCACTGGAGAAGGACCAGGAACTTACTCCAGTATCTCTGCCATGAATGCTAAATAGAGTAGCATGGTGTGTTGCAGTCCACAAGGTCACATATAGTCGGACACGACTCTACAAGGCACTCCCACACAAAGGACCACTCGTCCCATATTTACAATATATTCCTTTGTAGCCTTGCAATCTGTTTTAAAAAGGAAAACTAATATAGATTTATGACCAATAACATCCAATTATGCTGCAGTGGGAGCCACTGTTATTTGTGGATCTGCTTTTGTAGGTGGGGAAATGTTGAATTCACAGGGGTACATTTTATAGAAGCTTTAAGCTGCTTCAACAGAAATATGGCAATCCAAAGTGCAAGTGCTTTCATTATGTACAAAAGAAACATCTGTTTACAAATATTAACTGTGCTTAGAAAATAAAATAAGAAACATCAACATCTCTATAAAAATAGACAAAATCAACAACTGTGCAAAAATTTTAAATAATAGTCAATAAATTAAATGCTGTTTTTATTTTTATGTTCTATAAACACAGTCCTTTCCCTCTTCACCACTGCAAAATCTGACAGCTGCAGTTCCGCCACTGGCCGGCAAATGGCGCTGACGATTTTAGCATACAAGGTGCGCCGACAGAAAAGGTCTTGAGCTATGAGAGCCGCGCCCGAGGGCCTGGGGGGCCGAGTGCTTGCGGCAAACATAGCGATGTCCTCGCTGTTGATTCAGCGCCATCGAGTTGCGCAATGTTGGAGGGGAGAATCGTTCTTTGCCTTCCCTGGAACTTGATGGCGCCCGAAAACTCACAGCGCCCTCTGACGGATGGCACCTGTAACTGCAGCTGTCAGTGCTGCAGAAGAAATGCGCAGGCAAAGAGGGATAGATCCAAAAACACTTTGCATAGCAAGCATAGATTTTTTTAAAAGCAATGTGCATATATATAGGGCTATAGTGGCATTTAACAACATAGCTCTTCAGTATAATTATTTGCAGATAAATATGTCTCCGCAGACCAAACAGGGTAATATAACCACAGCTGCCCTTACCTGAGTATATCTAGGCCTGCAGTGGAGGTTGGGTCCGCTCTCATAGGAACACTTTGGGGATCTCCATGTCCCTGATGGCCTAAAGAAAGAGGAAAATCATCCATTAACATACTAATCTCATTGTAAAATCCATTAACTATTTAACAAGCATCCGCAGTTACAGAGCTTAATACTCAACATTTAACAAGGGACCAATAAGATCTTACCCTTTCATAATATATCACCCCAACACATTATTTTAGAATAGGACTGGCTTACAAATGATGGGTAAATGCCCAACAACCACTATCCCCAGCCATCCCCTGTGCAGAGCTTGGCAGCACTTGTGGCACTTAGACCTTTCACAGACTTCTAATTACCTTCCATCTGTGTCTTTAATAATAATCCCGGCAATGACCATTGAAAGGAATTTTCATTTCAACATCCGTAATAATTAAAACATTAATCTGTTAATCCTTTTACATTGTGAAAATTATACTTATTTACTAAAATAATTGATACCTAATTTGCTTAACTCGTAAAGTATTTTAATACAAAGCATTTAATCATCGGAGTAGTTTTTACTGTTATAATCAGAGTGATTGTACTTCAATTTTAAAATATTGGTTAGCAAAAATGCAGCTTCTATCAAAAAGTCCAGGAATTTCTCCAATCTGGTTTAATTACTTTTTTCGCTGTATATTCCAGCTGCAATTTACTATAGAGATTTAACAACTTGAACACTTAATTAACTGTTGTTTTCCAAAGGATTAGTCCATATCTACTACATCAGGAAGTCAAAAGGCAATATCCACTGCAAACCCCAGTGCAAACTCCAGTTATATGGTATTACTAGTAACTTGTCTGTCTAGATAATATTTGATATGTCTCTCCTCTAGCCCCCCTGCCCCCCCTTCTCCCTCCCTTGTGTCTCTTTCCCCCCCCTCCCCTCTCCTGTGTCTCTTTACCCCCCTCTGCCGTGTCTTTCCCCCCCTCTCCCTTCCCTGGGTCTCCCCCCGTTTCTCTTCCCCAATCTCTCGCCCTTGTGTCTCTTACCCCCCTCCCCTCTCCTGTGTCTCTCCCCCCCTCTCCCTCCCCTGTGTCTTTCCCCCCTCTCCCTCCCCTGGGTTTCCCCCCGTGTCTCTTCCCCAATCTCTCGCCCGTGTGTCTCTCCCCCCTCTCCCTCCCCTGTGTCCCCCCCCCATCAGAGAATAGGCTCTGTGACATAACACAAGTTTAGACGCTTTCATTTCAATATAAAGTTTTTTTTAGCAGAACCTCATCATACTATCAAATGCAAAAGAGAAATATAACTGTAGTAATATTGTTGCAGGTTCATGTCATATAAGTTACAATATAATAATAATATTTTTGCACACCCTTATTTGGAATGAACGGTTTCCACTTTTTAACAAATAACTTTCAGTTTCAAAATAAAAAAGTAAGAATTGAAGAACATATCTCAACATAAAGCCATATTGATCAGTAAACTGGTAGATCCCACTGCATTAATATCAAATCCCAAACGGGCTAAATTGAATAAAAATATATAAATTATCAAAAACCTAGTTTAACTGAAACCTCTTTTCGAAACAAAAACATTTTTTTTTTTAGAATTTAGAATTTGAAATTTGCACTCCATTTTTATTATTTGATCCTCTGGTTCTGCCACAATGAAAATCTAACTTGTAATGCACATTTGTATCCGATATGTCTGTTTTAGTTTGTTGCCCGTGGTAGGCTCCGATTCTGAACACTGTTACAGGTGGGGCTAAGATAGTTTAGTAACTTTGATTGTATGTTCCCTATTTCTATTAAAAATATGAATGTTGTCTGAATATAATTGAAAATTGAATTGAATTGAATTGAAAATTCTGGGGGTATGAGTAATAACAACTGTCGTGAACACTGAATATTTGAAAATAGACATTTCTAGATTGGATCAATATTTTATTATGAAATGGTGATACCTCCAAACATCACATTTTATACAGTGTGGCATATCCTGGTTTCATACAGTTGAGGGTATTGTGAGAGTATGCAAACTTGTTAATGCTATGCCATGCCTTAACAGTATGATAGAGAAGTACGTATTTGGCAAACTGGCATAAATTGTGCAGGCTTCCCACAATAAAACCATTGGCAGAAGATGAACTAAAGATCTGTTGTTCTAATTCAGAATTAGTGAATTCTATTTTATTGAGGATCCAGAACCTAATGATTCTGGTAAGAAATGCAACATTGTACAAGAATACACAAGGTAATGCGAGGTCGACATTTTTTGGACAGTGTAAATTTCTTATAGCTGAAAGCTATCTTTCACATTAGTAAATATCACATATATAGTTGTGAGCAAGCGGGTCGCTGCTAATGCTGCAGGCTCGCGTAGCGAGCCTGCGGCCCCGCGAAGCGAGCTTACAGCAACTGCGGCCCTTGCAAAGCGAGCCCGCAGCAACTGCGGCCCTCGTGAAGTGAGGGCCGCAGTTGCTGGCAAGGAGCGCTAAAGCGAGGGGCCGCATTTACGGAAGTGGAGGCTCCCACGTCGACTGCAAAATTTACGGACTTAGCAACCACAAATACGAGCCGCGGGACTTAGAAAAAAAAACATTACGAGCTCGCAAAAATACGACCTTACCGGCCGAAACACACGCACATGAAAACATTAAAAACACAATAAATACACACAACAAACACATAAAAAGCTTACCCACAGCAAGGGAGGGCACCCAGGACCTCTGAAAGTGAAGTTACACCTCAATTTAAGTAGAAATACAAGAGTTTAGACACCCGAAAATCCCCTAAGCGAGAGAAAAAATGTCCGCCGAAAAAAACGAAAATGAGGCTACAGGACCCTAAACATGAGAAACACCACGAAACATACAGATTTTCCGAAAAAGCCGTACGAAATCCAAGAACAAGGACGCAAAATCAGCCACAGCCGCGTACCACACACATTAGGCGCCATTTTACAACACCAACTTACACAATGCGGAAGTACCCTAACAGATTTTCCTCACGCACGCAGCCTATTTACACTACACACTGCACACATTGCTGACACTTACACAGGAGCTCCACAGCAGTGAAAACACACATTGGATGCTGCAGCAACATGAAAACAGATTGCCAGCTCTTCAGCACAATGCAACCTGCATATATTACTTCAAAATAGGTAAAGTATATTAATTTATTTTTCTATTAATTATTTCATTAGCATACAAAAAAAGACCGCCAACGGCCTTGCAATGAGCGCCGAAGGCGCTCAGCGCGAGGCTCACAATGAGCGCCGAACGATCTCGGAACACCAACAAACACCATTACCTGCCTTACAATCTTATTGCCGTCATTTTTTGACGGGCAAGCTGCTAGTTATTGATATACTATTTTGCTGCTTTAATGAAAATATTCATCATTTATCAAACATTCCTAACTGCTGTAAAAGTCTGCAAGATTTCTCCTTTAAAATGTTTCACTGACTGGAACGCTGATCAAATGAGCATGGCGAGAGCAATCACTAAGAAAAACTCCTGTTAAATGTCTTCACATTGATCTTGTTAAAATGTTAAGCGAGCGCTTTGGGAATGTCTTTAAAGGATATGATTTAGAGAGACTTCTCGGCTTCACATTAAACACAATATACTTTAAACGAACATCATTAGACAATTTTATTTATCCTGCGTTTAGACTACCTGTTATCCCAATGTCCTTAGACACTGATTGTTCCTTTTAAAACAGAGGTTAAATGGCCCTTTTTAGTATTTTAGTGTTAATGGGGATTATGGCAGGTGTAATTGGAATGAGTCCAGACATGCAAATATTACTCATTCCAAAAATAAAATAATGCCTTTGATGGACCCTGAAGGCATCCATTTTATTTTGGAGAAGGTTGAATGTGTGAGAGGGACATTTTTGTTTCTGAAAGACGGGGCTTGCAATTATTGTTGCAACTGCGTGGATTATGAGGGGAGGTGTAAAATTCCAAAAGCTGAAAACAAATGCTCCAACCTTTGCCCTTCTCACCACTCATTCCTCCACTGTTCAGTAGATTAGTACATGCCTCAGGATTGAGGATAGCAGGAGGTGCTCAAGTCAGGCAACAAGGAAACCTCTGTATATAAAAAGTCTAAAAAAATCTGATTTATTATAGGAAATGTCTTTATATTCACGACTTACATAGTTGCTAATGTATATATATATATATATATATATATATATATATATACTAGTCACTTGCCTGTCAAAAATGACAGTATAATATTGTATTACATATTGTGTGTTCTGTCTCTCTGTGCGCCTTCTTTCTCTATGTGCCCTCTATCTCTCCTTCGCTCTCTCTCCCTCCCCCTTCTATCTCTCCCTCCCTTCTTCTCTCTTCCTCCTTCTCTCTCACCCTCCATCCGTCTCTCTCCCTTCCTTCGCCAAGTACTGCGGGCCTTGCAATGCGAGGGTCGCATGTACAACTCGCAATTCTCTCTCTCTCTCTCTCTCTCTCCCTCTGTCCTTCTCTCTTTTGCTCCCTCTCCCTCCTCTATCCTTCCCTCTCCTTATCCTTCCCTCCCTCTCTATTCGCTGCACATTGCACAAGTCGCAATTTTGCGAGCGTTGCACACAAACTTGTCTGACAACAACTATATTAGTGGTATATATATATATATATATATATATATATATATATATATATAAATAAATAAAACAGTGGGAGGGAGACAAAATAACATTTTTGACACCACATAAGGGGAAGGGTAAGGCACATCGTTTTTGCACCGGGGCCCTCACTGCATATCACCATTGGTAGTATGCCTTCGCTGACACCAAAGCTACCCACTGTAACCCAGTAAGGAGACTCCATAATGGAACCAAAGGCCTATAGATGTTGCTTCCAGTCACTTTCTGACAGCAAAACAACTGCCACAAACCAGCATAGACATTGTGTTCACTTCCCACGCTAAAACTCAAACCCTTGGGACTCCCTTTTTAAAAGATTCAAAATGAACCCAAACGCATATTACTAAAGTGAACAACATCATTCAGGAATATACAATAGTAGTTTTGTGATTCAAATGCAGAGCAATGCTCCCAACCCTCCCAGTCTGTAAGATCTCACAAGAGCATGACCCTCATCCCCTCATGTACCAATGTATATATACAAATGTCCTGGCTTATCTTATTTTTCCTGTATCGAAATAGATGGTAAATGTTATCCACGTTTTTACTGTACTGTACTATACAACAACAATTAGAAATCAGCTAACTAGTGAGTACAAATGTTAGGAAAAAAAAGAAAAAACATTGCGACTCCCAACTCCAAATTTATTTTATAACATTACCAGGCGTCCCTGAGAAAGATGCTTCAGTGGCTGCCCCTATTCTAAAGGAAAGGGAACCATAGACCTCAGGCTTCAAGACAAATTACTTATGCATTTTTCTTTAAACATATTTTTTATTGAAAGAGACAATATTATTACATGGAACAAAGCATCTAAAAATAATTGTAATAAAACTATCTGGTGTCATGAAATATAGATCTCATCTGATAAACCATTTATAATGAATAAAGTTCAAATTCTGACTTTGATTCCAGTTTGTGGTCTCATTTTTTGTTTTTCTCACAAAAAAAATACAACTCTTACAAAACCTAATAAAGTAAAATAACCAAAACAATTGTATTAAATAGAAGAAATACAAAAGAGTATGTTTCTGATGAATATCATATATGAAGAAACATCATTTGTCATTATTTTTCCTGTTTATCCATGGTAACCATTTTTGTTGAATACTGGCAAACAATTTTGTAAAGAATAAGTCAAATTATCCAGATCTGCCACTTCATCAATGTTGTTAAGAATCAAGTGCCAAGAAAGTATCAGCCTTCTCCAATTTGTTGCAATGTGGAATATGATAATACAAAACATAGTGGATAAAGCTGTTTTTTTTTACCTGTAACCTTTAAAGCTTAAGGGAATATTCTGAATAAGCACAATTGGGGTTAAATGTTAACTGTCAGTCTTAAATATCATCGACAATTTTTCTCCAAGTTCTCCGAGTAGCTGTGCATGACCACCATGGGCCTCATTCTATTATCGGCCGTAGGAGATGCGGGGCCGCAAGCTATTCGCCTATTCTATTCCCTTCCGGCCGGGGACTCCGGCAGGCTTGCGGCCGGCGCCTTGTTATCCCTTGCGGCCGCACGTGACGGAGGAAAGCCTTTGATCTTAAACAGCCGCAAGAGTTACGGCCGTAAGAAAATCCTGGTTGCTATTCAATTGCTCCGGGAAACCTCTCTGCAAGGCTAAAACCGAGCCGCAGCTTACTTGCAGCAAAAAGGTCCCGCAGGCACACAATTAAGCACATTTTAAAGCCATAATAAAGCCATCCTGCACTCTTATGAGACTATAAAGTGATTGTAGCTGTTAGCATTAATAGCACAACATTCCCCTACACTCAAAACCCGTAAATAATTTTTTTTTTCAATTTATGTCACATATCCATGTAAAAAGTCCAGAGGGCTTGGAGCACCTCAGACCCGCCCACGCTGCGGCCGGAAAATAAACAGTTAATGTAATCTCGGATTTGGGCTGATGTGCAAGCTTGAGAGGGGGTTACTATTAATCCTCATGTCCCCCAATATGATCCCTAGCATTTACAGAGCTTTACAGTGCCATCTTGAATTTATTTTTGCATTTAAAGATTTCTGAGCATACGGCCGATTGCAAGATATAGGGGATAGCCTTGCGGCGCCGTACAATTGAATTTCAAGGTAACGGGAGCCCTGCAAGGGATCGCAGCCTTGCGGCCGATAATAGAATGAGGCCCCATGTGTGTAAGTTTGATCCTTCAGGTTGCCTCTAAAACACTTATCTGAATAGCTAGGAAATCGTTTAGGTATGTTTTTAGGAACCATATACATTATGTATATCATCTTGAAAAAATTAGGCTTCTAAACCACTCCACTTTCCTTTAAAGGGTCATGGAAGGTTTCTGGATTTCACTAGGAATATATTATCTGTATCTCTTAACTTTTGCATATTTTATTTGATTAAAAATGCTTAAAAACTCATTTTTTTCTGCCTGAAATTTTACAAATAGTTCCTAACTGATGTCTCCCCTCTGCAGCTCACAAATACAGTGTACTTCTAAGTACAAGGGTTGTACTGTCTCATAGGAACCAATCAGTGGCAACATTCTGCAAGAGAGATGGTCACTGATTGGCTAATTTTAAAAACTGCAGACCCAAACAGGTACAACTTGAATGATTTTAGACAGAAAAAAAAATAGCTTTTAACCACTTCTAAAAATAAATAAAATATGTAAAACTAAATAGATACATAGGTATATTATATTCCTTATTATATCCTAAGGCTTGTGGGTTATGTATAATTGATGTTGGGGGAGAACTAGGAGTTGTCAGTTGAAATTTGTATTTTAATCTATTCCCAATTTTTAAGAAATGAGAAGTACAGGGGCTGATGTAATTGTATTTAGTTATGTATTTGTGGGGTATCCACATAATGTATTGGATATTTCTTTCTGGAAGAAGATAGTTTTCTATCCCTGCCCATCCCTGAAGATTACTAGTTATATACCATTGTATAATTTAGTGTAGCTGAGCCCTATAGTAATATGTAGTTAAGTCTGTGTGTACATACTGTGTTTTAATGTCTCAATTGCACTCTCTATATCTGATAAAAGTACGCACATATTTATATCATTCTTCTTTGAAGGACTTTGGATTGTTTAACGAACCCTTTAAGTTTGTGTCAACCTGATTTATGGCCTTTATCATAAAATAGGCGTTAGAGCCATATATTTGAATGATCTACTTCCTGAAATAGATTGTTTATTTGATTGCTTATGTCTGAAATATCCTATAATAACTTTCTATAACTGAGAATTATTTGGTGTTTGTATTGTAATTGTTTTACGTTTTCAGATACATTTTTGTCCCTCTTTATCCTTGATGTAATGTTGCATTATAATTAATCTAATATAAGCCACCCACACAGTTGGAGAGAACATATCAGGTGTGTTAATAGAAATATAAGTCTGTAATTCTAAATTGATATGATTTTTTGATCTTTATTGAGTATGTCATATAATCTCCACTTGGGGTTCCCTGGTAGTCCAGTGGGTAGGATTCGGTGCTTTCATAACACCACCCTGAAACCAAGCAGGGTTGGGCCTGAGACTACCTAGGAATACCAGAAGCACACTGAAGAAGGAACTGGCAACCCACTCCACTATATCTGCCATGAATACCAAGTGGATCAGCATGGTGGGTTGCGGTCTATGAGGTCACAGAGAGTTGGACACGACGAAAACCAACAAAAACAACCTCCACTTAAGAGCCATTAGTGGAGTATCCTCCTTGCTTTGCTATATGTTAATTTGTATTTATCTTTGTCTTAATTTATGTACAGTGCTATGGAATATGTTGGCTCATTATAAATGAACTATAATAATAATAATAATATCTGTAATGTGTGTTTGCAGCTGAATTATATAGTGTGATCAGATCACAGAGCTGGGAGAATATTTGTCTCTGAAACGTTTGGAAAAAGGGAGTAAGAATTATATCTATACCAGAGAAAGATTTATGTGGGTGTGAATAAAATAAATATGTACGCTGTTTGGGATATTGGTCTCTCCAAGGGTCTGCTCTCTTCCAGTATGCTTGGAAGCTATACAATGTAAATGTATATGTAAAGTTTTCTCTGTTTTTAATATTAAAATAAACTACTTACGTTTTTGTTTGTATATCTAAACATAATTTTATTAACAAGTGCTTAAAAGTTCTGTTTTCACTTACTCAAACCTTCCAAACAGTCCCTTCAAAGGGCTGCCCCCACAGCACATGCATACAATGTTTCTTTTAGTATTCTATGTACTAGCCACTTACAGTGGATATAAAAAGTCTACACACCCCTGTTAAAATGTCAGGTTTCTGTGCTGTAAAAAAATGAGACAAAGATAAATAATTTCAGAACTTTTTCCATCTTTAAAGTGACCTATACACTGTACAACTCAATTGAAAAACAAACTGAAATCTTTTAGGCAGAGGGAAGAAAAAAAAAAAGAAAAATGTGGTTGCATAAGTCTGCACACCCTCGTATAACTGGGGATGTAGCTGTTTTCCGAATTAAGCAATCACATTCCAAATTGTGTTAAATAGGAGTCAGCATACACCTGCCATCATTTAAAGTGCCTCTGATTAACCCCAAATAAAGTTCAGCTGCTCTAGTTGGTCTTTCCTGGAATTTTCTTAGTCGCATCCCACAGCAAAAGCCATGGTCCACAGAGAACTTCCAAAGCATCAGAGGGATCTCATTGTTAAAAGGTATCAGTCAGGAGAGGGGTACAAAAGAATTTCCAAGGCATTAGATATACCATGGAATACAGTGAAGACAGTCATCATCAAATGGAGAAAATATGGCACAACAGTGACATTACCAAGAACTGGAGCTCCCTCCAAAATTGATGAAAAGACGAGAAGAAAACTGGTCTGGGAGGCTACCAAGAGGCCTACAGCAACATTAAAGGAGCTGCAGGAGTATCTGGCAAGTACTGGCTGTGTGGTACATGTGACAACAATCTCCCGTATTCTTCATAAGTCTGGGCTATGGGGTAGAGTGGCAAGACGAAAGCCTTTTCTTACAAAGAAAAACATCCAAGCCAGGCTACGTTTTGCAAAAACACATCTGAAGTCTTCCAAAAGCATGTGGGAAAAGGTGTTACGGTCTGATGAAACCAAGGTAGAACCTTTTGGCCATAATTCCATAAGATATGTTTGGCGCAAAAACAACACTGCACATAACCAAAAGTACACCATACCCACAGTGAAGCATGGTGGTGGCAGCATCATGCTTTGGGGCTGTTTTTCTTCAGCTGGAACTGGGGCCTTAGTTAAGATAGAGGGAATTATGAACAGTTCCAAATACCAGTCAATATTGGCACCAAACCTTCAGGCTTCTGCTAGAAAGCTGAACACGAAGAGGAACTTCATCTTTCAGCATGACAACGACCCAAAGCATACATCCAAATCAACAAAGGAATGGCTTCACCAGAAGAAGATTAAAGTTTTGGAATTGTCCAGCCAGAGCCCAGACCTGAATCTGATTTTAAAATCTGTGGGGTGATCTGAAGAGGGCTGTGCACAGGAGATGCCCTCGCAATCTGACAGATTTGGAGTGTTTTTGCAAAGAAGAGTGGGCAAATCTTGCCAAGTCAAAATGTGCCATGTTGATAGACTCATACCCAAAAAGACTGAGTGCTGTAATAAAATCAAAAGGTGCTTCAACAAAGTATTAGTTTAAGGATGTGCATACCTATGCAACCATATTATTTTATTTTTATATTTTTTCTTTCCTCTACCTAAAAGATTTCAGTTTGTTTTTCAATTGAGTTGTACAGTGTATAGGTCACATTAAAGGTGGAAAAAGTTCTGAAATGATTTATCTTTGTCTAATTTTTTTTACAGCACAGAAACCTGACATTTTAACAGGGGTGTGTAGACTTTTTATATCCACTGTACATATTGTCTATCAAAAAGTGCTCTTGAGAAACTGTCTTTAGGTTGTTAGTACATCTGTTACCAATAGAAACATTGTATGAATGAGCTGTGGGGCAGACCTTTGCAGGTACTGTTTGGAAGCTTTGAGTAAGTGAAACCAGAGCTTTTAAGCACTTGTTAATAAAAAGATGTTTAGATATGCAAACAAACACTTATGTGGTTTATTTTAATATAAAAAACAGGGACATTTCCATATACCTAAGTATTTTACGTATTTACCTAAAATGCATTTTTAAAGATTTTCACAAACTGGGACTTAAAAAAAAATGGAATCCGTTACTATGAAACAAAAATGAGATGTCCAAAGGAGGACACCTCCCTAAGAACTCCTGTAACAAGGAGAAACAATTGGAATAGGGCTAACTGATCGGTCTTTGACTTGCAGCCTAAGCCCACAGGGATGGACTCACAAGCTCAAAGGAATAAAGCCTGACAACAAATTGCCAAGGGGCATGCATGATTTTTTTTTTTATATTTAGAATACTGGGGGGCTTCCTCTATTCCAGGCCTTTATTAGTTTGCTCTGCTATAAATGCTTTGGTAACATCTCCCAAATTCTCAGTTTTAAACAGAAAAGCAAGTGCGCCATTTCCTTGTAGATAGCAGGTCTAGATAAGCCTTCCTCACCACACTTTAGGACAAAGCAACATATTATATCCAGCCACTGCTGAGATGTTTCCTACTATCGCCTGAAGCAGCTGACCTACTAGAAGTCTCCTTTTCCTCCCCAGCAGATCCTAGTGTCACACTAGAACGAGACTCACTGGACGCCATATTGTCGTTGTGCATACCACAAAGAGACACTAGGACAGGTCTTTGAAGGGGGTGCTCCTCTCGAGGCATATCTTGGAAGATTGGAGGGCTGCCCTGATGGGCTTAATCTCTCCAGAAGCCCGAAAGGATAACACAACTTCTGTTGAGTGCCTCTGGACCCCTAGCTGGGGTGGGCGGGCCAATGGGCAAACTCCTACTGTTTTAAGATATCTATAAGCACCTGCACCTCCATGATGAGCAAAACAGGGGGGGGGGGGGGGGGTGGAGGAGAGAGGAAAACAGGGAAATTAAAGTCTATAAACTAGAAAATAAAAACAGAATTTCACTAGGACTACACATGGGCTTAGCTGTAGGCCACTAGGCAGGGGATTGACTTCTCCCTCAGACCCATCCTGTTCATCTTACTCCAGGGGCAAGTCGTGACCCATTATATCCATTTCATCCACTAGGGGTCAACTAAACAAGTGGTGCTTTATGAAGCTTTAGTATGAAGCAGTTAGAACTAGTCAAGATTCTACCCATGTTTTACATGATTATCATATACTAAGAACAAGGATAGAAGTATAATTAAACAATATAGACAGACACAGATATTATGGTGGAGTGTGTTGTTTCTATTACACACAAATTTGTCAACGGAAATATATGAATATTTGAAATATATGAATTCCCTACTAGAACAACACAAGATTACTCATTTAAACATCCCAAAATATTTCTTCTTAATCCCTTCAACTGCCAGAGACATGGAAATATTCCTCTTCTAAACATTTCACTGCGAGATCTTAATATTCCTCATTTAGCCCTTTCCCTGTTCCAGACATGCCAACTGCCAACCATTATTGTTATAACCCAAACTTCTATATCTCTTGGACGTCTTATTTAACTGCGGTACAGTTTTCAACAATTCAGTGCAATTAAGATAAACATGGTGGACAGGAAAAATAATGAGGGCAATATATACTGAAAATTTTAAAGATTCTTGCATTACAAATGAAAATTATAAAGCTGGCATTCTGGGGCCAAAAGTAAGATGTTGAGGTGCAAGCATAGAAGGTCAAAGTTACGGATCTAGCGATATAGCCAATATTTGTTTACATGTAAACTGCAGTTTACAATGGTCATGTATGTAAACTGGATTTATACAAGTGTACACTGCTGTGTATGCTGATAGCACTATACAAAAAAAAATGCACATTAATTAGTATCTACTTTATTATTTATTTAAATAGATTGATTTGTATCTAGTATAATGCATCATTGTGATCTATTATTATTTATTTTCAGTTCTCCAAATCCAATTAAATAATTTAGTAGTCATAAAAATTAAAATGATGAAAACACTTAATAATATTGGTGTTTTTCCACAATATTGTTTTAATTTTTCACTATGTCTGAATTTATTTGTTTTGGCATAAATGTTGCGCTAACAGAATTATGTACTTTTTACTTTATTATTTAAGACTATGTGAAATATTAGCAGTGTGCATCCCATATATGCTGAGTGATTGCCCGGCACTTCCCTTCCTCAGCACGGGGTAGGGGAAGAGAAATTGTATCACTATGAACAGTTAATTACTTATGCAATTATATTCCATTTTTAATCTATCAACAACACTTTGCACTTTATTCATTGAAGCTCTAGGTAAATAGTAAAATGTACACTTCTTAATTATTCATAGCTAAGAATCATCATGGCTAACTGCATTGTAAAATTGCTCCTTGGCTTTTAGCAATTAATAATTCAAAATATTGTCCTTATATAGCGCTGCAGAAAATGGTGGTATCTAGTTAATAAAGCATAATAATTTTATGCTACAATGCATATATATATATATATATATAGTAAAACCCTGATTATCCGAGACTCAACTAACGTCCCAGTCTCTCAATAAACCAGCATTGGCATCAATTCCCCATTTCCAAAAAAATCCTGCTAAACCGGCATAACCAGCACAATCCGACAGTTTGAGACTGCAAAAAATGCTAACTTTTTTCTAATTGTTTTTTTGGGCCCTAAATGGCACAGTTTATGTGCTAATTCCTTTTTAAAGGCATATTGAGGTGGGGGGGGGGGGGGGGGGTAATGGTTGTTTAGATCCTTAAAATCGTGGGCTCCATATTATCCGGCAACTACAGTTATCTGGCAATTGGTAGTCCCGTGGGTGTAACCGGGAGTTTACTGTATATATATATATATATATATATATATATA
Organism: Discoglossus pictus; assembly: GCA_027410445.1. Classification (NCBI taxonomy): domain Eukaryota; kingdom Metazoa; phylum Chordata; class Amphibia; order Anura; family Alytidae; genus Discoglossus; species Discoglossus pictus. Next base: position 369,544,882 of record CM050165.1, on the reverse strand, counting down.
TATATATATATATATATATACATATATACACAACAATAGTTTCACATATGGTGGACTAAGAGTGATAGAAGCCCTCCACTGTACAAACAATGAATAGAACATTAGGGAATCTATTGGAAAGGCTAAAAAATAAGTTAATAAACTTATTTCATACTCACATTTTTGAGAAGCACAGTTTATGCACTGGTCGAGGACATGCAAACGAGATTACAATACACCCTCACTCTGTCAATTCTTATCATTTTATACATAACTCCTTTTAAGCATATTCTTACTGTATTCCACAGTTTTAGGCATAGCAACGGATTATTCGCAAACCAGGTCATTAAACCACATACAGCACTGTTTCACAGTTACTGCTGATCCTCAGTGTGGTGTGAGTGCCTGGTTTATGTGGTGGATTTGTCACGACCGGCCAATTTGGGGGGACCACGCTCACCCCAAATCTCTCTCTCTCCACGGTCGCAACTTTTTGTTCAGATCTCAACACCAGCAGACACTTCAGATGACCGCATCATTACTGCAGAGACATGCACCTCAGACCCCTATTCTTAGGATCTAAGAATCACACCCATGTACCTTGGATTAGTACAAGCAGACTCTGACACCACCTGTGTTTAGTGTGTCCAAAGTCAGACTGGCCACTTCTTTATTGTTACAAAGATATAAAAAAAAAAAACAGAAAGATGACACAAAACACCAAAGACTGCCCCCAGTTCTAGCCCAACCTCCTAGGCAAATAGCTTGCTATTCCCCCTCACCCACATGATTTCCTGATGTAGAGAGGCATCTGACTTTCTTCTAATTACACCTTTTGTTTCTCCTCTTACAGAGCCATAAAACTAGTTACCCCTTTCATGAATAAAGCCAGAGCCTTCACACGTGGCCGATCGCAGGGCCATATAAATTCCACTATCCTATTTCTAATACAGATACAGTTTTGCAATGTGAGTCAATTACAGCACCACATGCACTTATTACATCCATGATATAAACCACACATATAATAACTGATGAACCCCAAATAGTCCAGTGGGCCCTTCTGTTCATAACAGGATTGTTGTAGTGAGTTGTTCATTACAGCAATCGTTTCACATACGGTGGGCTAAAGGTGATAGAAGCCCTTCACTATGCAAAGTACACTAGTACAAACAATGAATAGTACATTAGTGATTGTATTTAAATGTCTAAAAAATAAGTTACTAAACGTATTTCCTGCTCAAATTTCTCAGAAATACAGTTTATGCATTGTACTCTGGGAAAACTGGGCAGGGACATGCAAATGAGATCACAATGCACCCTGACTCTGTCAATCCATACCGTTTTATTTTATTAATCACAAATAGATAAGGCCCCTAACACACTATCATAAGTACAACAGAAAAACGCAGAAATCAGCAACATGTCGCTTATTGGAAGTGCTAAAATAAGAATTAATCTATAAGGATGATAGAAAAGATACTGCATAAATGACTGGGTATGTTTTAATGTCCATAGTAATAAGGATGGCTTCTTTTAGTTAATCGTTACAGTTGATTAGTCACTGATAAAGTTATTACTTCACGTAACTTATTAAATCTCAAAGATTTCTTTTTAGTTATTTGACAGCAAATATGTGTAATATGTCTCCGTGAACCTGTCACAATGTGGTAGGAAGATTTTGGTCGGACTTGGATATAACTTGTCAGTTTGGTCTGATTTTATGGATTTGGGCCCAAACAAAATGCAGTTCCAAGTACTTTATAAATGTAATGCCATTAAAAATGCATTTTCCTATACAAAATGTACTTTGAATTTTATTCTATTTGTAAATTGCGATTCGGCCAATTGAATAAGGCTCTATCTAAGCACATAGCATATTTTTTTACAGAAGTTTTTAGTTAGTGAACTTCTATCCAAAAGCAAGGTCTTCACTAACTAAAAAAATTCTGTAAAAAATGCAAAAAAAAAATGCTATGTGCTTAAATAGATGAAATTTGATGTGCTAATTAGGATTAAAGTCTGCCTGTGTGTCTCTGTTGAGGCCAAAACGAAGCCCAATGGCAGTTAAACCCGTCTCCCACCCTTATCAAGCACTCTGATACACATTATCCTACTGAGCAGCATATTAGCAAACAGGAGCAGTAAAATCAATCCTAAATATTTCTGGGATGATTTACTGTAGAGAAAATTGCTAATACAACGCACAGGCAGTTTTTAATGCTCTTTAAAATTAAATTAACTTCCTATTGGAAGTGACAGAGTCCCTTTAAGTCCCTTAAAATGTATATATCTAACCAACTACTAGTGTTCCCATTTCTTGTTGGGGGAATTTATTAGTAGCTCAGTCTCACTTATGAAGTGATATCATAAACATATGTACAGAAACCAATTTAGACCTATATATACCTGTCTGTTAGCGCTGCCTATGTCATTAGCAACTGTTCCAAACTACCTTATGTAGGAATTTAAACAGGAAATAACAGCAACTTGTGAGAGGTTAGGCAGACAATAAAAGCATTTATAAGGTACATAAACACATTTCAAGGGAATACATTAAGCCTAAAGCTATGTTTTATTAAACACATAGCTTTACCATGTTACGTTAGTGTTCCTCTAATTGGTGGCTGGTATAATAGTGTTTCAGGCTCTCGCTGCTGCCATGCTTTGGAAAGAAGCTGATAATGCAGACTGTGCTGGTGACTGCTGGTGCCTGGACACTTTAGTCTGTGCCTCCATATAACTCCTGGCTACTATACCTTTCCAGTGAATTATTAACAGCTTCTCCTTTTCTTTACTTTGATTCCAGTCTGTGGTCTCATGTTTTGCTCAGGGTCAGCCCTGTAACTATAACCATGTTCGAAATACTCTGAAAACACAATAATAAATAACACAAAAGTACAAGGATTACGCTGACAGATATTATTAACAGAATGTGTCTGCAGTATAGAAAACGGCTGGAGAGTCTCACATGGAACTATAGGACTCTTTGAACAAACATTCAAAATGTTAACATGTGTAAACAATTCTTCCTCTGCTTTTTCCTCTCTGGGTGGATCATAGTCTATATGTCCCATTATTTTGAATGTAAAACTTGCAAATACTTCCTATAAAGTTTCTTTCAATTAACTAGTATGGTTAGGGTGTTTCTCTTGAATGTTCTTAAATGAATATAATTTATTTTATTTTCAAAAAACTTTTGTAATATATAAAACACACTATTTTACACACACAATAAGAACTTTTAGGGGTACAGCGGCCTTTTAATGCTGCCCTTACTACCCATGGATGGGTAATGCAAGGATTCTTCATTGGAGCTGATGTAACGTTCAATTAAACTAATTCTTTTGCAAACTATAAAAAAATGCTTTTACAAGATTGTCAAAACCTTCACTGACGGGAATGAAAATGTAAGGCTAGTAATGCTGGGTGGCATACAATTCGAGGTTTTTGGTCCTAGTTGGTTTTATATTTAAAGTACTACAGAAAAGGGCAAATATGGCTCCAATTTGTTTGTAACTTCACTCCTAGGCTTCCTGGCTCTCCCCCTGTGCTGTATGTGAGTGTTATTATTATTTTTTAGGTATCTTGCTTGTCTTGGGCTTTTTTGTAGTTACGTGTTTGAACGAACTGGGTGCTTCAACTGCTCGCCTCGCTTTGCAAGGCTCGCAGTGCAATGAGCTACTTTGGGGCTCATTGGAGCCTAAGTCCCACGTGCCTCAACTGTTTGCCTTGCTTCGCGAGTCTTGCAGCGCAATGAGCGCCTTTGGCGCTCATTGCGGACTAAGTCCCGCGTGCCTTAACTGCTCGCCTTGCTTCGCGAGGGACGCAAGTGCGTTACCAACATCTCAAATGTCCTCAACACTGACAACTATTATGGTGATACGGCCAATAAAGGCAGTAACTGATTTCTCCAGAGCTCCATGGTGGGTGCAATGCATTGATACACACAAAAAGGGTCCTGTTACATAGCTTCATTTACAGCGTTTTAAAAGTTTTTTTGTTCAAAGAACTACTCTTTTAAACCTGCTCTTTCAAATGCATGATCACAAAGCTGTAACTGCAGTGTTCATTATGCAACTTGAGAAGTGCTGTGTACTAATGAAATGTAATAATCTGCCATCTAAAACGCACATACACAAGACCAGTGATTCTCAAACCCTGGCCCTTAAAACACTCCTGGAATTTAAATTATTGTTGAGTTAATCAGTGTCAGTAATTATGATTGAGCCACATGTACTTAAAGGGCCAGATATGTAAATCCAGCCCTGAGGTGCAGGAGGCGGGCACATTCCTATATTCTGTTTATGAGCGAAGAAATACATTTTATTTTTGTTGCATCAGTTCCTTAGAGCTGGATCATGAGGGTGTGTGTTTTGCCTATCAATTGAGAGAAGGTGGGAAAGAGGAATACTTTTTTTAAATAGTTGGATAACATTGAAATTGACACTGCACCCTTTCATTTACCTAGAAGAAGATTCCTTGCTTCAGGAAATGCAACATATCTCTCCAGATATATAACATTTCCTCCCACACACATCAATGCATGATGGATTCATCCAGGGTCCAGCAGATGCACTAAAATTTTTGTGACTATTTGCAAGGTTCTGCCCCCTCTGAGCACCTTTGGCGCTCATTGAGAGCCTCTCCTCCCGTCTACTTTAGGGACCTCGCGATGAACGGCTTCGCCACTCATTGCAGGCCTCGGTAACCTGCAACTTTTGTGCTTGGGAATGCCCTGTGTCTCTTTCCACCAACTCCCCCCTGTCCCTTCTCTGTGTCTTTCTCCTCTGTGTGTCTGATGAATCTTTGCGTGGCTCGGGCTGACTGCAGTTGGTTTTCTTTTCAAAGTCCTGTGTGCCTGTCGTTGTTCAACCTTATTTTGATCCTGTTTGAGAATTTTTACATTTTTTCGGCCGCCATTTTTTCCCCTCGCTTATCCAATTTTCAATCATCGAAAAATGCCAAATATGGCTCAAATTTGCTTGCAACCTCACTCACAGGCTTCTTGTCTCTCGCCCTGTGCTGTGTGTGAGTGTGTTATTTTTTATTATTTGGCTGTTTTGAGGGGTCTTTCGAGTTAACATTCTGGCCGTTAAAAGCGTAAACTGTTACGTGCCACGTGATCAGCTGCAAAGTGCTAGCCGTTTCGTTGGTGATCGCAGCGATTGACATAAGCGCCTTTTGTGCTCATGTGTAGGCTGTTTTAAAGTCTTGCGTGGCTTGCGATGAGCGCCTTTGACACTCCTCACGTGCCCTGCAATGAGTGCCTTCGGTGCTCATTACAGCCCCTGTCACTTGGAAAGTCTTCAGAACGAGCCCTGCAACGAGAGCCATTGGCAGCCTATTTCATGCAAGCCTCCTGCGAGCCTTCATTGTGCATACGCGCAGGCGTATTTTTTAACATTGCGTGACAACAACTCGCAGTACAACAACTATTATATGTGATATATATGTTGGTTCATGTTGAAGATCATAGTTTGGAAACATTGTACAAAATCAATACATTCCTTTACTATATTCTTACAACTTGATATAATATTAATGAAATAAATAATAATGTTAAATTAACAGTTACTGTACTACCTTGTTACACTTTTAAGAGAGCAGTTTGTATATTTGTTTTAAGTTTCTATATATTAAGTACTTACTATACCTATTCAAATACTGATAGTATAAATAATTAAAATAGCAATAAATAAACACAGAATTATGAAAATAAATGCTAATACTGTTCCAGTCCATGTGGGCGGCCTTATATGTATTAACTCATTGATTCCCGAGAACGATATAACCCCCGAAATGAAACATAAAAATAAATTGTATTTACTGCCGATTTGCGAGCTTGAGATGGTTGTGCAATTAATTCTAATGTCTTTCATCGCTTTCCTTGTTATTTACAGTACAGTATTGATGTTTTATTTGCATTTACAGTGCTACGAAATGGTGTTTAACCCCCTTGGGGGTCCTCTCTAGCACTCATAGGATTTTTCTCCTTCATTTGCTATTTACGAGGGTGTACCGATTTGAGGCATTGGAGTAATTGGAGCAATGGAACAGTGATTTGCGATTTTAACCATCGTAACTCTTGCGGAATTGAAAGATCAAAGGCTTCTGGAGGCTGTAACTTCCGGGTTTAACCATCGCAAAGTTTTCAAGCCCGTAACCCATTTAAGGACTGCAATAAGATGCCAATTGAATAACAAATTAACTTGTGGCCTCACTTACGGGCTACAGTAACTTGCGACAGGTCGATTGAATCGGGCTCATAGTGTTTTATCTTATGTATATCACATGCAACCCATAGAGACTTTGATGGTAAATACAGGTGATTTTAAGACATGCAATATGTATTTTCTTGGAGACTAGAATGAAACAAAACTCCAGTCATAGGCTTTGACTCACCAAACTGAGAGCTTTAGTTCTTTAAAGGAATATAAGCCTCAAATTTGTATTCTGTGAAGTGTCTTTTAATGTGTTATTCTGTAAAATCTGTCCACATTTAGTGAATATACGCTATGCCATAACATGAGTGAGAAAGTTCTTAACCTTGTGAATTTAAGCAAATGTTGTACCACATTACGATATGGCTTGTTACGTAGCTTGCTGTGCTCAGGTGGTGAGATAATGCACTGTCCTTCCAACTGTACTATGGACCGAGAGCTCCTCTTTATTTATTCAGAGAGGACCTTGAGCACAGATCAAAGGGCTGTATGGAGGAAATAACACTGAATGAATGGAGATTCTGCAGAGACACAGTGTGAATGATCCCTTAGAGATAGCACACCATAAAAAGAACCACTGAAAAGACATGTTTATAATATTCTATCTTGACTTAATATGTAAAATGTTTTAAACAGATCAAAATAAATAATTACCGTATATACTCGAGTATAAGCCGAGTTTTTCAGCCCTTTTTTTAAGGCTAAAAAGGGCCCTCTCCGCTTATACTCGAGTCACTCCCCCCCCCCCCGTGTCTCTCTAACCCCCCTGTGTCTCTCTAACCCCCCCTTGTGTCTCTCTACCCCCCTGTGTCTCTCTACCCCCACAGTGTCTCTTTCTCTCCCACTCCTCATTGTCAAATCCCCCCCCCTCATTCTAACCCCCCTCCTCATCCTCAACCTGCCCCCCGGTATATGCTAATGAAGTGGCGCGCATGTGACGTCACATGTGCGCCAGATCAAGAAGGAGCGGAGGCCGGAGCAGGTAAGTGAGGGGAGGGGGGTTTAGAATGAGGGGGGGGGGGGTTTAGAATGAGGAGGGGGGTTTAGAATGAGGAGGGGGGTTAGAATGAGGAGGGGTTGAGGATGAGGAGGGGTTGAGGATGAGGAGGGAGGTTGAGGATGGGGGGGTTGAGGTTGAGGAGGGAGGTTGAGGATGGGGGCCTGAGGATGAGGAGGGAGGATGAGGTGGGAGGATGAGGAGGGGGGTTGAGGTTGAGGATGGGGGTAGAGGTTGAGGAGGGAGGTTGAGGATGAAGAGGGGGTTGAAGATGAGGAGGGGGTTGAGGATGAGGAGGGGGGCTGAGGTTGAGGAGGGGAGGTTGAGGAGGGAGGTTGAGGAGGGATGAAGAGGATGAGGAGTGGGGTTGAAGAGGGAGGTTGAGAATGAGGAGGGGGGAAGGGAGAGGGGGAAGAGACACAGGGAAGGGAGAGGGGAGAAGAGACACAGGGAAGAGAGAGGGGAGAAGAGACACAGGGAAGGGAGAGGGGGACACAGAAGGCACAAGAGGGACACAGGGGGCAGCACATTTCCCACCCTCGGCTTATACTCCAGTCACTCATTTTACCCAGTATTTTGTGGTAAAACAGGTGCCTCGGCTTATACTCGGGTCGTCTTATACTCAAGTATATACGGTACAGTTTTTAATTTTATAGCTATTGCCTTTAATTTTACTTTAATGATGATTAGCATTTACCATTGTTCTTAATAGGATTAGGTAACTGATTAGATCTGTATTCACATCTGTTGAAAACATCCTCTCCAAATAGCTCACTTGCCAAAAGAATAGACTTACCCACAAAGTAACCAAAAAGTTAAAGTTAAAGTGGAATCACCATGTTACAATCAGAGTCATCTAAATATAAAATGTTCTCTAAAAAATCATTTTATGTTCCTATCTTGTATAACTGATAATGCTCTTATTTTGTTACATACTTTACAAGCATGTGAAGTTTTTCCGAAAATACAGTGGTCTTTTAAAATAAAGCAATCACCAGCCTGTCATGACTGATTTTGGAGTCATGATGGGACCCCCTGCACCCCCCAAGTAACTCTGTTTTTTGGGACTCTATCCCATCTGTTTCCAAATATCAAAGGCTATCAAGTGGAAATGGGTTGTGTTCTAATGATTGTGTCAATTTGTCTTTCAGTTATATGTAATTTTTCCCCTTTATGTATTACTAGTCAATTGCCCGTCAAAATGCAATGCGAGCCATACTATGCCCGGCTTCTCTCTCTCCTTCCCTCCTTCTGTGTCCTCTCCCTCCCTCTTCTCTCCTTCTCTCTCCTCTCATCGGGCCACTTGTGACAAATGACGGGATAATATTAGATTTTTCTCCACCCCGTCCCCTGTGTCTCTTCCCCCCTCTCCCTCCTGTGTCTCTCCCCCCCTCCCTCCCCTATGTCTCTTTCCCCCCTTTCCCTCCCCTGTGGCTCTTTTCTCCCTCCCCATGTCTCTTTACCCCTCTCTCTCCCCTGTGTCGCTTTCTCCCCTCTCTCTCTTATGTCTCTTTCCCCCCTATCCTTCCCGTGTCTCGTCCCCCCCCCCCCCCCCGGCTGGGTCAATGGAGGGAAGGAGCCCTACCAATCGGATGAGGGTGAAAAAGACATATCTTGACACCAAGAGGCACTGGAAGCATACAGCTGTTTTGAAAGTTATTTGCCATTAGAGAGCACTGACTGTTTAAGAAGTGCATCTCTGGAGGCGGCACAGAGGACTGTTGGCAGAACCCAGGCCAAGCAGATGGTCTGGATGGGAGCAGTTATGCTCACTGTGTAATGGGAATGGACTGTAGACCAATCATGGGTCTCCAGCTGATAGCTAATGTCAGAAAGGCAGCCACAGTTCAAATGACAGACACAGCCAGCAGCCCTTGGACCATGGCAGACCAGGGGGTGCAACCCTATCAAGGTGGTGGGGGCACCATTGCTAACGACAAGGAGGTGGGGCAAAATGAAATAGACTGTCAGATTGCTGATACAAGGTAAAGTCTGGATCAGAGCAGGGAGATCCTGCTGGACAGAGACCAAGCCAGTAAGCTAGACTGGAACAGCACTCCATATTGTGGTCCCAAGCAAGCAGAGCTGGAGCACAGTGCCCTGACTGTGGACCCAGGAAAAGGTTTCCAGGCAAGATGAAATACCACATCGACCGTGATCCAACGAGAGGACGTAATGCCCAGATCGTTCCAGGTAAGCAGGGATACCATGCCCAAACTGTGGTACAGAGGAAAGTGGAGTACAGTGCTCTGCCCATATTTAAACCCATGGAAATGGAGGCTACAAAAAAGGCACAGATCTCTAATGCCAGCCAGCAGATCCAGGTGGACGAGTACCCACTGGGATCATTGTTTGCTTTTGTTCTATTATTATTATTATTAATGTGGGACACTTGGCCTGGACTGTGGGGTTTATGCTGGAGTCACCATCAGAATTGTTTTCTCTCCCAGAATTTCTACAAGAAAATAATGGCAAAAATCTTCCCTGCCCACCCAGAATAAGGGCCCGTCCAGGTGGAGGTCTGGGGAAATAGGTTTTTTACTTTTGCAGTGCAAATTTAATTACTGCTCAGGATTGGGGGGACTGTAACCTTAATTGACCCTTCAGTATACCTGCTAGCCTGGATGTATCATTCTGCTTGAAATACAAAGAGGAGTCCACTGGAATGCTATTTCCAGCACCTCCCACACTTGTTCTTCCTGCGGCGGCAGGAAAATGGGGAACCACAGAATGCTTCTCCTGAGATTGTATGTCTAAGCCGCAGAGTGCCCACATCCATCTGATTAAAAGATGGACGCAGGGATTCTGCATTTAAAATGAGGGCCAGCTGTCATGACTGATTTTGGGGCCATGATGGGACCCCCTGCACCCCACAAGTAACTCTGTTTTTTGGGACTCTATCACATCTGTTTGCTAATATCAAAGGCTATCAAATGGACTTGGGATGTGTTAATGATAATGATTGTGTCAATTTGTCTTTAATTATGTGTAATTTTTCCCCTTTATGTATTATGTGTAATAAGGTGGTTTGGGGTCATTGCAATAGTTTAAATGTTGTAGTTGCTAGAAGGAGGCCTTATGATGTTCTAATATTATATAAAGCTACGTCAGTGACGTCAGTCACGTATGGGACAAAGGGTTACGTTTTCTACAAGTATTTATATGGTGCTCAGAGCCGGCCTGGTGTGCATCCCCCTGTAGCCTCAGATAGCCATAAAGGGGGTTGGTTAGTTTATGTCTCTCTCTAAAAGGAGGGCTAGTAACTAGAGATGGGGGTTTGGCTATAGACCTGGGGGATAGTGTTTTGTGATATCTGTAAATGTATCTGAAGGAAAAATAAAGTCAGTCTGCTTGTACTAAGCAAGGGTACAGGTGTTGTTATTGTGTGCTAACTATTGCTTGGTATGCTGAGATCTTGAACACAAAAAGTCCCGACGAAGAGAGAGGAAATTGTGGTGCGCGTGGTTCCCCAAATCTTGGAATCGTAACATAGCCTAATACATATAAACTAATGTCTATAAAAATTATGTTTTTTTCTTTTTTGCTTTTCTTTATATCCATACTGCCCTGCCCCATTTAAAAAATAATGTTGCTTTTCATCAGGCAGTGTAAATCCTACAAGGGGCTCCAAGAGCCCAGGATTTCTGTATGTTCTGTATCTGCGGCTTCTGTATCCAGGGTATCTCTACTTAAACACACGTGAATCAATTGATTATTCATTTTGTCAAGTTTATTGACAATAGGATTCCCTATAAAACAGTGCACCTGGACATTAATATTGGATAAGTTTGGGATTGTGAGATGCAGCTCACTGTAAGCAATATATGTACTCACAAGCACATGGTGTCACTCGTGCAAAAGCACAGCAAAGCATTTAGTGCAGACAGCTCAGTGAATTTACTCAACTTACATCCTGGAACAGTAAAAACATGGAAGTCAAAGTCATAGTTATTTACCATCAATAATATGTTTATTGTTTCAACAACTTTCTCACTGGCCTTATCATGCGACTTCCTCCATTCCAAAACATCAAACAGACCCAGAAAAGGTTTGAGTTGTTGTAGTACTGTAAACTACAAATAAATGAAGTGTTACTAAAATTGCATTATTTCTCCAACTTTCTATATGCAGTGGTACATCGGTTTAAGTTGTTTCCAGGTTAAGTCGCACTCGCAAAACTGAAACAGCCGGAGGAGCCTGTACCTGTAATACTTTTAGGCTCCAGTGCCTGAAAGAGCCCAAAATCCAGCCTGTGCCTGTAAGAGCAAAAATGTAACTGTAAGAGCAAAAATCCCAAACTGAGCCCAAGTCCAGCCTGTGTCTGTAAGAACTCAAATCCAGCCTGTGCCTGTCAGAGCCCAAATCCAACCTAAGAGCCCAAATTGAGCCCAAGTCCAGCCTACGCCTACATTATGACTTCAAAGAGGGCTAACACTCAACAGAAAAAGAGAGAATCATCATAGAAAGCAAAAAAGAGATAATAGCCAAGTATGACGGTGGTAGCAGCATCTGTGATCTCGCTGCTGAGTTCAAAATGCCAAGAACAACATCGCTAGCATTCTGAAAAATAAGGAAGCCAATGTGTCAAAGACATTGGAGGAAGTTGAGAAATGATTTGGATAAACAAAAAGCAATTAGCGGGTCATAAAATTTCCCAAGCACAGATATGCGAGAAAACTGCATGCTGATCTGACAAAAGACAAACCTACAGCAAGTGGTGGGAGCTGTGAAGAATTTAAAGACAGTCATTATTGGTTTGAGAAATTCAGAAAGAGCGTGGTGAAGAATGGAGAGGCATCCAGTGCTAGCAAAGAAGCTGCTGAAACATTTGTCAGGGAGTCCATAGAGTATGTAGATGCTGAGGCTATTGTTTCCCAATAAGTGTTCAACTGTGACGGAGACTGGGTTATTTTGGAAGAAAATGCTTACCAGAACCTACATCACCCAAGAAGAGAAGTTATTGCCAGGGCACAAGCCGATGAAGGACAGGCTAACTCTGTTGGTTGTGGGAATGCTAGTGGGGATTTAAAAATCAAGCATCTACTAGTGTAGCACAGTGAGAACCCCAGAGATTTTAAGAGGGAAATGTGCAGAAAAGCAACTTAAGTGTCATGTGCAGGTCCAATAGAAAAGCCTTGGTAACCAGAATGTTCTTCACTGAATGGACAAACCAAGTTTTTAGCCCAACTGTGAAGAAATATTTGGAGAACAAAGAACTACCTCTGGGGGCCCTGTTAATCACGGACCATTCTCCTGCTCACCCTCCAGGCATGGAGGACAACTTGCTGGAGGACTTTAAGTTGATAACTATGAAGTTCTTGAAGTTCTCACACAACCTTTCTGATCCAGCCCATGGACCACCAGTTCATCTCCAACTTTAAGAAGCTGTATACCAAGGCCCTCTTCCGGAGGTGCTTTGAGGTGACCTTGAATGCTCAGTTGACACTCAGAGAGTTCTGGAAGGACCATTCCAATACCCTCCATTGTGTCACTCTGATAAATAAAGCCTGGAGTGAGGTCTCTCACAAGACCATGAACTGTGGCTAGAGGAAATTGTTGCCAGAAGCTGTAGCTCTAGTATACTTGGAGGCTGAACCTAGCAGAATAGTGGAGGACATTGTGTCTCTGGGCAAGTCCATGGGCCTGGAGGTGACTAATGAAGACATTGAAGACCTAGTGGAGGCGCACAGAAAACTCTCAACACTGAGGGGCTGCAGGAACTTCAGAGAAAGCAGTAAGAGGGAGTGCCTGATGAACTTTCTTCTTCAAGTGAAGAGGAGGGAAGGGAGGAAGAAATGCGTGCTAAATCAGCTAAATTACAAAATGTTGTCGAACACTATCACCCTGACAAAGCTCAAGCAAGCCACATTGTAGACTTGTTTAATGATGAAGCAATGTCTCACTTCAGAAACATTTTGCAACAAAGGCAGAGGCAAGTTTCCCTTTATAGGTTTCCCATGAAAGTGCCTACACCACAGTCTCCAGCAGAGTCTCCAGTAAGGTACAGTAGTGCTTTAAGACATAATGGACAAACATCCCCTGTGCAAGTGCCTATTGTTGCAATGGACCAGTACTCCCCTTCCAAGCAATAACCTGTCTCCTCTTTCTCTTCCTCTACATTGCCACCATCCCATTGTGCCCTCAAGTCCTCTCAGAACTGAAGAGTTAAAGTGAAGTAAAATTATCTGTTACTCATCTCAGTACAGTTAAAGTGAAGATAAATTATCTGTCATTTGTTCTCAGTACAGTTAAAGTGAAGTTAAATTCGAAGTTATTTGATGTAACTATTGTTGTTTAGTAATGCCTGTTTAGTTTTAAGGTTTTGTTCAAAATAAAATGTGAGAAAATTTGAAAAATTTGGGTTTCCGAACAGATTATTTAATTTACATTGATTCCTATGGGAAATGCTACCTCAGTTGAAGTCATTCTCGATTTACATTGTGCTGTCTAGAACAGATTAACAACTTAAACCGAGGTTCCACTGTAGTTTAAACACTCTCTACAACTCATCTATTTAGCTTATCACATAGCTCTCTAACATCCACTACATATACTCTGCTGTAGGTCACAGTGAACAGTTACCATTTTAATTCCTCTTGCAGATTGCCATGATATAATTCCCAGCACTTTTATCTCCACCAACATCAGTACCAACTGTACTGCAAGCTCTCAATGAACAGGCCTTGATTCCTTATTTTCAATATGTATTCTTCCAGAGCGCTATCTTGGCACTGAGTAAATTTACTGATGATAATAATAATTGTGATGGAATATTACAGTGCCTTGCAAAAGTAATCACCCCCCCTTGGCCTTTTTTGTGTTTTGCTGCCTCACAACCTGGAATTAACATGGATTGTTTGAGGATTTGCATCATTTAATTTAAAGAACATGTCCACAACTTTGAAGATGTTTTTATTTTATTTTATTGAGAAGCAAACAACAAATAGGGCAAATTAACAGAAAAAGTCAATGTGCATAACTATTCATCCCCCCTAAAATCAATACTTTGTAGAGCCACCTTTTGCGGCAATCACAGCTCCAAGTCACTTTGGATAAGTCTCTATGAGCTTGCCACATCTTACCACTGGGATTTTTGCCCATCCCTCCTTGCACAACTGATCCAGCTCCTTCAAGTTGGATGGTTTGCACTTTTGAACAGCAATCTTTAAGTCTGACCACAGATTTTCTATTGGATTGAGGTCTGGGCTTTGACTAGGCCATTCCAACACATTTACATGTTTCCCCTTAAACCACTCAAGTGTTGATTTAGCAGATTGTCCTGCTGGAAGGTGAACCTCCATCCTAGCCTCAAATCACGCACAGAGTGGTACAGGTTTTGCTCAAGAATGTCCCTGTATTTAGCACCATCTATCTTTCCCTCAACTCTGACCAGTTTCCCGGTCCTGGCTGCTGAAAAACATCCCCACAGCATGATGCTGCCACCACCATGTTTCACTGTGTGGATGGTGTTCTTTGGGTGATGTGATGTGTTGAGTTTGCGCCAGACATAGCATTTTCTTTGATAGCCAAAAAGTTCAATTTCAGTCTCATCAGACCAGAGCACCTTCCTCTATATATTTTGAGAGTATCCCACCTTTTCACAAACTCAAAGGGTGCCATTTAGTTTTTTGATGAAAATAATGACTTTCTTCTGGACACTCTGCCATAAAGCCCAACTCTATAGAGTGTACGGCTTATTGTCATCCTGTGTACAGATACTCCAGTCTCTGCTGTGGAACTCTGCAGCTCCTCCAGGGTTACCTTAGGTCTCTGTGCAGCCTCTCTGATTAATGCCCTTCTTTGCCGTCCGTGAATTTTGGTGGGCGGCCGTCTCTTGGCAGGTTTGCTGTTGTGCCATGTTCTTTACATTTGGTTATGATAGATTTGATGATGGTCCTGCGGTTCATCAAAGGTGGCTCTAAAAAGTATTGACTTTAGGGGGGTGAATAGTTATGCACACTGACTTTTTCTGGTATTTTGTCCTATTTGTTGTTTGCTTCACAATAAAAAAAAAAAAGAGACATCTTAAAAGTTGTGGGAATGATCTGTAAATTAAATGATGCAAATCCACAAACAATCCATGTTAATTCCAGGTTGTGAGTCAACAAAACACAAAAAATGCCAAGGGGGGGGGGGGGGGGGGGGTGAATACATTTTCAAGGCACTGTAGTTGCTGTTAACATGTTTTTAGAAAAAAATGGTAAGTCTTATATAAAGAGATGGGGAAATGTGTCAAGCATTTCTTCTTTAATATTATACTTTAATGTCTTTTACACAATATATATGAGGTTGTAAGGTAAATAATGTTTAAAACTAGCAATAATATTGCATCTCTAGCTTCCTGTATTTTAAACAAATTAAAAATGTAGCATAACTATCAAATCCGTAAAATAGGACAACATACAAATGATTGCTGCAAATCATGGTAGTTGCTACAAATAAGGCCATCTTATTACATGGGTTACACACTGAAAGGCTTACACTAGACATGGAATCAAGTAAAAGTGACAGCTTGAGATTTTTTAAGGAGTACATTAGGCGTGTCTGGTGGTTCAATGGTTAGGATTCAGTGCTTTCACCTCTGTGACCTGGGTTTGATTCCAGTCAGGGAACCAAGAAGTCACACCATCCTGAATCCAAGCAGAGCTGGCCTAGATGGGAGACCACCTAGTAATACCAGGGGCTATATGCTGTGGACCACTGGAAAAAGGAGCTGGCAACCCACTCCTGGATATCTGCCATGAAAATCAAGTGGACCAGCATGACCATGGACATAAAGATGTGTCTGGTGTGTTATGATCCGTTAAGGTCACATAGAGTTGGAAACGTCAGAACAGTGCAAATAAAATATTTACATTGTTTGCAAATCTCACAAGACTTTAGTAAAAAAAAAAACAGCAAGCTCTGGGTTGTACACTGAATGTTGGGAGGTCAGTGTTAGTAGTGGGATGTGTGGAGTTGATAAAGCGTTTAATGGTACTGAGGAAGCACCAAGGTATTCTGATGTCTGGTATTTAGAGAGACAAGTTAAATCTGAGGCAGAGAGTATATGAGAACATAACAGTCTGATGGGTGAGTAATGGAAGCTGAGGAGTGGAAGAAAGTGGGGGTAACTGGGGAGCTTGGTTAAAACACAGTTTGAATAGATTCATGGATAAGGGGAGTAAAGTATGAAGGTGGTAAGTAGTGGGATCCAGGAAGGAAAAAAAAATTAGCCTGGATCTCCTTCTTATCTATTCTTTCCATGGTTATCTTCCTACCCTCACCACAGCAAAAGTACATCACAATAAATGCAAAATAATCACTCTTGTGTAAATTTAAGAAATGCACTGTTATAAGTTATATTGATGAAACAAACGTTTAAATGGACATGGAAGGTTTCTGGATATAACTAGGAAGATACACATATGTATCTATTTACTTTTAAGTACTTTATTTTATTAAGAAGTGATTAAAAGCTATGTTTTTTTGCCTAGATTCATTGCATTTGTACCTGTTTGGGTCTGCCCTCTATAGCTCATGCTGATCATCAATACACACTGGGAAGTGCAGTGTTTCAAATTAATCGGTGACTTCTCTTACGTAGCATGATGTAGAATGTTGCCAATGACTGGTTATTATGAGACAGTGCAACTGTTGTAGTTCGAAGTATACTATCTTCATGAGCTGCAGAGGGCAAAAACCAGTTGGGAACAATTGGACACTGGATTCTAGGCTCAAAGACAGGGTCCTCCATTTCTTGCAATATATTGTATCCATGTATAGCGCTATGGAATATGTTGGCGCGTTACCAATAAATATTATTAATAATAATAATAATAATAATAATAATAATAATAATAATAATAACTATTTGTAAGATTTAAGGCAGAAAAAACTGAGCTTTTAAGCATTTCTTAAAGATAAGTACATTATTTTCTTAGTGAAACCCAGAAACCTTCAATGTCTCTTTAGGATAAACACCACAGATTCATCAGACTTCAAGACCAATTTCCTCAGCTCTTAACAACAACTTCATCCATACATAGGAAAGGAGAAGTTGGAAACATGCATTTTTTTTTTAAATTTCAAAACCAACTGACTCATTCAATTATTAGATTCATAAAAAGGTTAAATTATTGAATGCTTCGATTTTAAATGGAACTGTAAGATTCAACTTGGCATTACGAAGTCACTGAAATACCTTAGCATAGTCTTCTAGATTTGATAATGGACAAAATGTTTTTAGAAAGTTGACTATCTATTACTGGTGATTTCAAATTTTTACCTATCAGGCTAAGTTGGACCTTAGATACAAGCTGGGTTTTGATGTCTTCCACTGAAGGCTTGCAGAAATATATGTAAGTCTTCATTACAAGTAACTATAGCTCTTGAATGTCTTCTGAAGAAAACAGAGACAATAGTTTCCTCCAGGACAAGAACATAAATGTTTTTTTCTTCTTCTCTACCTATTGCAGTAAAAACCTTCCAGTTCCCTCACATCAGGACTAGACAGTACACTAGTTAATGAAATAAAATAGGTAAATAACAAGGGTTAATCATTAAAAAAAAAGCTAAGTTATTAACAATATAAAATAATTTAAATGGAGACAAAATGTACTATCATGTCACTGTAACTTTAGCAATTGTAGTACATTTTTGTACCCTGAAATTGTTCCACTGAAGTAAACCATTAAAACATTGTGAGCCAACTCTCCAAAGCTTATGATCCAAGGCATTTTACCCTCTTTTTTAACTATTTATGTTTCACAGAAGTGTTTAATTTAATTGTAACATTTGTATTATGTTCATTACACTTCACCTAAATATACTAAAGCTTAAAGAGTCACTGTAGTCCAGCAATTTCTATGCTACATTAAAAAGATTGTGTTTTAAATATTATAAAATGTTTTTTGCATGAAAAATACATTTACAGTGTGGAACAAATATATTAAATTAAACAGGATGGGAATTTTTTTTATAATATATAAAATATGCTTGTTCAAATGCAGGAAAAGTTATTCTGGACTACAGTGGCCCTTATAAATTATTGTAATAAAATTACAAATGATAGTTCTTTTATGAAGTAAAGAAACTCATATTGAAAGAAGTTGTCTTTCACTCACCACTGTTTTGAGACTGCATCTCCATGCCCTCCCTGCTGCTCAGTCTGTCCCTTCGATGTTTGTTGCGCACCCTCATTGATCGGTAGAACCGAGAATTCCTACGGATAGGAATCGCCCTGGGTTGAGGCTCACATCCCTCCATGTTATCATCTTCACCCTCCTCCTCTTCAAAGCTAGGGTGTTGTCTGGTCCCAAGAACCTGAGAAGATGTCTTTGAATCTCTCCCCATCCTGCTGTCTCGGGATTCTGGTTCTCTTATAAAACGCCTCATCTCCCCTTGTCACCTCAGACTGCAAGTGATGGGAGACCCCAGCTCAGCTCAGATCATCACCACATGCTTGAAACCTGGGAGAGAATAACAGTTTGCTTTATTGAATATAACACACAGTATATTATATCTAAGTGTCATGTAATTTTAGATGGTTTTATAAGTACATTGATAGACAGACCATCTACTTCACTAGAATGGCAGTCTACAAAAGGCTGCACTACATGTTTAACTATTTGGTTGGATAAAGTAAAGGCAAGCAAGAGAGTTAGAGTGATATGGCTTCTCACTCCAGAGGACCCACACATGTGATATGTCTCTATGTATACAGAGACAACTAGTATTGGCTGGATCATGGCATTATGCTGCCCATTTTGACATCATAATTTCAGCATGTATTAAAATTGACGGTAATTTTGATAAAGAGATAAGGGGCCACGAAGAGATTATTTAGCTAAGCACCCCGGCATATTTCAGTAAAGTTGATTATCTGACAGCCAATCCAGGTTTAAGGGGGCAGGGGTTGGCACAAGGAATTGTTTCCTCCTGCACAGTGGACATTTTTGGCACTCTCTCCTCTAGTATGGGGGACTCATAATGTTTAATTGACCAAATTGGATTATATTAGGTAAGTGTCAAGCTCTATCCAATTGCAATAATGCTGGGGGAAAATATTTTTTTTTACACATAGAGATTGTATACTAGACAGATAAGGCCAGGTGACATTTTGATAAACCTATGTATGGCCAATACATGGAGGGCCTAGGTGGACATCCATCAGTATGAACATGTGTTTTCGTGGTCATCAGAAAAGCTGACCTCCAGCATAAAGTGTCAACGATTAATTTGTACTTGTAAATGTCCCCAATAAAAGTTGCGGCTATTTAAATCTCACCAAATCCTGTTTTATATATTCATGTTTTTACATGTTTGTGTGGTCATACAGAATTTCCAAACCAATAGCAAATGTAGCTTTACTTGCCCCATTGAACTTTCTGTAAAAAGAAGTTTATAAGCACAATATATAGTTAGACATGTAAATAGTTTGGACTAAAACTAGTATAGTTGACTTTGTTGACTATAAAATATGTGCCCGACACAAGAAACAAGATTAACAGGTTTCACTCATGGACTCCTGACACAACTTTATTGTGCACATTTTGTAATCTTGACACATAATCTCATTGCTTTCCTAAAGCATTTTGTTATAAGGGTAAACTTTCATTTGATTTCAAGTAACTTCCACACCCTCAGGTTAGCCAAGGAGTTGGGCAACAAAAAACTGTAAGGAGGACATGAGGATTGCAGCTCATGAAATCCCTCAAAGATCATACAATCTACAGACTGCATCACTCCACTTAATGTTAGCGACATAGAGGACAGATAAGAAATTAAAGTCTCATCTAGTCTTCCCATTCTATCTACTTAAAATGTTTGGCTTAATTAAGCCTCAGAATAGTCTTATATCCCAGGCATGCTTACACTTATTTACTGCCCTTTCTGTAAAGTTGTTTTTCTCACATTACCCCTAAATTGTCCACCCTCCAACTTCAAATTATAATCTCTTCTGCTCTCCTCTTTTTCTGGAAGATACTTCCTAATTGAACTTTATTAAATCATTTTTTTCCACAATATCACTCTCTCCCTTCTGTCCTCTAAGCTATCAATATTATGGACCATGCACCATTTTACTATTCCTTCTTTCTACTTTGTTAATATCCTTTTGAAGACATACAGCCTCATTCAATTCGGGGCTTGCTACTTGATCGCAGACAGCCGAATGTCTGTGATTGAGTTGCGGGCAACTGTTCGTCTCAGATTGCGATGCTATTCAATTCGGCAAGCCTGGAAGTTAAGGCCAGATAGTAAAAATCGAGAAACTATGCTTTTGAAAGTAGGATTTTCGAGATTGGACATAACTCCCGGTTAGAAGCAGCCAATGGAATTTGGGTCCGATCGTGACTCATGGTTCAAGCCCGTAAGACTTTGAAATTCAACCTCCATTTTTCATTTAGGTCCTACAGGCTTGAATTATAAGTTACGATTGGACCCATATTCCAGATATAATGCAATATTGATAATGCAAATATGATATTCTATTACATGCAAGTTCCATTATATGTACTAACACATTGATTGCCGTGATCGATATAACTTGGAAAATAAACATGAAATCAAGTATTTTGTTGGGCCAATTTGCGAGCTTGAGAATGGTGGGCTATTAATTCTAAGACCTAACATCACTTTCCCTTTTAATAAAAGTACAGTAGAGTGTTTATATATGCATTTACAGTGCTCCGTACATGTCATTAAGCCCTATGCGAGACCTCCTTGGTACCAATATCCTGTGGATCGATTTTTGCTATTAGCGGGCTTGACGGAGTGGTTAGTGTGGGGGAATCGTAACAATTGAATAGCGATTTGCGATTTTAGCCTCAGATCAAAGGCTTGGAGGGCATTCACTTGCAATTTTAAAAATCGCTATGAATCGCAGCTCGGTGCCTGTAACTCGATCAGAGCCCGCAAGAAGTTGCCAATTGAATAGCAAATTAAGTTACGGGCTCCAATTCCGAACCCGGATCTCCAGAACTCGACAGATCTCACAGAGGGGAAATTGCTCGCAATCTGGGCTGATCAATCTGCTTGAAACTCAATGTTTGCTCGGAAGGCGACGCACTTGCGACACCCCTCAGAAAGTGGACTAAAGGTCAGTACTGTTGCGTACGTTTGCCTACAAGAGCCCAAGAGCAGTCTGTGCAAGAGCCCAAATGCAGACTGTGCATGTAAAAACCAAAAGTGCAGCTTGTGCAAGATCCCAAGGGCAGCCTGTGCCTGTAAGAACCAAAGTGCATCCTGTGCCTGTAAGAGCCCAAGTGAAGCATGTCTCCTCCTTCTTCTCCTCTACATTGCAACCATCAAGTGCTCTCAGTACAGTTATAGTGAAGTTAAATTCTCTGTTATTTGATGTAATTATTGTTTTTTTTTTGTTTTGCCTGTTTACTTTTAAAGTTTTGTATCCAAAAACAAGACCAACAGTTCAAACTAAAATGTGAAAAATCTGGGGTCCAGAACGGATTATATCAATTTACATTGATTCCTATGGGAAATGCTTGTTTGGAACTCAACCTGTTTGGAACTCATCCTGCTGTCCAGAACGGATTAAGGACAAGAACCAACGTACCACCTAATTTTCATTGTACTGCATACCAAGCAATACTCCTCCTTTTCCACAGGTGCTTCAAAATTTCACCTTGAGCGATGTGCACTGTAAAGATATCAACGTGCTACGTTTACCAATGTTGGAGCTATCTTAAGACTGAAGTGAGATGTCAAAATCCTATGTAATTCTAGGAGAACTATTTTTCTCAAGTTTGGGAGTGATCTTCTCACACTGTTGTAAATAAGCTCCATGGAACAACACTTGAGTTTTAGATGTCTCACAGTACTAGTACTTAGAAAGTATAGCTCAATGCACTAATAAAGAACACAAAAATTCCTCCACTGAAGAAACGTAAACAACGTTCTAACACAGGTTTATCAAAATCCAGTCTTCAATACTGGATCCAAGCCAGCTATTCAAATGAATCTAAATAACTGAGCCACTAATTTATCTAAATTTATTTAAACAAGATGGCCC
The DNA here is from genome assembly GCA_027410445.1 of Discoglossus pictus. Taxonomy (NCBI): domain Eukaryota; kingdom Metazoa; phylum Chordata; class Amphibia; order Anura; family Alytidae; genus Discoglossus; species Discoglossus pictus. Next base: position 369,522,672 of record CM050165.1, on the reverse strand, counting down.
GAAAATAGGTAAGCTTATTGTGACGTACTGCATGTCAGGGATGGAAAATCCTGGAAGCTTAAACAATTTACTTCTAAATAACTTTCAGAGGTGTAATGATTTTTTATGATTACAACTCCCTCTTTGGCTCCTAGAAATCCCATTACTGACACCAAACTATTATATATATTTCTGTCCATCCCTGTATATAGGTCATGTGTTTCTAACATTTGTAATACTCCGGTAACATTAATTACATCCTAATATCCAGGCCCGATCTGTCTTGAACCAACCTGTTAAGTACATTTGAATCACTTTGTTGTGTTTGGCATTATTGCAAGGTGTCATTATATTGATCATATACATACTTCCTTGCTTGATGTACAATTAACTCCAAGTTACTAAATCTTCTGGCTGTCACAGACTGCTCTGTACTACTTGTCATGAAGCTAACTCCCAAGAGGTGTTTATGTAATCCATGCACTAATTGCTTTCTGAAACTATAAAGATGTTACAGTTCTAAGCTCCCAAAAAGATACAGAGGATTAGTTTCTGGGAAATTGATTCCAAGTGTATGAATGAGGACAGGAGGCCTTGTATTGGAGATAATGATTTGGTTGTCCTTAGTGAGCATCGTGTTCAGCTCTAAATAAAGAAAACAATGTTTTGCTCTAACAAGCCAAGTGACAGCTACAGCTACTTTGAATATTACATTGTTCTAGCACTGCAATCCACCGCCTGCAATGCTAAATATATACTTAAATAGTCTGAGCGTGTTAGTATATGCAGTTTTGGTTTAAAAGTTGGATCATAGGCTTGCAAATACACTGCACTACACCTAATAAATGATTGGATTTCTTCAAACTTTTTCCACCAGTCAGGTTGCTTGAAACATGTAAAACAGTTCAGTGATGTCTTATACTATATTCACTAAACAGTGAGCCATTCTGGGTTATCTTAAGTGGTCGTATTACACCTCTCCTGAGTCCCTGCCCCTCCTAAACTAAGCACAAGAAGCTCTACTGGACCAGGGTGGGCCATTGACACCACCCTCTAACAAACCTCTTTGTATTGTATTGTATGTATTGGGCCCCCATGGTTCCCTACATCACTCTTAAGAGCCCTATACCAACAGTTAATCATATAAGAGCAACATTATTTTTAATACATATTCCGATTGATTGCTACTTTAACCACTCAGAATAGGGGAAAGCTCTTTGATTGGTTAAAAGACCAATCAGAATGCACAGATTTCAATTACTGCATTATGATTGATTATAACCTTAGCCAATAAGAAAACTGACATTATCCTTATCTGATTGGTTACTAAGTGACCAATCAAAGTTCTTAATATTTACACAGCAATTTTGGTTGGCTGAAATATATATTTTAGCCAATCAGAAGCCTTGACAAACAGTATATAAGGTGAAGACATAGTCAAAAAATCTGATATGAAGCAGGAAATTTATTCAGAGGGGGAGCTTCATAAGTTTGAGTAAGTTTGTGGACCACATGGGAGGAGTAGGTCCAGGGGGTCCTTTAGACCCCCTATAGTGATAGGTTAGTATTCCATGGGAGTTCATAGGGAGCCCCATTGTAGAGGGTTAATATTAGGTGCCATGGGGGTCCACAGGGACCCCATAAAGATATATTGGAATGCAATGGGTGTCTCTTTTACCACTCTCTATACCTTAGATTGTAAATTTGCGAGTTTCCATCCTAATTACTTTAAGAATTCACCATGGACATTGGATTCCTAGCTCAAAGACAGGGCCCTCCTTGCTTTGCTATATGTTAATTTGTATTTATATTTGTCTGAACTTAATTTATGTACAGCGCTACAAAATATGTTGGCACAATATAAATGAAAGATAATAATAATATAGGAACCCCCATGAGAGATTTTTGCACATTTGCAATGAACCTTTACTTTGAAGACTCCTCTGTTGCTGTTTAGTAAAAACTACTACTATTAAACTTACTATTTGTGTTAATAAATGACACAGTCCACTCCCTTATGAATGACCTACTTTAACAGTGAGCTCTGTGTTGCCCTAAAGCAGATTACAAGCCTCAGGTTTTCTTGTTTAACACCAATTAATATGTCTCAGACAAACCGGCCTTACCATATACAATAATCACACAGCACCAAGCAATTTGCATTCTGGGTAATGACATTGTGAGTACACGTAATTATTTTTTAATTAAGGTAATAGCACATTTTAACTGGATATAGACTATTGTCTATGTAAGACATGTGCTGCCTACATTTCTAATAGAGAAAATTAATTTATGGATACATAATACTATTACAAAGTTATGTGAAAATTAATAAAGTGCTTCTCTCTTTTACTTATACATGTTTATAAACAATGTACAGAAAGAATATTAAAGGGAATAATTTAATTTAAAATATTAAAAACAGGATATTAAATTATAAACTCATGAGGAAAACACATTTTTAAAACAATAGTTAAATAAAAAAATAATGAAAGCATTATAAAACAGTTAAAGTAAAACTTACAATCAAACACTTTTCCTATTTACTGAATGCTTCTCATATTTTTATTTTAAACATATGTATTTTTCTTTCGGAATATATGTTAATACATATACAAGCTTAAATTAAATAGCTGCACCAACATAGGGCTCTGCTACATGTCTTCTGTAGGAACTCCTTTAAGCATTATATATATCTACAGGAGCTCTTCTGAGATAATGTATATAGCTTACTGACACATAGCCAGGGGATTTGTCATGTATGGAAAAGACTTGCAAGTGCTTGCAATGGTCCTTACATTATACTTCAGCAGCTGTATGTAAAAATGTTGGAGTCAGATAAGCCCAAGTAGCAACCCCAATAAAGTGAAAGGACATCAGTAAAGATTGCCACATAGTAACGTGTTTCCCACCCAAGCATTTAATACATTGCACATAAAACTTGCAGTTTGCACACATCAAATTATATATTGTTTTCATATATATTACCTGGTATTTAATGTCAGAGGATACACATTACATGCTAAAACAGAATTAATGTTGAGGGGTGTTAATTGGCTTTTAATCTGTACAGCAAATTTTGTTCATTTCAGCTGTCAATTTAATAAAATCAATCATATAAAATAGTGCAAGAATGGAAAAAGATTAAAATTGTGATTTTTAACTTTTGGTTATGCAGTATTTTTAAACAGGTAACAATTACTGGTATTGTGTGTTCAGAATTAATTCCCTAATATATAGTTATGTCGTGGCTTCAGGCAGAACCCAGAGGCACTGGCTGTACTTGTATTGTAATCATTCATTTAGTGAATACATTGTGAACAAAGTTTCCTCCCTAGCCCTGTTGCTTTAGAGCGTGTGAGAGCATTTAGGTATGGGCCCTTCTCTTTTCCATCCTGAAAGTAGTTCTGTCCTTACCCCAGACTGAATCTCTATCCTCTCTCTGCAATTTTCCATTAACAATACAGATAGATGACTCAGAATGTTTCCTTTTTCAGAATCCTTGCAGCCCTCCAGTTGTTGTGTTCCCAAGAGTGTCCTCAACTCACACATACTCTCTTTTTACATGTTTCATTTGCATGATTTAAAAAAAACAGCTTGAAAAAAAAGAGCTTGAAAAGTTTGCTACACATTGTACTAGCCATTTTTTTCCAGGGTAAATCATTCTCAAAACATTCACCATTGTTTGTGCAGCATTATGAAAATATGTGGCTCACAAATACTAATTGAGTAATGGCAGTCACTAAACAACTTTTCCCATAAGCTGTATAATTTACATACATTCTTGTGGCAAAAAGGAATACAAGTCCATGAATAACCTCCAGGAAGTAAATCAAAATATAATCATCAACCAATCAGGAAAGAAGCAGTGGGGTGGATAAGTCCCTAACCTGCTAAAGAATAAGGATTTAGTTGAGTCAGAGGACTTAAATCATGCATCTCAGGTCTTTTCATAGATAGGGGGTTGACTGAATAAAAAAATGAGGAGGGATCATTAATAGAAGATGCAACCTCAATAAATCATCCAGCAAGCTCCTGGTGCAGTATTTTGCACAGGCTCAGAGAACCCATAAAAATACTTTGTTATGTCTACTGACAATCACAGAAAGGGGGGTTATGGATGCATCTGATAGAGGGGAATTAGTATTTGCATTAAAAAAACAAAAGCTGTTGCAGGTGATGTTTACACCCCCAGGATTGAGCTAGGCTCCTGAGAGGGTTCATTTTTGTAAAAATGTACCCTGTCTATGTGAGCATGCCCAGCTTTGCAGCCATCAGCATTGTTGTATGCAGCCAGCTAGATGAGGCTTCTACACTTGGTCCTTAAAGGACCATACATCGTCATTCAAGTAAAAATGCTTGAGTGGTTACATGGTTGTTCTTTAGACATACACCCTCTCCTTGATAAATCCTGACAAATTATAATTGTACTGAAACCAAACATGTCAGCTTCTTCTTCCTAGTCTAAGCTGTCTTTTTGGCGAATGAGCATTTATGCTTGATTTATGGTCCTACAATGACTTGCAAAGTTTTCTGTGCATATGTCTCTGTGTGAATGCATGTGTCTCAATGTGAGTGCGTACATTTAATTCACTGGGGCTAGGCCAGATCTCAGGGGCAATTCCCTGGGGCTAGAGAGGTAATGGGGCTGGGAAAGATCACAGGGGCAATTCACTGGTGCTGGTAGAGATCACAGGGGCAATTCACTGCGATGGGGGAGTGATGGGGTAAATCACTGGGGATGGGGGGTTACAGGGGCAAATCACTGGGATGCAGATAAAAAATCAGTGAACGAAGGGACACAGACCTTGTTCTGGGTATTACAGAAATCTAAAGGAAAGAAGCAGCTCAATTCACAGGCCAAAAAGATACAATGTATTATGTATGCTAATTTTCCCTGGGATTTTCATGGGGTATCAACATTGATAGAAATCAGTTTGCAAATGCAAGAAATTCAGCAAACATTAGGGTAACTGTTTAAATGTTTATTTTGGTATTTGTTCATGCAAACAATTTTTTTCATACACTACTAATTCCCCTCTATCAGATGCATTCATAATCCAGCTCACTTGCATATACCTTTAATCCAGTTTCAAAGAATAACTGAATAACAGCATTACATAGGGTTTCAAACCTTAAACAATTTTCAGTATAACGTGGACCCTCGGTTCTCGACCTCCACAAACTCAACAATTTTGGAAATCAACATATCTCACAGACAAAAAAATTGGCTTGGAACACAACACTTGCCCAGAACTCGCCACGCTCAGGATACCCTGCATCCTGTCTTACAGGAAGTGGAATAAAGTTAAGTACTGTGGTGCAGTGTAGTTAGTGCCTACAACAGCCCAAGAGCAGTCTGTGCCTGTAAGAGCCCAACAGCAGTCTATGCCTGCAACAATCAAAGTTTAGACTGTGCCAATAAGAATCAAAGTACAGCCTGTGCTTATAATGACCAAAGTGTGGCATGTGCCTATGAAGACCAAAGTGTAGCTTGTGCTTATAAGAACTAAAGGGCAGCCTGTACCTAAAGGACCAAAGCGCAGCCTTTGCTTACAAAAACCAGGGTAACCTGTCTTTATAAGAACCAACGTGTAGCTTGTGCCTGATGTTCTAATGGAAGAGACTCTCCTTCCAAGCAATAACCTCTCTCCTCATTCTCCTACATCGCCACCATCCCATTGGACCTTCAAGACTTCTCAGAACAGTTAAAGTGAAGTAAAATTCTATGTTATTTCATCTAATTAATGTTTTTTATTTATATCTGTTTAGTTTTAAGGTTTTATATCAAAATGACACCATCAGTTCAAACTAAAATGTGAAATTTCGGGAGTTGGGAACAGATTATTTTTATTTACATTGATTCCTATGGGACATGCTACCTTGGAATTCAACTTTTTTTTGGAACTCAACCTGCCATTCGGAACGGATTAAGGTTAAGAACCAAGGTACCATTGTATTATTTTAAAACAGTTTGCTGTCTTTTTGTTTGGCAGAGTATTTGGACTAACCTGGCCATCGTTTGCTGTGAATATAAGTGTTATTTCCTTCCACTGACCAGCTATTGGGTTTTGTAGATAAAGGGACAATGTATGTTGAGAGATATAGTTACCAGGGCACACCTAACCAGGAAACTAAATTGCTAGGGATGAGTTTAAGGTAGGGAAGGATTAGATTTGTAAATTACAGGAAGCCTTAATACACTTAGCAACCACAGTGTATTTTTGATAGATATTGATAGTATGGAAGAATGGACTAATGAAAGTGAATGTGTTTTTCTCCATCAGTTATTCATATGAAGCGATGAACACTTATTAAAAAAAGTAGATCATTAAATATATCTCATAAGCATCCAAAAGTTTATTCAAGATAGAAAATATCGACCAGAAATGACTCGAACCATATACAATGAATCACTGCACATGTTAAATGCATACCTTCACTATGTCATTATTATTAGTATTGCGTATTTATAATGCGCCAACATATTAAGTAGAGCTATACATGGGCTGTGATCAAGGCAAAAACAATGTCAAAATATTTTCCAGTCATTACCTCATTATCCCAATGTCATACTTTTTCCCAATACATATTAAATTTGAAACTCACCCTATCACCACACACCACACCATCACTGTCCATCTACCTCCCTTACTCCTATGTTGCTTTGACAGTTTCAAAACAATAATCTGCAATAGATTCAGTGCTGGTTAATTAGGTGGTAAACTCCTAGTTACAATGGGTCTAGGAAGTGGGGCAAGTATTACCATATACATTGAACCACTATTTCCCAAACTAAATCAGCCAAGTTATTGATGGACCTAAAATAGCTCTTATAGAACACCACACCTTCTCCCCATTTATCACAACATGGCTAAATACAACACAAACTTCCTCAAAATTATCCAAAATATATCTCCCCAACTAAAATAAATCACTTGAGGTTATTTTCTTGTGGAGAACACTGCACTATTTCCTAATTGCCTTGCTATGTAACTTTCACCTCATTTCATATACACTATAGGTATGTTTTCATTACACCGATACTAGGCCTTTCATAGTATTCACTAAACTACTAGTTTTTTGCAAAGTGTAGGAGGCCTAAAAAATCTGTCTGGTATCTTTACTTGCAAGGTAATTAACCTCTTAAGATTTGTTGTTAGATCTGTGTTTATTATGATTTTGAGTTCATGCAAACACAAGCTATGTTGAGACTTATAATTGTGTGAATAATTTTTATACTGTTTATACATCCTTCCAACCACTTTGAGGTTTAAGTAATGTAGGTTTATGCCACATAAACCAATATCTCTCATGCTATATTCTTCATGAGGTATCAAATCCATTCCATGTAATTTCATTGCCTTAAAATTGTTGTTGTTTAGTCGTTCAGTCGTGTGCAGTCGTGACCATATGGACTGCAGCACACCAGGCAACCTATTGTTATGTCTCTGATTGTACTTATCCATAAGGTTATCTTGGCAAAGATACTGGAGTGGGTTGTCAGTTCTTTCTAATGTGAACCGCAATTTGTCTGACTTCTCTGCTATGACCTGCCCACCTTGGATGACCCCACATTTTACATCTCACAGCTTCACTGAAGTACACACCACGACAAGGTAGCGATCTAGAAGGGGATCCTTAATATAGTTAGTAGTAATTAAGTCCCAGCACATGTGTTAAATCATATAATGTCAGAATTAAACAAGCATTTATTTTTAATTTAGTTTTTATTCTATTCAAGTCTTTGCATGAGAAGTTTGAAATTCCTGTTAGTTATAAGATTACCTCTTGTCTCCAGCATGATCAGACACTCAAAGCAATAGGTGTGGCAGCAATATTGTTTAAACAGTCTATGCAATGTGTTGCTATTTACCCAAACCACTTTTAAGGCTGTATTAGTAATTTTGCAAGCTGATAATATAAAAGTTCTGAGTTATATACATGTTGTGCAATTCTGTAAAAAGTATATCAATTTTGGAAACCACCTCCATTAAGTTGTATTTTTAGATGACTGAAAATACCTCCAAGATTATTTAATAAAAACACCCTAGATAAATAGTTATAATGTACAAATTGTATGTAACAGTCATATCTACAGTTATTTATACTTTTGCTTCAAATGTTTATTTGGTGTCCTTCCCCCATATGTATGAAATAGTTGCGGTGCACCCCCATATTTTTTTGCATTGGGTCCATTTATTAGATCTACCAGACTAATTTGATCCATTACTAGATACACTTAAGGAAGATTTAGCTGTCACTTTCAAACATATTTTATATATCTATGCTCTGTATATATTTTTAATAACTCATTACATTGATTTGTACTTCAAAAGTTTTAAATTATCAACCCCTCCGGGTGCAACAGCTATCAACAAAGATTACAGTCTATTGCGTACTACTAAAGTCTAATAATGCTCCTGAGGATAGTTGCCGCTACCAAATATATAGTAAAAAGGCTCTGTAATTAATGTTAAATTACCTTGTACGAGGACATTTTTAAAGAAAATTTTAATAATAATAACCTTGTAATTAATTATGATATTTGTATTTAAAGCAACACAGTAGGAAACAGTAATAGCAATAGAATAAATGTATCTGAATTGGGCACAGGGATTATAAAAGTTAATTTACATTTCTGGGATAGGGTTTACCAGAACAATTATAATGATGTTTTTTTCCCTGCATCTCTTATTCCAAACATTGTGCTTCTCCTTAGATTTGTAAGCTAAAAAATTGGATTATTTTTTTTTCTCAAAAAGTGGAGGGATAGTTCTACAGATGGATTAAAGCTTACTCTCCGTTTTTCTCATATGAGAGGAAGGAATTGAGAAGATATATAAAGTACCTGTGAGGATGTAAACTCTCACAAAACCAGGGCATCCATCTCCTGTACAAATGGGCTGTGTTGTTTTTTTTTTAAACTGTCTTCAAAATATACGTACAAATGTTAAATTAATTGTGCTCCCTGTACTATGGAATTTTCTGATGGCTTTACACGTAAAAAATATTAATGTTAATAATAATAATAATAATAACCAAACAAGAAAATTACAAAACAGGGGAGCCAGGTAACCCCCCTGTAACTCCCACTTACTGTTTTTGCGCTCATATTTGTTCTACACCTGTAACATTTCTCAGTTTTTTACTTCCACCTTCATATTTTTTCTGTATCTTTCTCACATCGTTACATGAAGTTCAACATATTTGTTCTCACACATCTCTTTACTTGTAGTTTATAATTTCTACCTCCCTCCCACTCACCTTTCAGAAACTCCTCATGTGTCTGTTTTACACTTAACCCCATAATTTCCTCCCATATGCATCTCAGCCACTCCATATTGTTCAATATCTCTCTCACCTCTAATCCTGCCTCCGCTATATTTTCTGCATCTCTCTCAACTCTCAACCTGAACCTCATTACTTTTTCTATCGCTCTCATTACTTTTTCTATCGCTCTCTCATTTGCCTGTTTGCCAGTAATTATTTTATCTGTAACCCGCACCACCATTAAAGATTTTTTTCATCTCCCGTTCATTTCATCTGTCATTTATAATTTCTGACTGACACTTATAAATCTGCCTCACTCCTTATTTGTCTCTCACTATCTATTAACATAGTTGTTGAACACCTTAGATTGTAAGTCTGCGAGTTTTTATGCTAAGTACTTTGGGTATGCACCTTGGACATTGGATTCCTAGCTCAAAGACAGGGCCCTCCCTGCTTTGCTATATGTTAATTTGTATTTATTTGTCTGAACTTAACTTATGCACAGCGCTACGGGAATATGTTGGCGCGTTATAAATGAACTATAATAATAATAACACCAGTCCTTAGGGGCTACAAATAGTGCAGGATTTCAGGATCTCTCTGCTCAGGTTCAGTGGCTGAGCCACCTCTACAATGAAATCCAACACTGTTAGTGGTCCTTGAGGCCAGGAGTTTAACACCAGTGTTGTACATGGACAATATTGCCAGACAATAAAATTAATTAGGCATGTTTACCAAGACAGCTAACTGGCTGACAGGATCCACCATTATATTGCTCACTAATGCAAATGGTGGACATACAAAATTAGTTTCTCATTTGCAATTACTGTGTTTCCCAGAAAATAAGACCGGGTCTTATATTAATTTCAGCTCCAAAAAATGAAATAGGGCTTATTTTCAGGGGATGTCTTATTTTTTATTGTACAACATAAATAACATACATTCCAGTTGGGATGAGAATTTATACAGTTTAAAAAAGTTTCACAGTTCTTCTCTTACATTTTTGACTTTTAGTTACCATTCTTTATACAACAGTCTAATACTATACATATCAATACAAAACAAAACAAAATAAAACAAGAAAAAAAAAGGGGGGGGGGGGTCTCTCCAATACTCACCCTCACCAACTTGTGCCCCTTCCTATACAACCTGAGCTGAGCCACCTATCTCTTGCTCCTCATTTGTCCATTTAGCTATATCTTGTCTTATCAATTCTGCTTTACAGAAATCATATTCAAGTGTTCTAATTACAATGTCGCTCCATAATGGCACTAAGCTCTTTTTCCACTTATGAACTATAACCCATTAACATATGGTCAATATCTTAACTACAAACACTTGATTGGCTTTGTTCAACTCTACAGGAAATATATAAAATAGCGCAGTGTGAGCTAGGGGAATAATCTTTTTGTCTAAAATAACAGAAAACTTTTGAAAGCAATCCAACCAGAATGGTTGAATAACCGGGCATTCCCACCATATATGGGCATGTGAACCAAACATCTCACAATCCCTCCAACACAACCAATTTAACCAGGAAAGCCCATTTGTATATATATTTCCACTTAACTTTCTCACTGTTTCTCTTAACAGTTTCCTTTTCGATAAAACTTCCCCTGAGATATCTGGATAGATTTGTATATTCTCATACAGGGATCTTTTTCTCAAATGCAATTTTCATGATTTTATCTTTCATAGAAAGATATCTTAATTTAACAATCACATGCCTAGTTGACACCCTATCCAAACTTCTTGGAAGGGGGATGCTGTAAATATTTTCAATTTGATCTTCCATATTAATTTCATTTTCCATAAGATCTGCTAAGAAAGATTTTACATAGGGTTTCAATTCACCGTCTCTAACTCTTTCTTGTATACCTCTTATTCTAATATTATATCTCCTAACACCTTCTTCTAATCTAGAACATTTATAAGTTATGTTGAAATTTGTTCTTTAAGACTTTTAACCTCTCTAATTAAATTCTGATTTTCCTTGTTCAGGTCCGTTGGATTAACTTCTAAATCTTGGATTGTTTTTGTGTGATTTTGAAGAATATTAGTATTTTTGGCTATTTCCTGAGCCAGTTCTTTTTTAATAAGCTCTTGAAAATTCTCAAAGAGCAATTTAATAGACTGCATAGACACTTACTCCACCTCTATTTCAAATCTGGGCACATCTTCCATTCTTTTACCTTCTTCTTCTATCCCTGAATGTATGGCTGATGAGTCGAGATGAGAACTAGAGGAGGTATCTAATACGTTTTTATCTGTCACCTCTGATTTAGGGAGAAACAAATCTACCACTGATTTTTGAGAATCCTTTTTATCTTTCTTCTTTAGTCTAGTAGTTTGTTTCTCCCTAGCAGACATTTTTTCCACTTAAATTTAATTTACTCTATCTTAATCCTTAAATAACGGCTTTTGGCAAATTGCAGTCAGTCAGTCATCACACTATTACAATATAGATTTACATAAACCAATGACCAAACAGTGCTGGTTCATCAATAAATCCCATTCAACTCCCAGTGGACACTATTAAGGCTGCCTCCAGAACTTGTTAAAGTGCTACACTTTGAAATTATTTGGAAACATCCGGGCAACCGAGATATTTTCTGTATGTTGGATCTATCAAAATATCAAAGCCCTGTTAGCCGAGTCTGCAGAATAGATTAAATCTTTCAATGGTACAAAGAGGATATTTTTCTTACTTAGATCTCCCAATCAAAGACTAAATCCAAATTTTATACAGGGTCACCTAAAATGTCTCCTTAACAGATGACGTATAGCTCTCTCAAAATTTTCAATCCATTGAACACAGGGCTATAAAAAATAATAATACCAATTATCTCTGTGATTCAGTTGTTACATGACTCTCCAGACTGCATGTGTAATGGCCATTTGACCCAAGGCTTCACTGTTATTTTCCTTGGGGCCTAACAGCACCCCTAAGAAGCACACTTAACGTTCCATCAGCTCTCCATTGATTTTAACTGCTTCAGTCATATTACTGGGCAGATCCTTATTGATCTTTATTCATAATGTGCGACAACCCTTAGGGTTATCGAGTGTACTGCAATCGATTAGCTAGACTTGTATCCAGGACTATGTCCTATACCACTCTAGATAGCAGTACTGTTACATCAGTCACTCCATAGTTAAATAGAGACCATAGAACTTTGATATAATTCTCCAAATTGTTATTTTGTCACAGTTTTATCACAGTCCCAGCTGCTTGTAGTACAATGACAACACAGCTGTCACTGATTTTATCCCATGCATTCTTCACCCAAATCACAACCTCTTTCAGGCTAGGCTTTGCAAAGTTTCCACACTGATTTCTCTCCATTCTATTTTCAATGTAGTCATTGATTTCCATGCGCAAATGGTCCTTGAATGGGTTGTTTATTGCAATATCAAGAGTCTGGAGATAGGCAGTCATTCCTGCGAGAATCATTATTTGATCTATTGTTCTCTCTGCAAGGAAGTTCTTCATGTCTTTAGCGCGGTGAGTGCTGGCTGAATCCCAGACTAGCAGACCTCTTTGGCCACCTCGCAAAACAAGTGGCAGCATTAAATCGACCAACTTTCCTATAACTGCTACTAAAGCCTCAGCAATCCATTCACAGATGATGTCTTCGAGCGCAGGACATAATGGATGCCGACCTGATCCACACTTGCATTTCTTAGCATTTCTCTCATCCACCTGTTGCCTGAGGTTATCATACTCTGCTCGCCATTTGCGGACCATACAGAGATCCAACTTCTTTTTGCAGAAACCTGTAAGATTCTTGCCCATGGATTCTCCCGCTATTCCTTTCTTGTACTCAACAGAATAGCTCTTTCTTTTTGCACTCATCTTGTCTTAATAATTGATATTATCATTTAATGGATGTCTGGCTGACGATCGGAAATGGGGCTTGTTTTTGGGGGAGGGCTTATATTATGCGTATCCTGAAAAATAGTTCTAGGGTTTATTTTCAGGATAGGTCTTATTTTTGGGGAAACAGGGAAGTTATATAAAGTATTGAAAACTGAGAAAAGTGGAATGACCTTTTATTTATTTATTATTATAATCACTGATACACTGCACAAGTTGCACCAGAAATAGTTCTAAACTGACATTACTTTGCAAGCCCTGATGCATTCGGCCTGTTAATTAAATTACTGTAAGAACCGTAAGCTCTACAGCATTTCTAAGTACTGAATTATTTCTACTAAAGTTATTTCCTATGCAGTATTCCACCAGCTAAGACTTTTTAACATGTACTTTATTAAAATATAATGAGGCTGAAAGGCCAATAAGTATTCAAATTAGCTGTTCAGAAAGCATTAATTATGTTGTACTATTTTCAAGATGAATCACTTTTGCTGAATAAACAGTGCCAGCTATTATACTAGTGGTGATCTGATATAGCAGTTCACAACGTCAGATTTGCATAAATGTTTGCAGACTGGGACAGGCAATTTTAGCACCCAATGATAAGTTTAAAAAAACTGTTATTAACATTTTTTAGCAGACAACACTTGGTTCTTCCTACATGGAAATATTCTGGGATTTCCAAATCTCCTTTTTGGCATACGTCATGCACAGTACAGATACATGATAATAAAACACACTTTAAAATAAACTATTTTAAAATGCAATACTTGAAAATATAGAAAGTAAATCAAATATGTAATACATTTCATTTTATAAGCAATTATTCTGTTGTCGTATATTCCATTTTGGATTCTAGTAATTAACTTCCTTAGATGCTACACAGTTTTAATCTGTATTTACAGCTACCAGTGCTGTCAGTAGCGATAACAGAACAGAAAATGAATAGTATAAATTATAAAAATGCAAGCTTTATAAAAATTATCACAGTGATCCTTTAACGAGTTCTTAATAAATAAACCTGATTATCTCACAGACTTATTGGCAGATGACTGTAATTTCATGCACTGCTTGTCTGGGCTGTACCTTAAATAATTCAATTTAATTAAGTCATACTAATCTGTATGTGTTTGAATACATGTACAAGAGGTCATGAGTTGAAGCTGGTGGGTGGAAGACTTAGGAGTAAAGTGCAAAACTACAACTTCATATAAAGGTAGTCAAACACAGTAAAGAAATGTGATCATTCCCGTCCCAGTGAGCATCCTCCTACATGTTCTGATGAGTTGCAAGATTCAACTATTTATGTAAGTGCAACAGCCCAACATGAATAAAGAGACGAATAACTCCAACTAACAGAGGATCTATGTTGGAAGCAAATTCATGACATCAGTTTTTTCACACATTGTTTGTATATCCTTCTTTTGCAACCAGTTCAGCATCAAGAGATCAATCAATAATAACTGTGCTGCTCAGTTGGGTGCTGTCCATACTGGAGTTTTAGCATGATATTTTGATTCAAGAAATGTATGCATTCCTAAGATAAGCATGAAGCCATCCTGAGACTTAATTAAGCCAATCCTTTAGTCAGACAGAAAGGGCAAACTAGGTAGGTTAATTCTATTTCTTCAAATGACAAAAAGAGTGATGTGAAGGCTAAAACAATAGAATAACTATGGAAATACAGATTTATCAGTCAGGACCACCTGGTATATCACAGTGCAGTAGTGACCAGTAACTGTTACTATCCCAATCTCTCCCATAATCAGTATCAGTTAATTATTTCCTCCACGCTTCCCTCTCAGCACAGTGTTATTACTCCCGCAGAATTGACAGTGGGTCATGTGGATAGTGTCACAGGGACCCCCAAAGCAATGTGACAAAGTTTTCAGGCAAAAACAGTGTTATCACCATGTGCTCTCAGCGTGACGCAGCGTGATCAATCCTCAGCAGTGCGACATTAATCCCCTTGCAATTTAAATAACAATCCAATCCCCTCAGCCAAATTGATAGCATTGTGATGTCCCCTCACTATCACCTGTCATAATGTTCTCAACGAAGGAAATGTTTCTTAAAGGTTGAACTCCCCTCAGCAGTTTCAGTTTAATCTGCTTTCAATTACACCGGGCACAATGTGATCTACCTGTCGTGTATATAACAGTGTGATCACATTAAAGTCCTTTAGAGTAGCCTCCACTCAGCAGTCTCAGTAACAGTATGGTCTCTGATATTATTGTATGTCACTGATTGATCTTCCCCTCATCAATGTTTGTCACAATTTGAACTCCTCAAGCCAGTGTCATAGAGTGATTTCTCCTCAGCAATGTCTATCACTGTAATTTCCCCCTCACCAGAGTCTGTCACTGTCTAATCTTCTCCCCCTCAGCGTTGGCTTTCAGTTTAATATTTCACCAGTGCCTGTTACAGTGTGATCTCTTAAGCAATCACTTGAGCAGTCTCTGTCACAGAGTTACCCTTTTACTATCCGTCAAACTCAGGTCTCCCCCAGCAGTGTCTGTCACTTTGTTATACCCCTCACCAGTGCATGATCCCACCTCAGCAGAGTCTGCAACTATGTGATGCCCCCTCAGCAGTGTCTGTCACTGTGTTATGTTCCCCTCAGCAGTGGCTAATACAGTGAGACCCTCTAATTGTATGACACATCTATCATAGTTTGATCTCTCCTCTGATATGTCTCTCGCTTTGTAATCTCCCCTTTAACAGTGTCTATTAGTTTAATCTCCTTTCACCATTGCTTGTAATCTCCTCAGCAGTCTGTCACTGCGTGTCTCCCCCACCAGCAGTGACTGTCACTGTATTATCCATTTACAGACTGTCACATAGTGCTTTAAACTTAGCAGTGTCATTCACAGTAAGAACCTTCTTAGCACTGTATATCAGAATGTGATCTCCTCATCAGTGTCTGTTTGCCACTTCACCAGGAGTATGGTCCCCTTACAGTCTGTCACAGAATGGTCTCCTTTCAGCAGTGTCAATCACAGTGAGACCCTTCTTCTCACTGTATACCACAGTTTGGTCTCCCCACAAAGTGTAATCTCATCTCAGCAGTATCTTTCATAGAATAGTTTTCAAAAGTACCTGTTAATATCTATGTCTCTGCAGTTCCTCCATTCAGACACCTGTCTCTACTCCTGGGCACGTCTGAGTCGCACGGACCTTCGAAGCCACCGTTCCCGAGCTACCAAAGGTCTCTTGGTATTTGTGTTGAGTTTCGTTGTGCAGAGAATGCCAACTTAAAGTGACAGTGCTCCTGGTTAAAGGTGACTGTAGAAAACACCCAACCACTCCCTATAACATTATAAAGGTTATACTACATTCCAGAGTGCTACTTACACAACCACTCCCCATGCTGGGACTAAGGAATGTGAGCACCAACAAACAAAACATGTACAAAAATAAACACAAACACCAAAAATAACACACAAGTATATCTTTATAGTTAAAGTTTGATTAAACTAAAATTAATTAAAAATGTCTAACTGCTCAATGATATTTAAATGCACAAATTTAAAAAAGGCATTTTTTTTTTTAAATCTTCCCACTGAATAAAACAGTACAGATGTCCAGTGCTTAACCCTTTTACAATCAGGGTTAAATAGTCACTGAAAATATATGTATTAAATGTTAAGTTTTCCAAGGCAGATCCAAACTATGAACTTCATTAAAACGTTTTTAAAGCAAATAGTTGTAGGGGAATTCCACACATCCAATATGGAGTTAAGGTGGACAGGGCAAAGGTTCCTAATATGTTATAACTTAAAAATATATGACATTTTTATTTTTGATCACTTAATTAAAAATTACATTTTCTTTTAGTGAACAAACACTGGTATTTTTGTTTGACAATTAGCCTTTCTGATAATCCAACCAAGGCTTTGGGTTTATATTTATATAATCATGGCTAATTACCCCCTGTATGTTGCACATGCTCAGATTGATTTTGATTTTGAGAATACCTACAGCAAGCAATTAACAATGATTCAACTATAATGCAAAGTTAAAAGCAAGGTCTTGATGGGAGGTTTGCAAAGACAAGCCTCAGTGTAATTTCACTTTAAGAGAATGCACTCTTAGCCCTCAATTGTTAAAAGTACGGTCCTATACTCTTATGGTAGCGCAGCACAAGGCAGAAACAGTGGCGGTGAGCATTCCGCTAGATGGTGCTGACGATAGTCCGGTGCCATATCATAGAGTCAAGGCTTAGGTAAACTGTTAGGATTAGGGTGAGGGTTAGGGTAAGGGGTTAGGGTTGGGGTTAGTTCAAGGGTTAGGCTAACATTATAAGCAAAATATTAGCAGCGCCATCTAGTGGTTGGAGGCCGCACTGTAGCGGCGGACCTCTACAGACACCATAACAGGATAGATCCAAAAGTGCTTGTTTTACCATATTTGGAATCTTTTCTGTATTCCTTTAATTGTAGAAAAACATGTTCACTAAGTTTTTTTGAATGGAAAGAACCAGCTTCATTGTTTGCACGTGTTCACTTCCATTGGTGTGGATGGCCTGATACTCTTCTTTCATATGCTATTCAGACACTCACTTTAATATGTTTAAGTCCTAAATGCTAATAAATGGCCGGATGGGTAATAAACATAACATTGGTGCGCTTCATATCTAAATGCATCTATGACCCGCTACCCCTATCAGTATACACCGGGATTCTCCCTTCTTACTTGCTAGCCTCTATGACCCAGGGAGTATCCCAACTAAAGCATAACCATTGCGCTCCCTATGGAACCTGTTGGCCCCTAATAGCTTCTATACCACTGGGGTCTTAATGGACTAAACTTTAAGCAATGGGGACCTCATGGACCCCCATAGCAACTAACATTAACTCTTACACCATGAGGGTCTGGATGGATGCCTATGATGCCTAACATTAACCATTATACCATGGGAGTCCTCATGGACCCCCATGGCACCCTTCCTACTACCACCGGGTCCATATTGGACCTCCATAGCCCCTAACACTAAATACACAAAATTAAAAACATATAATTAAACCTTTAAAGGTCAAAAAATACATTACCTATATTTTGATACCTTCCAGCTACAATCAGCAAAGCTCTTGTCCTCATATTCTAGCCCAGGAGAAGCAGGCACTTTTATGTTGACTGAAGAATCTGTCCTTTCCTTCCTTGATTGAAACCCTTGGTCCTCATCTGCAGCCCATGGAAAAGGTACTCTGCCTAAAAAAAACATTTCTGGGGAAACTCAATTACTATGTAAGTATGTAACTCTCTCACTGACTACCATTTTATTGAGCGAGCCTTCGACATATATACTAATTTTGCAGATTCTGGTTGGCTGAAATATCTTTCAATCATATTTCAGCCAATCAGAAACAAGTATTTGAATTGCTCTCGCCCCCTTATATGACTGGTTAAAAGTGTAACCAAGCATAATTTGCATATTTAACCCTGTGATTTATGATTTATTAGACTTTTAACCAACCAGGCAGGGGTGGGAGTAAATAGTTCAAATACTCAATGATGATTGGCTAAAATATGATTGACACATAATTCAGGGAACTGGAATCCACAGAAATAGTATATAAGTCGAAGGCACACGGCTGCAGGAGCTCATCAGAGGAGGCTCTGTTAGTTATAGCGCAGCAAGTTTTTTAGGCAGATGCTCATATCAACTGGCCAAAGAGACAGGAGACAACAGAATCTTCAAACAAATTAGTAGTGCCTGCTTATGCAGGGCTGAAGAGTGAGGACAGGTGCTTTGCTGATCGTCTCTGGAGGGCATCAAAGGATATTTTTAGTAGTATTCTTTTTTATTTTGTATATTTAGTTTTAGGGACCTAGGGGTTAGGGTCCATGAGGGTCCTTTATGAACCCCTGATGTGGTATGAAGGGTGCCATGAAGATCCATGGGGACAATCATGGCATAGGGGTTAACATTAGGTGCAATGGGTTCCATGAGGAAAACCTTGTTTATATATTAGTATACCATGAGGGTTTGTTAAAACCCCATGGTATAAGGGGTTAATATTAGATACCGTGTTCTATAAGGACACCCATGGTTATACTTTATATGGGGGATCCCATTGCTCATAAGGGCTAGAAGGTATTAAGGTAAAATGCCAGGGGATCCCCTTGCTAATAGGAGTTAGCACTATTACCCCCTTAATTGTGTCAGATTTGAGAAATCAAGGGTCAAATCTGGCACAATAAATATTTTGTATGCCTTTACAGGGATTGAAAGTACTCAAGGCACTCAGACTTCTGAGAAAACCTCAGATAAGTCAGATATTATTACATGTGGCATGAGATAGAAATGTTTAAAATAGCTATGCGACAGACACTCTGGGCTTATGATGTTAGGAACATTTGGAGCACTTGTGTAACGGAACCCATCACTGTTTTACCCTGTTTTATGGTTATTTCATTCTAATGGTTAAAATATGATCACATTGCTATACTGTAGATATGTTGTTTTATGTTCTACAGAATATATTGGCTCAGAATATTACAGCTACTAGGCTAATAGATAATCCTATTACAGATACTCCTCATAAGATAAGGAAGTCTATTGTATAAAGTGTTTTCATTATGAGACATAGAACAAAGAGAAGTATAATCTGATCAATGTCTGATTGTATCAAAGTAGCCAGGTAAACTCCGGGGGGTGTGACCACACCTATTGTCTCTCTATGTGTATTGTGTGGCCAAATATGGGGGATGTGTATTGCCTGTGGAAAGAGATGTGTATATATATTTCTGCATAACAAAATAAAGACAGTATTCTTTCACTCCCAATTGAGTGTCGTCCAATATGGGTGGTCTGGGCTTGTGAGACTGCAGTGCTTCTTGGATATTTTACCGTATACCAGCGGAGATACTGGACTTCGTGTTCCAACTCCGTTACGACTCGGATGGTATTTCTCGGAGGTTAGATTTAGGTGGTTAGATTTACTTGTAATGCGATAATTCGTTGATGATTTATGAGTGCACTTCACTCACCTCAATTCTTACGAGAGCTATAGAATGGAGCCCTATATATTTTCAGGACTTTACCTAGACCAAGGTGTTATAAAGATATGATTTTATTTACAAAAAACACTCTTTAAATTCATATGGAAAGATAAAGTATTTTTACGAGGCAAAAATATTCAGGAATTTTACGCTCCCACAACTATTTAATATAAAATTAGTGAATAACCTCCAATATATATATAAAAAGAGGAACAAACACTTTTGAACCCTACAGTAGAGAACAAAAACTTTTTTCCTGGCCAAATAAAAAAAGCTTCAGATGGCTGATAAGGCATGGGTTAACAACATTTTAGGATACATTATTTCATATCAAGTCTTTAATAGGACATCCAACTAACCATATTTGAGAAATTATGCACCTATATTCCCAAGAGAAAAGGACATTTCTCCAAAATATATTATCACATAAACTCCATTCCTACATCCTATCTCCATAAACTCATAAAGACTTTACCTGCCTAATATCTGAGAAAATGTGAAGTATAATTATTCATAGAACTACACACTTGTTGAAACCAACATTAAAAACCTTCACAGAACGTACCCAGTCCCAGAAAATCCATACGTTTTTTGTAATTGTGGCAATTATAGGAACCTTTACACATATATAGTGGCATTGCCCAGAAATGACACAAATCTGGAAAGCAATCTCACATATTTGAAAGAATGACATATGCAATAGAAGGTAGCCTTAATAACTACTTAACTAAATGGACACCATGACTAGATTCACAATATCATTCCAATACAACTATCAAATGACTAGTTAGTATTATTATCCTATATTTGTATCATATTCTGTAGCTCTGTACAATAGTTGAGCAAAAGCAAAACACAATATGTGTGAAAAAACATATGGCAATATGAAGGGCAATGTCTCTGAGCCTAAAACCTTGGGTACTTGATGCTTTTCTCCAAAGCACCTGCCAAGACTGAAAACTTGCAGACTTACAATCCAAAGGGAATGGAAGAGGCAGAAAACTGGACAGGATTAGAAAGTGGGGGTTTGAATAGGCCAGAAAGAAATTGAGAGAGTGAGGTGACAAGGAGCAGAGGAGGATGAGATGTGTGAGGAGAGTAAAGAGTTAATAATTATGTGTCTATAGAAGCGGTGGGAAATGCAGGTGATAGTGCAGAGACCTGTGCTATAAAAGAACAAGAATTAAAGGTGGGTGGGGAAGGTGGAAGGGAAAGTGCATGCAGATAGAAACATGGTGTAGAGTGAGAGATGTTGCTGGGCTCAGGATCTCAACTTGAGAGGGCCTGAATGCAGATAGTAACAGGGTGTAGAGTAAAATATGTTGCTGGGTTCAGGATCTCAACTGGAGAAGGCTTGGATGCAGATAGAAATAGGATGTAGAGTGAGATATGTTGCTGGGTTCAGGATCTCAGCTAGAAAAGGCCTGGATGAAGATAGAAACAGGGTGTAAAGTGAGAGATGTTGCTGTGTTCAGGATCTCAGCTGGAGAGGGCCTCAATGCAGATAGAAACCAGGTGTAGAGTAAAATATGTTGCTGGTTCAGGATCTCAGCTGGAGAAGGCCTGGATGCAGATAGAAATGGGATGTAGAGTAAGAAATGTTGCTGGGTTCAGGATCTCAGCTGGAGAAGGCCTGGATGAAGATAGAGACAGGGTGTAGAGTGAGAGATGTTGCTGGGTCCATGATCTCAGCTAGAAAAGACCTGGATGAAGATAGAACAGGGTGTAGAATGAGAGATGTTGCTGGGTTCAGGTTCTCAGATAGAGAAGGCCTGGATGAAGATAGAAACAGGGTGTAGAGTCAGAGATGTTGCTGTGTTCAGGATCTCAGCTGGAGAGGGCCTCAATGCAGATAGAAACCAGGTGTAGAGTAAAATATGTTGCTGGTTCAGGATCTCAGCTCGAGAAAACCTGGATGAAGATAGAAACAGTGTGTAGAGTGGGAGATGTTGCTGGGTTCAAGATCGAAGATGCATTCAGTATACTTCCCGTCCTCTTCCTAATAAGAAATGTGGTAAAGTAATAGATTGTCCTGCGTGAGTAATTTAGGGTCATATGCAGTAATGACAGTGGCAAGTTGTACAGTTTACTCAAATCCCTTCCTTGCCTGCAACATTTCTAAGTCCAGGGAGGATAAGCAACTTTCCCTGTCGACAGTCGTTTACAACACAAGTATACTGTCCCATCTGGTAAAGCACAAGGTAAATTTATAGACTTAATATAAAGTATACAACTTTTGCATAATACAGACTGTAGCCCTCTCTCTAGAGGGCTCTGGGATGATTGACTCACCTAGGAAAAAGCCTTGATTAGTGCTTAAGGCTTGGCTGGGGGTAAACATATTACATATAATCTGTAGCACTTGTGATCCCAGATTTTAAATTTACCACAAGATGATGAGGTTAATTTCTCTCAGATTCACTCAGTATGGCTGCTCGCTTGGAAGTCACCAGACACTCTCTAAAGGGATTTTGTATAAAGAATAGTCCTGAAAAATATATTTCAGAGGTAATAGGATCCACTGGATGGGTAGTATTTTAAGGGTGTGCATAAACAAGTGCATAGACCACAAGTTTGTGGACTGTGTGGATCCAGTTGGAGAAGAATTAAGGAGAGTGTATGATTACTGGGATAATACTGTGGAGTGTGATTTGTTCATTAGGGAATGTGTATTAGGATGAAAAAGCCTTAAAACAATAGCTGAAGATAAAGTAAGCCTGTTGAAAAACAAGTAATCAGGTATTTGAGTTGATTATACGCTATAGAACAATCTCTTTTAGCTCACTTAGGCCTTTCACATAAGGTGAAATATGTTTACTTTACTTTGCTGGAGATATATAGTAAAACAATAGGAAAATATGTTGATTTTACAATCTTTTTATTTTAGATTATATACGGTCACAATTAGCACAATTCACTTAAAAATGTACAGGCTGGGTGGAGTACAAAAGGCTTTTTAAAGACAGTAAGGCCTGTAAAGCCCAAGACTGACATCTGCAATTTCCTCCCTTTCCCCCGGGGAGTAGTGCCATGGTCCTGCAACAGTCCGGAGGGAAGGACACACTGGGTAATTAGCCCATTGCAACCTGATAGGACCTAGGTCCGCAAGGGCAGAGTGGCGGGTCCAGTCTTGACGAGAAGCAGCTCAGGCGGCACGGACTGTGGAGGCCGCTCTGGATTGGCGCAGCCCCTCCCGCGTGAACAGTGAGTTAGCGCGTTGAGCCGCGAGGGGGAAGCGAGAGTTGTTGGAGGCCGACAGCAACGGGAGGGGGCTGCAGGAGACAGCGCTCCATTACACAAAAGGGGATCAGTGGGGTGAGTTGGAAGGCACCACACCATCTTGTTTCTCAGCCCCTGCCCTGGACGCCTTACTGACTCGTCTGCACAGTGTCCCAGCCTAAACTGACAGTTTTGGGATAGAGGGGCCGGTCCCGGCTGCAGACTTAGTCCAAACAACGCCCAACAGCCCACCCTGGGCCTTACCAATAGGCATCTCTTTTTATACCTCACAGAAAAGCTGATAACAGTGTACAAGTAACCTAGGAGTAAAATACAATTTTCCAAAGAAGTTAACTACTGTTGCCTGTATCCGGAGGAGAGACTGCAGCACAGAACCCTGAAGTATATCAAAGCAACACTATTGCTGTTCTGTTTGTATACACCGTACCCCGGAAGCTCTTCACCTTGGAGAGGCCTGAACTACTTTAGCTGGAGGCCATCCTAGAAGCCTGCGGTATGTAGGCTGGAACAATTCCCCAAACCATTGTCAGAACTCTATTACTTTATAACACTTCTCAATTTGCTCCCACCTATAATATGGTGTGACTGAAAATTCTGGTCCTTTCTGCAGCATCCGGCAGCCAGCACATATATATCAGAGGATATTCTGCACTGTGGGTCCGCCGGGACTTAAGCAGATACCATGGGGAATCCAAAAAGGATCATAGCGTCAAAGAGAATTACTGACCTCTTCCCAAAGCAAACCCTCAACTCGCCCCCAAGACAGGACTTGCCTCTACACTCAAATTTGGATTCCGAAGTGGAGAGAGACTCTGAATCCTCCTACTCAAACGTCAATGTATCAGACTTCACTCTTGCAAAGTTTGACCAGCTGCTCCAGACCCGTTTATCGTTGATTGTCAAACAACTGAAACAAGAAATAAACGACCTGGGTCAAAGAACACATGCTTTTGAGAAAGTCACATATCAGAAGATCTTGAAAATTGATCACATTGGCATAACATTCGGCTGCAGGGTGTTCCATCAGCTGTGGAAGACCTTGCACCATATGTATTGGTGGTGACGAGACTTCTGCCATCTCTACAATCTGGATCCATAGGGCCATGGGGGGGTCTCCCCATCTGGCCAGCCTAAGGATGTAATCATCCGGTTCCTCCGACAGAGGACAAGGGATTTGGTGATCCAAGCGGCGAGGAAAGCGTCTTCTGTCAAGGGGCCGGATGGGGCCCCACTCCAAACATACACAGATTTGGCTCCACTTACGCTTCAGAAACGCAAATTAATGAGGCCGGCTCTGCTAATACTGAATAACCACCAGTTTAAATATAGATGGGGCTTTCCCTTCTGCCTGACCTTCCAGAATGCTTCAGTGACCCATATGGTTCGCTCGTTGGAAGAATGCAGGGAAGTTCTTCAGTGTATTGACCTCCTGCAGGAAGAGAGTTGCCGGAACAACAGCATATTATCCCCTCTCTCAGACTGCAAAGAGAGTGGTCAGAGGTCCTGTTGCCCAAGCGGCAAAGGCAGCAGAGATCTGAGAAAGCACCTCAGCCATCATCGCTGGCATCTGGGTCTACAGGGGGCTGAACAGCCTCTAGTGATACTCCCAACTGGAATTGATTGAGCATGTCTGAGGGGGTTTACTAGAGGGCCCTAACCTGGAGGCTCTTAATGTGATATTAGTGGGCTAAGTCTGAAACAGTATAACATGTTGTTGTAATTATACTATATTCTGTGTTAACTTAATGGCCCGCCAAAGTTCATAGTGGAATCTCCGGCCCCGCAAGTGTGGGCTCTTATAGTTAAGTAAAGATATAAATACCATCACAAAACTACACACGTGTCCCGGGGCTGTGTTGCTGAATAGTTTTTGTAAATATGGTTAGTTAAACATTTACCCGAGATGAAACAGCTAGCTTTATCACTAAGGCCAAACCCAGACACTGGACTTGATCTTCCCAGACAGTGAGGATCTTAGATAATCTGACTCCTGTGTGACCTTCACCGTCCAGCCCCTCCCCTCCAAAGAAAAGTTTAGTGCATCATCCCATTAAATCTCTGACAACGGTTCCTACATGTTTCCTTTGAGTATGTACTTTGAGTACGTTGTTCTGAAATGCAATGTTCCCATCCTAACC
Source organism: Discoglossus pictus (assembly GCA_027410445.1). Classification (NCBI taxonomy): domain Eukaryota; kingdom Metazoa; phylum Chordata; class Amphibia; order Anura; family Alytidae; genus Discoglossus; species Discoglossus pictus. The sequence continues at coordinate 369,497,160 of CM050165.1, read as the reverse complement.
TGGTTCACCCTTTTTAAGTTTATCCGTGTCACCATGTATCCCACCGTTTGAAACTTGCCTGCCTTTTCCCCTTTCAGCATGTCTAATATCCCTGCTGACAAGCCTAGAGAATGGTTACATAGTTACATAGTTATTACATAGGTTATTCCTTAAGATGTCTAAAATTGCTATATGGTTTCTTTCTCCCCCTAATGCTACCTTCTTCCACTATAGACGTGGTCCAGTCTCACCTAACTTGTGTCTTTGGGTTTCCAGAGGTGCAACCCATGGGATGATCCTCATGCTCATGGTCCTGCCTCCCGGTAGCGGTAAGCCTTATCTCACTGACACTAGGCACACCATCAGGACAGACACTAAAGACTGACAATGTAATCATGGTTATTACTCATAATGTTAGAGGCTTCGACTCACAGTTCAAGAGGCGTAAAGCCTTCCTTACGAATAGGCCATTCCACCGATCGGTCCTCTTTCTGCAAGAGACTCACTTTGTTCGCAATAGGGTTCTCAAATACATGATCTTGACGGGGACCCTATTCGGGGAACTATGCAAGGACTCCTAGGCTATATGAAAACCCAAGACCTAGGTAAGGTAATTTTGGGGGGGGACCTGAATCTTACTCTTTCACCCTTGGACTGATCTGGTCAGGAACCTGGTCTTAAGCCCACCAAATTATTTCTTTCCTAGATGTACTCCACCTGGTCGATGCTTGGAGAGATTCTCACAAATCAGAAAGAGAATACACATTCTATTCAGCAGTCTACAAAACATACTCTAGAATTGATACAGTGTTAATAGACTCTGCAACATCGGACTCAGTTGCCAAGACAGAAATCCATCCGTGCCCATGGTCTGACCACTCATTCGTGGGTTGTGCTTTGACCCTAGGTCCAGCTTTTAAAATACCCTATACATGGCGACTTAACGATATGCTTCTATCAACCCCACAGTTTAAGGAACAGGTCGCCAAGGAGAAAGAATTATATTTTGCAACTTACTCGCAACCGGACTCAGACTCAGGCTCGGTTTGAGTAGCCCATAAGGTGTTTGTAAGAGGCGCCTGTATAAAGTTGGCCACGATACATAAAATATGACAGAAACTTAAGATAGAAATATTGCAAAAACAACTTGCAGAGCAGGTGAAAGAAAACCAGAAGTCACACTCAGACGATCTGAGGCGAAAAATAGAAACAACGCGATTGGAGCTTGACCTACTCTGTCAGATAAAACCGAGAAGGCCTTGAGATGGACCAACAATCTATACTACTCTAAAGCAAACAAAACAGATTCCATGCTGCCTAGAAAACTGAAGAATAGGTCATACCAATCAAAAAATGTTAGGATCCGACAACCTGCGAGGGACACTACGTCCAGGCCGGCTCTAATCCAAAAAGTCTTTGCAGACTTTTTTCAGCAACTCTATTCCTCTCCCCACCTAGATCAGAGCAGCCAAATTACCTCCTTTTTAAATGTATGTGACCTACCTACACTTTCAGCCACGGAAATAGATCTTATTAATGCTCCTGTCACGATAGACGAGATCAAAGAGACAATTGGAGAGCTGAAGAGCGGAAAGGCCCCTGAGCCGGATGGATTCTCAAATTTATATTATAAAAAGTATGCAGAGCTGTTAACACCACATTTAAAGGGGATATTCAACCATATGCTTAAGGGCCTCCCAGTCCCACTGGAACTTAACCAGGCAAATCCCATTTTTATCCCCAAAGAGGGCAAAGACTCGTTAAATGTAAGTAACTATAGGCCTATATCCCTGCTCAATGGCGACATTAAGTTAATTGCGAAAATCATAACTTAAAGAGTAAACACGTTTCTCCCGAGATTAATCCATAAAGACCAGGTGGGATTCATCCCGTACAGGAAGGCAGGGGATAATGTCCGTAAGATTTTAAATATACTACACAGATCCAAACAACTCTGAGCACCAACCTGCATTCTATCACTGGACATAGAGAAAGCATTTGATTCAGTTTAGTGGAAATATTTATGGGCGGTGCTCAAGAAGTTTGGTTTCCCAGACCAGACCTGAATCTTCTATACTCATATTACAAAGCTCCCAAAGCTTGGGTAAGATTCCCAGTGAGTAGTATACCATTCACAAACATTGAAAAGGAAACCAGGCAGGACTGCCCCCTCTGACTCTATTATTTGGCTTGGCGATAGAATTGGTGGCACAAGCAATTAGGTCCAATCCACACATCACAGGGGTAAGGGTAGGACACCATCACTTGAAGTGCAGTTACTTTGCGGACGATATCTTGTGTTCACTAAAAAATCCGACCACCTCAATATGGCCCTCCTAAACACTCTAGAAGACTTTGGTAGGGTGTCAGGGCTGAATTTGAATGTAGATAAATCAGAGGCTTTGGGCATAGCCTTACCTTTGCAGGAAAGGGAATACCCCAGGCAGGGGTTTGGGTTTTCATGTCCGAAATCGCATATACGCTATCTATGGGTTAGCATCTCCAGATCAATTTCCCAGATATATAAAGCAAACTATCCCCTATTATACCAATACATTTACAGAGATCTAAACCAATGGTCAAAGTGTAAGATTTCCTGGTTAGGTCGCATTAATGGGGTCAAAATGAATGCCCGGCTACGCCTGCTCTACCTGTTTCGTACCGTGCCTGTACCAGTACATTTACAGGATTTGGAGTTCTGTCAAAAGCAGATTCTCAAATTTATTTGGGTAACAAACGCCCTAGAAAAGCCAGATGGGAAATGTGTAAACCCAGATTGAGGGGGGTCATTCCTGCCCAAACCTATGCTTATATTTCAAAGCACAAAATTAGCATGGTTACCAATAGCCCATTCTACTCAGCACTGCCCATTGTGGATGTTTGTAGAGACGGAGGAAATGCTTCCTTATGCATGGGATAACATAATCTGGTTGCCCAAGCCTTTATGTGATACTGAGTAAAACAGAGAACCCGTGCATTAAGCTAACACTATCTGGAACTGGGAGTTGCGTACCCATAAGTTGGCAGCTGTCCCTTCTACTATGACCGCGTTGTCCCCTAATCCGAAGTTGTCCCCACCTCTTTCCTTGACGTCAGTTCTTTGGTGGAAGTCACAGGGGCTTCTGAGGCTAAGTGCATGGTATAGAGGGAGTAACCCAATAGGGGACATTGAGTTACAGGGTAGGATTCGTTTGCCTCCCAAAGAACAATTTAACATAAACAGACAATACCTTACAGGGTAACTTTTATATAATTATTTAAGGGAACAGAGTAGAGTTCCAA